>JAVTVJ010000072.1:4802500-6002500 GCA_034509425.1 Eopsaltria australis
AACCAAATGGTATCCGGCACCCATACAAGAGAGTCAGAAAACACAGATAATATCTCACTTAACAAGCAGTATTTTTCCTGCCTTTTTTTCTTTTCTTTTTTTTTTTTTTTTTTTTTCTCAGTTCTAGGGCCTAACAGTTAAGGAAGGTGAAGAAACGGTACAAATGTTTCCACATCTAACATTAAGCGATCTCCTAGAACAAACCAGGCTGTGCTGCACTCTGCAAAAGCAGGAAGAAGTAACCCTCAATATTAAATACACACACACCCAACATTTGTTTGTGAAAGGATGGGGAATGAGATTTCTATTAGACATCCTTCCCTGGCTTTCTTTTCAACAGTCGTAGCACCACCACTACCATTCTGGCATGAACTGAATCGCTCTCAGATCTGGATGTAGATGTTAAAGGAACACCAGGCTAAGGGCTTTGGCAAAAATAAAGGATACTAAAACCTTATTGAACGGGGCAGTTTTTTCCCTTCCTCTGTTTCCTCATGGCTTCAAGTATATTTCTAGGGCAGAGATGAGGAAACTCAAATAGAGAGAAGTTGAGGGTCTTGCCAGGCATCATTGATAGGTTGGGCTCTTCTCTGACTATTTTTATACGAAATTGTCAGTGTTGGAAATCTGAGACCATCTTTCAGAGATGCAGGTTGAAATGAATGAATGTTTGATACAGCCTGCAGTTGTAATTTTTTCCATTTATTACTTAACCAAGAGCAATATGAATCAGTGGCAGTGCCAGGAACAGAACCTCAATTCTACAGCTAAGGTGGCTCTTTATAATGATTAATTAAAAAGACAAAAAACCCCCCTCCACCTCAAGCTTAGATTCTACTTTTTATACCTCACTTCCTACGCTACTTAGCTAATTTTCCCCAGTACTGGTCACTAGGTATTGGGGTGGGGTTTAGCTCCTTTTCCTTTGGCCAGTTGTTGTTCTGGGCATATCTGTTTGAAATTAAAATGGAAAGCATTCCCACCTTTCCCCACCCCCCTTCCATTTCTAAATTATGTGGAAAAAGAATGTTAGTGAGACTGTGTACATGTAAGATTGCCATGCAGTAATGAACTTACCATGGTGTAACGATTTAGATATAGCTAAGGCATGAAGTACAAATACGATGCTCTAGAATCCAAGAGACAGAACTCAACAAATGGATTTATCTTAAATCCACTATTTTTGCCCTGTCTTTTTGCATGTAGGGATTTCTCAATCATGTTTAACAAGAAGAAATCAAATTATATTAAATGGCTCATTAAAGTCAAGTTTACTAAGTTTTCTTAACTGCAGTCTCCTGCAAAGAGGGAAGCAGACCTGATCTCCAGCTTCTGCCCTACCAAGTCCATGAGGAGAGTCTGATTCATACCACCAGGGCAAACTGCTTTTAATTTAACAAGTAGAAGACTGATACCCATCTAGTGAACCAGAGTTCACCACTGCAAATGTGGCGCTCTATTCTTTGCTATTAATGCAAATGTACTCTTCTGCTAATGTTTCTATTCCAAAAAGACTGCTCTGACTTCAAATTATCCTACTTACACTACATATTAGGATGCCTAATTGCACACTTACAAAGATATTATTTTGTTTGTTATCTGTTATCCCGTAGTTCTGGTATTATGAGTTTATATTGCTTTGTAGCCAAAAATAGTCTTTAGATTTTTAGGATAATTGTTCTTCTCAGCCTAGACTCAGTCAAAGTATCAATATCCATTGTTGTAACTGGGAGCAACAAAAACAAAAAGTTTGATCCTTGGAAGATGTTGGTAGTTTTGGATGACTGTTACTTTTTAACAAATTTGTTTAATTTACATGTAGTGTGAAGAGAGCTGCCAGGCTGTTGCTTGCCTGTGGGATTTTTTGGTTTTTGTTTTGTAAGGGGCAAAATATGTTGAGCAAACTGAAATATTTCAACTGTTTCTCCTCACTTGTGCATCTTGTCTGTAAGAGAGACCTCAGCTGGCAGGTTAGGACTTGCAATGGAAAGTTGCTGTCAGTCCTGTAAGTTCCCTGCATCCCAGAAATCTGAAGAAATAACTAAATAAGGAGCTAACTTACGAATGGCCAAAAAAAAGTTTTAATGAACTTACTTCCTGCTTTTATTTTCCTTTACTATAAAATTCACATTCCCTCTTGTCTATTTATGCAATCTGTCTTTGCTCTTGCACTGACATCCATTGGGTGTGATTTTTCCCATGTAAGAATACCCCACGAAAGCTGGGTATGAGGGAGACCTTATTAAATCATCTGGTGAGTCCCACTGCCCATGCAGGACTGTTTCTTCAGTATCCTGGAGTCCTTTGGCTGCAGTCTGGGATGGTTCACCTGGTGCTGCTCTCAAAACCCCTGCTCAGCGATTTTTCCACAGTTTGATAGGTGTGTCATTTAAAAATGCATTCACATGCTCATTTCATTCATTTGAACATAGGTTTGTGTAAACAATCCAAAAACAGCTAATTTGAAGATTATTTAAAACTACCTTTCATTTCTCCCCGTCATGATCAGTATAGATGGGAAAGCACAATGCTTTGATCCATCCAGGAGTCAGGGAGGAAACCATTCACTTCAGATCAAGTCCATAACTGGCACCACTAAGCTGCTGTCACTAAAGTAAGCTATATTTGGTTTAGTTTTTCCATTTCTGGTAAGTGTTTTAAGGTTTAATTGATGTTTGTGTTTTAATGAGGGAATTCTTGTTAGAGAAAAACCCACTAAATTGCCAGAGCTTTGTGCCATAAAATTACTGCCCTTACTAGTGTGCCAATTGCCACAGCATGTCTAACAGATTTCGTCAATGTAATTTGGTAACATCTCTGTTTTGGAGACATGGGTCTTATGTGAACATTACTGAATTCAAATCCTGCTCTGGGCCTGTTGTGTTCTTTGCTATTATTGCAAAGGCCAGTCTTTTAGTAATAGTCAATGAAACTAATCGCTTAGTAGATGTTTCCAAGGCATGATTTTGTTAGAGATATATGAAGTCATTTTTAAAAAGTTCTGCAAGACAGTGATAGTACTGTGGGAAGGACATGTATGCTGTGACTGAGGGCTGAATCAAGAAACTTCACCATTTCTGGAAGCACAATGCTTAGCAAGAGAGTTCTTTTTCTTTCTCTATTGTGTTTGGCACTAAAAGAGTTCCACAATACCTACAATGTGTTTAAGCACTAAACTGTTTGCCCTGGAAAACTTTGTATACTCAAGATATTGGGGTTTGTTTCCTATTTGCAAATAGAAGACAATAAAATCCTCGAAGTTGTGGGTTTACTGAACTCTGCTAATTGTACATGTTCAAGATGTCCTGGTATCTATAGGCACTTCACTAGTTGTAGGCAGAAGGACCACCCAGAGCATGATCTGGGGGTGTTAGTGAAGCTTGATGGCATTGTAGTTGAATTTTTAGTTGAAGATAAAATTTTATTTTTGAGCTAGTTCTTTTGGAGCCCCAGAATACTTGTGGGTTAGACTTCACTATGTCTTTGAAGCAAATCCAGATGTGTTCTCAAGGAGAACTTGTGGAAGAAAGAAGAGTTTTTACAAAGAATGTCCATTTGATAACCTTTGTAATCTGTCAGTCTATGTTGACTAAATTGAATCTTCTGAGCATAGCACCTGGAAAACATTCGTCTCACAAATATCCAAAATGGTAAGGCTAATAACTGTGTAGCCAGACTCAATAAATTTGTCAGAGACATTGGCATGCATTCTTTTAAAAAATATAATTCCCCTGTATTCATAAGAAGTTTTCTCTTCAGGAGAGTAGAGTTTGATCCTAAGAATATCATGTTTTAGTAGTGTTTAGGGGGTTTTTAAAGTTTTATTTGGTTTGTGGTTCCTCTTATTGTATTATTTGAAAATGAGGTTACTCTGGCAACTAACTGATGCTACTTTCCTCACCATTAGGAAAGGAAAGTCCTCCAACTAGTGATGTCCCTGATGATCCAGATGAACCTATGCCTATACCAGAGGACCTTTCAACTAGTACTGGAGGTCAGCAGAGTTCGAAGAATGACAGAATCTTGGGTAAGATGACAAATACTCTCTGATAAGAAATACTAGTAGATGTTTTAGCAATAATGTTAAATTAATTTTTCACAAGCTGGTAAACAAGCAGGTCCTGTGCCTTTTCAT
This sequence comes from Eopsaltria australis, assembly GCA_034509425.1. NCBI lineage: Eukaryota > Metazoa > Chordata > Aves > Passeriformes > Petroicidae > Eopsaltria > Eopsaltria australis. The sequence goes on from JAVTVJ010000072.1 coordinate 4,806,636, forward strand.
CTTCTTAACGTGCATAGTGGTTTTTGTGCAACCTTATCTTTGGGAAAGGCTTCTTCATCCACAGAGGAGTTATAAAGATCCTACTATTTATTTTCATTCTATAGCATGACTGATGCATTAAATTCTCCCCAGGAAAGCCAGTTTTCATTCTGTGTAGGAAATGGAATTAAATATGTGGTTCCAGGTCAAAATTATATGAAGTCAGATTTGATAAAAATTCAGTAAATGATCAGATATTTTTATTATTATTTTCATTATCAAAGTGCAAGTATTTACCTACAAATAAAAGTATTGCTCATAATTCTTACATTCTTACATTCTTGTAAGAGTGAGGGTCAGGGTGGATGATTTACAGAAAGACTGCAAGTACCTTTAAATATTTATTGTCTAAGGAAATCTGGTAAAGGATACTATGTGGAAAGGGAGGCACAGAAGGCAAAATAATAAATTCAACATAATACAGCAGCATTAGGAATAGAACCTGCTCCCAAACTCAAGCAGTAGCTAGTAGTGAATGCATCACCTTATGCATCTTCATTTTATTTACCATTTGGTCCTCTCTTATGAAAAACGTGAGCAAACATTTCAGCTCCTACGTGCATATTGACATACTTTATGAAAAAACAATTTTTAAAAAATGCTTTTTAACAGTTTGATCACTTACTAAGGGCTTTATTTTTCAGTCCAAAGATCTTTGGACAAAGTGTTTCATTAACTGCTTGTCTATCAACTCAGTAAAAAGAGTTTTATCTCCTTTCTCCCACAGTAACAAATGCTGCAAAATATTTAAATCTTGAGTGAAAAATTAAATTTTTAAATTCTTTGTTCAAACTCAAACAGGTTTTTTCATTGCGTTGAATTTTCTTTAATATACACACAAATATTGTGCAGACCCAGCAAAGCTGAACTTTATATTTGCTGATGATGTAATGATTCTGCCAACAGTTCAGTCATATATCAATATGTACGCATATTCTAAATATGATAAGTTCCATCTGTTATTCTCATTACTCAGCAATAAATTAGATTTTCCATGTCGTGACTTTAACAGTTTTTCTGCAGCTCTACCTGTAGCTCTTTTGTTTACAAGGGTTACATCTTGGAGTGAGACATTTCCCATAGTCAAAAGAAACAAAGACATTTCACAATACTCTGCTTTATGGGTGATCTGTAGGCATCAACTATCAGTGTTTGCAATGTTTGTCTTTTCTGTAAAGCTGCATACACTTTTATCTCTTCTACTGTGCCTTTTTTCTAACTCTAAGCTAACTCTCAGAACACAGTATACTAAATAAATTAATTCTCCCTTTTTACAAAGAGGATCTGGGCACATACCCCAGGCATATCAGGAACCATATGATTGCTGTGTACATTCTGGATCTCTTAGGAATAAAATAATGCCTTAGGAGTGGTGTTTAATCCTATAGATGTATTAGGGGTATGACATGAATGATCCTATATGATCCTATAGGTGTATTAGGGGTGAATGAGATTGTCTTCCTATGTAGGCAATGGCATGGCAGTGTAGACAGGCTTGGTGTTTGGTACAACACTGTCATCCCCAAGTCCCAAGATCTGTTCCTCACTGCTATTTATCACCAAACTTAGACAGACAAGAACAGTCTGAAAAAGGAGTTTGAAGATTGAAAGATAGACAGGAGAGGACAGTAAAGACTCACTAGTGTTGTCTGTGTGCCTCTGGCAGGTGGGAGCTGGACTGTGGCCTGTGGTAACCAACTGGCCCTGCACAAGCAGATATGACCAGCCAACAATTTCTGTATGACTTCCCTTATGTATCATCTGTTTCCTTCATCAAAAGGGAATCCCCTAGAATTTGGATTTACTTCAACATAGGATTTACAGTGCATTCCACGTAATCTGTAACACCCTGAGAGATCAGCTGTCCGTATAGCATACACCAAGGAGTTTGAATCAGACATTTAATGAAGAGAAGGACTTTTTTGTACATGTAGGGCTATAGACGTAACAATGTAAATTGCCAGTTTGTAAACTGAAAAGAATAAATATTTACCTTGTCCTACTGAAATTAGGTGAGAAATCTGTTATTCGTATTAATCAGCCTGTGAGATAGAAATGTTCAAGTGACAGCTTGCTTACTCAGATTTGTAGTAACATTTAATGAAATAGTCTTTAACCCTGGAGTCAAAAGTTTAATTGCCCTTTTCATCCATTTTAAAGGTCAAAGATTACAGGAAATATGCTATTTTTAGAAAAGAAAGATAGGCTCTACTCCTCCATGTGTTTTCAAAAATCTCCATTCATGCTTCTTCCAAACCTGTACTGAGACTGTAATGTGGTGCTACAGTGCTGATAGAACCATTTGAAATAGTTCTTCTGCTCTGAGAAGGAAGGTGTTGAAGTCGCCTACTCACCAGATTTTATTGGGTGCTTTCAGTTTTTTAATTTTTATTTAAAATTAATAGAGAGGGTGCAAATTTCATAAGGGAGGTACCCAGGGCATCACAAAATGTATGTTTTGACTTGTGTCCCCAGGCAGGGGGGATACCCAAAACATGTGTTTTTTCTGACCCATGCAAAAATGATCAATGAGTGTGAAAGGGGTAATTTACGGAAGTAAAATCATCAACAGTTTCTAGTAATAACCCCAAGCAGCACAAAAAAGCAGAAACATATTGAGAGATGTTATGGTCACCATCAAGGCTCTTCATTTCCTTGATGAGCTTACTATGATTTTAATGTTGCAACCCCCAGAAAGCCACTATGTATTGAGCAGCTTCCTTCTGCATGCTTAATTTCTGCTGCTCTGTCCACTAGATCTTCTTCCTTCCTTGTCCTGTTCTCCACCCCAAATTTACTTCTCAGGCTGATCTGGCACCTATAACATTTTATTACTTTCTCTTATTTTTTTCACCCATGTGCTCTACAGATAGTTTCACTAGAAAGCAGTGAACATTTTCAGCAAAGTGTGAGATTTTCACAGCTGTTTAAGGCTCTAGAGACTCTATTTTATCATCTCTCCTAAATATCCTTTTGAAATCTTGGTCTGAGTTATCTAGAAATACACATCCCACTGAAAGTCCATTCTATTAAGAGTTAGTGCTTTGCAGCCTATTTTGAACAGCCCTATTTCCCATGGTACCCTATTGGAAATATCATTTGATAATTCTCTTGTCTCCGCGAGTTTCAGGTTAAACGCTGTGTGCACGTTTTGTGGATGATCAGTACTGAACATCCTGCATGTGGTAAACAGTTGCAATTTAGGGCTGTTTGTGCTCTGAGACTGTATCCTAATTCAAGCCATGTGTGGGAAGTTAATGACTGAGTGAGCTGTAGATCGGACCCTACTTATGGAGAAAGAGCCATTTGCTGCAGTGGTGGCATTTATCTAGAAAGGTGGGCAGTGCCTTCCCTGATCCATAACTGCCCATCACTGGGTAAAAAAAACCGTCTCACAGTGTTAGTGGCCTCAGAAAGAGGCTGTGGGCTCTCCATTTCTGCATAGACAGCTGTCTGGTGCTGCAGATTACCATAAACTTCTTAGACAGAAGTCAAATGTTACCACTGTAATCACAGATTACAGTCTGGACCTGGAATAAATGATGTATAGATATCTTCTTTTTAAGAGGTGGGGAGAATTCATCTCACAAAATTGGGTTGAAACGGTCATACAATTGACAGAGCATACCCAAAGTAACCAGTCAGGGTGATCTTAGACATCAGTAGAGGACAGACAAGGTTCATATGAAGTTTTAAAGTCTGTTTGTTTAAATGAAGTTATAAAGTCTATTTGTTTAAAATAAATAAGTATGGGAAGAGACATTAAAAGGAATATTTTTTTTCGACATTTTTCTCTCCTGATGGGAAATACCAAGTGATGATGTTATGTCCCTCCCACAACTCAGTTATTGAGGCAGGAGCCTGTGTAGCTGAAGGCTTTGGTGCCTGGCATCAGTGGGACCCCAACACTGCCTTCACACCCTGGGGTCTTTCCTCCCAGTCGTGGGCATTCAGAGGTCATAACCTGCATGAGGAGCTACTTACTGATGCAGGCAAGTGTCCCCTCTCTGAGCAGTTTTGATGCTTTATTCCTTAAAAGGAACTCAACCATTTGAGAGCACGGACACAAGCATTGCTGAGGGGCCACCAGGCAACCACAACCATTGCCATTACATAAATCTACTGCAACTCATGCACGGCTGGGTGGAGACAGAGTAAAAGTGTGGAAAGGCTGCATACAGAGGGGAAAAGCAAGGAAAGACAGAAGGGGAAGTGCCCCACCCCAGCTTGCAAAATCGGTCCTGTGGTTCAGACAGGTCCAGCTCACTGCTGCCCTGGTAATTCTGCTGGGCAGGGAAAGGGGCTGAAGAAAAAGACTGCTGGAGCTAAACATCTTTGCACACTCCTCCTTGTGGGTGTTCAGTGGCTATGAAGGCAGTGTCTTGTGTATGAATAATAAATAATGTGTGGCGTGTGTGCGGCTGGACATTCAGAGAACCAAATTCTGAGACCTGAAGTAACCTGGAGGGCTGTGTAATATGTTTTATTTGCTCAGGTTTTAGATGGACATCTCTGCTACTCAAAGGTATGGAAGTGTGTAGAAGCTGATGAGCCTTTGTAAATAATCCGTGATAATTGCCATCTCACCTGATGTAGCCCTCATGAGAGGAGAGAAAATTTGTTTTGAGATGGTTTGGGGAGCATTGAAAATTGTCTTTAACCCTCCACAATGAAACAAGGCTTGAAAGTCCAACTGAGGAGGCTTCTGAAGGAATTGAAAAACTTGAAGCTGAAATATTTTAGGAACTTTTAAAAATAGGGAAGTCAGGAATCTCCCATCTTGTTTGGTCTGAAGCCCCTATCTCTAACCCCAAAGTAACATTCCCCAGTATGGGCTGGCATTGTATGCTCTGAGAGCCTGCCAGTATGACTTATATTTTTTAAAGGAGAATGCAGGAGATATTTTTGTCATGATTATTTTCATTGTGTCTGCAAAACTCTTATGGGGATTTGCAAGGAGGAGGATGGGGGTGTTTTAGTTGGAGAAGGCATGTGACAAATTCCATTAATGCCCTTAAATATGCCATACAGGATATATGTTATATTCCAGCCTTCAAAGGTATGTTTTGCATGAGCATAGTGTGCAACAGTGTGCTGGAGTGAGGTGCAGAAGACCCAGTATATGGGGCCACTGAGAATTTCCTGTTGTGCCAGAGACAAGCTCTGATCTATGGAATGACTTAGGAAAATGTGCACGAAGGCAAACAGAAAACAACCCTATTACTGAAGGTAAATCCTCTATCAAATTTAAAAATGCTTGCTGCAAGTAATGGAGGGTGAGCATTTTCAGAACAAACTTGCAAGAAATTTGTGGAAGTAAGGATGACCCAGCCTGGAAAACAGAGCTGCTGCAGCCCCAGCATAGGCTGCATTATTAGCACAGTTCTCTCAACCCATGCAAAGCCAGATCAGGCATGTAAAAATTTGCCCTCTGATGCAACCATACCACATGACAAAATCAAATCCTTGAGAACAGAACTGATCTTAAAAAAGACTTGTACTTTTCCAATGATTTCTACTTAGTTTTGTGAGGAATTATTTTTACTCAGAAGTACGACAGTAGTATGATTTGTGTTGCCACTGTGTGGCAACATGATATTGCAGGAGGTACCCAAGCTATATCTTTTTTTCTCTTATTTCTCTGTGTAGCTTGTGGAGCTGCAGCCTATTTCATGAGCACCTGCTGGATAAAGCTGTGTTTTCAGAAGAGAACATCAGCACAAAAGTCAGGAAGAGGCTGGGAACTGTACAAGTTTTGTTTCTTCAGTGTTGGAGAGTGGCAAGCATTGCTTGAATTGGAGAGATGGAGTGTGTTTAGCTGCGTGGCTTTAGGTACAGAGATTGAGTCTGCTGATCTGAACTGCAGTGAGAGGAAGTTCTCTTTATCTGAGTAGAAGAGATGTGCCTCAGAGATAAGCCCCATTCTAGCTCGGGAGTTAAATTTATCTAGCAGGATCTTAGCAGTGGCTGCAGCTCAACTCAGAAACACTAGGCTCTGGCTGGAAGATGGACATATTTTAACCTGGGGAGGACATCTGTAACTGCAGCTTGCTAAAATTCAGATTATTGTAAGGGAATGATTCTTCATCAAAAGGTTGAATTGGCCTCCCAACACCAGCCACCCCTCTGTTCTGTGTTAATTCTTGCTTGCTCTTTGTTGTAGGGTTGCTTTTTACCTTGAGAAAGTTCTTTCACCCCAAGTGCTCTTCAGGACTGCAGCCTTACAGAAAACTTAACTGTTGGATCAAGGCACAATGCAAGGACTACTTGCCTCTACAGAGGTGCTGTTTCGAAACCAGCTGCTCTTTTGGTTTTGTTCAGCCACTCCCCACATTTCTGTAATTTCAGCTCCTGCTCTAGTGCCTCCCTGGGAAGAGATGGTTTCTGGCTGCAGAGGACCTGCAGCAATGCTCTCCCCTCAGGTGTGAACTTCCCGGGGTTTGTCCCACAGTAGAATGTGCAAACAGTGTCACATTTTTACAAATCCACCACATTTGAGATTTGCAAGGAAGGATCTGTAGTGTGGCCATGCTTCTAGTTTTCCCCAGGGTAGAATAAGCCCTTTATGATTAAGAGAGGGGATGGAAGAGCTCCTTTTTGGAGCTGTAGTCCTAAAGCCAGGCGTGAACACCACTCATTGCAGCAGGACAGATGTTTGTCCCCAAACCTTTTCCTTTGAGCTCACTGTGCGAGGTTTCTTGAAGCCTCAGACAGTCTCTCAGGAAAAAGCTTTGCCCAGCAGGCAGTAGGTAGGTGTGACATAGCCACCAGTGCAGGCTTATCCTCAGCATGTCATTGATGGTGAAGATGTAGGACCACAACAAGCTGTTAACTTGTGAAGGTGGATTAGCTAGCATCCCAGGATTTTGGCTTCCAGAGACAGCTTATTGGAAACTGTCGTGTCTCATCCAGCTGCCTCCCTGAACAAGCAAGTGAGCAGAGGAGCAGCCCAAAAACCAGCTAGATCTCAGCCTACAATGATCTCATCCTGCTGCTCCCCCCCTCCCCCTTTCTTCCTCCCTCACTGATAAGTGGATTCTGTGTTATAAAGATGCACATGCAGGAACATAATTCCTAGTAAATTAACCCTGGTGTGTGCTTCTTTCTTGTTTTTTTTTTTACACATTTTGAAGTTAGGAATAATGCCCAGTTCTTGTATTGCAGTTTAGGGTCATGTTTCTCAGAAACATTTAGGTGTCTAAGTTACCTGCATAAAAAGAGATCCCAAGAAGGTATCTAATATATCATTTCACCATTAGTTATAGTGACACCACAGGCACCAAACAGGATTTTTGGACATGAATAACTCGTACTCTACTGATGCAAATGAGATTTCAATCCTAACATGCCAAAATCCATACCTTAAAATTGGATTAAGAACCTGATTGAAGAATTCCAGAAAAAAAATGGCAGAGCAAGCACAGAATTATTCTCAATTTCCAAGCAAAACAGGCCTGATACAAAAAGAAAAGTTAACACATATGTTCTGCTCTTTGTTTTTCACATTCCATTTCCCTTGTTTCTCCTCCCCCAAAGATAGTCCAAAATTATCTCCCTTGGCAAGTGTAATAAATGTAGCAAAAGTGGAGAAATATGATGGCATGAATTAACTTCCACTCTTCCAAACCACATATGAAAATTAAAAAAAAAAAAAAAAAGAGGAAAAAAAAAAGAGGGAAAAAAAAGAGAAGAAACTGAAGAGTAAGGAGAACTTTCACATGAACCATTTTTTTTACCCTGGAAATGTTACTTCTGAGGAAGTGGCTCTTACCAGAGTTTTCAGTAACTTCTAGATTATTTTATGGAACGATATGAGAAACTCACTTGTTCCCTGACACTTCCTTAAAAAAATAAGTAATAATTGAGATCTTTAAAATGAATTGCTAATTTCTTAATATAACAGAGAGTATCTGCACATGATTTCACACCCCCCCCCCCCCCGCTGATTAAGTAACAGCAGAAATGTTTAATGCAATGAAAAGGTGGGTTTAAACTAAAGTTGATGACACTTTCAGCTTGTGTTGCAATTAATAGAAGAGGAAATATTCATTCTCCATATTTCATCACTTAAAAGCATCCTGTATTTTTAAGAAGCTGTGATCAGCCAACATCCCTGCTATGGATTTGAACTTCCCAAATCTTTGGTGGTTTTTGAGTTTTGGGGTTTTTTGTCTAAGCTAAGAGTTTTGTGTTCTGATTTTTAATAGTGGCTTAGGGGTTTTTTGGAGGGAGATCTGTCCCTTCTTATTCACAGTACTGTGCACCTCAGCATTATATGGGCCAAGTTATGGAGCCTGTTTTTTCCTGCTGTGAATATGCCTTGCAATGCTCAGAAGTGGTGGCAGTGGTTGGCGTTAAAGCTGGATGGTTTCATTAGCACCAAAATGGGGACTGCCAGCTGGGGAGCACTGCTGTTTCTGCACCCCTCATGCTGCCTCTGCATTTCAGACACATCTTTCTAGTTCTTTCCATATGAAAATACATTTTCAGGGGAAAACAACACATGCACCTATAGAATTCACTATGAAAAATATGTTTGCCTTATTGTGGAGTGGGACTCACTGCTTGGGTTTTGTGCCCAGCTTTGCAAAGCAAAAACACCTATGAGACTTAGGGAAGTGTCAAATTGTGCATGATCCATCTGTACCCTGACCTCCAGCTGGCTGTTTTTCACAATTCAGGCTGTGAATATCTGTCTTTCCAAAGCAGAGCACTCCTCCCGGTTTTCCCAGACTGAAGCCATGAGCAAAGAGGTGAGAACATCCCTTCCACACTGACATGGCACTTTCCTTTCTGAGTCAGGGTTTGTCCTTTTTCCTCCCAGAATCCAACCAATTTTGTAATTGGCACCTCCTGTGTCTGGACGGTTGGAGGGGAGGTGGGGAAGCCCCAATGGTCAGTGTAGTCACTGGAGCTTTGTCTGCTGCAGGTGTGTATCTACAACAATTGATCTAGAAGTCAAATGGGAACTAGGCTTTTCTGGGGAGGGGTTGAGTTTCCTGTCCATTTGTCCACATAATGGCAAGTAGAAGTAAAAATGAGAAATGATAATTGTGCTAGCAAAAGGCTTCAGTGGCTTTGGAGCCCAACACATGAAGCATATGAGGGAGGAATAATGGTAATGAGGCATTACCTCTGTTGTAGTATCATATTTGTTTAATCTTGCCACCACCTTGCTAGTAGATCCTCGTAAAATTGGTATCCTATCATGGGCTTATTGTGGTGTTAAGCAGAATTCTTTTCTCCCTGTAAAACAGACTAGAGAAGTATGATATTGTTTATTCTGTAATTACACATTAATGACTCCGTACATTCGCTGTACAGTACAAGCATTAATAATAAGCTCTTCCCTGTGTTCAAAGAAAGAGATTGATTTATACAATGCATGATACAGCCCTTGGTGTTTAGAAGACAATGCAAATATGTTTTTCATTTCTAAAGCTTTTTATAATTCATTTGTTCTCTTTAATACTCCCCTTGAAATTTAAAATGGCAATGTATTTTCCAGCCATCAGGAGCCATTTATTCCATATTCTCCCCTTTGCATGTTTATATGTACATACATGCACATGTGTACATACAAATATATGTCTGTCAGCACATAAAATTATGTGCCTGCAAAACCAAGTTCCTCTATGTTTATGTCTCTGTAAAAACAGTCCACATATGCAAAAGAACGTTTATATTGAAAGCTGAGCTTTTCTTTCTTCTTAAGACCAAGCAAACCTACACTCTGCAACATAAACACATGCCAAAAAAATATTTTTCTCAAACCTAAAAGAGGAAAAGGTTAGTTCCTGCTAGCTTGTCAGTATCCCTGTAAGAAACTTAACTGTAAATTCCATTTGGGAAGTGGGTAACAGCTGAGGAAGACCCACTTGTACCCTTTGTGGCTTTTGTTATCTGCGTAAAGCTGCTGGGCCAAAGCAGCTGTGAAGGTCATGGTACTAGAAGGACCACCAAGGAGTTCATGAAGATAGTGGCAGATAGGGAAAGGAGAGTGAGAAACACACCCCCCGCCAAGTCTTCCTGCTAGCATTCTTTGCCTGAAAAAGACTCTCCTGCCGGCTGTTAGTGGCTTAGCAGTGAGGGGTACATGGGTCCTCAGGATTCTCCTCCACAGCTCATAAGTGCTATTCCTCCTTGTATTCAGGTGTTCTATTAACTTAATTCCTTGCAGTATTATATAAGTAAGGTCTGTAATGGGGAGACAGGGAAACATTCATTAAATGTTTTTCTCCAGAAGACTTTTTTACAGTACTATATCAAATTGAGGGCTGCATAGTAAAGCTCTGGGGAACATATGATACTCACAGCAGAGGGAGAGATGGGTGACATGTTGAAATAATCTAATGGAAAATGCAGATATAATATCTTACATCTCTCATTTGAGATACAGCTTTCCACTAAAAACTTATGCATGCCTAACTCGATAACTTTGAGATGTTTCAGCAGCTAACTGAGCTAACGAATACAAAAGCACAGTTTAAAGTACCCTTGTAATAGAGGTAGTGATGGACCCTTCTGCTCTTCTGTCCCAGAAAGCAATTTGTATTCTGGGAATCTCCTTTTTCACATGTTTGGGAGCTTCAGGTGAATTCAAAATATAACTCCTCACAAGGACCAGGGTAGCTGAGCACAATGCAGTCCCCTGCCTTCCTGTGTGAGAACTCATGTTTTCTGTGCAATGGTGGTTTTTTTCACCCCTCTTTTTTGCCCTCAGTGAGACAGAGCACAAATAGTTGCCTACTTCCTGAGAACACAGTGATCCTCACATTCTGGGCTGCGGGTTGTGTTTTTCACATTCAGGCATAGGATGGGAGTTCATCAGATAGCCATGGGCAGCTCTAGCAAATAGCACATTTGCATCAGCAGAAGCTAGTTTCAGCAGACTTGCTGGGAAGGTTTGCTGCAGCATGCCACCATCCTGCCCTACTGACAGGCACTGCACATTCATTCGATAAAACAGATGACAACAGAAAATGAAACTTTCAATCTTCTCTTCTTCAAACGACAGGGAAACACTTTACCATGAGGGTGTAAGCCTGTAATTCACATCAGCTTTCCTGGGACTCCGTAATGACATTGAGGTAAAGGAATTTGAAGCTGTGGGTGAGCCATGCTTCATATATCCTGGTGGCAAGGAGAGCTCTTAGAACCTCTCTAATGCAAGTGACAATCCTGATTCCTAATGTTTTCCAAGAGTCCAAATTCCTTCAAGAAGAATATTGGGATTACTGGGATTTGAGTGTCTTACGTGCTCAGAAATAATCAAACATTACAATTTTGTCTTTTTGTGTTGGACAAGTAATTTCAAACTCAAACTTGACTTTCTCTTTTCTAAATGAACAAAGCATCATGCATTTGTCTCAGATTTTTGTCTCCAGTTGCTGACCAGTTTACCAGGTAAAGGTTGATTTTCTGAAAACCAAGTCTGCACACTTTCTGCAGCCTCTGACAGACCTGCCTGGCCATGACCTGGCTCAGCCTGTGTGGCCAATAGCCCAAACTTTATTTCTGAATGTATGTGTTTTAGGTGGTGAAGTCAGCAGGACTTCATTTCCTTACTTGACCTCACTATACCCCACAATACAGAACAGTCATGGCAGATACCAAATTTTATCTTAGCTAATAAGAAGTAGCAACTTCTGTAAAACTGTTTTGCATTTTAATGAGGAAGGTTTTTCATGCTTTCCATTTGCCTCACACTTAGTACCACCACACTGTCTGGGTGTTTGTATGAAATTTAGGTGCACTATGTATCCTGGGTTGGGCTCTACTGATGCAGTCTCTCTAGCTTGGTAGCAACAAGGAGCTGCAACTTGGTAGTTCATGGGAAAGAAGGTTTCCTAATATGTTACAGCATGTTAGGACACACATTTGTGTGTTTCTACCCCGAGAATCCATCATATTTTGTGAAAGCACAATGCAATGTATTTTCATTTGGAATTTCTGAAAAGCACTTTAAACATAAACTGGACACATGCTTTTGCAAGGATTCTTCCAAGTAAAAGGCACTTACGCTGGCTAGGGCACGCAACTAGGAGCAGAGAGGAAGTTTGACAGAAACTTTGCCTGCTAGACACTTTCAAATATTCCATAAATGCTGAGATAGCAGGAAATGCCAACAATGATAGTCTAAATAGATCATTAACCCTTACAGGGACCAAGTTTTGATCACCCTCTGAATGCCTGACATCAGTTTTCACAGCACAGATCTTGTTCTAGTTGCGTATAATTGTGTGTCCTCTGTCCATTTTAGCTCTTGCTGTTGGTGTAAGACTGAGAAAGGGGGTGAATTAAGCTTTGGGTTTTCCTACTGCGGTTTTTTTCCAATTGTTTTGCTGGGACTTTTTGTGTCTCTGATTTTACGTTGTGGCATAGGGTTCCTGGAAAAGAACCTCTTTTACTCTAAACACTGGACAAACACAAACAGAACACCCCTAAGAATTTACAGTCTAATTAAGGCTATATATATACATAATTGATTAATTAAGCTTTACAAGTCCTAGCCAAGGTAAGTGCAAGGTAGGACAGAATGAAATGTAATCAATTGTGCTGTGGAATCTAAACCATTTACAGTATTCTGGAGACCAGAAAGCAAATTTGGTTTTCTAACAGATGCAGCAAACCAGTCTTGTGTGTTCTTCCAGGATGCAGTGGGATTGGTTTGGTTCAAGGTACTCAACTTTGTTTTAAATGACATCTCTTTAGCTTGGAAAGTAAGATGGAAATTATAAAGCAGGTAAAAGTAAATAAATTAAGGATTTGGTGATCGTACATTAGGGAATAAAATAAATACTGTCGATTAATTATTCGATCACTTGGGGAATCAGGAAATAATTAGTTTCCTGACTTCTAATTAGTCTAGATCTTAGTACAGAGGAGCAATCTACTGTATCGCTTGAACTTCTGGAGAAAAAGAAGAGCCGATTCCAAGCTCTGTGCCTGATTTGGAAAGGCAGAAATCCTGGGTTGTACCGGTGCAGTGACTGAAATTCCAGTCTGGTGCTGGTGTGACAGAAATGAATGAGGCTGGTCTTGGGATGCTGGGCAACTGAAGATAAAGTAGGGACATGAGCCCAAATTTCAGGATATCAATCCATACTCTGGTCCAGGCTTTTCTTTATGCTGAGATGTTTCTGAAGATCTTTTGCATTTAAGAAAAAATACTCTAACAATTGGGTTTTGGAGTGAGATTTCACACCTCATAATTGAACACGTATGAAAAGCACTATGCAGCTGAACTGGAGATAACACAGTTTTCAGTTTTAGGTCATTTCCCACATCAGAGGTACAGGCTGAGCCCCTCTCTCCTCTCCTTTCTCAGACTACTGATTCCTTTAGCCATGCTGGCTTCAGTGAGGAGGATAATTAAAAACTGCTTTGGCTATTAAACAGCTTATGCTGGTTTTTTTCCTTGAGGTAGTTGTCTCTGGGATTTTTACATCTCTCTTGTAACAGAGTGATAACATGGGAAAAGGTCAGCTGAAGAAAAATAAAATTTCATTCCTGCTTCTGCATCAGTCTGAGGAAGAAAAGGTTTACTTTTTGACCTTGAACAATCCTGGATAAGGGAGATCTGGCTGAGGGCTCCAAGCATTTTATATCCAGAGTTTTATGGGTGTAACCAAGGTTTATTAGACTGGAAAATAATTCTACTTTTGTATAATTCTGTAGGACGCATCCCAGATTATGGGTAGCATTTTCACAGATACCTAAGTGATACAATCTTGTGGAGCTAAAACTTCTGCCTCTTCCATTGTCCCTCAGCTTCTGTGGAACACGGACCAGGAGGGTGACCAGTGCGCGGCTAAATTTCAACTTTATGTCTTACGACACTGGAGAGGCATGTACCTTGAATATTGGAATCAGTCTAAGCAGGAAAATGGCTTTTGAGTTCCCCATTAAAAAAAAAAGGCTTATCCCCATTTAAAAAGAATTGAAAAATCTGCAGATAGGGAAGTAAGGGCACATGATGGATTAAACGCCTTTCCCATGGCCACACAGGAAGTCTGTGGCTAAGCTAGGAATTAAACCTAGATTTCCTCAGTCTGCATCCAGTGTCTTGCCCCCCTTTCAGGCTGTAAAACTTTGTTATCAAATTCTCTGTAGACTGAAGCAGTAGGACACTGAGTGTGAGAATGAGAATTTTTAGAGACTAAATACTATTAGTAATTGGTGAGAAACTGAGAATAGTTCTGGATCAAGTATTACCCATTTCTATTGCTATTTACTGTTCTCTTTTTTCCAAGTTTACATCAGCATAAAAATCCCCTTGTGGTGTTGTTCCTTGACCAAAGTATTTGTGCCTTTCCTTATGGCTAGGCTTGCAGTGGAGCCCAATGCTTAGCTGTTTCCAGCCGTTCTGGTTTAACAGTAAGTAGCATTATGACTGGATTGGCATTAAAAAATGATTCTATTTCTGCCTCTTTTGCTTTACATTTCTCTTCCAAAGTCAAATAGAAAAATGACATACATTTCCCGTGGAGAACATCCATATCTAAGTTCTCTCATTTGATTTAACAAAACATTCTTGAATTGCTGCATGACTGAATTTTACCCTTGGAAATGCTAAACTACATCAAGCGGGGCTCCATGGAAGTGAAAACCAGACTAGGACTAGAAGAGTCAGAAAAAGGCAGTTCATGCCCCTCAAATATGAAATAAACAGAAGCCCATCTCTGTAGTAGGTAGGATATGACAAGCTAGGCAAAGCCTTCAAAATGGTCATAGTTCCTCTCACTGGGTATTACATAGCTTGGTCCCTGCCAGCCCTATAAGAATAATGCAGGGTATAAACTCTGCCCTTGCAGACTAGAGGTACAGGTGCTGTACCTGTAGGGGTCTGGGAGAGCAGTCACAGCTGCAGGATGGGATGTGCAGTGCAGGTCTCCAGCAGTGATTCCACCTCAGGGACTGTTGCCATTCACTGGAGGATAGAGCTAACTCCTTCCTATGCAGGTAGGAAGTTCCACATGTCCCAAATTACATTACCTTTAGCTGAAGAACTAAACACTGCTCAAGTGGCCCAGAGGATATTTTCTAATTTGCAGATAAATAGTAGGGAGAAGGGCTGAACCTGCTGATGTTCTTTGTGCAACAGTATTTCAAGGAAAGTGAAGCCTTGCTAAAACCCATTTCTTAGCCCCTCCTGACAGCCTCTTTTGTGGGGAATAGCCACAAATAGTTTTGACAGTTCTTCCAACAAGATAGCTTTCATGCGGTGATGAACAAATAAATATACCACAGTACACCTTTGTACAACACTCCTGTCTTCATTTACGTGCAGGATTTCACCACTATCTTCCTGAGAAACTACAAAATTCAGTTTGCCAACAGATAAGAGCTGGATCTTGACTCAAAAAGGATTCATAACTGTTGCTGTTGTGATATTTATAGAGGGTAATTTCTCACATTTTTACTTTCTACTCAGCTCTTTATCAGACAAATTCTTGCTCAAAAGTCCCCACGAAATGGAAGAGTGTAAAAAGCTGGTGTTCCCACTTGCTTCCTCGAGAAGTCCATGTTCTGTTTTGTATCTATTTTGCCTGGAAATGAAGAAGAGAAAATTCTTCATGTGAATCTCAAACGCTTTCTGCTCCAGCCAAGTTTCATTCTGAACAAGTGGAACACATGATCTCAGTGGAAGGACTTCCTAAGTTGTCTGCTCCATCCACTGCCAGCCAGGCAGGATTGCCCAGTTAGGCAATCCCTACTCTGCTTTTGCCAATTTCCTTCTGTACTCTTCCACCACTGTCCCCCACAGCTGCCTTCACCAAAAAAGACCATTGCCTAATTGTGCCTTTGATATGAGGGTAAGGAATCAGCTGGTGGTTAGTTTGGGTTTGGAGGAGTCCAGTTGCACACAGAGCACCGCAGTTTGGTGCCTATCTTTAAGTAGGTGGTGAAGGGAATAAATGTCAAGTGGGTAAATGTCAGAGAGGAATAGTAATCTGGAAGATTACTGGAGAGGCAAAAATGGCTAAATCTCTCTATTTTTGTTAGTTTTAATTTTTTTTCTTCTAAGCCACTAAGTATAATTCCTGGTCTATGCTTCCCTTTCTGTCACTTCTCCATAATTCTTAACATTTCAGTTGGGCTGCTGTCTCTTGGCTGCTTCCTCTTTTCCTGCTTTCCTATATTTCATTAGTTGCCCTTCTTCCTCTTAGAGTACTTTTATAACAGAGTAAGGAGGATGTGGAAATATTACAATGTGACACACAAACTGCAGTGTCACAACTGCAGCTCTTTTGTTTCACCTCCAGGAATGCAAAACACATCAGAGTGGAGAGGCAGGAGCGGGTAGCTGAGTGAAGGAAGGGAGAGATTTATAAATAGGGAAGAGAAATGACAAAAAGTCAGAAAGTTTCCAGCTTGGTAACTTGAGATAACAGCTTTCCACATAGTTAAAGATAATCCCAAACTGAACCATCACTGTGTCCTTGAATGCAAAGGAGATGTGTTTTTGCTATGATGTGTTTTTGAACTTGCCTGTAGAGATGAAAGCTGAGCAGAGATCTAGATCTGTATTGTGCACAGTTCATAAAATTGTCCTTTCAAAACTACAAGCAAACAAATAAATAATAGAACTTCAGAAGAAAAACTATTCTTAGGGCTCATGTCTGTATGTGAAGTAAACCTTTGGAAGATAACGTGGTTGAAAATGAGATGCTGTAGCTCTCCTGAGATATCAGGCAGCTGGAAAAATTCACTCCCAAGGACTTTCTCCAGCTGCTCCTCTCCTCTCCTCTCCTCTCCTCTCCTCTCCTCTCCTCTCCTCTCCTCTCCTCTCCTCTCCTCTCCTCTCCTCTCCTCTCCTCTCCTCTCCCTCTCCCTCTCCCTCTCCCTCTCCCTCTCCCTCTCCCTCTCCCTCTCCCTCTCCCTCTCTCTCCTCTCCTCTCCTCTCCCTCCTCTCCTCTCCTCTCCTCTCCTCTCTCTCCTCTCCCTCTCCTCTTCTCCCTCTCCTCCTCCTCTCTCTCCTCTCTCTCTCATCCCTCTCCTCTCCTCTCCTTCTCTCTCTCCTCTCCATCTCTCTCCTCCTCCTCCTCCTCCCTCCCCTCCTCCTCCCCTCCTCTCCCCTCCCTCCCTCCCTCTTTCCTCTTTTTAATGTCTGTGGTCTCCTAGAAACCTTCCAACTTGAGTGATTTAAAATCACATCATAGCAACTGGTGTAGGAGTTGATCCAAACTTCTAGGCCATGACAGATGCTAAGGAGATAAACAGCTGTGGGTAGGGAGGAAATGGGTAATATGTCCAGACTGTTCTATGTGGAAGGAGTTAGAGGAACAGTAGGTAAAGGTTTCCTGTTAAGCCAAGGGGACAAGGGGGAAGCTGTAATAGCCTCTCAGCTATGGCTGCAATTGGACTCTCAGTGTGGGTTTACTGTTTCTCCACTCCCCCCAGCCCCCCACCATGGGAAACTCAGGTTGTCCTAAAAATCTGAATATCACTAAAAGTCAAAGAGATTTAAGTTCTCAGATAATTTTGATACTTCAAAATTGCTCTTCACTGCCGCACAGTTGCTTCCAGTCTGTGGGATGCTGCAGTGGTCCAAGGATTTCATACTCTCCCTCTGCTGCAGATTGGAAAGCAACAGCTGAACCATCTCTGTGATTTGAAATCAAACCATGCCTGTACATGTACTTTTTCTTAGCTACTGCACTACTGATCAACTTACAGGTTATATCAAACAGAATTTGTGAGGAGGTAACAAATGCTTGCCTGCACATGCATGCTAAATAAAGGAACCTTCTAAGATGTCTGGATGCCCAAGATTCAGATATGGAGCTAATTTCTTACTGGATCAGCATTTTCCGGGGTGATTTGGCTGAATAATAATAATTATTTCTGATTTCTGATAATCTAGATTCATTAGTATCTGAAGTTGAGGTGCCTCAAAACACGCTTTTGTAAAAATCTTTTGTTGATAGACAAATGCTAAAGTAGTTGGTAGACCTATTGAAATGAGTGGAAGAGGTTTGAACACTAGTTAGACTATATTGGATTATTCTGTTCTATACGTCCTCCAGAAATAAAGGCTTTGATGGGATAATTTCTGTGATCTGAGTTATGTAAGTTTCTGATGTTCATAGTTGTCAGTCTTGGGCTCCTTGTTACAATTAAGTTGAGTGATGCTATTGCAGACTATTCCGTTTAAAAGCTATTATTTTGAAAGACTTGTCCCTTGAAGTTCTGCTAGCAAGGTGTTGGCTTGGATGATTTGTTGTTCTATGCAAGTTAAGAAAATGGTTGCATTTTGATTTAAGATACCCAGCACGGTGATTGTGACTGTCTGAAGATTGTGATCTTGACTGTGCTTCCAGCAAGTTTCAAATGTCAGATTACTGATTCAACAACGAAGTAAAATATTTTTAGAACACCTTTTACACTCACCAGCCTTAGATATTGCTGAAGAATTACTCAGAGTTTGAGGAAGCTGCACCTGAGGGGACTGCCTCTCTCTTTATCTTCATGGTGATACCTGCACCAGAAACTCAGCTAAAGTTCAGCTCTGCAGCATAGTTACTTTCCAGTTTTGGAGACACACTTCAGGACAGGAATAGGGACTCCTAAATTACAGCTGAGGTGTGATTGCAGAGTTAGGAAGTTCAGGTAGGATGCTGTAATATCTTATATATATAAAACTCTTTAGTTTTAACTTCTGACATATTTTTCTCCACATCTGACAAACTGATATATTTTAAAATATTCTCTCCTTCATCTTTTTCAGAAAGCTAGTAAAACCTGGGTTTTTCTCTTAGCACTGTGCTCAAAGACCCCAGAAAATAGTATTCTACTTTGCAATTGTTGGATGCCTCACAGAAGAGGCATTCAATGTCAGAGATGATGTGCCGTAGCACCAATATGGTTAAGGATGGATTCTGTTCAGGAAAGGGAAGGTGTGCTTGTTTTTTCCTGAGGTAAAAGCAAGAAAACTGCAAGCATGAAAAATAGTCAAGAAGTGAAGACAGACAAGAAGTCCCTTAAAAATGTGTACTAAACTGGGTTTGTAGAGTTTCAGAATAATCCAGATCTCTGAGAGCTGGAGAGTCTGCCAGCATCATTTGAGATTTGCCATTTCAACATAGGGGGCTGATTGCCAGAGAGGAAATACAGGTCTCTGTATCAAAGCATTGTCTGTGATACACAATGGGAAAGAATTTATATTGTCCTGATATTTTTCCCCTCAGGAGCTATCAGGTATGTCCATATTCAGAGAATTTCTTTGAGATTTCTGTAGAACAATTTTTGCCTCTTCCCCAGAAGATGTAGATTAGGATTTCTTTTTACTGGAATGTTGACCACACTCTAATCAAGTAAACAGCAGTTTAGACTGCAAAACTTTCTCATAATATTTCTAAAACCCAAAAAGAAGAATTTTCAATAGCATCTGGAAAAATAACTGAGCACTCAGGGTTAACAGATCTAAAGCAGGTTTTGTATCTCAGCACCAACTTCTTTGCACATTCCTGAGAGAGAACATCTACTTTGTCACTCATAAAGTGATGACTATATTTTATTTGCTTTAGTCTAAAATAAACTTTCAATATCCCTGGGGTTTTTTCCCCTGTATCAGATGAGAGGGGCACAGAAGACTCTGCTCAGCAATTTGTTTTTAGACTAGGAAAGATAATAAAATTTTTATAGTGTATTCCCTCCCAAGTGCTGAAATGGCTGGGTTCCTCTCCATTTCATTCTCTGACCTCTTCTCAAAAGAGGACATCGACAGTGCACAGCTTTGGCATGACACCCAAAGGCACCTCCCCAAACCTAAACAACGCTGCTCGGTCTAAATTTAGATCTACTGACCCTTTGACAGCTATGGGGAACTATGTACATTTGCGTAAAATGTTGCTCTAGACATCATCATTGTAGCTGAATGGTCCCTGCAGAAGTCCCTGTGTCCGTTCACTGATAGTGAAGGTACAACACATCAGTTGTCAACATGCATGGAATTTGTTAATGTGGATGGACTTGCAAGGGTCTGACCCTGAGCCAGGGTAGCTCTATGCCACTCCAGGCACAAAAATAAAGATGTGCAAGCAGCTCACTGAGGGGAGGGTTTGAAAAGAAGGGCTAACTTTGCATTCAGGGCAAGGCAAATTTAGGTTCTCTGAAGCAATATACAAAATAGTTCATCTCCCTACCTCTCCCTGAACCACAGAACCAAGGACACTTCATTGCTTCCAAATGTTAGTTTTGTTCTGCAGGGCAGTGACTGTTGCCTTCAGTTGGTACCTGACCAATACCCTCTGTGAGTGTTCAGATTTCACGGGCTTTTTTCTTGGTCAAGCAAGCTTAAAACTCCCCCTCTAACTACAGTTCATATGATCTATATGTAACTGATCACCTTGCCTGTTTTTTAATCATGTTTCTGCGCTTTTTAAGCCGTTTGCTTTGTTAAGGAATGCCCACGGTAACTCCCAGGCAAGGACAACTTCCAGCCATGACGGCATGGCTTCATGGAAGAGTCTGGCTGTCTCTTCCATCTTTCTGGAGCTTCTGATCTGCCTGTTGAATCTTGATATAGTCATTCCTCTTCTCAAAAACACTAATCTTTGCAGGCGCAAATTCCATTCATGTTCTCCTAGCCACCACATGTGACTGCCTTTAACTAGAGTTTTGTTATATTAGTTGAAGACTGGTTAACACCTATGACTTTCACTAAAGCTGCTTTGTGGAAGGATTAGAGATGGGAAATACCTTCTGAATGTTAGGATATCATATATCTGAGACTTTGCTGTTCTTGGATAACTGTTGCTGTGTGAGGAAGAGCATAAGCCACAAGGATTCTGTCTGTAGTCTTCTTGGAGAATGCAGCTTCAGAGATTCCAGTCTCAGCACATAAGCATGTGTATTCACAGATGTGTATTCACCTGTGTGAGCTGAGAATGTTTTCATGCATGGTAGTGTTTTTACCTCACTGTTGTTGATTGTTACTTAAGGTTACTTAGCTTTTTTAAAATTTTCTGCTAAGGGCCCTTTTACTTACTCCCTCATCCTTTAATGCCCATGTTAAAAAAATCTGGTGAGAGCAGAAGAGACAAAAAAAATATGGATGAAAAATGGTGTTCTAACCATCATTTGTCAGCAAATCTTTCTCTCCAGTTTTAAAGTGTTCCCAGCTTACTTCTCAAAGCAGAGAAGTGTCAATAAAGTCTGTTACCAGCAAACCTGTAGCAGTTCCCTTAGTTTCTCCATCACGCAGCCTGTAAAAGATGCAGAGCATTTCCAATATAAGAAGCATGGATTACACATACACGTGAAACTTGAGAAACAAGTTCAATATGGCATATCCTGACAGTGCTCTTTCTCTTGCCTTTAAAACTTAGTTTTACTTGTAGTTCAGATGATGAACATCAAGCAGCCAGGTAGTTAACTGTCCTTTGGAAAAACTAGAATCCAGTACAAAATGTACCAGGAAGTGTCACAACAAAGACAAGAAATATGAACGAGACCAGCCCCTTGATTTGGTAACAGATCATTTCCTACTGAAACACAAATTTAGAAAGGTATATAAAAGGCACATATCTTCAAGTGTATATTTGAGGACATTATTTGAATGTCTTTAACCAATGCATCTTTAGTGATCCTTTAGAAAATTCCAGTAGGTAACAAACAGGACGCTACTGGGAGAATGCACAATGCAGCAAAAGCCATCTTTTATACCTAGAGAGGACACACTTTGTTGATTATTTTGTTCACTTGTTTGATTCCGTACAGTTTGATTTCACTGCAGCCCCTAGAAAAACATGTTGATGTGCTTTGCAATGCAGTGAAGCACAGTTCCCTGCTCCTTTCTGCTGAGGACAGACTGTGCGTGCTGACGGACGCTGGCGCTGGCACACGGGGTGGGCACCTCCCCCAGACAGCAGCAGGGAGAAGTAGCAGCCATGGGTGATGACATGGGTGGAGCTCCTCACACCAGTTGTCCCATGAGAGATAGCTTATCTGTGGACGCCCATGTTTCTGGAATAATATCCATTTGATTGAAAGCCAAAATTAGAGTAGGGATGAAATTGGCTGCCAAGGGCTGATTGGCACTTGGAGTCAAAGGAAGCAGCATAGACCCTGCAGGGAGGATCTCCTTATCCGTCAGCACCAGCCTCTCTACCTGCAGGTGTGTTCCAGCAGTTCCTGCTACTACTGTTCCTTCTGTTATTTTTGTTTCCCTTTAAAAATGCCCTCCAGCTTTCAGCATTTTACATACAGAGACACCACAAATGCTTGATTAACTGGCCAATGCAGTGCTATATGTGGAGAGAGAAAAAAAGTACCCACTTGGGTGCATCTGCTTTTTCTGTAGCTAAATAAGCAGTTCGTTTGATCAGTCCCATCTGTGTTCTGTGGTGTCATCTGAATTACACTAAAGAAGGGCTGAAGGCATTGCATACCTAATTATGGTTCCTCTGCCCAGACCTTTTGTTGTCATTTTTCACACCCACACAATTCTTGTCACTTCAGAAACTCATAAGGGAAAGATACTATTAATGGAAACATAATTTAAGTTAAAGAATTGGTCTTCATTGTTTGTTGTCAAGTCTGGCTGGTGAATAATGACCCCTTAGATATTCTGTGGACAAACAAGTTCCATTTCTGGGGATGGCATCCTCCACCGGCAGTGCTCTTGTAGGGTGAGAACAAGAGCTGACATCACAGTAAATGACCACGGTGTAAAAAGGAAAGGGGGAAGGATTTCAGTTCATAGGCAAGTGCTGAAATTTTGGTATGCTGTAACCAAACAGAATAGCTGTTATGCCTTGTATGAGAAATAACAGGTGGGATTCCTGACAAGATTCTGTTTTCTGAGTACCTATATAAACAAGAAGAGATCCTGTCTGCATTTTTTGACATGCTGAGGTGATTTATTTTGGCCTGATAAGTGGGGTTTTTTCATCTTACTCTGCCTTTTTAGAAACATTTTCTATAATTTGTTAGAAAGGATGGTGTTAAAGCGTTTTTTCTCACTGTTACAGTGATAATGTACTGTTCAAATCAGTCAGGTATGACTGCTCGTTGAATAGCTATGGTGTCTTCATGAGAACTCTTGGATTTTCAAGCTACTATTTAAGCATCAACTAATATCAACAAAATACTTCTGACTTGTCTTGGAATAACAAGTGAGCCATGAAAACAAAAAATTACATGCACCCAAACTATTTGCAGCAACTTGAAGAGAGATCTTTCTCTGTTCTTGGCTACAACGTGCAAGCAAGGCATTGCATGACACGAAACCAAATTACCGGAGTTATTTTCAAAGAAAGTCTAAAAGGATAAGTTCTTAAAGGCAGGTTCTTAAAGGCTACATGATATAGTTTAGTACTTACTGGGATAAAAGGTCAAATCCCATTAAAAATCAAAGGGAGTAAGGGAACTCAGTAAATGCCTCAGAAGCTTCAGTGTGATTTGTCTTTCTCTGTTACTCTCCAAATACCTTTGATAACCAGGTCTTGTACTTTTTACTTCTTTAAAAATCCCATGGGAGGAGAATATGACTTGGGAGGCTGATGCCCCCTTCCAAAAGGAATTATGTCCCAGGTACTTAGACCTAAGCCATTGCCAAAGTCTCACAAAATGGAAAGGATTTTACAGCTGGGAGGGAGTCCTGTAGCTAAAAGAGAAGGTAAATTGGCAGTGGATTGAAAATAAATTACTAATTATTCCCATGCATCTTTTTTCCAGCTGCCTATTTCTCTGTCCTTCGAAAGCCACCCTCTACGTCCAGTTTCCCAGGAGGTCTGTTTGGTTTCTCCTTTCTGCTCACTATCAACTCTTTCACTCATTGCAAAACACCTCCCTTCCATCTACATATTGCCCAACTCTTTCCAGGGAAGTGTGGTGCTGTCTGCTCTCATACCATCCTGCTTTCCTGACTGCCCCAGCCCAAGTCTGATGTGGAGCCAGCAACGCTGCTCTTCAGAGATAAATTATATCATCACCTCTCTCCACTTTGACGTATCAATTTATTTTTTTTCTAAGACTTGTGTAAATCACCTTTAGCTGTAGAATACTGAACAGATGTTGTAACATTAATTTCAAATGCTCTTCAGAAAATCTCAAATGAAATTCCCAGTAAACATCAGAGAGCACAAGGGACCCATCTCTGGATAGGTAAAAAAGGAGTGGGGGAAAGCTGTCAGTTCAGTGACACCAAAGAACTCCACACTCCCTCCATAGAAAAAAGGGTTTGTATTAAACTCCCCTGAATTGTAATAGTGTGTACAAAGGGAATAAAATCCAGAGTCTTTTAAGGTCATCTCCAACCAAACTGAAGTAAATTAATTGAGTAATTTCTTAATGATGGTAGAAGAGCCAATGAGAAATTATTACCATGGGTTATTTTAAAGTTAATTAATGTCTGTATGTATGTGTACATAGCTATGGATATGCACAGAAATTATTTCTACAAAAACTGTATTGAGTAACTGTTTCAGAGACCTGTACAAAGCCTGAGTATATTCTTAATCAGTGCACATGAAAAATACGGTTTATAGGTATTTTTCACATCGTTGTTGCTCCATAAATGATTTCTTCACTATAACAAGGGAGGGACAAGAATCACTCTCACAAAAATAGAAAACACTGATGTTTTTTATTTCCAGTATAAATCCCTATGGGAAAAAAAAAAAAGGAAAGTATACCCTGCCTTCCCTATTATTCAGATTTAATAAAAGTCCTCAGTATTTCTGCTGGAGTGATTTCTTTCTCCTGTTGTGTCTCCTGTATCAGTGGGGCTCTTTTCACTAGTTCTCATATGGCAGACAAATTTGCAAGAAGTATTAAGCTTGAACAGGGAGAGATTTTATTTGTTAATTAGACCTGTAAAATTTCTGTGAGGACCCAGGGTGAGTCAGGTGCCCTCACTGTCCATCAGCTCTCACTGGCAAAGTGAGCTCTGCACCTGAACTGAGCCCTTGGCATGAGCTGCACTGCTGAATGGATGCACGTCCTGGATACGCAGCCTGGTCTGTACAGGGACATTCATTGAGCAGTGCAGCTGCAGCAGTCCAGGACACAGCTGTGGAGAGTGACTGGGTCAATATCCCCCTCATTGTTTATGTCAAGTAATGAACCCCAGCATTACCTGAATCAGTGTGCCCAATGGCATGGTAATTTGTATGTGGCTACTCATAATATGCAGGGTATAGTGTATTTGTGCAAGTGGTTTTTGTAAATACATTATGAGGACAAGCCTTAGAAATACTAACAAAAAATATGCCAATATGCACAATAAGAAATACTTATATATCTATATACCTGAACTCCCTCTTCTTCCATTGCATAAGACCAGCAGGCATGAGAAGAAAACAACACAATTTCACTTTTTATAACTGCAGAGACGAGAAACAAGGTTGTGTAAGGAAGAGATCTATGTCATAGAAAGAAGGCCTATTGGCAAAAAATAAATTCTGAGGAAGCTGCACTGTAGGGGCCTGCATTGACCCTTTTGAGACACATTAGCAAAAGTTCCTCTTGACTTCAGCAGGAATTAATGTGCAAACAAGGGGAATACCCAAGAACACGTTATGCTTCTAGAAAACATGATAAAACTTGTTGGCTGCTTTGGAAGAAAAGGGCATTTTCACAAATGGGAATTGTTCTAGACAAGTCAGGATTCCCCTGCCAGCTGTCCTTCTCCTGTTCCTCCTTCATCCTAAACTGCTTATGTTGCTTCTGTGATGATAGTTTTGTCTTTCTTCTAGGTATTTATCTTATAGCAATAGTGCCATCTTCTTTTGCATTTACTGCTAGCAGTACCACAAACCAGCATCCTGTTTGCCTTCTTTATTGCAGCTGCATACGGGGCGGAAGGCTTTAGGGACTTTCATGCAATAATTCCCAAATCTTTTTCCAGTAAGTATACTGAAACTCAGTTCACTACAGAGCATTTCCATCTAGTTCCTACTTTTATGATTTTTGTTTGTATCATTTAATTTCTGAGTAATGTATGTTTGTCTGCATGCGCTTAAGTAGTCTGATCATTCTGTTTTGTTCATGTTATTTTGTTTTAACTTAATAGAAAATCTGCTTCAAAAGCAGATTTTCCAAATCCTTCTCCAAATCCCTGGCAGTCAAGGAGCCTGTAATTGTTTATAAATAAATATATAGTTGTTATTATTCCTATAACTGAAAGGAAAAAAATTACGTGTAAATTGTGGAAAATCTTATCATGTGCTCAAATACTTCTATTGCTTCTATTTGCCATAGTTAAAACAGCAGTATAAGGTTATAGCCCACCAAATTTGCAGAATCACTTCTGTTTAATCGGTCGTGCCATCTTTTTAAGTCATTGTTTGGTCATTGACTTTTTTTGTATACCACTAAATTATTATATAACTTATTATATTCTATTATATAACTTTTTAGAACATACATTTTAAAGGAAAACTGTTATTTATGATATGCACTTATTCTGTTTTGTATATGATTTCTATTAAAAGCACAATACTTGAAAAAATATTAAAATACCTAGATTGGTAAACTTTTTAAAAGGTGTCCAGTCAAGCAATATTCATAAATGTGAACACCTTTAGGCTTCTGTTTCCCAGTAGAATTTTGAGTCAGATACTCTTGTCAGTTACATCCATGCAGTCCTTCTGGGACACCTGTGAGGTTGCAGGATGTATCAGAGAAGAGCTTGTCACTCCTCTCCACTTCAAAGGAGTGTCTTTCAATATCTTGAGGTAGTTATTTCCCATAGCTTATTGTTATCACATTGCTGCACCATCACTTTTGAATGAAGTTACCGTGAAACTTGTTCCACAGAAGGGAAAGACTTGGACTTTATTGGATGAAACAGATCCCTCATATTCTTAGCTACCCACTGAAGTAAAGTCTTTCTTTTTTTGGGGTGGGGTGGGGTGGGATGGAGGTAGAGGGGTTTTTACTGTTTGAAAAGTAAGATTTTGGGCAATGAAATGGTGTTTTTCAGCCTAATGAAATGTATTTTTTCACCAAAATCACCAGATTAAGAAAGAAGGAAATAACAGCAAAGATAATTTTTTTCTACATAAACATCATACAGTCCTGTGGAGAGAAGAGGAATGAACACTGGCATGAATTGATCTGAATCTTGACCCTTTTCCTTAATGTTAAAGTTTGCTGTGTTCATATCAGATCAAATTTACTAGCCTCAGTGTTATCACATGTTGTGAGGCTATGGCAAATTTACACCTAAATTCTTCTTCTGGCTGCAAGCAATTGTCACCTATGGGATTGCAAAAAAAAAGGATTTATCCAATAAAGTCATAACAGTTTTCCCAGCCACCTGTTTTTATTTGACTGGTTTTTAATCATAGCTTCTAACTCTAGGAATCATCTCCTATTACTCAGCAATCCTAATCTTGCTGTCTTAGAAACACAACTATCACTTTTATAATTTTCTTAAATTCTTCCTTCCATCCTTCCCTATCCTGCTTTCTTTATCAGTGTTTGTACTCTGCTTTCCCATTGCTGTTGCTTACCCCATAGAACTGCAAACCAAAAAATTTGGATTCAGTAAAACCCTTGGAATCTTCCTGCCAAGTAGAGAATGTTGCATTTTCTGTTCATATTTATCCATTGACTTGAGTTACTTACTTTCACAATTGTTTTTGGACAAATCTCTATGAAGTGGATTCATTTTAAGTTTCATTCGAATTAGCCTGATTTTCAGAACAAAAGCTATAAACAGAAAAATCTCAAACCGACCTAGAAACAGACCTGTAATATTGTTTGGGTTCCCAGCTCCCTGGATGCCTTGTGTTTGTTTTACTGATATTCACTGTTCATTGCTCCATGTGTTACAGCCTCATGGCATTGCCCATAGAATTGTAGTTGAGGTCATAACATTTGTTATTTAGTGTTACTGTAGCTGCTGTTTAGAAGATAACTCCTTTCATGTGACTGTTTCTTTGCCACATTATTTGTTCTGTAACCAAACTGAGTGGCATCCTGTATTGTTTCTTTCAGCCGGTAATATTAAAATAGAGACTCAGAGTGATGAAGAGAATGGGCGTGCCTGTGAAATGAATGGGGAAGAATGTGCAGAGGATTTACGAATGCTTGATGCCGCAGGAGAGAAAATGAATGGCTCACACAATGGCCCAGGCAGCAAGGCTTTGTCAGGAGTTGGAGGCATTCGACTTCCTAACGGAAAGCTAAAATGTGATATCTGTGGGATAATTTGCATCGGTCCCAATGTGCTCATGGTTCACAAAAGAAGCCACACTGGTAAGGCCTGCCATAGTTTTTCCTGTAGTTGACAAGAACTGGCCACATATTAGTAACTAAGATTTATTTTCTTTATCATGCACATGTTGCCTCTTGTAAGGTAATGCAGCATTGGTGAGCCTTTGGAACTCAGTTATTCTGGTACATCCTTTTGGCCTTCACAGGAATTGAGACTTCTTCATGGAAGTCCATCTATTGGGCTACAAATTGTGCTGTTTGTTTGGTTTGAAACAAAAAAATAATTGAAAAATCAAATTTAAAAGAAAAGTAAAGAAGTCTTGTTTAATTTTTAAGAAATTTCTAAGAACTGCTGAAGAAAAACCCATTTGTAGCTTACTCTGAAGTTAACCCAGTTGCAATGTTTCCAACAAAACAGCAAAGCTCATTATGGATCAGTGATTATGAAAGTGATTGGCAAAATACATCTTAAGAGAACTGTATTGACAGACTTAGTCAAAAAAGACTTAGATTTCATGTCCAGTGTTTCATGAAGTAAAAATCTGTATTGTCATGGGTCAAATGTGCACTAAAAGTATTTCCACTGAGACACTAAAAGAGACATGTAAAGATTTTGTGTTCCATAGGGATGGCTTTTCATTATACAGTGCTGTGAATATTCTTGCCTCTGTTTTCTGAGTAGTCTCAAAGGGGGCCAAAAATGAAGAGGCTGAAACAAATGAAGAAGTAAAGAGTGAGTCTCACCTTGCCTGATATAAGATGTCCAAAAATTAGGCTTCAAATCTAAACTTTAATGTCATTCATAGTTAAAAGAGAAGAACTGAACTGTACCATTGTTTCACAGAAGTTGCTTTGAAAATAAATTGGGGATTTGGCATTTTTACATGAATATTCCAATGAGAGGGAATTTTAAAATATTTTTAAGGTAAGAATGATCTGTCTTACAGTTACATTTGACTGAAATAGTTGTGCCAATAAACACAGAGATACTTTCTTCCTCCACATCCTCACTATCTTGCTTAAGTACTTCCCCAGAATTACTAAATAGTGAGATTAACAAAGTGCTTTCAGAGTTTAATGGAGAGGATCCATGAAAAGCCCCGGAGTGTGTTCCATTGCCCTCAGTGTTACTGTCTGTGACAGTAACTGCGTCTGTTTAAGCTGTGGAAGTGTGCAGTCTGTTAGTGTAACGTGAGTAGCCACCTTCAGAAGCAATGCTATTACATTGCCTGCTTCAAAGTACTCTTCAATTCCATGTGATAAATCCCTCTGTCAGGAAAGAGCAGATAATTATTGGAAAAGCCACAACTCGTACTCAGAAGAGAGGCTGTAGCCTACTTCCTAGATATAACAAAGTGCTTGTTGGTTGATTCTTCTTTTCTTTTCTTTTCTTTTCTTTTCTTTTCTTTTCTTTTCTTTTCTTTTCTTTTCTTTTCTTTTCTTTTCTTTTCTTTTCTTTTCTTTTCTTTTCTCTCATGATCTTTTAAAAATTGATAAAATGCAATGCATAAAATGATTTGTACATGAGGCCTTTTAGACAGACCCATGGGCTGAAGAGGATGCTGTAGTGGTTGAAACAATATGTTTCAACTTGAAATGCACTTAGAAGCAGAAGTCTTTGTGCTTGTTTAAGCAGACTGCTCTTTTGTTAAAAAAACCCTCTGTTGCTGAATCAGAGGAGCTGTTTCATGTCCCTAAGGGTCCATGGCAGTGTTTGCACCAGGGCTGAATGGCCTGTGTGAGGACACACCTGACTTTAGGGAGGCGGTGGGCACAGCTGCCTTTGTTTCTTGTGCACTTCTTGGTACTCAGCACACTGTCTCTGAGCATGAGCTGGGCTGCCTGGTCCCTGTGACAACATCCCCAGGGGCCACCTCACTGGGTGCCAGGTCATTTCCCAGACCTTCAGCTCCTCAAGCTTCTTGCCTGGCAGAGGGACCCATTTGCCTGCCAAGGTTGCTTGGGGTGCTATCACACAAGGAT
Source organism: Eopsaltria australis (assembly GCA_034509425.1). Lineage (NCBI taxonomy): Eukaryota > Metazoa > Chordata > Aves > Passeriformes > Petroicidae > Eopsaltria > Eopsaltria australis. The sequence goes on from JAVTVJ010000072.1 coordinate 4,836,831, forward strand.
TGTCACTTGAAGATTTCTCCACCCTTTGCAGAACTCTTCCCTTGCCAACTAGACCCTCTTTTTAATCAAGGAATGTAGTTTAAGCCTACAGTGGAAGCACCCTACAAGAGGCCCTTTGCTTAGGACGACCCCATTCTTTTACACTGAATAAAACTAAAGGGTGTGAAGTTTTGTCCCTAGGTCTTTCCATGGGAAGAATGCTTTCCCTTCTACCTCATCCTCAGCTCCTCTCTGAGCAACCTCTTTGAATGAGCTCAGATGGTTTTTCAGGGGCTGGCAAAGGAGTGGAAGTTCAGAGCTGGTAGTTTAAATTAGAGGGACGTCATGGGGAAACAGTGGTGACTGCTTTTCCTTTCAGCCGAGCTGTGAAAATTGAAGTCAGAATGGGATATACTATTACAGACATTTAACTGACTATGCCAAAGCCCATTTCAATACATGCCTAGTGAAGGAATAAGCCTCACAAATGAATTACTTTGCTGCTAATTCATGTAAAACCTGCATATGCAGTGAGGTTTTCTTAAATAAATATTTGATAAGTGAACAAAACTCTAGCACACTAAAGTGCCAAAATAAAATGACTGCCTGACCTGATAAAAGACATAATTGCTTTTAATGAATACACCTGCCAAGTGCAGATATGCAGAGCAGCACCTGATATTTCTGCCCCCTCCTGTCTGCAGACAGCTGTATAGCACTGACTGCTTCCTAGCAGCTTACCTGTTGCTTACATCTGCAGAGCAAATCTGAACTCACAGATGCCCAGCTCTTCTCACTCCCCTTTCAGCACATTCATTTTCTCCAGCTTGCCACTGTGTTGTTTGGTGTTTAAGAAAAAGGAGATCTAGAAAGGAGAAAGGAATTCCTGCTCCCTGAGGCTGAAACCACAGGGTATATTCAGGCTTCTCTTGCTCACTGTGCATATACCTGCATATACATGCATATCTGTGCATGAGTGTGCATAGGTGTATATATTGCCTCCTTATATGTACACTAACTTAAGTCACCAGTTAGTTCACTCATATCTTGTTAATTGGTTCTGAATGTGTCAAATTTATTTAGAAAATTAATGCCTATTGAAGCAGGAAGAAAAAGAGACCTCTGCAGGTCTCGGAGTGTTAAGTGATCTTGCCATATTGTTTAAGGAATGAGAAATATTTTAATTAGTATTACAGGTATTCTTCACTGAAAAAGTGGTCCAAGGCCCAAGTTTCCACTAAGGCTTGCAAATCACTGCAATGGTGATAATGGTTGATTGGATTCAGGGTCCCATTGCAGTTTTTGTTCCTGGGCCTGTATTTGGTAATGGCCACATGCCCAGGACAGGTATGTACTGTTCAGACCTGGAGAAAATAACACACTCTTTAGACTGTCTAGAAAAGGAGTCATGTATTTTTTCTTTCCACCCTGTTCCAGCCTCATTTTTAGAGGTATCACCACACCCAGTAGCCTTCCATCAGTGGCTGTCAGCATCCTGGCAGGTCTGTCAGTTTTGCTGGGCTCATAAATGAGGCATTCCTCACCCGGGTACTTGCAGCATGGAAAACTAATGGCCAGCCAAGCTACACTAGTAGCTTCAGGATCTTTTGGTAACAATGTTGTTTCCCTTCTACAGTAACATGAGTGCAGGGTCCTTTACATCTGATCCCTCTCTAAGTTCTGCAGCAGTCTTGTTGGAATGCTCCATCCGTCTTTTTCACCCTGTAATTGGGAGAGCTGTTGCCTGGAGATACATTGCATGCTTACTTTGCTTTACATTTCATTCCTGGAGTACTATTATGGTTCTTGTTTTCTCTTCCTATGGTCCTCTGAATAAAAATAACAGAAATTAATGCTAAAAAAGATGCTTAGTAAGAATTAACTATTTCTTCTGAATTTGTGTCCCCCTTGCCGAGCTGATTTCTTCCATTTACTGTTTCAGTCCATTTCTGAAAAAACACCTTCTGCACTGAGTAACTGCCCCAAAGACTGAGAAGTAAAGTAGAGAGACACTTGCCTGTTTTCTTTTCCCCCTAACCATACCCTGCATGGCCTATAAAGTACGTTGCAAAGCCCTGTAAGGCTTATGCTGGCATTTTTGTGTGCCACCTTAGCTGAACCAGATGTAGGTATAGTTTAGAGGAACAAAGAAAGTGAGCTCGTTTGGCTTGACAGACACTATGCTGCTCTGCTGAAACTGACCAATGAAAATGTCTTGCTGTAAAGGGCATTTATTTTGCTGTTTGCTGAATGCTAAAGCTGCCAGCCCTGATGGCAGGGTTTTCGTATTTTTGGGTTGGGACGGTGCTGCTGTCTAATTGATCTTCAGCTGTTCTGCTGCATTAGAAGAACAGAAGTCAAAAATTATCATGCTTCACATATATGCACATGTATGGACATAAAAGGTCATCCTAGGTGTGCAAAATACTACATGATGTTTAAGTGAGAAAGAAGGAAGAAATTGTTTAATTGTTTTTTCTTTTAGTATTTTAACTTCAGAACTGAAATCTTACATACAATGTTATTGTTACACAAAAAACATCAAAGCTAAGAACAGGTAATCTCCGGGCTATTTCTAATGTTTTTGATGCATTATAATTACTGCAACAGATTGAACTGATGCCTAAGAGAAACAAAATTCAGCAAATGTGTTTTAAAGGCTAGTTTGATTTAGTTGAGGACTGTACAGAAACATGCAGTTCTTGCTGAGAGAAAGCTCTTATGTATAAATTTTCTTTTATTCCTATCTGGTACAACTGAAAACATATTTTATTTCACACTGATTTCAGAAAAGACCTCATCCATCTTAAATTTAAAAAAAAACAACCAAGAAAAAGCAAAAAACCCTAAACTAATAAAATATCATATTGATTTTAAACAACATGAAAAAACAAAAACAGCCATATTAATTTTTGCAAAGGTTTTGATTCACTTCCTTGATAGCAGGCACCAGTTTAGACAAATCAAGGCTGTGTTTCTTCAAGTTTTTCCACATCTGTCGAAAGTGTGGACCATCAGAACCTTACGTGCAGCTCCTCTGTTCATACCTTACCTAGAGAAGGGTTGGGACTTAGGCATGGAAGTACAGGGCTTCCTTTGCACTGTCTTAACTTCTGTGATTTTACTCTCTAGCTTTCTCTCTTTTCTCTGTCTCTTTCCTGATTTGGCTGCTTAGGGACAGACAGGTAATGGAGAAGAAATTGAAAGGGAAAATACAGGGAAAATGTAAATGAAAAGAAGTTATTATAACTGTTATAATGAAGTGCCTTTCATTTAAATATAAGAATGTAACGCTGAAATGAACTTGTGATCCTGAAATGCATTTTTAATGAGTTTCCTTTTTATTTTGCTGCTTCAGTGGCATATTTTAAAGACCCTTTGAAAAAAGCCACATTAAAAACCCCACCAAATGCCACAACATGCAAAATTGGATATTGGTTTATTCCAAAACTGCTGATCAGGAAGAGTGGCTCTTCAACACAAAATGTTGCAGTCACTTTATTTAAATGAGTTTGAATTTGCATTGTGATGTGCCATTCTGATTTAGAAAAAAAAAATTAGATTTTCAGATCAAATTGACCCAGCCAGTGAAGCATTAAGAAACTGGCAGGTTTAGTCTGAAAGCCTCATGTTATATCAAACCTGCAGCCGGTGGAAGTCACAGAGCAGCAGTGAGAAAACAACTTTCTCCCTGAAATCTTTCTCTTGTTACCGCATAAGGTTTTTTTGTTCTCATGCATTTTTTCCTTCTTCCCATAGGAGAACGCCCTTTCCAGTGCAATCAGTGTGGAGCCTCCTTTACCCAGAAGGGCAACCTTCTGCGCCACATAAAGCTGCACTCAGGTGAAAAGCCCTTCAAGTGTCACCTGTGTAACTACGCTTGCCGCCGCAGGGATGCCCTCACGGGACACCTGAGGACTCACTCAGGTAAGTGGAAGTTTGGGAATAACCAGGGCTGCTTGTCACCACAGCCGCTGAGGAGATGGGGGTGGCCACCAAGCCTGAGAGCTCTTCTCACCCTGTGGAGCTGAGCAGCCCCATCTTGGGGTTAACCAAGCTGTGAGCTGGCCACAGCATGTTAGCAACAAAGAAATGACTAAACACATCACACTCACGACCCTTCACCAGAAGAACTGGGTTTTTTCCCATACTTCTTGGCTGATTCAAAGTTTCTGTATTAGGGTTTCATCTTACCAGCCTTGTGTGAGTAATCCATTTCATGGAAGTACGAACATAACTTAAGTTGATGAATGCTTTAAGGTTAGAGATAATATAAAGTTGAAACACACTCTTGTATTCATCCTCAACCTAAGGAGCGAACACTGCCTACAGCATTTAGCAAGAGTTATTTGTTGCGCGTTGTTATTACAAGTACTTTGAAAGAGAGAGTGGGGAAAAGGGAGAGGGTGGGAGAAAGAAAGAAAGATAATAATCTTCCACAAAAGAAGACTCTGATGTAGTTTTTCAGTGTCTGTCTCAACAGTAATATGGAGATATGAATAAATATTTTTGAATAGCTGCACTTTCCCATTACCATGAACCTCTCATTGTTTGACAGAAGCCATAGTCACATATCTTCTGTGAAGTAAAACCAATTTAGCACTTTTAAAGTGCCTTTAAGAGCAGAGTGCCATCTCATCTAGTTTCCCAAGCTAAGCTGCAAATGCAAATTGCTATTTGGATGGGAGACCTCCAATACACAGTGCTGGAATTGACACTGGTAATGTTCCTTGTGAAAGTTGGTTTTGGGTTCTGGGTGGCAGAAAGAGAGTTCTCAAAATGATTTTTTGGTGCTCCAAATAATTAGGGAAATTCTTCTCTAGCACACGCATTGAACAATAAGATCCTTAGAGCTGATCCCAGATTTTCAAAATAATTTCCATTTCTCCTGTTTGTTCCCAGCCTGCTTGAGGAAAGCACATATTTTAAATGGTATTTTGCTTCCCTCTCCCTTGTTATTGATTTTCATGGATGCACAATTTGAAACATAGCTTTTCATGTATATATATATATATATATATATATATATATGAAATTGCACCTAGACACTCTTGGCAAACTCTGAGGATTCTGTAGTTAAAGAGACAATGCCTAAATTGTAGATAATTAGTAGTTCCTGCAATTGGAAAATTGACACCCATACATTATAAAACAAGTTGGATGTCTGAATCTGGTTGTCACCTAAGAATCTGTAAATAAAATTCAGAAATTAAACTGTGTAACCATCTAAAATAGTGAAATCACATATGAAGTGATGGTCTTGCCATGTTAAGACAGAAAATTCAAGTCCAGAAGTACACAGAACAGTATTGTTGGTGAAATATGCCTAGAACTAGCTAGATCTGGATTGGTGTGATACAGAAAAGAAATTGTCATGCATTTCTCTTGAATTTCCAGAAGCAGAAAACACACAAAATCTAAGATTGTCTTAAAAGGGCTGGGCTGGTTCTGTTTACACCAGAACTGACCTCCAGCCAAGCAAGTCTCTGCCTATACCACAAGTTCATCCACTGGCAGTCTCTGTGTGACTGGACACAAAGCTACTGCTCCCAGACCTTTGAATGTGTCTCAGTTTCTAACCTGTGTAGATGCTGTTTTTAAAGACTTAATGTCACAGTCTTTATCTGATCTAAATCATCTAAAATCAGTTTGCAGCACCCATAGAATTGGCCTGTTGATGTAAAGATATATAACCAGTTTTCCATTACCTATTTTGCACTTAGATTTGTTAAATTGACAAAATCTTCCTTCACCACAGCATGGCTTTATTTTTAGGGTGGGCTTTTTATCTCTTGTCCTTACCGTTGTTAATATGCTGTTGAATGCATCATCTGAATCTCATAATGAATTGTGTTTTCTCCAGTTGGCAAACCCCATAAGTGTGGATACTGTGGTCGCAGTTACAAGCAGCGCAGCTCTTTGGAAGAACATAAAGAACGCTGCCATAACTACCTTCAAACCATGAATCTTTCAGGCAGCATCTATCCAGGTAATAAAAGTGTCCATTTGGGGAATACTGCTGTCCTGTCATGAATGCAGAGAAAGGAGTGCAAAAGAATCAGTAGTACCCTTTGTGTACTACTGCTCTGGGGAGTCACACACATCCCCCATATGTGTGATACTGTATCTGGATTTATTCTTTGTTCAATAAACATTTGGCTGTTGTCTCCCTTTGTTTAGCTCCAATAAAAAGCCAAAGTACAATTCAAATGTAGCAAAACACTTACAAGGCCTGGAAAACATCAGTTTGTCATCTCGAGGCAATATGGCTACATCACCTCACTGCTTTCTCTTGGAGGCCTATACTGCAATGCACTTTTGGATGTATTTTTAATAAAAACTTAATGCCGGTGTTCTAGGTAGGGCTGCAGAATCTTCTGCACTGCACATCTCCCCTTCCCAGGCATGGCTTAGAGGGCTTACTTGACCACTGGGACCAACTCATCTAACAAGGATGAGCTATCTGGCTTTGATCTCACTCTGCCAAGCAAGAGGACATAAAGCCAGAGATATTTAATTTAGGCAGTTTGACTTGAGACAGTCCAGATCAGCTAATAATTTGTTGACAGCCTTCTTCCCAAGCTTCCCTTTAAGAGGAAACTGGAGGGAGGTAAGGACCTATGTTGAGACTAGTGTAACGATAAATTCCATTTCCTGGAGAATATCAAAAAAGCTATGCCCAGAAAGAGAGCGAGCATCTATTGGGGCTTGGATTATATTTTTTAACAAAGATCCAGAATATCTGTATGGGATTGATCACAGTAATTAGCTATACAAAGTCCTCTTGCATGTGCAGTTTTAGATAGAGAAGATCCAGCTTCTCTGGTGGAGTTTAAACCCAGGCAGTAAGTTCCGTTTCCTGCATATATTTTTAATCTTGTCAGTATATGTTACTCGGTTTGTCAAATGACAAAAAGGAAGGATCTCTCTGCCCTATTTGCAATGATGCTTGATTTAATATTTTATATCTGTACAGAACCTGAATATGTTTTTACATGCTATCAAATAATGTAAAGTATATGCACATAATGATAGCAGTGAATACAGCTGAGATGCTTCTGCAGACAGCATGTTAGAGCAGCGCCCCTTCTAATTTTATTGAGGGCTGGAGAATATATGAATAGAAAACCTCAATGTAATAATATACAGTAAGCAGCAATACTTATTTCTTAAAGAGGTAACAGGATTTAGAAGCAAATATTCTGGTTTGGGATTTCAGTCTTCAGTGTCTGGCACATGGATTTAAATGCCTGCACACTAACTTGAAAATCTGTGTAAATGAGTAGATGAACAACTACTACTAAGGTCTTAGTAAGATGAAACTGATGTCAGGAATAATAAACTTTAATAAGAAATTAAACAGTTCTAGAAATTGACCTTTGTTCATATCAAATCCTGACAGGGGAGCTTGCACTAGCTTACAACTAAATATCTAATAACTCAGTGGGATAAGAACTTGAGGAATTAATTAATGCTTTGAAAGAATGACTGCTTGTATATACTGAAAGTATAATGAAATTCCATATTTGACATAATAGGACTGCTTTTGCAAATTAGAAAAAAATTGATTTACTTAAGGGTTTAAACCTCATATTCAGCCAAAGACTTCACTCTTAAAGAAACGCGGTCCGCAGTTAACAAATGAATTCTATACAGTTCTAAAAAACGAAACTTTCCTGCATTTTTCCTATTTTTTTGCACGATGAAAATGTAGAAAAAACAGCTGAGAATGAGTGGATGTCCTGTGAATTTTACTGTATTCTATGATATATCTAGAAAAGCAAGTAGCTATAATATCACTGTTCTTACACTATTTCAAGGTGTGATGTGGATCTGTTAGAGCCATTATTCAGACCCTTTTTCCCCCCAGCCTCAAAAAAGTTGATACAAAAAAATCTGCTAGAGCATCTGATTTGGCATTCTGCCACAGCAGGATTGCTTTTTACAGGATTTTTAAAATACTTTTTTCAGTATACATAGAAAAAATGTCAGTAGAAAGAACCTAAACTTGTAGAAGCTTGTAAATCTAACAATTGTAATGATAAAGAACTTAAGTAAGGGAAAGATAGATTAAAAGGGAGTAAGAAGAGGAGCAAGAGATTGTACTTACATTTTAACTTGTTTTCTCTCTTTAAGAGAAGGAAATACAACACAATATCAGAACCTGATGAATTTAATGACAAAAATCTCATTTTAGAGAACTATAATCTCACTGTCCATGTGAAGTTCTTCTCTTAGATATATTATCTGGAGTTTTGCATTTGAGTTGAGTGGAAGCGTGCTGAAGTCTTATCAAGCTTATATAAAACAACAGGAGAAGTAGTTCATGAAGTTTTAAAAGGGTCAACTACAGTTCTTCAGTCACTGGGAATTTTAGTTTGAAAAATAAAATGCTGGGGTTTTTTTTCAGTTCACAGACACCAAATTATAGAGAAACAGTTATCCATTTGGTAGCAAATTTCAGAGGGTTTCAGTTGCAAGTGCTGGGGATTAGTACGTAATTCAATTTGCCCCTTTTTTTAACAACAGTTTTAGAGGTTTGAAAGTTTGACTGTTGAATATATGACTCACTCTCTCTTGAACTAATTAGAAAAGGAATGTTAGTATATCCTAAACAGATATTTCTTGATAATTTCAACTTTTGAGTAAAAATTCAGTCTTTTGTTTCCCTGTTGAATGTCTGCTTTAAAATATTCCCTGTAAGTCTCTTCCTGAGGTGGTACCTGGAAGCCTTGGCCAGCACAAGATGCTCAGTGTTCAGTGTTCAATGGTGGCTGTGTACCATCAACACCCTTTGCTCTTCTGCACCTTCATGACCAAATTCTCATTTCTTGCACTGGTCACAATCTCTAGTGTCTTATGGGGCTGGAGTATAATCCCATGAATTCCCTGTAACTTTCATTAGCATTGGCATTTTTGTCATCACTGTCACTGTCACTGCAGTATGTGCTGCTGCAGCAGGGACTCAAGAACCAGTTGTGTACTCCTCAATTTGGTACTGCAGGGCACTGTTCAATAGGACACTTCACCTGCTCCTCACTGTTACCCATCAGGCCTGATTTCATATATTTCAGGAGCAACAAAATTTTCACAATCATCCTTTTATGGCTGCGGTATATTGTCAGAGTAACATTGAATCACAATGATGTGTTCTCAGCTATTGAGAAACACCAGAGTAATGGGTCCTGTGAACCAGTAAATCCAGTGATAAAACAAATTCTCAGCAGGCGTAGAAGGCAAAATGTAGTGAAGTGGGGTAGTTAATTGAAACAGCTCAAAGAATCAAATTATAAAAATCATCTTTTGCGTCTTCCTTTAATAGTAACTCAAAAGTTCAGGAAGAATGTCCATATCTTAGTAGCAGTAAAAGTAAAATTAACCCCTTTTTCTCCCTTGGCAAACAAACAAAGAAAACCCCAAACCCTACAAACAAACAAAAACACCACCAGCAAAGCAGTTGTGCTGTGATCTTGGTGCATTCACCTTCCTCTTAGATGCTGGAAGTCAGAAATATCTTTCCATACCTTTTTCACAGTCCTTGTTTTGACAGTGCATTTTCATACATCCCTTTTGTTTCTGCAGGAAAGTACTGAAGTAAAATATACTGAAAGTGAAATAGTCTCCTTTTCCTAGAGCCTCACAGTTAAGCTCCTAATTCTACAGAGTCTCAGCAGCAGCAGGAGGTTGGGAAACAGGTTTGAGTATTGGAAATCAGTGTTCCACTGAAGGTGTGATGTTATCAATTAAAATTGTTAAAGTCTAAAATAGCATCAAGGAAGTATTGGAATACTTGCTAGGGGATAGAAGGGGCTGGAGGCAGGGGTTGGTGTTTCTTGCAAATACATCTTCCACTGCTGAAGTTGAGAAGTTTATCCATTTTTCCTGCTGAGGAAGCAATTATCATACAGGGGGTTTCACTGGGAGAGGTGCAAAGGGACATTGGGGGGGGTTTCAGTGGGAGAGTGGAAAGATGAACTGCTTTGTGTCCAGGATAAAGCTGGGACCACATTTATTCACAGAAATGCAGAGCGGCTGTAGAACAAGGGTGGAGTGTTTATGTGACATACAGGCAGAAAACTTGCAGTTGCTATCTCATTTTTGTGTCCTAAATGAGGAAAACATGAGCATGTACATAGATTAATCAGTGTGAGGGAGTTGGTTACCAAAAGTCATAATTGTCCTGTGTCTCATACGATGAACCCCTTCGTTCAGCTACTTGGGAGCTAAAAGACATTGACTGACAAACAATAACCTAAGACAACAGTTCCATTAAAATGGAACCTGCCTAACCCTTCTGATGTCATTTGATTTCAGTCATAAAAGACGAAAGTAACCAGAGTGAAATGGCTGAAGACCTGTGCAAGATAGGGTCAGAAAGAGCCCTCGTGCTGGATAGACTAGCAAGTAACGTCGCCAAACGTAAGAGCTCTATGCCTCAGAAATTTGTTGGTAAGAGTTAAACGTTTGCTGTCTCCTAAAAATAAATTTTTAAAAAGCCCCCTAAAAATCACCACGTTTTTACTTTTGCTTTATAACTTTTCTCGTTTTGCTAAATTAACAATATGTATCTCTGTAGAAGCAGATACAGAGGTGTGTTGGGGGAAAAAAAAATAACTGAATATCTCCAGCATAAATTTTTGCATGTTTCATTTTCCACATTTGGAGATCAATTTTAAGTCTTTTTCCTGGCTTTTTAAGAGCTTATGGACCAGATCATTACAAAATCTGGACAGGTTCTTGAAGTTGCCTTAAGAACCTGAAGATAGGAACAGAAGTTTCCTGTTGAGATAGCATTTGACCACACTTTTAGAGTTATTTTATTGAATTATTGAATGACATTCAGATCTGGGCATATTGATGTTTCTGAAAGCATTTGTGAATAGTTGAACATAGACTGGGTAATATTCTTCACCCTTTGATAAACTCTGTTTATTTTTACAGCCCAAACTGATATGTCTGAAAACAGTACCTAAATGAAAGGACCTTTGGGTACATTGTATGAATGATGCAAAAACTTCATGCCCATTTGCACCTAGCAGTTCTTGTCTCAACAATGAAAAATTTTACATTAAGGCCTATAAAAATGTAGGCTACACATATTGTTCTGTTTAGTAGGCCTGTGCTAAGTAGGGATTACACCAGTTTTGTGAGACCCACAGACCCAGCTATGTAGGTTTAGTCTTCAGTAAATAAAAACGTGGGAGATCAGAGGACAGCATTTACTCATATCTAGTTTGGTTCTTTTTTAATTCTCTGTACGTTTAAAAAAAAATATTCTATAGGAAGCAATCAGATAGAAGTCTTTGAAACTAAATACACATTAAGAAGGTCTTCAGTCAAAAGTCAAGGCAAAAAAAAGACCAGTTCATGGGACAGAAAATGCAAATATACTTTCTTCAATGAGGACACAGCAGTGAAAGGAAAACCAGTGTTTCCTAGATGAGGAAAGGGGAGTTTCAGCTATGTCAGGAGGTGCAACAAAAGGTTTTAAATTAAATTCCAAGGCTTTTTTCAAGTCCAAAGATAACAATTCTGGGAGGTAGTCAAGGATAAGAAATGCTTATGCTTATAAAAGTGAAAAAGTTGTAGTAGAGATAGTTACCAAAAATATATAAACTATAATGTATATGGAAGGCCAACCAGACTAATTCAGACACTTTAGTAGCTGTTTGCATTAGGCAAGGTACTAATTTTATGAAAGTTCCAGGAAGACCAGAAGTGCTAAAATGTAAAAGGTGCTAGCAAGTATACGATATTCAATGTAACCTTGGGTGTGAAGTGGCTATTTCTCTTTTCCTCTGTTCACCCTGAGAAACAGTAAAGACAGACAGTTTAACTATGAGTTTTGGGAGGGCAGAGTTTCCTGTCAGTTTTTCAGGGTGCAGTGTAGGAAGAGAACCTACTGACAGCAGGTATTATGGAAATTTGCTAACCTTCAAAAGAAAAAACTTCTCTAACAAGAAATGCTCCCAAATCCTTTCATTTCCAATCCTCAGCTCCTTCTTCATATAATAGGCAAATTCCTGATTGACACAAGGTTGGGCTGGCCAGTGAGGAGAGCTTTGGAGTACTAAAGCATGTTCATTGCTCCTGCAGATAATCATGTTGTCCCAAAATCCGTGCTGAATTCCAGTGAGAAGGAGCAAATGGCATCCTTTATATAAGGGAATGAGTGTCTTCTGCTTCACTAGTTTTTCTCAAGACTAAATTAACTACCTTTCTAAAATGAGATTGTTCACCAAATTCAGCCAGTTACCTGTAAATTTCTCCCTGTATTCCAAACTGGAATAGTTCCCAAACCTAAAAGAACTGGGCCAAACCAGAGAGTAAGAACTGCATGGAACATTGACATATGGTTATAACGTTTAAAAGAATAAGCAGCAAGGAGAGGGATTAAAAAATACTAAGGGAGAAGGTGCCCACATGCACTGAGTGCATTTTTACTATTTAAGTACCTGCTGCAGAATCCTGAGCAGTGCAAACTTTGAAGTGCATCAAACCATTAGCAGTTTAATTTACTTATGCTCTAATAACCACAGAAATGAGCTATTATTTTTAATGAGTGCAAGTATTACTGCATTGCCCAGATATAGAAATGGTACCTGCCTACCCTAACTTTGTATCTGTTTCAGACACTTCACTTGGAAACAAATTTTTCTTATGAACACTTGATCCTCTCAGCCCAACTATCAACTAGTTATGCTACATAAAGCAAATACTACACAAGAAACAGATATTAAAATCCTGTTTTCTGGATGCCCAAAATTTTGTTTACAATGAAGACCAGTCCCATTTTTCAGTGGTGTGCAGTGCCCATGGAATATGAATGATTATGACTTTATTTTTTCCCCCTTGAATAAAGTGTATACATTCATATTAGGAGAGATTTTCTGTATTTACTTCAAGAGTCTTTTACAATGACTATTTTGAATCTTAAGCAACTCCGCCTGAAAAGTATAGCATAATAAATCTGGAATAAAAAAGCATGCAGCCCGTATTGACAGAATGATTGGGAAAGAAAGCAAGAGGAACTGGGAGCTTGTGTAGCACAGCAGCTAGAAGGTGTCTGTACCCTACATCCCCTATAGGAACTTATGCAATGCTCAGGGTATTTCTCTGCTTGCAGAGCATGGAACTGGTATGAAACCATATCTTGTGGGAAATGTAGACCTCAGGACTTCCTACACTTTAACCCCCATCATTGCAAAAGTGTCTTGCTCGAAGGTTTTTGCTCTCTTCACTGACCATTGAATGGTCAATCTGAGTAGAAACTGGGTGGGAAATTGTTGATAAATTAATGTGCAGATCTTCCAGTAAAATTTCCATGCTTCTGTTAGCATTTCTTTTGACAAATTAGGACTTTCCAAGACCTGCCAGTAAATTTCATGTTGATCAGGAAATGGTGACAGCACCTCATAGAGATGTTTGTGGCTTTTAGTGTTTCCCAAGATCTGAAGAGCTGGAAAATCCATCCAGACTATCAACAATATGTTATTGGTAGACCACAGGAGCCTGTAAAAATCTTTTACCTCTTTACATTTTCATGAACTTATTAAGGGCCTGGTAATAACTTTGAAGGTTTACACTGTTAGAGAAGACTGCTCAAGTTCATAAAATCAGAATCTGTGCATTTAAATAGTTTTTTCCCACTCCTAACTTTTGCCTTCTGTGTTTTGCTATCTGTCTGTTTTGCTGTTTGGGGGATATTGTAGTGAAACTCAATGTTCAATACTGGGATATCCAGCTAAATATGAATTAGTGCAGTCTGATTTTAAAAAAAAGTTATAGATTTACTTTTGGAATCCCATCAGATTCAGTTACCAGTAACAAGTAATCTTGCTCTAGATAGGGTTTTCTACCTTGTAGGAAAAATATGCTCCAATTACAAATGCACTTGAACTTTTTCTATGACTCTTGGTTACTCCTGTACACAACAACTTTTTGACACAAAATATTTAGGAGCATGAGTAACTGCTGGCAATGTGTCTAACATAGCTTATGTTAGGTGTGTAGGGATGGTGGCAATATGAAAAATAAAGTTTTTATTGATTTTTCTCCGAAATGACATATAAATGATTACATTGCTGATGTGGGTTATTTCTAAGAAACTTAAGGTCTAAAACTAAACCATACAATTTCCAGTCTAAGAATGTAGTACTTTAGGTAAAAGTATTGATAATGTGCTTCATGCTCTGAAGCATCAGGCCAAGCTTGCTGTGGCTGTGCTGGCACACGGCTTCACCAGCCACAAAGGCAGTACCTCTGCTCACTGTAGGAGGCAGATGAGGGATGCCAGTTAGAAAGGAGAAAGACATGACAAAGCTCTTGATTTGTAGCTCCCATGAGTCCCTGTATAATTATTTCTAGAATTTCTTTCATCCATTTCCTTTTCCAAAGCCTCCAAATCATTTTGCAGGCTAAAAAAGACTGCCAACCCACCCTTTTTCTGGGCAGCTGTATGAGAGAACTGTGAATATCTCAGGTGGATTTCAGAAGTGGATTTGGTCAACTCTCTATTTCTCTGTTTTCTTAATCCATGATGTTAATTTCCTTAATTATGTAGAAATCAGCCCTCTAACTCCTCATTGTTTTTCCCTGCAGGTGACAAATGTTTGCCTGATCTTCCATACGATGCCAGCGTCAACTACGAGAAGGAGAATGAGCTCATGCAGACGCACGTGATCGACCAGGCCATCAACAACGCCATCAGTTACCTGGGGGCAGAGTCCCTGCGTCCCCTTGTCCAGACACCGCCGGGGGGTTCTGAGGTGGTGCCCGTCATCAGCCCCATGTATCAGCTCCACAAACCTCTCGGGGACAGTCAGATTCGCTCCAGTCTCCCTCAGGACAGCGCAGTGGAGAACTTGTTGCTGCTTTCCAAAGCCAAGTCTGTCTCCTCTGAACGAGATGTCTCTCCCAGCAACAGCTGCCAAGACTCAACAGATACAGAGAGCAATAATGAGGAACGCAGTGGTTTGATTTACCTGACAAACCACATAGGTGCCCATGCGAGAAATGGCATCTCCATAAAAGAAGAAAACAGGCAATATGATGTCTTGAGAGCAGGTACTGACAATTCCCAGGATGCTTTCAAAGTGATCAGCAGCAGTGGGGAGCAAGTAAGGGTTTACAAGTGTGAACACTGTCGAGTCCTTTTCTTGGATCATGTGATGTATACGATCCATATGGGCTGCCACGGGTTCCGTGATCCTTTTGAGTGCAACATGTGTGGCTACCACAGCCAGGACAGGTACGAATTCTCTTCCCACATAACTCGAGGGGAGCACCGTTTCCACATGGGTTAAGACACTGGCACGGATTTAACCTCAACAGCTGCGTTACTGGAGCTGCACGAGCCATGACAGCAACAAAGCAAAATTCAGCTGGACAGTAAAAGTCACAAGAGAATCAGAAGTTCAGCAATCTTCTCCCACAAGAACAGGGATTTCGTTTTGGTAGCATGCATTGCAACTCAGTTTTCTAAAATGAGTTTTTACAGAAAATGTTTGATCACCAAAAACCTTTAGTAATGTAACTAGGAGCTTTTGTAGTCACATAGCTGAAAGCCCTTCCCTGAACTGATGCTTCTTGCAAGCCCCCCTTGCCAGAACTCTTAACCATGCGCAGGATGCTCCACACGCTGAGGACACAACTGGCAGCAGTGGCCAGACTTTCTCTCTTAACACCCTGAGCGTAGGGCTCTTCTACCAGATATGTGTTTTTTGATTTCTGGTATTTTACTCTTTTGGGAAGATTGAACTCAACTAAAGATGGACGGACCCATCTCAGATGACTTCATGGATGGGGCCCCAGCCAGAAGGTTCTGAGTTGCTTTAGTGGTAAGAAGAAGAACATTTCCACCAGCAAGGGTGCTACTGGTATTGACATCACAACATGCCTTGTTGTGTCACTAGGCAGGCAAGCAGGAATGCAAAAGATAGAAGAAACACCCTTGTAATATACTCTGTGAAGTATGAATTGCATTTAATGTATAAAAAAAGGGTATTGTTGGCTCTTCTTTGAATAAATATTTTCTCTTCCCATCCAATAAACCCCCACTTTTTGTTAAGCAACCCCTTCTTTCTCTGCATATAAAAGTTACAATGTATTTAATTTTTCTTTCTCTTTAAAGTTTTAGTTATTTAGAACAGTATGATGTACAGTTGAGAAAGTAGATAGATATGTGTGTGGGGAGTATCCTTAAGCACATTTTTCATCTTTTTAAACTGTCTGGAAAATATCCAAATGTCCCTCTCTTAGATATAAAAAAAAATCCCATTTTGCTTGCACAGAAGATGTCCTCTTGTAAATTTTGTGGCTCTACTCATAAGTGTTGCACTTGATTATTTTTAAAGCACTGAGATTAATTAAACCAGCCAGTCAAAATTTGCAGCCTTCTTCTTTTTTCCTGGCATTTGCCGTTTAATGGGGGACTGAGGCCCACAAAGGTGTGGAGAGCCTTTATTTCCTATCCAACTTTGAGTTACTTTTACTTTAGTGAAACTAATCTTAAGGTATAAAAAATGTTAGGTTTTGCAGAATGGAGACCAGAGACTGCAGCACTTTGCAGAGTGCAGCAAAGTCCACCAAGAGCTTTCTTCATGGTGGGTTCTGCTGCAGGTACTGTAGCTTCACTTAGAATCAAAACTTCTATGACAAATAGATTTCAACCCCAAACACATCTAATAAAAACCTCTTTTTTTATATCTTCTACTTAGCTTCCTCTTCCAAATATTTCATTTCTCTCCCTGAACACCCTTATGCTTCAAGACTGGGCAAAAACAAAATTCTTGCAGCTGCATAAAAATTGGTGCTGCAATATTTTCCGGGCAACATTTATAAAAATAGCCCATCTTATTAACTTAATGTATAAACACTTCCACTCTGCATAAGGAATGGATATTTTGCAATAAACACAGACAAATATCCACCAAGACTAGCAGTATTGTGATACATTTACACATTTTCCATTCACAAGTGCATGCAAGCACATGTATTTACTATAACACACATTTGATGGGACCATGAACTGCTTGTACCTGGGCCAGTGTGGCCTGATTCTGTATTTGCAGCTATATTTGATGTACATTTCCTATATACACATACTATTACAGGCATGCCGAGTTCCTTCTTCTGCTTTCACTTTTGCAGGTGTAGGTCAGGAGCAGCAACACTGAAGCTGAGGAAGGACACTGATGAAAAAATGAATCACAAATGTGTGCTTATACAACCTCAAGCCTTGGCTGTTCATGCCAGCTGGAGGGCACTTGCTTCACAGGACACGTGGGCACTGAGTGTGCAGGAGAGCCTGACAATGCAGTGGCTTTGTCACTAGAGGTGAATGCTGTGTATGAATGCCCACAGGCTGATGCGTAAACCCGCAGCAGGGAAAACACCTTACTAGTACATGTTATCCCCCCAAAAATGAGCAGTATAAACCACAGACCCAAAGGTGATCACCTCTATTCCCACATTAGAACTTGGTTGCCTTAAGGGACTTTATTGATGCCCTCTACTCCTGCATTAAAACTCAGCTGAGACTTTATTGCTTGTTACCCTCCAGCCCGGGAGGTTGCGCGAGGAGTGGGCACAAGGAATCCCTGGCCCCTTCCATGCCCCAGCCATGATCTTGTCATCAATGCCTGCTACACATTTAGCTTCAAGACAGACTGTACCTGGCAACAAAGATGTTACCAAATATTTCAGACTGTACCTGGCAACAAAGATGTTACCAAATATTTTGTATAGGAATGATCTGTCTTAAGAGGATTTTCCAGGGGGTAACTTACATGGATGAGTTTCGTTTAATTTTCACCTTTTTTTAAGTACAGTTGTAATGGGTTCATTTTTCATAGCTGGTAGGGATACATTCAGCTGTTCTTACCCCTCTCCAGTTTTGATTGATGCCAAACGAGAGGGGACAAAGTAATTTCTAAGCCCTGTCTCATCAATGCCCTATGTGAGATCAAACATCAACTGTTATTGCTCTTAGTCCTCCTTCCTGTTCTTCTCTGATTTAGGTCACTATATACCCCATGCCATAATATTTTTCCACCCTTCATTTTAAGACTCCTCCAGCTGTACAGGGGAGGGGGACAGAAGCTCACTCAGGTGGTTATGTTTCTTTGCTTTTACCAAAAACCGACACAAATCCACGTCTATAAACCGTGTAAACAAGCACAGCTCCACTGGAGTCCGAGTGTGCCTCAAACACAGCTTTGAAAGGTGATTTCTGATTCCTGGGTAGGTTTGCTACTTTCACCACATCTCTGTGCACACACCACGTGTCTCAGTCCCTGTGTCTCTCCTCTTGTCAACGTGCACATGCCCTCTCTGTGGCTCTGTGTGTCATTAATATTTTATATACATTTGTATGTGTATAGATGTCTAAAATGGTTTGTGTGACAGGGTGATGCACTGTCACTCACAGTGGGTTTGTTTCCTGGCTCTGGAGTTTTCTTATTTATACTATAACAGAATATGTTGATGTTGTATAATAAACAGTACAGTAGTATAAGTAAGTATATTAAGACACAGTGTATCAGGGCATAGTCTAAAGGCAGAGCAAATGGCATTCTCTGTTCACTAAAGGGCTTTTTTAGGTTTGCTTTTTTTCCAGTGTTTGTCTCTCTTTTGCACAGTCATCCTCAATTTGTTTAGAAACAAGTGGTTCAGTAATTTTATTTATGAACATATGCAAGGATGGCATGAAAATAGGATGTTGTGTCTGTGTACATTGAAACAAACTGTGCCCTCAGAAAAGTTTAGTGTAATCTCCTTTTTTCTCTTTTTTTGCTATGGTGCAATACCCTGATATGGCTTAGTTGACAAGGAGTAAATATGTGAGTGGTTTTAAGTTTATATCTGTTTTAAAAAAGTAAACAATAACTGCTTCCTATTCCTTCCCCAGGCACTGCCTTTTCTAATAGAAAAAGTTGTATTTACACTTTTTTTTTTTTTTTTTGCTGTGGTTTTATATTGTAACTTCATTTTCTTTGAGAATATTGTATTTAAAAGAAAGCAATTTCATAAAAATTGGAAATGTTATTAAATTATGTCTGCAAACTGAGATGTATCTTTTGAGACAAGAGAATGAGGTAAAAACCCCAAGCCCCAGAATATTTTTGTCACTTTCCTCGTGGGTGAAATTGTTGGGCACAGCTGGAGGCTCTGTGTGTGGATGGTGATTGTGTGGGAGGGGACACAGAGTGACGTGAGGTGCAGGTAGACAGAGCTCCGTGGGGAGTCCATCCCTGCTGTCCCCATTACACAGAAAGTCCATCCATGCTGTCCCAGCACCATTGTGAGTCCATCCATGCTGCCCTCGCAGTCCAACCTCCGTGGCCAAAAAAAGCCAGGCTGTGTCACCACCCTGCCCTCACCCCTGCGTGAGGCAGCCTTGCTCCAGTGAGGATCAGGTCCTGGACTGGCCACCTGCTATCCAGAGTGTCCCTGCCCATCCCAGTCACCCAGGTCCTGCAAGCAGCCGACTTTGAGAAGTGCTTCCCCTCCAGCCCTCTCCTCGCACCCTTCCCTCCCACAGCCAGATGGAGTCATTACAGAACACAATTACTTCTGCATGTAGAGTCATGGTAATTCAAAATAAAACACACAGAAATTATTTCTACTATTTGCCACAACAAAGGTGATTTCTCTGCGGGTGTCCCTGTTTCCTTTGGATTCCAGCACAGTAAATTTCACATCACATATTTAATGCAAACAAGAATCAGTGTTCTGCTCAGAAAAGGCACCATTTATAAAATTTCAGAAATATTTCCATTTGTTAAACTGTATTATTATGAACAAAATGAGATTTAAAAAAAAAAAAAACAAACCCCAAAACAAAGCCTAATCGTATTGTGGTATTGCAATTAATTCTTTTACAGGTTCCCAAAATCTAAATTTTCTTTAAATTCCCTAAGTTTTTGTAGTATAATTTCATCATAAACTATGACTACATAATATAAGAAGGAACTAACATCCTAATTTCTTTGTTCCCCATCATAGCTGGTTCTCAGTCAATGAAACAAATTACAAATGTCTGTTTCAGCTGGTGACTTTTCTCCAAAACAAATATGATCTGTTTAATAATAATAAACACAAAAATAGACCAAATGTAATATTCTCAATTAGCGTTACTAAATCCTTGAGCTAGAGACATCCACAGATTTAAATGCAAGTTTGTGTACCTAAAAATCTTTTCTGTCTCTTATCTATTACGTTTCAAAGCCTTCCTTCAAATCAACATATTTATATATTTTCCAACTCCAATGGCTTGATTAAATTACATTAGAAACTGTGGCAGGTGCCAAGATACAAACTGTTACACAGACAAAACCTACAGCTACCAGGGCTGAGTATTTTCAGCTGCCAGTGCCCAGACCGGCTTCCATACGTAGGCATCCAAACACCAAAACAGCATTAACCTCTGCTCAAGAAACAATGTTTTTGAAATCAAGAAATTCACTAAAAGACACACAAATATTTTAGAGATACCAAAATGAGAACTCAGAGCCAGACCTGGAGCACATGCATCTGATAATGTAACAATTCTCTGGTTTTTTGAGATATGCGTGTGTATGTGTGTGAATCACTCAACATCTTACTGGGGGAAAAGGAGTTAGAAATGCTCCTGACTTTGCCGATCCACTGAGGATATTGCACTGCTTTTGACAGCCTGTGAGATGGTCAAAAATAAAGGAAAAGTTGTTACTGAAAGCTTCATATTTCAGCAGCAGCACTGACAATTTGAAAACTGAAAATGTGGCAACTGGAAAACCAAAATATTTGATTTCTGACCAAACTGTTCATGTGTGTCAGATCTCCAGGGCATCCTTCCCTGCTATGGACCAGCCAGGCTGTGTCCACGAAACAAAGGAAGCTTCTTGTCTGGAAGGAAAATTGTACAAGAGAAAAAATTCTTGTCAAAATGCATCATTAAAGTCAAAAATTCCTCAGACCTGGCCTGTGGAAGGCAACAGAAATCTTAATCTTAACAGGACAGCCATTATCCCAATTTCTGAGTTTTAATTTTTGATGCCTCTTTATTTTGGCCACACAGACTTTAGCTTCCCAGGGCTGCTGAACTGAAGTCACTGGCAGCAGCAGACATGCAGCGTTTCTGAAATCCTGCTGAAATGGCCAGGAGATGGGCCTGCAGAAAACAGGAAGGACAAAAAGTTGCAGAGTTCCGCTCAAAATGGGATAGATGGAAGTGAGAAATCCAAAGACAGGCTTCAGACAGCAGGAGTTAATCACATTTAAACAAAAAAAGCCTGCACAAGCATGACTGAAACCTCGCTTTTGCCAAATGAACAGATCCCTGTTAACTGCAGCGAGATTTCTGCTGCATTTAATATTACAACTTTTTTTTTTTTATTTTTCACATAGAGAAAGGTGCCACTGCTTTAAAGCTATCCCAGGACATGGAACAATTCCTGATTTATCTGTCCTGACCACACGTATGAAACATGTGAATGATAGAGGGCAGCTGCTGCTGTTCCTGCCGCCGGTGGCGGCTGCAAATCACACAAACCAACGCCTTCCTGTCCCTTGGGAGAGAAGTGAAGGTTCTGGTTTATGAGCAGTTAGAGAAGAAAAAAAGAGAAAAAAAAAAAAAAAGTAGAAAAAAAATCTACACCTTGCAGCAGACAGTGAGCCAGGGACTGGTGGGGGTGAGGAAGTTAATCAGCCCCGCGCAGGCTGTTCGGGATGAGGCCACACAGATGGCTCGTCTCCGAAACGGCAAAACGGGAAGCAGATGTGGCCACCGCTTCTCCCCATGCATAACTGGGAACCAGCCGGTTGGTGAGGAACTTTGCATAACAAGGATAATTTGGTATCAAAACTGTCCCTAGAAGTGATCTGAATGGATCTGGGCACAGTTGACAGTTTTCACTTCTTGTTTCCCACTCAAGGTTCAACCAGATTAAATTTTAAATGTGACCCCACCGCTTGCCTGGGGTTGTTCTCAGCTCCCTTCTAGGGAACCCTCTGGTGGGAGTCCTTAGGTCACCACTGGAGTTTTCAGGGCTAAAACCCTGATCTCTGTTCAGTCAGTTGACATTTTAGTGACCAATTTCAGCACGCTCTGATTTTTCAATCTGAAGTCATTAAACTTTTGAAGAAGCAGCAGAACTGAGCTTGAGCTTATCTCCTCTATTTGCAGGCACCAAAACTCATGGAGCCTGGACACAGGAATGCCACGGGCCTGGGCTAATGTCCCCTGTTAGCTCCTTACCACTAAGAGCAGAGCCAAGGGCCCCAGAGGAGCCTGGCATCCCTTCCTGGGGAGAGATCATCTGCCTGGGGGAGCAGGGATAGGAGCCTCTGCCTGCAAAGCTTCACCAACATGTCAGAGCCTTTGCACCTGCAAGCCCTGCATGCCCTTTACCAAAAAAACTGGAAAAATAACCTGAGTATTGAGGGGGCAGTTTAAAACATAGATGAGATGTGTGCTACAAGTAAAAGGGGGTCTCTTTCTCTATTCCTCACTGTTTTGTTTCAAAGCTTTTACTTTATAGTGTCCCTGTTGCATGGACAAGGATTAAAGAAACTACAGCCTTAAAAGTCATATAAATCAGAAGAGAGATCCACAGAGCTCTTAACGTTAAGGGTTGTTCGAATCTGGATTCAAACACTCCAGGTTTATTTCACTGATACTTGCAGTGCACAAAAATATACTTTTATCACCTTACAGAGACTCCTGAGTGTAGCCATGAGAGGGAATATAGACTTACTTTTCATTGTCTTGAAGAAAAAAAAGAGGGTGTAAATGCTTGCCAAAAACATATTTGTGGGCAGTAACCAAAGCCTTGTTACGTGAATTTCACTCTTTTTTTTTTTTTAGCACAGCACATAAGCCATTTACCTCCCCAAGTCCAGCTCTGAAACATTCACAAACCCTTTATTTTCGCTTTGCATCCAGTCACTTATCTCCTGGCTAATAATATAGATAGTGTTTTATTTGCATAGTCTAGCAAATGCACATGGGAATTGTGCTGAGCGCTCACATGTACGTAGGGGGTTTTTGGACTCATTAAGTATTGGTACAAATTAGAATGGCTACTTCTGCTTTGGAAACATCTGTCTCTCCACCTCTCTGTAAACAAGGCTGAGACACCAACCAGTATTATAAGGTATATTGTAACTATATTATGTTATTAGTTCTCTGACAAGAGAATTTCTTCTGCAGGAGCCTGGGTAAAGCTGCGTAAGTGAGAACACTCAGGCTTCTGAGGATCACCCAGCACCAACAGACCCTGCAGCTGCTTCTCCCTGAGTCACAACTCCACCACATTTAACTGGCCTTTAAACAAAGGTGGGATCCTGGTCAGCAGAAAGAGGAGGGGAAGAAAAGCTTGAGTGGTTTTAGGAAAAAAATGAAATGCATATATTAATAGAACAAGTCATCTAAAATTAAGCATTTTCAACAGAATTCCAAAGCCCAGAGCAGGAGAAGGAGGCAATAGGTATCTGCCTGAGTTTCATTAACTACTTCTTGAGAGCTTAACCATTGGTCATTGAAGGTAGGAGCAAATGTGCCAGAAGTGATAGGCAGACCACAAGGGAAATGAAGGGTAGTAGAAGATTGGGTGGAAAAATTAACACATCAAGTTCAGCAGTGAAGAAATTACTCTCTACCATAAGGGTTATTACCACAGAATTAAGAAAAGCCAAACCCAGTGCATTTCAGGGGAAAAAAATCCACTTTTCTTAATGGATACATGCCTATTATAGTGCCTATTATACTATGGGAGAGTTGTCCTCTTCTCTTGATTGTCCTTAAACCTGAAATCAATTTCTGAACTAAAACTATTCTGCTATTTGGATCTTAGTGACAACTCCCTGCCTCCCACCCCTGCCAAATGCACGCAGCCAACACAGGTGTTCCCACTATACATTCACACTTCCTTTTTATCTTCAGTACCTGACAAGCAGAGAATTTGTGTGGTGTCAGTCCTTTTCCACAATTCCTTTGATGCTGTCATTAATTTAAAATATAAATTTTCTTTTCTTACTATCCCGTTCTCTGGAGATGCAGAGTTCTGGAGAATATCCATTTTTGTTCCCAATACAGCAGGTGTGTAGCTCTGTTGACTTCGGGGTAAGTGTGTGTCTGTGAGTGTAAGATTACAACAAGTGGAAATTACTTTTAACCAGGAGGTGATAAAATTTCTTCCTGTTATCTTTAAATTTATTCTGTAGTTTTCAGAATTCAAGATACTTGTTCTGAAAGGTTGTAAACAGCAGCACTAGTGTGAAACAACTACATCCTTCCCTTCCCTGAAAAGGAAATTGAAGCGCAAACCCCCCCTGAATTCCTTATGCAAGCTCGTGCAATAGGTTTTTGACAAAATCAGGATTGGGAGCCAGGTCTTCTAACACTTGTTTGTTCTCCAGCCACAGATTAGGCTTCCTCTTTGGGGGGTAGTAAATGCAGGAAACCCCACCTGCAGACCCTTGCATTAACAGCTAAGAACTGAAACAAGGCCACAGGACTAAGAAGTCAGGCTTTACATCACATCGAAGTGTGTCTGTGTGTTTGTGCACATGTACCATATGTGTAAATACTACGTGTGTGTCTAATTCAAACTATTCAATAATTCATATCTTTTTAACCAAGAGCTGCCAGTTTTCCTTCCACTTCTTTGTTAATCAAAACATCTTAAGTTGCCTAAATCTGCAGAATATTTTGACCAAACACACCAAGACACACAATCTGTTCCAGGATTAGTTGTTGAAGTCAGACAGCTTTTGCCTTGCAAATGTCTTTAAATGATGCACAGATAAAAGGAAAACAACGCAGGGACAGGGGCTCTCTCTGCCTGATGCACAGCCCTCTGGGCCCTCTCTCAGTTCTTCTAAGGATACATAAAGTTCTGCTCAAATATCTCTGTCGTGGTGACCAACCATGGGATGCTATTCCAAGCCTTCAAAAACACAACACAAAATTACCCTATTTGTCCTCCCATCTATGTCAGGGAAGAAACTCAGGGGAAAAACAAACAAACAACAACAACAAAAAAAAAACCCAAAAAAATAGAAAACAAACAAAAAAATCAGTCTAAGAGGGCTTTAGTTAGAGGCTCATTTGCAACTGAAAAGATGAGGATCGCCCAAACTTTGCACAAATAGGAACGTGCAAAATAGAAACTTCAGATAAGCTGTGGAAAGAGGGTGGGATTTCCAGAAAATAGGGAAGAACTTGTTACACCCTCCTTGTCAAACTTTGCAGGATCACCACAGCTTCTCTGGAGAAACAGCGTGTGCCGAGGGGGAAAGCAAAGAGCTTTCCTTTTGGTTCTGCTTCTCCTGTATAAACTGCTTGCCTAATTTCCTTTGCAATCAGGGAAATATTCGACTCAAACCCCATCATTTCCACATCTTACTCTGCTGTGTACTTTTGCCACAAAGCCTCTTGCTACTTCCATAATCTTATGTCATGAATATTGTACCAGGACCTCAGTTCTTCTCAATCCCACGACTCCATCAGTGCTCGGCAAGCTAAAGCCTCAGGGCAGGGGGAAGAGGGGAGAGGCTGGAGCCACTCAGCGCCTCCCAACAGAGCCTCTCCAAAAGGCATCAGGGCCAGGGGGCCGAGTCCCGCTGCTGTTTCATACCGTGACAACACGGGAAGTTACAGAGCCCGTCCTGCTCAGAGTTTTCTGGGGCAATCCTTGGAGCTTTTCCCCAGACAAGTGGAATAAATGCTTTGTCACGGGTGGGGAGCAGGGTCGGGCTTCCCCCATTGCTGCTGCCTCCTGAGAGAAATACCGTGGAGAAACTAACGCCAGGGGGTTTGGTGGCAGCAGAGAGGGGAAAAGAAATTTATACAAGATAAAAACATATTCGGGGGTGTTAAAATACAAAGAATAATTTCTCCAGGAAATTGCACTTCTTGGCTTCTTTAGACTAAGCCTGCCTCTGCACCAGGAAAACCCTGGGAGGAATGAAAGTGGGTGTAAGAAACACTGGCTTTTGCAGTGAGCTTTCTAAAAAGTTTTGCAGCAGTGATAAGGAAAAAAAATACATAAATAATAGTACAATCGTCAGCTGCAGTCAGCACACACAAAGTGGGCCTGGAAAGGGCTACCCCAAAGATGGATATTACAGAGAAGGGAATGATAATTTTTATGGTAGCCTCATATCAGTTTCAATTTTAACTACATATCAGGAGAAAGAAAAGAAGTAGGGATTTTGGATTGATCTGTGATCATCTCGGGAAACTACACAACAAACTTCTGGAGTCCACAGAGTGCCTTGGCCTGCTTTAGGTACAAAAATTAAGTACAGGATCCAAGAGTGCACCTCTTCACCTTGTCTCACTCGCAGGACAGATGTGTTACATGGCACTACCCCAGAGGCCACCAGGACACTCCTGCAGCCACCACCCTCAGCAAGATCTCAGCAGCAGCACGGTCAGAGTCAGGCACAGCACAAGAGAGAGATGTTATCACCATTTCCTTTCCCTTCCCTCAGGCGATTGCTCCTTAAAGAAACACTCCCTTCGAAAAAGGGAATTGCAGCAGCATTGGGCTTTCCCCCCGACCATCCACGCTGCCGCCCTGTGGCGCTGCCTTTCCAAGGATTTGCTGAGCGGTGCTGTGTGGAAGACCAAATCTGTAGTGCAGAAATTTGTTGGCTCAACAGAAGGGATGGCTGAAACAAGCTGCCTGACAAAGAGCGTGCGCTTCCTGTTGTTGGCAGAAAGTGAGACTTCACGCTGTTCCCCCTTGCTTCCTTTAAAAGCAGTGCCAGGAATTGATGTAAATTGGCTTCAGAGCATCTGACCCACAAAGCAGGGAAGTGAGAAACTGTAGGACTCAGGGAGATAGAGCAATATTAGCCACCTATATCTGAATATACACGGGGTTCTACTATATTTGATCAGTGATCATGGACGGCATCAGCGATTTTCCCTTGAAACGTGCTCAAGGGGCTGAAGCCTCCAGTGGCTCCAGAGAATTATTTCTCCAGAGAAATCAGCCAAGTGGTTTCTTCAGCCACAAAAGCTCCACAGCACCGGGCACGCCGCCCAGACAGCTCAGTGAGCACTGGCAGAGGGATCCCCCAAAAATTAACTCCTTACCCAGCACAAAGGAATCTGTCAGGGGCATCAGGACAGGGCCTGCACTGCTGGGTGCTGCTGGTGTTGGACCCTGTTGCAAGAGCACAATGGTTTTTACTTCTGAGACAATCCTAAGAGAGCAGCAAATGCCATTTACTAGCAACCAAAACTCAAATGAATTGAGACTTTTGAGTTAATTGGACTCAGTTCCTGTTACCTGTTGTGTATTTACATTTCAATGAATTTTCAGGATCTTCAGCCTGAGAGACTGCTTGTATCTGCTCATTTCTCCTGTTATTAAAATTCCCAAGATCAAGGATCAATTTAAATACAAATGCACTGTACCAGGATTTTCACCTCTTTTCCCAGCCCCAGCTGACCTGAGACACGAAGTAAAATTAATCATTTAGAATACTACCTTTGTTACATAGGAAGTTCTAGAGATGTCAGCCTGGTTTTCACAGGCTGAAAAAAAAATCTTAAAAAGTGAAGTTCATTCAACGAGAAAACAATAAATACAATAATTAATAAAAGTCCAGTAACAAGTCATTAACACTGGATGATTTTAAGTGACAAAACAAGGAAACAACACTGACTATCCTTGAGCTTTCCTTAAGAAATTGGATGTACTACTTTAGGAAAAGAACTCCATCTGGTGGCAGGCTACAAAAAAAGATCAACTCAAACACTACCGCTGTGTTCCTCTCCCTGGAAAAGACTACTTACTGGAAATTGAGAGGATTCCTGAGGGTAACTATTTCTCCATAAACTTCTAGGATTTATATAGGATAGACTGAGCAAGGCATCTTTCAGGCTTGCTAAGCCTGTCCTAAACGCAGGCAAAGCTGAAGTGTTTGAGCTCCCCTGGCTCCCATATCCCGTCGCACAATCTCTGCTGCTGACAGGACTGTGTGAGACAGCCCCAGCCTGTGGAAGAGGAGGAGCAGCAGTGCCACTGCCACCTGCATCCACAGGCACGTGTATCCAGGATATTGGGATTCAGCCACAGACAATAACTACATTCGCCCCTCGTGATATAAATAAGGCAGCACCGCTTTTCCACTGCCCTAAGGGCAACAGAGACCCCTTGTAACATGGATTTTTTTTTTTATGGGATTGTTCTACAGACAAAAGGTAATGTTCCCTGGCATGAGTACCCCCTACTCTGGGGTGACTAGACGTGTGAGTTGTACTACCATGACTATCTGGGGAGTTGCAGCACCACAGCTATTTTTAAAAGCACATGAAAATTAGTTTTCATGAATGAAACCACAATGGAGCAGTCCCCAGCGTGCTCAGCCTTGTCCCTTCTGAGACATTTGCAGAACGTTAGTGTGTATTTTCAGCAGATGACAGCAAAAGTTTCTGAAAATTTGATCTTCTGTTTCTTTGATGCAAAACTTCTGGTTTTGGAATGACTTCTGATATCACAATGTTTTAATTATCACATTTAACTTTTTTCAGTCAGCTCTCAGACTCACTGTCATATGACAGTAAGGCACCACATTAGGCAGGGTGGAACTTTTTAAATTCAGCATTAAAATCACTGAAAAAAAAATCACAAGGCATGTTCAGAAAATAATGAACTGATAACAGAACTGTCACTACAAGCTTCTTTCTCTCCAGTTGTTGCTATGCCAGCCCAGAGGTTCTGTGACCTTCTTGAAAGCAGAGTTTTATTTTTCTGTTTTATGCCATCACCACTAAATGTATGTTTTTATATAACATTATGCCATCGACAGGTATTTAAAAATACATCATCAGTGACAAAATAGCCTGAAAGCATACATTAATTTGGGTCTTTGCATGTAATCAATCTCCCCACCTGCAGTACTTTTCCATTTTTTCTGTTGATTCTTTTTGAATTTTCTCTCTTTTTTACTAAAAGAAGCTGGGACCAGAATAGCTTGCAGACAGCAGCTTCAAGAGTTCATGCCCTCTCTGGAAAACAATTCTCCACCACTTAACAAAAATCAGGAGTATCAATAATGCTATGTAAATGGCTATATCCTTCACTACACCAGATCTATATCCACTCTGTAGTGCAAATAATTGGTGTGCAAAAAATACAATATATCAAGCGAATTCAAACTCCCTATATCAATATTTGCTCCTCTTCTTTTTTTCTTCTCGTATTTGGTAAAAAAAATTCCACAGGTCACATAAGTTCTCCTTCAGAATATTAAGTATGTGAGCACGAGCCATTTCATAACAACTCCTGTAAGAAATCTCACTGGTTACATCAGACCAGCAAGGAGAAGCAGCCACTAGTTGCAAGTGCCACAAAATAAAATTACTCATTTGGAAAAGGAGAAAACAGATTGGTAGCTCTTAACTATCACTGAGGAATATTTGGGACTGGTGACATTTATTGATCAAAATGATTCTGCACAACAGTTTAAGTGGAACTGCCCCACCTGGCAGAGACACACTTGCCTTTGGCTGTAGGCAAAAAGTTATAAAGAGACAGTTTTACTAATACCAGTAATTGAAAATCTTAAAAACCCCTCTAAATTTAAAAGCAGAAGCCTAGGCAATTTAATCTCTTATTACATCTCAACCCATACTACAGAACTCGAAACCTGTAAGAATTGAGTAGGAATTTTCACAAGCCACTGCTCAGAATTTTGTGATCTACTTCTGGAAAGAAAAAAGCCAGCACTTTTTCTTCCCTGGGAGTACACTATCATTCCAGACAGTCTTTCAGAGCAATGCATTTGCAGGCTGGCCATCATTTAATTTTAAGTGCTCAGGTGTTTCCATTTTACAAAGCCTGGAGTGAGTTTCAGATTGCAGCATGCCAGTTCCAAAACCAGGCAAACTAATCTGAAACTGGAAATTTCTATCCGCACAGTTTAGGGAAAGCCTGAGCTCCTGGGAGCTTTTCCCGTGTGGCTTTGGTGGAACGCCTCCGAGCAGCCTGGCTGCGTTTGATGACGCTGCACAAGAAGGAGGATGTGATAAGATCAGAGGCACAGAGAACACAAGATGCCACCCTACCCCTGCAGACTACAAACAAACCCAGCTCAGACAAAGGGGCTCTCTTGGGCTTAGGGTGTTGTTTGGGAGCCTGGGAGGCCTCCTCAGCTGCACCCATGAGCTCATGGTTGTCATGCTACACCCAAATCACATCCACAGCAGCCTTGACCCTGCCTGAGCTTGGACAGCTGAAGGTTCCCCTTTTCTGTTCCCCCCTTCCCTGCCCAGCTAACGACTCCAGTCATGCCTGGGTGAAGAAAGGGCAGCTGTTCCCCTTTTGCCCAGTGACCTACAGTGAGGAAGCACTGCACCATCTCTCTCCCAGCCAGAAAGCAGATCTGGTGTCTTTACAGCATCCCTGAAGCTTTCATTCACTTTCCTGGACCCTCAGCTTCTGGAAGAGAACAACGTTGCCTTTTGCTTACTGCTCCATCTTTGCCACAAGGAAACAACTTAATGTTCCTTTAGAACAGGTTACATGCCTTGGCAATTTGGGAATAATGGACATGGGACACACCTGCTCTGAGTCTTAACTTGTGATATTTTTTGAAGACAAAAATTATTAAATTGTTGTAACACCTCTGCCCAGTTAGTTGTAAAGCCATAATCAAAGTGCAAGTCAGAGCCAAACAACAAGGCATGTCAGAGATGTCACTTGGGTCTTTCCTGCAGCAGCGACAATGGATTCATTGGTGACTATTAATGGTATAAGAGGGAGGCTCCTCTGTGTGGCTTTGCTGTTGAAACCAACCTGGGCAAGATGGGAAAACACAGCAACTTCAGAACAATTTCACTAAAAATGAACAGCACACTGAGAAGTTCATCTATCTGCCAGCCTGCACCTATGGTCAGTCCTGCTCTGCTCCAGGTTCGTCTCTTACCACTGACGAGCACTCTCATTTGGGGAATCTCATCACAGAAATGATATGAGCACATGGAAGTGATCAGAAATCTAATCAATGGAATATTATTGAAAGCAGTGGAAGAGTGACATTTATTTAGCACAGGTAGCATTGTAGTGCCAAATGACAACACAGCTGTGTCAGGTACAAAGGGGATGATTAAACCTTTCCCGTGTCTGTGATGTGAGCAATACAGGCACGTTAAGGCATGGAACACTTGCATCACAGTAACAGAGATGAGATATTAGGGAAGAATTTTACTTACCTTCAATCATGCTAAAGAAGAATCCAGGCAAGGAAGCCACTTCATTAATGGCTACCACCAAACATTTACCACTCTGTGTTTGCATTGTGGCATCTACTGAATTCATCAAGTCCTGGGTGTGATCATATCACTGGTATGGGAATGAAGTCCAAAAAGAGACCAGGGTTTTTACAAGTGCTGAATGTTTTTAAAGAACAAACCAGGCAAAACATGCACCAGGAATCACAAAAATTAATTCACCTTACATAAAGTAGGAATTTGAGCGTTTCTTAGAGTGCTTTCCAGGCCCATAACTCTGTGATAATGCTATTTTGACTTCACACCTACGACCCAAGATTACATGAAGTTTTTCACCTGATGGGACAAAAAAGAGTACTAGGGACCTGTTAGTGCTACAGCTGCTTATATCTACAGCATCTTACATGATTGATTTTCTACAGGTAAGATAAAGAATAGTAATAAAATATTAAAAAGCAAGGCTAAGAAATGTGGACTTTGGGGATGTTGTGTCCACATCTTTCCCAAGCTCTGCTTTTACACGAATTGTTCTGTGCTGGGTGCAGGTGAGAAGGTTTCAGCAGGGCAGGGCTGCAGGGGTGGCCTCCTTGGGGCTGGGCCTGGCTGGTTCCAGCAGACCCATGGAGCAGATGCCTGCATGCAGCCCGGGGACAGCCCACACTGCTTGGTTTGCTGGGCTGTTTTCCAGTGTCACGTTGGCTTGTGAGCAGTTCTATAATTTCCTTTAGAAGGAAATTGCCTGATTTCCAAAGGACAATCTTAGTGATGCTCTTAGAGGCCAGTCTGGTTTCCATCCACTCGCCATTAGCAGGTGATGACCATTTCTGCCTCATCAGCTTTTTCCCCTACATGTGTTGGCACACTTTCCTGTAAATGAAAATCCCCCTGGGGACTTCATACTGCTCTGAGACAATTTAGCTAACTCAAATCCACAATGCACTGAGAGTCTGAATTGCCTTGTTTATTAATAAGACCTCACTTTTCCAGGACTGCAATTATTTACCTTTCTTAAAAGAAACTCAGAGATTGTGCACCCAATGTTGCTGAACCACAAAACCAGAGGAGAGTCCTGCATTTCTTCTTCCAAAGGTCAGCCAGCCAAAAAGAATAAATAATCAAGTACATAGGTTTCTGCATACACTAAACAGATCCATTAAAGTGGATTTATCTGCACCATTTCCCTTAAATTACAATCATGCCCTATTTCTGTGCAATTTTCTGTATTTTGTGAAATTACGTTCCTGGCGGTGGAATTGCTGTGTGGTGGCACTGTTACAGAGGGTTATGAAACTCATCTTGGGCTGACACTGCAAGTCCTGCTGGCTCTGAGCTCTGCAGCAAAGCCCAAAGAATGAGACGGTCGTGTTACCTGCATCGTTACTAAAACACAATAAACTTTACCTAATGTTCCCTTTCACTATTTCTATGTGTTCCCTAAAAAAAAAAAAGGCATGTTCATGTAACTCATGCAATGAATAACCTAAAAAGTAGGAGGAAGAACAGCCTTGTCTGGTGCTGTGGTTCTACCTTTTATCTCTTTGACAAGTTCCACTTTGCAGGAGACAAATACAGAGGCACAGAACTTTTGTGCCAGTCCTTGTCACCTCAGGAGGAGCTTTATTGTCTGTCACCGTGCGGATTCTCAGTGGTCCCTCCTTGTAGAGCACTTCCATGAAAATGTGAATATTCAGACACACGGATAACCACAGAATGCTCACGCAGCACACCAGAGTAATTCCCAGCATAAATGAAGCAATGATTTAAGCACACATAAGGCATTTATTAACCCTTGAGCAACCCTTAGATTTTACTAAACAATTAAAATTCTCTGGTGTTTCATTCACTTCCCTGAGCAATGATTTTAAAGGAATGTTTGGACAGAGCAAGACTCTTACCTAGTATGTGTTTGTAGCTCTCCAATACCGAACTTGTAAGAGCAGACTTAATCTCATAATCTTTACCCAAGTGGCACAAAAGCCAATTGGTTTGACCACATCACACATTTATTCTTACAAAACAATCTAATTATTCTATTTTCACTATTTCAAAAATGAAGATAAATTCCCATATCTGAATTCTTACATCTTTGCAAAACAATTTCTTATATCAGACTTTACTAAAAACATAAGCTATGAATAAAACCGACTCATTTGTTTAAATCAGGATGAGCTCTAAGAAATTCTAAGCCTTCCAAATTATTCTGAATTCAAGGCTTACTATAGCCTCCTGGACCCTGTAGTTCCCAAATGTTTTTTAAAAATGCTAGTTAAACAGCATTCATCCAGTTCCAGAGAAATCTGAGGAAGAGCAGTTTTTAAGCTGTGCCTTTTCCCCAGTTGGAGAAAAAGTGGAGAGAGAATGAAAACGAAGCACAGACAGCAGAGCAGCCAGCTCTGCCACACTGACAAAGGAATCCAAAGGAAAGATTTCCATTTATTTTCCTTTTGGGAGCAGCTGTGCTCAGCCAGTGGGCAAGGACAGGGTATGTGAATAAAAGGCTGTGCATTCCTTCGTGCCTTAGGTACAAATGCCAAACACAAGCTAGCCAGGAATTCTACCATTGTTGTATAAGGACTTTTTAAGGAGAAGTGGAACCCAGGAGGTGTTGGGACATGGGATTCCTCCTTCCTGACCACCAGAGCCCAGCACTCTCGGAGTAAGGCATCTTCCATCTTACTTTGATGGATGCAGCTGCTGCTGTTCCTCCTTGGGGGCCCAGCCAGGAGCAAAGCTGAGCCCCTAACTCAAACCACTGGATACAAAACCACACACACACACACACAGAGACAAGGACAGAGAGGGAGCAGTGTCATTCCCAGCACACACACACACAAATGCACTCCCACAAACCCACCCACAGCCCCTCCCTGTCCCTCAGCTCCAGCCTCACGGCACCCGAGGTCACCAGTGCACGGCACAACCCCCACACTCTCCGGTTTCACAAGGACACCTCTCTCATGGAGCCTCCAGACACTGCCATGGGATTTAAGTTCATCAAACACTCATGCCCAGACCCTGAGCCCCCTTATCCTGCCACTGGCAGGGCTCTTTCCAAATCCTGTTTTTCCTCCTTGCCAGCTTGTCCAGCCTTTAGTTTGGCAGTCAGTTTGGATCCCTACAGGACCTGGTTGCTCACGCTGGCTACTCCACAGCTGGTCCCAGATCCTAAAGCCCCTGTGACCCATGGCCTCTTCTCCAGCTGCAGGTGTCCAGACCTCCCAATAAAACACACTTGCACATGCTGATGCAGCACAGAAAGCAAAGTCAAACAGAAATCATCAGAAAAAGTTTTTAATAAGAAGATGGGATAGACTGCAGTGATGAGTTAAAAGGCTGTCAGACAAGAGCAATGCTCAAGAAAACATCTTTTGTCCCCCCTTCCATTTTTCCATACAAGTCCATATCCACCTCTGCCCTCTCCTCCTGTCTCCTCCCAAACAAAGCACCTCTAACTACTCTTCCCCATCCATCCCAGTTTAGCCATATCCCTACCCAAAATTGGTATTTCTGCTATTACTTGAATCCCTTACTTATTCAAGTAAGGGATTCAAGTAAGTCTACCATACCTACAGCATGGTAGACTTTGCAAGACTCTCCCAATATTCCCTTCAATTATTTGTGAGGTTTGATCACCTTCCCCTTAAACATCAGTGAAATTTGTCCATCTTTCCCACCAATCTGTAAATTCTGTCAGCCTCTCACTGTCACTGCAGTTCAGCAATTTCTCATATCATGACCAGCAGTTCCTCACCATCTTTTCACTTGGCAAAGCCTCAGCCAGAGCCTGGACACCTGCCTGCATAACGTAAGGAGGTTTAATTCCAGGACAGAAACAAAACAAGTGTAGATGCACTAAATTACCACAGGTTTAATATGTGGCAGTGCTGAGGTCCTAAACTGTTCCTGTGAAACAGCTGGGATGCTGCTCATCTGCCACAGCCAAAGGTCTGGTTCCAGGTTTCATAGAGCTCCAGGTCCCTGGGGGACACGCTGGGCCGCACCGTCCTCAGGGCACTCTCGAAGTCCAGGAAAGAGATGGGCCGTACCTGCTCCGGCGTGATGGTTGTGATGTCCATGGACTGCAGGCTGCGGATGGGGCCCAGAGAAGCTTCCCGACAGAGCTGTGTCATGTCTGCCCCAGAAAACCCATCAGATTTCTGGACTATGAGTTCGATTTCCTCTTCATTTAGAGAGCAGTGCTCCTTTGCCATCAGCTGGGTGACAATCTGCTTCCTGGCAGAGGCTTCTGGGAGAGGGATGTACAGTCTCTTCACCAGCCTCCTTCGGGCAGCTTCATCAATTTCCTGGGGCCGATTTGTTGCTCCAACCACGAGGATACGATCTTCAGAGGAGGTTGTTGCCCCATCTAACTGCACCAGAAATTCAGTTTTTATTCTCCTGGACGACTCGTGCTCCCCCTCTCCGCGCTGGGACAACAGGGAATCGATCTCATCGATGAAGATCACTGCTGGCTGCTGACACCGCGCCACGGCGAACAGCGCACGGACCATCTTCTCCCCCTCACCCACCCATTTGGAAGTCAGAGAGGAGGCACTGATGCTGAAAAAAGTTGCTCCAGACTGGCACGCGATGCACTTGCCTATGAGGGTCTTGCCAGTCCCAGGGGGACCAAAGAGAAGAATTCCTTTGGGAGGACCACGCAAGCCAGTGAAGATGTCTGGCCTCAGCATGGGCCACACCACTATTTCCTTTATAGTAGCTTTGGCAAACTCAACTCCAGCAATGTCATCCCAGCCAACTGGAGGCCCATGGTCCATGATCTCGTGCATGATGAGTTCAACCATTTTTGGTTCTATGTTTTTCAGCAATGGGTCTGTTGCTCGAGGTTTACACTGTGCTCCTCCATTTTCACTTCCATCTTGTTTCAGAATTGGAGGCACAAACTTGCCGAACGGACCCCGAGACCTGCCTGCACCCAGGGATTTTTTTACACCTCCATATGACGGGACTGGTGCACGCTGGTTCTGAGATTTCTTTTGCTGATCCATCCACAGCTGCTCCTTTGCAGTTTTAAACCCAGGAGTACTGCTCTCTTCGCTCCTGCTTCTTTGCCCTGAAAAACCGCTAGTTTCTGTAGAAATGGAAGCCTGACATGGAGCAAGGCTAGGAATAACTGTGCTGCCTTCATCAGCCACACCATAGAATGCTTTTCTTTTCCCAGAATTTGCAGACGAGGCAGGAACAGCTGAATGGTTGAAAAGAGACAAATTCTGTCCATCACAACAGTTACCTGACATTTTCAGAGAACTACTATTAGTGGTTTCTTTACTTCCAAAGAGAGGAGTTGCCTGGAAACCTGGAGGAACCTGCTTGCTTAAGGAGGCTGAAGCAGCAGGAAGTGTGTCTGAAGTTCGAGTCACAGCAGGCACACTGCTTTGAAGGGACTTGGAAGATGAGAGATGCCCAAGAAGTTCTGGTGCCTGACTTGCACATTTTGCTGAGCCAGCACTGAGCTCAGTCTCCCCGGTACTGCCGAAGACATCGAGTTTAGGAAGAGCTGGAGCAGCGGAGGCACTGACCCCTTTATCAGCTTGTACACGGGCATCTGTCGGTGCCATCTGAGAGCTCTGGAAAATTTTGCCAGCCCACATCCCCTCTTGCACACACTTTAATTCAAACACATTATCTGTTGTCAAGGCAGATTGCCACTTGTCACTGTCACTTTGCTGACATTTTGCCAAAGCCAGAATGTTTTCTGCATAGTTATTCAAGCCGGTCTCTGCGTTGCCAGAGTCAACAATCGCAGAGTATTTCTCCGCATACTTCTTGAACAGGTTGGCAGCACAGACCTGGGAGATCTCGGAGTTTGCCCATGCATACTGAATGCGCAGGATCTTGGCACGGTATCCATCTGCCTTCTGCCCGGGCGTGCAGGTGCCAGAGGTGACAGCAAAGTGACTTTCCTGCCAGTCACTCAGGTGCGCTGCGCCAGGGCTGGGGGCCTCCATCACTCACACTGGAACAGACAGAAAATACCTGCACTTACAAAATGCCATTCCACACCATTTGCACCAGCTGCTTCCCCCCTTTCCTAAATACTTACACAGGAAAACAGACATTATCTGACAGAATCAGAGCAGGAGGTCTTGCAAGCTACTTAGCCAGTCTGGACACTCTACTGTTTTCAAAAAGCAACCAGCTTTGTGGTGCAAAGGCATTTAGACTGAGGTTCTCTTTTCTTCCTTGTCCAAAGAAAGAAAAGAAAAAAGAAGTGGGGGAAAAAGAAAAAAGAGTTTGCTTCTAACCAGAGGTCTCCTGGGGAGGTAAGTAGGCTGCAAAGAATGGTAACAGATGGCCAAGCAAAAACTGGCCTTGTTAAGTAAAATCACCAGTGCTTTCACTCTTATTTAACGGAATACAGCACAGTGCAGCGGAGGGCAGAGGATACACCACTGTCAGAATGATTTCATTTATTACAGTGATGGTAATAAAAATGAAAAAATTAAGCTAACACGTAAAATTGTAAGCAGAGTCTCTGAGAGGAGAGAGAAATGGAATGAATAATGCTAAATGTAGCAGGCTTTTAGATTAAGAAAATATTAACAGATTACTAGCAAATGTTCAAAACTATTCCATTTAGAAGGCACTAAAATGTACCCATGTTACACCTTACAGAAAAACGCTCTTGTGTGTTTAAAGAAAT
This sequence comes from Eopsaltria australis, assembly GCA_034509425.1. Classification (NCBI taxonomy): domain Eukaryota; kingdom Metazoa; phylum Chordata; class Aves; order Passeriformes; family Petroicidae; genus Eopsaltria; species Eopsaltria australis. Next base: position 4,874,708 of record JAVTVJ010000072.1, read on the forward strand.
GCTTGTTTCTCAGTTTCAGAAAGCAGAATTTAACCTCTTTTACTGTTGGGTTTGTTTTAAGAAATAGGAAAGATGACATTTGGCTCAAGAGTATTTCGTTTGACTTGAAATTATTTGCTCAGTTTCACAGTGTATTTTCTTTCTCTGCAAAATACCATCTCCATATATTCTGCACACTTTCCAACAGAGTATGAGTCAAGTTGCAATCCTCTGGATCAGCTACGGACTGGGCAGGAATGCAGACGTACAGGTGCAACATTCATCCAAGGCTGGGGAGACAGAACTGAAGGAATCCAGGGTATGTGGGGGTGTCCTCTCAAAGTATTTACAAAAAGTCAGGCATCAGCATCAGACAACAGAGAGCACAATATGATTATTGCTCACAGGATTATATGGTTACACACATGATAAATAATGAGGACGTAAATAATTTTGGTTTGGAATTTTTTTTTTACTACAGACCGAATTTATACAGCTGTTAAGAACAGCCAAAATACATTTTACCTGCAAATCTGGCACCTCTACAAGCAAATCCAAGTAAAACAAACAAACAAAACCACAAAAGTAAGACTTTCTCTCTGAAAATTACTGCCAACTTTTGCACTGTGAGAAGTCTAACTTGCACCTAGAGAATCTGATACAAGCTCACAACATAATCCATCCATAGCTGAGTGAAAGATGAACAGGAGATGAAAGGCTGCAGCCTTTTACTTCTTTTCTCTAAACAACTACTCAACAGCTGCCACTGTGTACATAATTTTTTTTTTGTAACTGTTGAACCAAAAATATCTGAAGTGACATAAAAGCATAAGTTCAGGAAAAGTTTAATAGCAGGTATTTGCCCCCATGAAATACTTCCATCATTCAGAACATAAAACCTCAAGTTCACCACCACTTTCTTAAGAATTCAGTGATCACCTTCATATGACAACAAGTGATCAGTGGTAACCAGTTAGAAATTTCACTTTGATTATTCACAATCACAGAATGGGGAAGTTGGAAGAGACCATAGTGGATCAAGCAGGGTCATCACAGAGCACCTGGCAAAGGATTGCAACCAGGTGGTTCTTGAATATCTCCAGTGAGGGAGACTCCACAACCCCTCTGGGCAACCTGTTCCTGTGTGTGGTCACTCCTACAGGAAAGAAGTTCTTTCTCATATCCAGGTGGAACTTCCTGTGCCTCAGTTTCTGCCCATTGCCTCTTGTCCTATTGCTCAGCACCACCAAGAGCCTGCATCCATCCTCTCGACACCCACCCTTTAGTTATTTATATACGTCTTAAGCATCGTCTAGCATCATATTCTCTTCCCCCAGACTAATCCCTATTAATTGTCCTCACAGCCTTACAACTTCTCTCCAAGAGAGCCACACGCACACACGTTTCCCCAGAACTGTTCCTAGACGAGGACATCGTGAGCATGCCTGAAGCTGGGGGTGTATCCAAGCGCTGACACCGCGGACCTCTGGCACTCGCTGCGTGCTCGCCCCAGCGCGGGGCGGGCGGGAGCTGCTGCTGGTGCATACCCAGCACGGGCACGCCGGCCTGCGGGCCAGGGAACCACGGGCAAGGACGGGAGCTCAGCCGCTCACTCACTGCCCTCAGGCCGGGAATCCAACCGGGAAGCAGCCCGGGCACGGCGCAGCCCTCGCCCCCCCACCCAGCCGGCAGCCATCACCCCTCAGCTTAGGAGCCCTGGCGGCGGGAGGCTCCCCCCTCACGGCACAGGGAAGCGGAGACCAGAGCCCCGAAGGGGTCCCCCAGCCCCTTCCCTTCCCTTCCCTTCCCTTCCCCTTCCCTTCCCCTTCCCTTCCCCTTCCCTTCCCCTTCCTCTCCCCTCAGTCCCGGCCGTGCCGCTCGCGCTCCCCGCACCCACCGGCCGCCGCCGCCTCTGCGAACCGCGCGCGCCCGCACTGCGCCCGGCCCCGCCCCGCCGCGCCCGCCAATCGGATAGCAGCGTTCCGGGAGATGCAGCCAATCAGAGGCTGGGAGGGCGGCCCGGCTGGGAGAGGGGCGGGTTCGCTGCGCGGCGTCACCCGCGGCACTGGGAGGGACGGCGCGCGGCAAGGCGGGCGCTCCCTATTGGCTGCACCTGGGGTGCGTGCCGTCCAATGGGCGCGGGGTCCGTGCCTTGGGAGGCGGGGCCGGCCTCGCGCCGCCTCAGCGCCTGAGGGGGGCGCATCCGTCCCGCGTCCCCTGAGGGTGTTCCCGATCCCCCGGGATCCCTGCCTTCCTCTCCGCGTCCCCTCCGCGTGTTCCCTTGGGATCCCGCCCGGATCCCTGCCTTCCTCTCCGCGTCCCCTCCGCGTGTTCCCTTGGGATCCCGCCCGGATCCCTGCCTTCCTCTCCGCGTCCCCTCCGCGTGTTCCCTTGGGATCCCGCCCGGATCCCTGCCTTCCTCTCCGCGTCCCCTCCGCGTGTTCCCTTGGGATCCCGCCCGGATCCCTGCCTTCCTCTCCGCGTCCCCTCCGCGTGTTCCCTTGGGATCCCGCCCGGATCCCTGCCGGCTTCCGCCTCCCTGCGCGTGTTCCCTTGGGATCCCGCCCGGGCCCTGCCACGTTTATTGCCTGCCCAGTCCATTTTCAGCCTAAATGCAAACGTGGAGATGTGCGGTTTCTGTGAGGCAGGCGAGGTCTTTACCTTCAGTTCGGTGGTTGAAGGAGCAGAATTCCTGTGGCTCTTCCTGTTTCAGACTGGAGTTTGGCTGCCAGAATGGGAGGGCGGGCACCTCCCATCAGCATTCCGCAGCTGCCTGCTGTTTGTTCCTGTCCTGGCAGTCAGAAGCCCCTCTGGATGCCCTTGGCTCGGCTCAGAGGCAGCCGAGAGGCAGCCTTGGCAGCTCCGAGGCCGGTGGCGTCCCGGGCTCTGTCCTTGGCAGCAGCCCTCCGCGCAGGACCGGCTCCACACGAGGAGGTTCCATGAATGATGGCCCAAGCACGAAGCCCTGGCTGCCCTGGTGGTGACCTTGCAGCCTGTGGTGGGTACCTGGCCCTTAGGCACACAAGCACTTGACCTCCACGGCCACCTGTTTTATCTCCAGCCCTGTGGCATCGGTTGCGGGGCCACCACGGCCACCACGGCAGTGTCAGAAGTGCCCAACATTCCTGAAAACAACAGCTGCTGGACAGGCCTTTCTGGGAGAACAGCTCTAACAAGCTGTTTTACAGGAAAAAAGATGCTGGTCCATGTGGATATATCCCATGTGGTGGTGGGGTCTCCAGCTGGATCTCACCAACCCACGTTCAAATTAGCACACCAATCTGGATGCAAATGAGCACTCTAAGCTGCAGTTACAGCTCTGGTATTAACAGAGACGCTTCTGTGTGGGTGAACATTTCATTTCCCGTGAGGAACCTTTCCTGCAGTTACTGTCAGGTTTTTGTTACACATCAGGCTTGTTATGCCATTAGTGCAGACAGCACATTAAACTGTCTCTGCTGGTATGCAAGTGATCATCTCAGACCCAGCTGGGCTAACATTTAAATAGTTTGTGACACTGCTGCCATCACATTTTTCCCAAGGCATGCTCGTCTGATTTCCCCGGGGCTGCACAGGGGCAGGGAGCAAAGCAGCCGTGGGTATGCAGGCTGCAGCCGGGCAGGGCTGGTGCATGGGCCCCTTCCCTGTCCTGATGGTGGCACCAGAGCTGCAAAACAAAGCTGAAGCTGGGCAGCTGGCTCCAGCAGCAGATCCAGCTGCACGACTGTGCAGAACTTCACAGAAGGGTCGGCACTGGCCGTGGGTATGGCCAGGTATTTTTCAGACTCCTGTTGCTGAGGAGGAAACTTTCTGCAGGAAAATTTGCAAACTCCCATTTGCAAAGTAATTTGAAGGATACATTGAGAAAAAGTCCTCGGTGGTGAAAATCAGGGCACTGACTTGTTTTGAGTGGGGACGTTGGGCCTCTTACAGTGCATCTGGCATGAATGAGATGGGAAAAGTTCAGTTAAGTACAAAGAGACAATAGTCATAGTTTTATTTCCATTTATTAATATTGCCAGTTAAAACCTATATGTCTGTTCAGTAGGTTTTGGATACAGATTTTGAAGGGAGTCAACAGATCACAAATTATAATTAGACCATTCAACTTCTGATTATTTTTCCATTTAGAACGTACAAACTCTACATATGCTATATAGATATTATCCATTGATGGTTATTTAACCTGCCCCCAACAACCACCCTGGTCTTCAGGATTCTTAGTTTTATTTCTTGTTTGCTTCTGACTTTGAGCAATTCAAGTTTATACATCTCAAGGTTTATACTGCTGTTGTAAGGCAACTTCAGTGTGAGTACTATCCATCACATGTGGTAACCTTCAGCAACAACAAAACAGCCATGAGCAGAATCTTGTATGTAAAGGCAAGAACAAATTAAAAAATTAATAATTAAAATGCAGTTCAGAATATATTACCAATACTTTCATAAATACATATATTTTCAGTATTTCACCGTCAGTAATAAAATATATTTATAATCTGTCATTAAGAATGTAAGCACTGTACTCTGCTAGTTTAAAAAAAAATAAATTGAGGTTACTGAAAAGTCAGGTTTTTTCCCTCCTTCTCTAATAGCTCTTCCTTGAGATGTGGATATTCTACTAAAGTACAGTTCTGGGATGTTGTAATTATTTTTAATATCAAACAGTATTAATCGGCACAGAATGTATTAGCTTTCACACACAAGGCACAATAAATCCAGGTTAACATTGACTATTCATAAATACAGTGTTTCTCACTTACAGATACGTTGCAAAGCTACAGAACAGAAACAGCAGTTATGTTCTTTCAAAACGTTCCTTTCAGTGCTTGTTCTTGAGTTGATTACATAGCCCAGATCTCCTTTTGGGATTACCTAATGTTAATAGTCTAAAAAGGAATTATCACATGGGGAAAAGAGAGTATGAGAGACTGAATACTATGCAGGCCTTCCCTAGTTACATATTCCAATCATCCTAGAATTTCAGAAAAACCAGAACTGTGAACTTCAGGATTCTGTACTGGGCTAGCCATGGGGAAATGCAATTCCATGGGTCTCACCACTGCTGTTTATTAGACAGACTTACTTACATCACTTCTTTAAAAAACAAAACAAAAATTAACTTTTACTCCATCTATATTTTAAATTAGCCTTTATCTTAAATTCTTTGCCAACAGGAGTTTTTATATCTGGACTACAGCCACTTCTAAACCTGATATCCAGATACTGAAAAATATTTAATTGAATGTCAGTTTTGGCAGTGTTTTCCCACAAATATCTAAAGGGATCTATGTCCAGTTCTGGGCTGTTGGGGACATTTCACCTCTCCTAGATTTGGCTGTGCATTCTGCCTGCATCCCAGTTTTGCAGCAGTTTGAGGCTCACACAGGCAGGCATCATTCATCTCTGCTCTGGTTTCCATGGAGCAGATTTCCAGCAGAATCTTCTTATGTTCAGTTTAGTGGTGCCTTACCTTATGCCTTTCTTTTCCAATACTTATTAGCCAGATTTTTAATTTCAATTATAGTCACCTAAGCCCAAAGCAACTCCATTTCATTTCAGTGGAATTACCTTGGGCTTACTCTGTGATAGCTTTGATCCAAATCTGATCTCTCTCTCTCTTTTTTTTTTCCCTGGACAGACCTGGTTATATATTTCACATACAAAATACTGATCTGTCTCACGGAGAAGGTGTAATTCTTCTTTGGCTCCAAGATTCTAAAGTTTTCATAATGTAAAAGTGGTAAAATGGTATCAGTGTGGAAGAGATGTGTTATGGATGAACATTATTTTCCAGGTAGTGAGATCTGAATAACCTTGTTTAAAAAAAAATAGTAACAGAGAAAGGAAACAACTGCCAGAATTTTCCACTCTCTTCAGTCTGCCAATCCGTTGCATTGTGCTACCACAGAAAAGCTAAATTTCATATTGGTTCTGCTGAAGAGATTGATGCTATCAAAATTTCTGACACTGTAGCTGACAGTAGTGTCCTGTGTCTGTCACCTGCTCAAATATTACTGGGTTTTACCAAATTCATTGATTATCCCTTTCTTCATCTGTTATGTGGGAAATCAGTTCCTCGTGGAAATAGCAGCGCTATAATCCTTCCCAGTTTGCAAGCCAGAAGTGAGAGATTAGGAATCACCAGAAAAATCTACCTGGTCAATATTCAAATTTAAGTCTTCTGGAAAGACAGAGGTAGGAGCAGACCATGTACTAATTTAACTGTCCTGATCCCTGTTCCCTGGTCTATTTGCAACCTCCAAACCATAGGAAGTATACTTGAAAGGGATGGGGGAAGAAAGGTGAATAATTCTGCATGTTGCTCAAGAGGCTTTAGAAGTTAATATGAGCAGTAAAAGTAAGATTGAAACGAAATGTAGAAATCAACTGTACGTATTATTTTTCTTGGAGCAGCTATTTATGTTGTTCTTATTTACACAAAAATAACTATCTGGAATTAATATTTTTAAAATGGCAAAGTACTTCTTGACTTGATATTGTTCTGACTGCCACCTCTGACTTTCATTTTAGCTCTTTACTGTGCCTGCCTTTGATAGGATGACATATCAATGTCATTGTGTCAAATACATATGATTTGACTTTCTCAGAAAGAGGTTTTCCAGTATTTTCATATTCCATTCATCACTGTTAATGGAAGAAAACCACTGATGGGGGCACCACAGCAGATTTTGTGGGTTCTCTTACTTTCTATTTTTATTGTCATTCGTTTCCTCGTTTGTTAGCTAATTTGAGAAACTAAGAGCAACATTTTTGACGTCACATTTCTTAGCACATTTTGTCAAAGATTTATTACACAATGAAGTAACCAAAATAGTTGCCATAAAAACAAATCACAACTCAGTTTCACAGAACATATCTTACAGACTATTTTCAAGTAATCACTACTGATAATGACTTGATTAAAAACATAGAATACCAGGTAGCACATGGCTTTTGACAAAACTCTCCAGGAGGAGCTTTTCAAGGACCTCATTATGAATGATAAATCAGGAAACCAATAGCCAGCATAACCTATTGGCTGCTATTTGACAAAACGGCTGTTTTAAAAGCAAACCATTTAGGGGAAAGCAGAGAACCTGCCAGAAGGATGATCAGTAATCAGTTAGTGCTCATTCCCCTAGGTCTGGCTATGCAATGAAGGAAGTCTTGAAGTCCTTTGTCTTTTGTTCATTTACAAAATTACTGCAGCAAGTGTGCTGTGACACAGTAGTGCCCCAAATCCTGGCAACTACATTTGTGCATGCCTATTTAGACATTAACATAGCATATTAACATATTTAGAACCCAAACAGGATACTGAACTTCTCCAGCTTGGGTTCTTTCTGCAATCATAGTAACGTTAAATTAATTAGTTATAACACCTCTCAGTTTCATCTGTGGAGAAAGGAGGGGTTGTGCTAGAGGTGAACAGGGACAAGGGAGAGAGCACCAACTCTTCCATTTCCATGGTTGAACAAATGCTCTTGACTACAATCTGGTGAGAAATGACAGCTCGAGTCTCCTTGGCTATGTGCATCCTGGAAACAGGCAAGATGAAACTACAGTACAGAGAAGGAATGACAAAGGTTACAACACAACTTGCTGGCAAGGATTTTGCTACTGCAGCTGGGCTATATAACAACAGGTTTTGTACTTTTTTCCTTCATAGTTTGACTTTCCCACCTGCACCTAAAATAAAACTTGGCAACACAGAGAAAGCCAGTTGATTACCTCATCTCCACTTATACTTCACTGCTGTTACTGCTGGTGGTGGTTTTCCTCCCATGTTTTCAGAAGATCAGTTGCCAGCTGTGAGATGTGCTGCCAGGCAAACTTGATGTGGGTGGATTCCACTGTGCGGGAACAAATAGCAAAACGTAGCACAAACTTCTCTCGCAGGTGGCACGGGACCAGATGGATCTTCTTGGCGTCATTTATGCTTTTAAGAAGTGCCTCGTTTAGTTCATTTGAGCCCTGAAATAATCGTAATTCAATGGATATGGCAATGAATTTCAGAAACAAATCTGAAAAATGTAAATCCCACCAAGCTCAAGCAGCACCAGTAACAAGCAGCCATTTTCTCATCTCTCAGTGCTTTGCCATCAAAGGATCACAAACAGATGATGATGATATAAGAGAAGTTTTGAGCCGCAGAGAGATTTAGGGATTACTTTCAGTTTAGAACTGGTGTTCACACTAGGGCATTTGTGATAGCTGACTGCCTTTTTGTGACCTAAGGTCATGAGCTATGTTAAAGCATTCATTATTGTATCCATGTCATTACACTCTTCTTGGATCTAATCAAACAAACATGGGAGGAAGTTTTGAAGTGCACTATAGTAACTTTCCTCACTTAAGCATGGTTGCTACAAGAGATTATTTTGAATATGAAATGTTAACCTTAATTAAGAATTTTTTTTAAGGTAATATATCCCTGGCATAAGTAGGTTCCATATTATCAGTGAAACTCTAAAAATGTATTTGCATCAAGTTCTATAGGAGCTGCCCACCACAGAATCCATCAGAGGAAGTATCTTAGGTATTGTGCAACCGTTACTCTCTCTATTATACTGGTGGTAGCACACAATTGCAAGAGATTCTGGGAGCATCTGCATTTTTTGCACAGTGTCCCCTTACTGAGCACTGACTGTGGAAAAAGAGCCACAAATGGACAAATCTGTCTGTTCAACAGCAGTTGAGTTACTGTGGCAGCATCAGTCTTCTTGAAAACATCCTTCTCTCAAATCTGGGCAGTTGTGACTTTCGTGCTTAGCATTTTCCATGTAAAACCAAAGCATAAGGCAGACAGCTTCCCATTGGCAGCAAGGATAAATGCATCATTCTCATTTTTTTAGGTCAAGAGTTAAGAGTTGAATACAAGTCAAAATCTTGTTCTGTCTTAGCACAAGTTGTTGTGAATTTTGTGCAACATCCTGAAATTCATGGCTAAGCCTTACACTTCTAAGAGATATTTATGTGAGTGAAGTGCTCCAAACTAAGAAAATGGACCAACTTTGATGTTTTTCAAGTCCCCATCTATTACAGGTCAGTCACTGGTGACAATGATGTCCTGCTTTTTTATCAAAGGTAATGCATTATTAAAATGACAATCCTTGCCTTTAATATCAAATGCACAGCACTGACTTTCAGGCAATACAAGCAGTTATATGATGTTAAGTTGGCAGGGGTGAAGGGAAGAAGGAGAAAGATTCATTTATCTTTCTCTGTTTTATTCTCACAGCTCCACCTTAGGGCTGCTGTGACACTCGGGTGTCACGTCAAATTGAAGTTGGTAGTGACTAATCTCTCCCAGAGCTTTGAGAAGCCACCTTTGATTGAGTCTGTGAGCTTCAATAAGACAGCATTCTCACCCCCTTGGAGAAATTACTAGCTTGACTTGTATTCATCTGCAGTCATGACAAGGAGGTCTAAAACTAACCCTTTGGCATGACATATTTGATGAAATAATTATAATATGAAAGTCATAGGTAATTAGTCCATTTGCTCAACAGTGTGAAAGGCAAAAAATTAAAAGTTACAGCTAAGCAAAAAAATTAAAAAGGGCTTCTCAAGAGCAAAGCAAGGAAGAAAAAATATTTCATACTTTTACAGCTGTGCAGCATTATATAGTTCAAGTCCCCTGACCCTTAGTCTTGCTGTAACTACATAAAAGTTACAAATATCCTGCTTCTAAGCATGTATTTTAATACAAATTATAAAAATGAAAGAAATATTTTTGAAGGAGTGGCATAAAAATCAAATAAAGCTGTTAAAATATCTATAAAAACCTCCTAATTTTCCCTTTTTTTGGATCAGGTAGGCAAGAAATGAAAACACTGCTCTTTCAACCTTGGTTTTCAGTGGAATCAGGCCTTTGTTCTACAACTTGTCCAAGGGTTTCTTAGCTAAAGATCCAGTATTTACCTCCTATTGTAAAACTGTCTTTCCCTTTAGATGTGATTTCTTCCTCTGAATCATGAGGGACAGGAGAACAGATGTAGCTGAGCTACTGGTCTGATCAAAGTGACAATTCCTGTGTTGCTATGCTCTATTTCACCAGAACTGTTCCTTCAAAGTAAATGTAGAGCAGCTGTGTCTGGATCTGCAAAGCTGGTGTTTGCTTGTTCCATGTGAGAGAGCAGACTGCAACCAACATTTTGTTATTGAGCAATAAAAGCCACAGAATCTATCCCTCAATATCTTTTAAAAGTTCTTGTTAGGAAAGAGATATTTGTGTTTCCACTCACTGAAAAAACTACATTCTGCAATCTGTCCGATCCCCTAGACACAGGGTCTTTTTAAATTTTATTTTAAACATTATAAATTCAAACAAAACCATTTTCCTATTCCAGAAGAATTCACCATTACTTCATTATTTACTTGTTAGCTTCTTCAGCCAGTTGTATCAAACTCAGGTAACTGGGGCAACTGAATGACTGGGAAAAGAATTTGTTAAAAATAGTAATACCACACCACCCAGAAGGAGAAAAGATGTGCTTGCAAGCCTCCAGAAAAGCTAAAAGCTCATTTAGGTATCAAGTTATCTAGAAAACACTAGTGCTGTTGTTATTATTGTTGTTGCTTGGTGGTCAGATTCGGTGTCACAATCCAGTCCTTTGCAGAGGCTTCAGCTGCAAGCTCCTCTAAAAAATTACTTCTTTACCTAAACTAAGACACTGATCCCTTTTTAATGTCTGATTGAAACAAATGAGCTCTCCCAACTACTGCAGCTTTTATGCTCCAAGTGCAGAATGAATTTTGTAGTTTCCAAAGGGCAAGGTCTCTACATCAATGAACTCGGCACTTTGAGAGATTTTGGGGAATAAAAGGCCAAAGAGGGTGAAAGGATCATGTTCAGCAATAAAAAGCAGACCAGGGCCAAGGGCAGGTGGGAAGCTGGCTTCCCATGTAACCTGTTCTTAAACATATCTTACTTCAATTTTCCCAGTTCAACCCGTAGAATTTTACAGATGAAAAAGCAGTCTTTAAAGAAAACAATTTAAAAAGTGTTTAGTGCTCTAATTTTAATCTATATTAGTAATTTTTAAATAAAATTGAATATTAAATATATACACATAAGAATTTAACTTGACAAGAAACAAGTAATGCACACTCTTCATATACAGGGGTCTAGGGAAATATACTAAAACAATCATCTTTATCAAAGCTTTACAATCAGCTTTATCAAAGAATGTAAGTCATTTTGTGTGACTGGTTAAAACATTTGTTTGTCTTGAATATATTTTTCCATACCTTAATATACTTCAATTTCTTTTAAGCTTTTGAATCAGTTTTAACAAAATTGTCTTAAGCTTTTTTCTTTCATCTGCTTTGTTCTAAACAAACTCCCTTTACTTTCCTTAAAAAACAGTCAAGTGTATTAACTACAAAGACTGTATTCAACTGCAGGTTATGATGTTGCTACAAACCATGAGAGAGGAAATAGGAGATCTGAGCTGCCTTACCTTCAGCCGGAAACAGACCAGTCCCAAGACAACCTCAGCACAGACCTCAAACCTTTCATCCTGAAGGACCAAGTGTTCAAATTGGTGTGACAGCCTGACGTGCTGAGAAGAGAAAGAGTGTACAAGTATGTACATTGTACGCATTTGATTCACCAAGAGAAAAGGTGTGCTGAAGTATTTTCTATTCCTTTGCTCCGTTCCTTCTGCTGATGTGTGATAATATTCACATATTGCCATCTGTTTGTGTTAACTTCCATCCCGTTTATGACTTCCCGAGACCATATGGAGCCATTGCTGCATTAGTATCTCAGTCTGTCTTAGGCAGTACTGGGCTACTTCTGGAGACACTTCAGCACAACTTGTTATGATACCACATTACAAGTAAATAATTGTAATAATTCTCATTTAGGTTTTATACCACTGTTGGTTTTGGCTGGGAATGGCTAAAGAATCCAGAAGTCATTGGAGGGAAAGGCGGAAATGCACAGATTTAAAGGGAAAAAATTGTCAAAATTTCAGTGCAAATTGAGCTGGAAAGAAATACTTTTTAGAAGTTCACTTAATATGAGAAATCTGTGAAGAAAGGGAGAACTTGTTCACTATTCTGACCTGGGTGCTCAGGTTCAGTTGAAAAAAAAGTTGATGGCAGTATAATCAAGAAAATGATAGCAAATCTCAGCAAACCTGTTGAGAAGTTACTGTGGCAAAAAAGAGTGACACTGGGCACCAAGCCAGAGCAATTATTTTGAAGCAGATGAGACCAAAATTCAGCTAAATAGGAAAAATACCAACAGATATACTAAAAGCCAGCTGGGAAGTCTTGACATCAGTCAGTGATATTTGCATACTCGTACCATGTTCTGATTTGCTTTCTTCCAAAGAGAGCACGAATTTAAAAGCATTTTCAAAAAACCAACCCATATCCTCATTAGGTACCTGCAGTACCTTATCCAGTCCCCCTCCTACTGGCTATATCATTAGCTTAATGTTCATTATCCTAGAAAAAACAAAAAAACCAACCAAACAATCAACCAAAAAAGAGAAGACAAAAACAGCAACCAGCCATTTGCATTATAGTTTACCTTCATGCAATAGCCAGTCTACACCAAAAATTATCTGAAACATCTAAAAATTATGTTTAAAGGTTCTTCAGCTTTTACATATTTTGTATTGCAAATAGTTCAACAAAAACAAACAACTAAGCCCATGCTTTTGCACTTTGACTTTCTGTAAGTTCAATGACAGCTATTAAACAAAAAATGAAACATACCACTTTGGGTCAAGGTTAAATGTGGAATGTTTCATCTCTCAGAAACTTCTTCCAAAAGGACAAGGCAAAACAGAAATTACAGAAAAGGGGAAAAAAGCCAACACATTTTGCAATCTTAATCATAGCTTTCTGATGTTTTTTTATTTCTTAAAATAGAAAAGCATAGTTTGGATTGAATCAAAATATTTCTTCAAAACCTTCATATTGGGCTCACTGGTACCCGAAGCAACCAGCCAGTTTTCCTGTTGTTACCACTTCCGCTCTGCTGTTTGCTACGTCCATTTATCATCTCCCTCTAAAATTAGCCTGAAAGCTCTTTGAGTCAGGAATGAGACCACTAAATGCCCAGGCCCTTCCAAGGTGTTTGAATGTTCTGCTAATATGAAGAGCTTGAATTTACAGCTATGAAATCCAACCAGAAGCACCTGCATACATACAGATACTTGTATGTGTAATAAGTGCATGAAAAACATATGTGAAATAGGCACAGGTGTTGTAATGGTCTTTTACTGTCTACTCCTGTCCTCACTTTCTGTAGCTTTAACCAAACGTGTCTTTTACACAGCTCCACAAAATTCTGCACTGCACATACTGTGTCTTGGAAGTCAAAGCCATAAAACAAATCATGTTCAATGAGATAAGAATTTCACAACTGTCCAGCTGAATGTAATCACCAGCTGAACTTCACCAAAATTTATCTGGGTAAGAATTGAATAAAACAAATATTTAAGATCTGGCTTACTGTGAGAAGTTTGTTCAAGAAAACTCCAGATCCAAGCTGTGCATTTTATAGCAGGTACTTATGTCCACTTTTTGAACTAAATGATTTTTTCAGGAATTTGAAAGAAATAAAAACAAGGAAAAATAGAATTTTTTTAGTTAAGTCACAAACCAAAATTCTAGAAGTATTTTGCTTTCATGTCTGGATGCAAGTACTTTTATCCACAGCAAGTCTTAAACAGCAATAATTGGTAAAGACACTGGGGGGCACCAAGCGTTTTAAGTTTTACACAACCGGAAGGAGAGAAAGTGGTGATATAACTGGAGTTTCACATGTATAGCTTTGCCTAAATATAGTTACCCAAGGCCCTGCACCTTTGAACCATAAGCTATTATCCTCAATTGCTCTTACAAAGATTGCTGCAACAGTAAAGTTAAATATTATTAAGCCTGGGAAGTTCAAGTTCTGTAGAACTGCAGGGCATTTAGGTGTCACACGTGCCTCTCTAAGTCCAAAAGCTGTACCCATGCCCTGGACGTGAGCATGGCAATAACTCACAGGAGGACACGTGTGGCTTTGCTGCTTCAGCTTTTCAAGACAGGCAGGTGCACTGTGGAAATAAAGTCCCATTTGGAAAACTGCAGGCACTGAAACTGAGGATAGGAAAGAAGGAGAAGTAAAAGACTGACAGGATGTTCCCAGTTTTCTGCTGAATGTGTACATACCCAGCCTGACCTATGGCTCTCTTAACCCTCCAAGTGCTTTTGATTTTGACATCTGTGCCAAGCTGCGTCCGTAGCACCATTAACCTAAAGCTGGTGTTCAAATATTATTTAACTTTTCAAAATTATTTTATCTAGAGCTGTTATTTAACAAAAATGTTGACATAAGCAAACCAACACATATAGTGTTTCTAGAAATACCATTTGGGCAATCCCTTCATCAGGTGAGTTCTCAAAATGGAATCACGTGGACTGTGTTAGTGTCCTGAAGTATCCTGGTATATAGGAACAGAATAACAGCCACAGTCTTTGCAGTGAAATTCAGCTGATTGAAAAAAAAAAAGAGGCTTGTAAGGAATTGTTATATGTCACTATTATCTCAGGTAAATAACCATTGCTTTTCTGCAGAAGAGTGAGAAAGGAAACAAGGGATCTAAATGATTTGGTTATTCTGGATTAAGGGAAATACCTTACATAATCAATAATGGGAGCAGCAAACTTGTGAGGACTAAGATGTGGTCCCTATTTTAAAAAATCTGTGTTTTTCTACATGTATCTGTGAATAAATATAAATGCTTCTGCACTGAAGTGTTTAAGCTGAATTTTAATTTTTGGGCAATGCCTTCAAGAACTAAAATAGTTTTTGATTGCAGGGAGCTTCTCTGAAGCATCAGAGTACACTACTGTGTACATGCAGATAAGCATACTGGCCTAGTCTTGATCACTTCCTACTTTTTCTTCTATAGATTTCACTTCTTTGCCTGCCTTAGCCTGCATCCCACTACCCTGAAGGAAAATGCTGTCAAGAGTCTTTTTAACAGCCACTAGGTCTGTGCCACTCTCCAGTTTAAATGCTATCTCTAGCATTGCAGTTCTTTGCAGTTCCAGTTTCTTGGACTCTACTGTTAATTTTTAATGGAATTCATTATCCTCAGTACACTGATTGCTTCTGTTCCTAAGGAGGATTCAGCTGAGTCAGAATGTTCATAGGGATTGCATACAAAAACACACTAACTCCTAAATGTCTCAAATTACTTCTGACCTCTTTGAGAGGACTTAAACCAACAAAGGAATAATAAATAGATGGTCAAGCAGTTCACGGATGGGCCATTTACAAGTGGTCCCTTTGGATTTCACATTTATACGAACTCTGAGTGGTTGGCATCAGTCCAGAAGACTGTTGTTGTTGTTGGTTTTGCCCTCTTCTTACATCTCCTCTGTGGCTTTGGGACTTACCTCCAAAATTTGTGTTTGTCTCTCCCCACATCCTTCAAAGATGACTATCCTCCCCTTTACCACTGCTTTAAAACCTATACTTTGCAATAGATTAATATGACATGCCATGTGTGAAAAGAGTGCATAACTGTAATGTTTGGAAAACAAAAAAAGATACTGTATCTAAATCCAAGTCACACATTCTCATCTCCCAGGCATATTTTAGTTCCTAAATGCCATCCTCAAGCAAATGCCAAGTTGCAGTGGTTATCCAGTCATTTTGATGTAGACCTTAAGGCTGCAAACACAACAAACATCTTTTCCTTAAAATATACTAATAAAAGAAGGGAGGAAAATAATTTTTGTGACAGTTTACATCAAGAAAAAAAGGTTTGTGCAGAGATAGTTACAGATGTCTTTTGTCTTCCACACAGAAACTTGCTAACACACAACAAATAGGGTGGGTTCTTAAGCATCTAAAGTGTTTTTTTCCCTCTAGATCATGTCAGAAGCTCATCACTATTGAAGATCTCAAATTCTTTTTTAAGTAACATCAGGCTGCACAAAAGAACCCTGACTAGAAATCTATAAACACTGCACAGATCTTCCTAGAGTTTTCCATGACTTAGGAGCAAACCTAGGCATCTCCTTCCCCAGATTCCAGCCCAAGGAGCTGCTTCAAACCTCTGCTCTTCTGCCTGACTCTGTTACCCTTTCCCCGGGGCAACTCCTTAATAACAGGAGAGAGAGAGCGAACACTTCTGCTTCCCCAGCTCCAGTCCCTCTGCTCTCCACTGGAAGGTTGCAATACCTGCATCTGCCACTGTTCCTAGGTCTCTTCTCATTCTACCTGTGTCCACTCTATCACTCATGCAAATGCATCTCCAAATCATCATGTGCAGCTTCAGAAATTATCCTGGCACCCACGGGGCTTCCCTTAAAACCCAGCTAAAAGTCCCAAGTACACAGGAGACAGTACCATCCTGGAACGCCCTGGGACTACCCTGGCCAGCATTGGGAATACAAAAACTGTTATTTGCAAGATGCTACAGCATGTTTAAAACAAAGCAGCTTCTCAAGGCCAGGCACAGGGATGAGCAATGTTAAAGTTCAGTCAACAAGTGAAGCTAAATTCCAAATTATTTTTCATTTGGAAACTTGTCTATAGGTTCGAAAATTCAAACCAATGTCAGGCTGGTTTAAATACTTCATTAGTACTCTACCAAAAGAAAAGTCATCACAATCTACCTGGAGCTCATGATAATTCCTGAGAAGAGAGGAAAAAGTACAAGATATGAAATGCATTTTTTTAATTTTTGTTTTGCACCTATTTGTTGATACAATTTTATCAACATGTCTGAAAACTCACAAGAGATACCTTAAATTCTGCTAGAGCAGGGAGCAAATGAAATGCAATTATTTCTTGAAATTTAAGTTCAACAGAGGCTTGCTGGAATTAGAAATTACTTTTTTTTTTTTAAGATGCTTTGGAACTCACTGAACCAGCATTTACTGGGGGTAGGTTAGGGGGGTATAAGGAGAAATTGATTTAATGGTTCCAGTTTGAAGATGTATACAATGAGACAAATTCTTCACTTAAACATCTCTCTTGGCTTTTCATAACTTATTTTTATAGCTATACTTAAGAACAATTTAGTCCTTAGAAATATAAACCAAACACACTCATTTCAACAAGCCCTTGGAAATCTTAGCTGTCTGAATTACCTTTACAAATGAGGAAACATACAAGGATTTTACTTTGGAGTCAGTATCTTTAAGAAAAGATTCATTTGCTTAGCCTTCCTGAACTGTATTGTCACAGAAAATATCAAAGCGTGGTCCTCAGCTATGATTCTATGAAGACAAGCAGCTTTTGGCTGGACACTCAGGGAAATATGTGGGAGACAGGGAAAGACAGAATTTTTAAAATTTAATATTGACCTGTGGAAAACAGCCTGACAAAAAGCCATGCAATTGATAGGAGTCTTCCAAAGCTTTTCTTAGGAATTCTTCTGTTTAGTACCAAAATTGAAAGGAATGTGTGTCTGCAGGGAATTTTGTATGCTAGGCTAGGCCCTTAGCTAATGGATATTTTTGTAAATATTTAGAACCAAGTCATGGATCTCCTCTCAGTAGAGGTTTCCCTGAACTTCATAAAGATGAAAGGTATGCTTGAATTTGACTTTACTGCTACAGATGAAGTATATATATAATTTAGACAGGGACCACATGTGTTTTTAGTGGTTAAAAAACACTCCTTTTTTCATCAAGAATAAACTTAGTACTCATGACAATATTAACAAATGGTAGATTGTACACATTCTTTTTTTAACAAAAATATATTTTAAACAGGAGAGAAAGCAACAGCAGCGGTAGACTTGCCAAATAAGTCACGGTATCCCTTAATCATAATCTGAACATCCTATCAATGCATGCACATTAATAAAATAAAGTAATGAATATCCATGTGTTTCCACAATAAAACCCCGGATGTGCTCTGGCTTAATTTGAGAGGGAACTGTGGTACCATACTGTAGAAATTCCAAATTCCTAGCCTTTCCTTTCCTAAAGATGAGCACAAAATGAATGGCACCTTTGATCCTGCCATGATATGAAATTGTGACCTTACATGGGGCAAACAAGCGGCACCCCTATTGAATTGAGCCGCCTAAAACTGTTTCCTGTGCTTTCTGATGTGTGCAGAAGTCATGGAGAGTAGATTGGCAGCCAGCCCATTTTCCCTTGCCATCCCAGCACAGGGTACCCAAGAAGGCCATTCCCAGTCACCTTGCGGATGTGCTCCTGCAGCCCCTTGACTCCGTACATCCTCAGCACGAACCAGAGCTTCAGGGAGCGGAACCTCCTGCCCAGGGGGATTTGCCAGTGCTGCAACCCAGAGCGAAAAACCTGTGTCAGAGGTCACCATTGCAGTGACACAGCAGAAAGTACGTTCTGCCATGGTTTTGAAGTGAACCACATTGTCACGTCCTATGGCCAGTTACTAGAGGTGGACCAAATAATAGTAGAAATATCTATGGTTTATTAATCCCTATTATTAATACTGTTTAAGACTAAAATTTTTCAAATTAAAATTGGCAAAGGAGGTTGGAGTCAGAACGGAAGGGTCACGAGGCAAATCAAATTTTGTTTGTGCATCCTGAATTCTCCTCAAAGGCGTTAGAAAAACAAGTATCTGAGAAACCCAAGTACACTGGCTTGTTTAAAGTTGTGGGGCTGGCATCTACAAAGACAGGCACACTTTCCATTTCAAAACAACAGTGTTTCCATGGTAAAAGATTAAAATAGAGATGCTTTTAATTTTTTTTTAAATTGTGTTATTCACTATGTTAAAGAAAAAAAAAACCACCAGACCCACAACCTTAGGAATTTTCTTTGTACTGCCTAAATCGAAAGATATTGCACATGCAAGACGATTTCTGCCTTTAAACAATTTTTTTTAAAAAACAAACACATTTCTGTTAGAGGAATGTTAAAAATTTAGCAAGCTGAATCCTTATTGGAAAGAAACGTAAAGTTTGGAGGTTTATGATAGTGATGGAAAATAAGGTATTAAAAATACCAGCATATACAAGTAATAGTAGTAATTATTACATTGGTACTGTACTTACCCGATAATCTGTTACAAGACCTGGAAAATAAAGAAAAAATGTTCACATTGCATCATCATCACAACAGGCAAATACTTCAATCATTCTAATGTTATTGAAAAAGCTGTGTCTTAGTGATTGTCTACATCTGCTATGAACTTCAGCATCATCAGTGTCAATAGGACCACTAAATATCTAGTTGGGTACTTGGCAGCATGTTAAATGAAGGTGCTTGTTCCTTGGCTGGTCAGAATATGCCACTAACAAACAGTTTACAGAAGAAACACTATTTTCATTTTTGTTATACTGCAGATACTATGGAGATGACAGATCAAATATTGTGTTTATTTCCTTCCTGTAGGGAAAACAAGCAGGAGATAAAACAACTATTATTAATTTTGGTTTAAACAGTTTGCAGAATCCCCAGACTCACTTCATGATTCATTCTCTGCTGAGAAATGTTATCACCTTTACCCTAGTGAACTGGCAACACTCTTTAAAATAATCCACTTCTAAATACCTTTTATACTCAGACATATATATGTGTTGCTAATTCTTCAGGATGTCTAATAAGTGACTGGGGAAATTGACTCAGAATTTGATCTGTTCCTGCTTGGAGAATAGTACTCTGCAATTTTTTATGGTTTTTCTTTTGATGGAGCGAAAGCCCCTTACAAACACAGGTGGACTGAGCCAGATAGCAGTCCAGGGAGGCAAGTAGAGGGCATTATTAGTTGTCCTTTATATAAACACAGTGTCAGGATTCACCTGTATTTTCTTTGAATCAAGGAATTAAACTGATTTTACAGTAAAGGAAACTTGAACATAGTTAGTTACTTGCTGTAAGTCAGTGACAGAAATTAAACTGACGTAATATTTAAAGCACTTCTTTAGAAAGCATCTGCTTAGCTTCCTTATTCTGCCTTATTTCTCCACATTGGAGTGTAAGCTTCATAGGAGAGTATGTACTTGGTTTCCTTGGGAAATTGCTAAGTACTCCTGGAATTGTTAACTAGAAGGCTGAACTGTAGCTTCTGAATTTGACCAGTATATGCTATTTACATAATTTTCAGCCTTTATGTTTTCTAAGAAAAAAAAGGCTCTTTTTCTGTGTTGCAAGCCCTCTTGCCAATGTTCTCTCATTTGCAGCCAAAACATAGGAAAAAACATGGTTTTTCTTTCCCTGTAACAGAAGGCCATTAGGTTCTTTAACCTGTTACTATGCTGGTTTCCAGGTGGTAAAAAAACCCAAACCCACAAAACAACCAACAATCATTAACCTGTTCCTGGACTTAAGGAAATGAATGTGATTGTCTCTGCTTGGTAATGAGGTAAATTGACAACATTCATATTCTTCTGCATTGTAGCAGGCACTTCTGTTTGACAGCTGCAAGACTGGTAGCAAAGAGAGTAAAGCAACTGGTGACAGATAAATAATCCTACGCTCCTGTAAGGGGCTATGTCTAATGATCCACAACAACGCCTTTCACAAGCTGTGAAGCAGAATGTAATCAATGATTAGTCCTTGATTCCTTGATTACAAGCCTTAGTCTTACATCTGTATTTAACCAGGAGGAATTGCATTGTGGGAGCGTATGTGGTGTTCACAATAGAGTATAAAGCTGCATTCTTCTAACACTGCCATGAGGATTTGACCTATATCCTAGGTTGCCAGGCAAGCTAGTATAATCTTCCTGGTGTGGTGATGCAGATCACATAAAATTATAATTAATGACCAAATAAAGATTCTCCCCTTGGGGACACACATAATTGCCATATGGTTGTTAAGAGTAATTGCTCACAGATAGAGACATTTTTCCAGTCATTTAAATTCTTGAGTGAGAGATGAGTGAATTCAGAAATACTACTTCACTTAGTAAATCAGGATAGGAATTTTCAGACCTGCGAATACTGAGAATTCAAGACCTTCCATTAGACAAGTCATATTTTCAGGAGGGCTGACATCCCATAAATCACACAGGAATCAATGGGGACTGCAGCACCTTCGTGTAGCAAATTTGACTGTGTTTATTGAAGGCCTAAGTGTGGGTTGGAAAAGTGTTGTCTAACTCTTTGGAAACTTGATATTTAATGGGACTGGAGCACAGAAAAAAATTTAGCATTCCTAGACTGCTAGTAATCAGATGATCTCTTTGAAATAATTATGTTAGGTCACATAACATGCTATCACCCTTCTGAAGGCAAGATGAAGGCTAAAAAACACTTCCTCCAACTGGGGTTATAAAGTTTTCAGATAAACTAGATGGCCTTACTGAAATCCCCTGTTTTTAAGGACTATCAGTTGTCCCAAGAACATATTTTTGTTTTATTAAGGCTGAATTTTTTACTCTTGAAGATAAATATTTTTCATGTATGCTAAGTAAAAGCCAGCCCCTGAAGTGTATTTGCTGTAACTTGTATTTTGTAGCTGCTGTAGATGTGTCCTTGGAGACCCCAGGGGGAGATGACTTAGAAAAGGAGAAAGATCACTGGTGGACAAAGTCCAAAGGGGCTAGGAACCCCCTGGAAAGTGGAGTGACCATGGTTTAACCCAAGAAAAACCAGAGTAGCCACTGCTGGTGTCCATCATCTCCTCCCTCCCCCCAAGAGCCTTTGTACTATTCCATGTTATCTCCTGGGCCCCTTTCCTTCCCCATCCCATAGGACCAAGTAACCCTGGACCTTCCCTATCCTCCCCCAGACCCCCTGGTGATTGGTTGTATGAGATAACTCTTAAGGCTGTGTCTGAGGGCCCCTCACCCTCTTGGATCCTGCCTCTCCTCTGTGTTGAGCTTCCTGCAATAAAGCCACTCAGAATTAAAGGCACTCCAAGGGCCCTCTCGTTATTGATCTTCAGCTGGTAGCTAAACCGAGCTCAGTGCCTGCACCACAACGCAGGCTGCAGTTTCTCTGGCTAAGTGTCTAGAAGACACTGCCAGAGTGCCCTGGGGACAGGGGCACTCCTGGAAATATAGCCAGCTGGAATCTGTCGTACTTCGCCGGGCTGGACAGAGGAACCAGCGAGCTATAGTATTTTTCATTAAAAAAGGCAAAAACAAAGTATTTCTTTTTCTCAACAATTCGAGCCTATAGAGGGTGAACCTCAGCTCCAGAATTACTGCATGTACCTGTTTACTGCACTGTTCTATTCTGTTTGCATTGCTTGGAAATGGAGGAAAGGAATAAAATGTAAGGTTTATGCCAGTTCAGGATTAAGGCACATGAATTCATTTCTCCTAGGGCTTTTTAGTGAATAGTGAAGTTCTGGATTGTATTAATTTAAATGCCAATGAGTTGATAGCCATAACACAATACACCTTCTGAACACAGATCAGCACCAGAAATTCCAGGAAAATGATGAGGTTGAGTGTATGGTAAGACCTTCCACAGATGATTCACCCTATTCAGAAAGTTATGAGGCAACGTCCGCCACTTGTTGACACTGCACAGCTGTGACCTTCTTCACAATTATTCAGTTAATAACCAAATGTGTAAAAATGGGCTTCAGGAGGGCAAATACCACTCTGCAGTTGCTAGGTTTGTGCCAGGACCAGCACTAATCCATTAAGGAGCTTTGTACAGAGTCTGAGATTTGTAAGCTTTTTGTGAGCATTTTGTGAAGAGCTTTCATGAGCATTTTGCAGAAGACAGAACAGTCCACTCTAACCGCCTTTCTCTACAGCCAGTGTAAGAGCATGAGGGCTACAGCAAAATGTCCCAGAAAGCTCTCACTCAGAAGCAGAGCACAGACAACAAACACAGTTCACTCCTTCTTTGCAGTTTCAGGGAGTGTTTGCTCCTCACATGGGTTCCTGAAAAATTTGAATCAGAGCTTGCATGAATGACTAAGAAAAAGTCACAGATCTTAGAAACGCTAAAACGAAATCAGATCCTGAAATCATTCTGGAGAAAGATGTGTTGGAGAAGACAGGTTAAGGGACTTGTTACACAACACCCAATAATACATTTATCTGACAGCCAAAAGATCATAAGGATTTTCTCAACACTCCAGCAATCAATCAGCGGTAAGGCTGAAACTGGGGAAATCCCAATACAAAAGTAGTAATGCATAATGCTTTATGAAATTACTTTCCTTGTATTGCTTTTAACTAACTAAAATCTCACTAGACATGTATTTGCACTTTAATGAGCTTAGCTCCCTAGAGTGCTCAGAAAATGGAAACAGCCTCCTAAACAACTTGGGTAGTTTAAGAACTGCTGTTTTCATCTTAAGTCCTTTTTTCCCCATTAAATATCAGAGTGCAAACAAAATAATAAAAATCTCATTTAATTATTAAATTACCAGACTCCTGATGGTGATGCTGCAGGTAAAGAGGTTCTAATTTAAAGGCACCTATTAAATCTGCTCTTTTTTTCACCCTGTATAAAAAAAGAAAGAAATCAAATTGAGAAATTTAAGAATAAAGACTTAAGGGATTAAATTTCCACAAGAAGTGAAGTCAAATTGAATGTGTTTAAACTGGCATATTTCCTGAGCACAGCCTGTGCCATTTTCAGTGCTTTTTCACAGCCATATCAGTACTGTACTTACAAGTAGTTAAGTGTAAGGCTCAGCAGGAACGGGCAGCATGACTGCACGACTGCATATTTAAAAACAGACAAGAAACAGACATAGAGGATCTTTTTATGGTGATAGACACTCACACCAGAATGTGAGACTAGCTGAAGCAATGTTAATGTTTGCAGTCAACAGAAGTTGTCTTGAAATTACGGCAGTACAAAGCTGCGTGGGAAGAGCTGTTGCTTCCGAAACACTGCGCAGAGCCGCGCTGAGGCTTTGGGGGTGCTGGCCGCTGCCTCTCCATGCTGCTGTGGAAGCAGCAGCAGCCACTGGCAGGGACAAGCCGCCAGTCCTGACTCAGACTCCCCTCTTGTACCACCTGTCATTAGCTGGATCCACTACACAATTCCTGACAGACATTCTACAGCACAATGTTACACTGAGAAGTGCTGGCTAAGGGTGGTGTGACTGGACTGAGGCTCAAGAGCCAGTGTGTCCCTTTTAGAG
Source organism: Eopsaltria australis (assembly GCA_034509425.1). Lineage (NCBI taxonomy): Eukaryota > Metazoa > Chordata > Aves > Passeriformes > Petroicidae > Eopsaltria > Eopsaltria australis. The sequence goes on from JAVTVJ010000072.1 coordinate 4,898,720, forward strand.
AGAATAAGCTATGTTCTGCCAGTGATTAATAACAAGATTTTTCTGGTTCATGCTTCATGCTGAGTAAGACTGACTGACCTCCACTAATGTTGGGGTTTATAGAGGCAGAAGAAGAAACCATAAATCAAAAAGGGAAAGACTGCTTGCCTACATTATTATATTATGCCTATAAATATATTACAAAGTAAGCAAAAAATATATCAACACAGGGGATACTCTAAATGACAGAAGTCCAAACCTGTTTTCTGAGTTTTAATGGTTTAATGTAGAATTGTAAATATCTAAGTAAAAATCTAATTTCCAATATTTTAGTGTGTATGTATAAATACCCAGGTCAGTACATACTCCCTCTCTCATTCACATCTAGACGGTGGTCATAAAACATCTTATTCAAACAAACAAAAAGCCCTCCTCTCACTAATGGTCAGGGAAGCACCAAGGTAACAGCTAGATATTTGCCTTCAGGTATGGGAAGTACATAACTGAAAATAAGAAAACTTATGCACATGAAAAATAGCAACAGATTTTCAGATAAAATAAAAACCATTAATAACCTAATTATTGCTAGAAATGTCCTGTGGACAAAGGGAAGAAGACATTAACTGAAAACAGGTTTAATTAGGATAAATATTTTTAACAAATTCTAAGCTGTTCTACAGTAGCTTATTTGAAGTATTTGATTACTTCGATACATTCGTGTTTCAGCAGCTCATTCTCTATGCAGCTAATCCAAGTTATAGGCAATGTCTTTAGTTGTTTTGTGAGCATAATTTCTTCTCCTGTGTTAAACAATGGAACAGGTAACTATTCTGCAGGAACATCTAGCTTAGAAGACACAAAAATGGCATGGAAGTTTCCACAGGCAGGGCACAAAGGAAGGGTGCTGCTGCATTCTGCAAGTAGATCCCCATCTCAGGCAAGTCCTAGGTGCTCAGGAGGTCCCCACCAGAGTGCTCGGTGCTCGAGGTCTGTGCCACAGTGGTGGGCACCCACCTCAGAGCCAAACCCCATGTGTCTACTGAGGCAGCCCCTGAGAAATCTGGTGCTGCCGCTCATGACGGAACTGGTAAGGAGGGAGACCTCAGTGCAGCTGGTAGCCTGCAATGGATGCCCAGATACTTCTCCTGGAGAAGAGGCTGGTACCTGACAGGTGGATGACCTGTTGTGGCAGGTGGCTGCATTACAAGACAGATAATAGGCTGTGTGGTAGTAGAAGGACTGAAACAGAGGTAGAAATGTGGCTCCAGAACCATACACCTACAGTGGATAACACTGAGCTTGAGCCCTGGTGACCAACAAAAGAAGGGCTCCAACCTCTACCCTCCAACATTCAGACCAAAATCCGATTCTTTAGAGGCTTCAGATGTCCGTGAGCAAGGCAAAGAAGGAGAGCCTACACCAGGAGCACATGGTGGTTACCATAAAAAGATAAGTTGAGTGACTGTAGTGGGCGACTCTCTGTTAAGGGGCTTTGAGGCACCCCTCCACCAGCCTGAAAGATGTTCCTTGACTACCTCTCAATATGAAAATCATAGGGCTAGATGATCTCCAGAGGTCCCTTCCAGCCCTAACGAATCTGTGACCTTTGAATATGTATTTCACAAATTACATTGGTAAACTAGAATTTATTTAAGGCTGGATTTTATGCTAATAGACAAAGACCTAGCTTAAGTAGCACAGATTCACATATTAAGTACTCATAATACAAAATGCACAACAAAACTCCTGATGAAATAAGTAATGGAAGTCTGTGAGAGGTGACTTACTTGAATTGCACATCTGTAGCTTTTAACTGCCTCACTCTATTTTGTGCACTTTTAATGACAGATAAAAAGGTGACCTCATATTATGAACCAATAGGAATATTTCACTTCAGTTTGTGTACAAGTAGGTTGTTCAAGTTTGTTCAGTTGAAGTCAAGAAGTGAAATACAATTTCATTTCAAGCAGTCTACAAGGCCAGGCTGGATGGGGCTTTGAGCAACTTGGGCTAGTGGAAGGTGTCCCTTCCCATGACAGTGGAGTTGAAAGTGGATTATCTTTAAGTTCCCTTTCAACCCAAACTATTCTGTGTGCTATGATCTACAGGTAAGTATTTCCTGTGAGCACCTTCTTCCAGTTACTGAAACACCCTTCCCAATCAAAAGTTAAGACTTAAACCCTGAAAAGAGTAATAAAAATGAAAAATACCAAGACTTTGCAAGATCATTATTTTCACTCTCTCTGAATGAAGACACTTCTTCCTATTTTATAATATTCCAGAGTATCAATTAAACAAGACAGGCAAAACTGACTGTAGTTTCAAGACAAAGTCTCTAAAGGACGCCAATATTTGAATATAGAAAATACACCCTTCTTGGACTGGCTATATTAAATTCATTTTTATAGGAAATTGACTGCTCTTTTCTGTACGTCAGGAAGTCAGAGAATATTTTACAAAAGGTTTATAATGAAATTGCTTCCAAATCTGAAACTACATCAGTGCCACATATTGCACTGAGTAGTTACATAATTACATTACAGATCTAATGGGTAGATTATTTTAATCAGCTTGCAGCAAAAAGAAATGCGAGTGTTTATTGGGGAAAGTGCTGAGGAGTCTGGATTATTTTGCAGTCTGCCCATCAATGGAACTCAGATTACTTTGATTCTGAAATGGTGTTCAGTGTTTACTGAACTCTGTGATACCATAGTATCATGCTTAATACTTTTCATGGATCCTAAGAGGACTATGTATCCTTCACAGTTCCTTTTTCTTACCATCCCTCATCCTTTATTATTACTTTTCACCTTCTCAGTGAGTGTTACAGTTGCAGGAGACAGGTGAATTTTGGACATGGGTCTTAGAATTAGCTGGACAATGGACTTGGCTTCAAGTCAAGGAGTTTAAGTGTATATTTATTCTGTATTAAGTGAATAACCCCTATACATAAATGCCTTGCTGAAATGAAGCCTGAGTGGCTATAGTTGTGAAACTTTTACTTTGAGTAAGCAGACATTGCAAGGTCTCTTCAGAATCCTTGTACTGGAATCTTCCTGCCTATGAAAACAAGCATTTTATGCAATGGCTTGTATAAGAAAAAAAACCAGCAACAAACCAAAAACCCAGTAAGAAACAACATGCAGAAAAATAATTTCCTAAGTCTAAAGTCTAAGCTTTACTAGGAATAACCTACAATCACCTGAGATGGGAACTCACAGTGTGATTATGTATAACTTGTTTTAATGGAAAGCCAGGTAAAATACCTTTAACATAGTTCCACAGAGTTTACAGGGAAAGCAGAATTAATGAGAAACTAAACTGATAGGGACTAGACTGTGGTTCCTCATTGTTCTACAAACATTAAAGGGAATGATAGTGTATTGTCTTATTTGCAAGTGGCTATGTTTTAACAGTGTCTGATGAGAAAAAGATGGGAGGAGCTAGCAAAGTAGTTTGTTTCATCATCTCCTGCTTCCTTACACATAGAGACACAGCACGCTGTGGGGGTGCTGCCACTACTAATGAATTAGGGTCAAAATGTAAGGAAAAGAAAAAAACACAATGTGTTGGAAGATTTAGAATGCCTACATCAGCTGAAATATTAAAGAAAAAACCATAATATATTACCTGAAAAGTCTAATTTGCCGGGGAAATTAAGAGAGAAAGGTTAACCAAAACCAACTGAGTAATCATTGTCTTATATTTATTCTTCTTTTAAATAAGGTGACCTCTTTCTGGATGATGTTTTAGAGTCTTCTTTTTTTCACTTCTGCAAATTTTGTTATATTATAACTGTAATTAATGTTTTCATTTATTTTGATAAATTGTCTGCATTTGTTGAATAGCTGTTTTGCTAATAAGTATCATTAGCTGTGATGCTGGTAAGCATTTAGTTTGGGACAAAATAGTTTGGGAAAACATTCCATCTACTATGGAATGTTTTCAACAAGCCCATGCTATTATTACTGCCATGATACTTTGCTGTGTTTGAAACTATGTCTATGGGTTTCTATTTTGGCATTTTTTAATACCAAAATGTTGTCGCTGCTGTCATCTCGGAAAATTGAAAGTCAGTACAAAATTACATAAATAGTCCTTTCTGAAATCAGCTGCTTTTCATCAGCCAAATCTTAAACATTTTTAGAAAGACTTTTAAAAGAATCAAAGCTCAGACCAAAAGAAATGTTATGGAAAAGATGAGGAAGGAAAAAAAAAGCTCTATTTAGCATGCTGTTCATTGCACTGATATCCTTAAAATAAGTTTTTTTATTTATGTTTTAAACAGTCTCAAAATGGAGTAAGTAAAAATCTGCAGACTTTTGGGGACTTCTCTCTCTTTCTGGAACATAATGCAGAGCTCAGGCCTATTTCTAAATTTCATGCTTTTGAAACTCGTAATAAATGGAAGTTTGAATTCTGCAAATAATTTATAAAAGTTAAAGCTATCCAGCCTCCTCATTTCAATTGGTGTCTACACTAGAAAGGAAGACTAATATAACCTCATTTTTGTCTCTTGGAATGTTTCCCTTTACTGTCATACTTACCACATTGCAGAGCAGTCAAAATTCACTAGGAGCCATTTGTGAGGATTAAAGTTAAATGAATCTGCAAACTGAGAATCGATAAATAAAAAGAGAATTATGAAAGAGAAAAGGATCCATGTGCTAATGATATAACTTTGTTAAATTGTCTGTGTAACTATGAATCAATCCCTGAATTAGGTATTTATAATGTTCATATTGATGTCACCTTATTTAGTAACTGCTGTAGCTAAATCTTCATTTTCTTTGGGAGTGGAATTCACGTTAGGTATGCAGCTAGGCTAGTGGTATTATTAACATTTTGAATATTTGTTTACAATTATACTTTCTAGATATGTGTGTGAGGGAAAAGTATGTATCTTATTGTGGTTTTAAATTAATAAATAAATCCGCACACTCAGAAACATTCACTGGGGTTCATATCACATTTTCCAATAAAAATTCCCTATGCTTTCTACTTCCAAGAATATTAAACTAATACACACAAAATTCATATATAGAAATAAATTACATATATAATTCAGAATCTGCACATCATATTCCTTCAAAAATTACAACTGACTAGGGATTTTTTTTCTGACAGTGTATTTTCTTTCAGTAGAAATTATTGTTTCACCTAAATTAAAAGAAAAACCACTAAAGAGTAAGCACTTGCAATACATGTTTATACACCATGTTCCAGGCCTGGTTTACTTGACATATGTTTAGGTGGGGCACTGGAAGAAACCCAGGTGGGTAAGATGGACACCATGTCAGAAAGGCTTCATCCATGTTTTCTGTTCTAACAAAGGCAGAAGTCACCAGCCTTAAAAGCTGGGGATGGGGACTTGGCAGCACCAAGGTCTGACTATTCCATATAGGACTTTTCTGTTCTCATTTGTTTCTCATAACCTTCCCAGTCTCCTGTAAACAAGTAACAATTGCTCTAATAAGAAAAGATTATCTGTCTCTTTATCTATCTATCTATACATCTATCTAGCTAGCACCCTGTACTATGTAAGGTAGGAAACCTATTCATATTGTTAAATATTTGCTCTTATGACAAATGCTGGCCCAGACAAGGGATACTGTTTCATTTCCTTCAGGAACCAATAAAAATAATTTAAAAAATATTCCCCCACAGGAAATTACAACAAGCTTCATTTGCTGATAAAAAAGAGACAGAAAGAAATGCTTTATTTGTGAGGGGGTTTTCCCTCCTCTTCTTCATTAGTCACTGCCTATCAGTGCTGTGTTTAAACTTCTGGCTTTACCAAACAGTAATATTTTCTCCACTGACGTGGAAGACAAGGACTTATCTGACTGTCTGAGGGGAGCAGCAGGAAATTGAAGTATTCTTATCTAAGCAACTGAATGCCAAGTAGCTCAGCAAGGCAGGGGGAGAGGAACAGCAGTGCTGTTGGGGGAATATTTCATTTAGGTCTCTTGGTTATTAAACCCTGTCTATTTGAGATACAGCTACTGGCTTTATATTATATGACTTTCAGGATGCAAGAAAAAAACCAGACATAATGAGCTCATTAATTTGTTGAAATTATTTTTTCCCCTCTTTCTGTGTGTAATATAGAATTAGGATGTCACAAATATGTCTTTAGTGATATTTGGGAAAAAGTTCCTCTTTTCTATTTGTTGATTCAGTACTACTTCTTATTCTGAATGACACACTTCTTACAGAGGGGTACTTGCATACTCCCAGTATAAGCCAGCAAAAATTTAAAAATTTAAATGATATAATAGAATGTACAGAGATTTGTAGAACAAACTGAGATGCAGCTTACTCAGAGATTCTGGAAGAGCCATTAATCTTGGGTGCATAAGAAACACAAAAATTCTATGAAAGAGCAAGGTTTCAGCAAGCTGCTAGAGAAAAAACACTCATTCACCTCCACTCCATTTAAAAGATGCCTGAATTCAGGGCAGATGAAAGCACTCCCTGCATAGGCTGCATCAATATGCATCCAGATATTTTCCTTGTTACCTAAAAAAATAATTGAAGGAAATAAATTAAACAGCAGATTAAAAAGCCCAATTAATTTGCATGAAACCAAGTGCCCGAGAGATTTCTCTTTGATGTTATTATTTTCCCAATTTAAAATTAAATTAAGAGAGTAAATGTTTCCACCATCTGGGTTTTCATTAATATATAAAAAATGCACATATAATGTATTATTTTTCCTTCCCACTTCTACTGGAACAAAGTTACAGAACCATAGAATCATAGAATATCCTGTGTTGGAAAGGACCCACAAGGATCATCATCTCCAGGTTTATCTTACTAACATTAAGCAACATAAATTATTTTGTGGTTTTGATTTAAGAACCATTATAAAATACACTTTAAAAATATATCTAGAGATTTAGCTATCATTTCTATGGTAATAAAACTACTTTAGGAGGAGAAACTAGAATATTAGCTGTGCTCCCCACTTCTAACTCATGAATCACAAACACATTTTTAAACAGTATTTTTTACATATTCATAAATGTTCATGCATATGCTTTTGAACTATGTGCAGCAAACTATTTATTTCAAGGATGGAGACATGCAAAAGCAACCGCTGAAATGCTAAGAAAGTGCTACTTTTGGTTATCACTGAATGGTTTCTGCAGAAATATTTTGGCATATGAGCAGCTCATGTATACTCTGTAATTAAATATTCACACTCTACTAGATATCATTGTTTTAATGCACTCAGTAACAATTCTGGTCTGTCAGTTGATGGCTGAAGCCCACATTACATCTTTACACTGGTCACCAAATAATTCTGAGGGTTATTTCCACATAGAGAGGTGTATCCATTGAGATCTGAAGTTGGGCACCAAGTTAGTCCTGAAATTTGCATCTTGTGAACTAAATTTTCTTTTCGCATGAATATCTGGGAAAAGCTAATAAAATATTATTCACAACATCCACAACTTACGTTGATTTGAAAACGTGTTGAAAGTTTAACTGATTATTTATTTTTAAATCGACTTGGTTTGAGACACTGCCTTTATATCACAGGACTACTGCTCATGTATGCTAAAGAGAAAATTAAGCAGAAAAGCTAGCATGAGACTTCTGACTTCACTGGTATGCCATCCTTCTGCTGGGCTCTGCTGCATAAGCAGGGAATCATTGAGGTAAAAAACGATTATTTGCTATGCCTAAACTTATAGGTATCAATATTTTATTAGCTCAGGTCTATAGGAATAACCCAAACAGCAAAATAATTTGTAGCTGCTAAGCAAACTACTAGGAAGTTGTTTAAAAAGAAGGATTGGAGAAACTGAGTCTTTGGGGCTTGTGCTGAAAGGCAGGAAACCTCACAGAGCAAGTGATCACCACACAAATCCCAAAGTTTTAAACACCATCTGAATAAATTAATAGGACATCAAATCAAGCTGTGTTTCTATGAAGTTGCTAGCAGTTGCTTATAGCTATGGATTTCCTGTTCTAAATGTACACTTGAAGAGATATGGTGCAACGTGGTAACATTTTCATCAGCCAGCAAACGTGCTTTTAACCAAGCCCAGCTGCAGATCAAAGCTCGACACAACAAATCATAACACAGAAAGAAATACTTGTGAAGAGTCCATGACTCGATCACTGTATTAAACACCCTGGTGCTTGTCCTATTTTCTCGAAAAAGGAAGAAAATTGGGAAGGGGAGAGTAAGGATTAAGAATACATGGGGATTTTTGGTGCATATTTCCCTACCTTTTAGACTTGTTAGAACGAGGCAGAAACAAAACACTTGCTACAGAGCAGAATTAAGAGTTCAACTTTTCCCTGATATTCAGCATTGCTCTAGATGCCCTTGCAGGTAGCAGGACTTGAAGAAGTATGTTACAAACTGAGGGACTTACAGTAATTCTTAACTGACAGTGTTCCAAAATATGTCCCCCCCAGAAAAGAAACCCTTGAGACAATGTCCTCTAACTCTTTTAACAGTTTGAGAATGCACATTTGCTACTTTTCCTAATATTAGAAATCAAACCTTAACTGAAAGTCTCATCTAGAAGTAGCTTTATTGTACTTGGGACACTGACACTGCATAATGTCCTGGAAATGACTCAGCATGGCTTAAACTGGTATCTGCAATTTTAGAAAGAAGCAGCAAAGACTTACAAATAGGACCCAGTTCTAGCAGTTTGTCAAAGGAGCAGCAAGGGGTGGTTCCAAGTGTTGCACAGAACTGCAGAGCCAAGAAAAAAAAGTTGTTACAGCATAGAAAACTACCAAATGAGAAAAACTGTCTGCAAAGGCAGCAATAAACAAAAATAATAGATGTTATAGGGCAAAAAAAATTATGTTAGTCATTACCTACCCTTATTGGAAGTTTAAAGACTGTGGGTGGTTTTTTTTCAAAGCCCCCGTAACAGTCCATTGAAGCAGATGCAGAGAATCAAATGTTAATATAAAATTGAGTGATAAATACTGTAATAGAGTCACAGTGTTGTGCTAATGCTATAATTTATATATTTTCTATGTGTTCCACATGCTTGTTGTGTGGCTCAATACTACCTTAACATCTGCAAATCCCATCAAAATGATTTGCAGTTCATAGTATATAAGCAAGTTATGTCCTTGAGCAACTCAAAGGTGCTGGAATTGTTTTTGACAGCATGGATCAAGAAATGTTGCTGTTTCTCTGCGACAGAGATTTGTAACCGATTTATGCTGAAGAGATCTGCAACCTGGAACCTGTTCACTTGTAGCATATGTTCACTATTTGGCTTGCAAGACTTTTTCCCAGAGAAGTTTCTCCCAGATTCATCCTAAAACACTGGAACAGTTCTTCCTTTATTCTGTTACCATCTCATTTAATGTATCCTTCTGTGTGACCAGTGGGCCAAAAGCAGAGGCAACATAAATGCTGAAGTTTCACAGTAAAAAGAGAATATAACTAGGTGAAAATGAGCTATTGTAATTTACTGGGAATATGCAGGTAGAATTTTAACAAAAAAAATCCCCAACTACCAAGGGCATATAAACTGACATTATTTTATTTTTCATTGCTACATTTATGTTTTAAACACCCTGTCTTATTTCTGAAAGGACTAATACAGGCTGAGTCTGGTTTTTGTCTTGTACTACATTTTTACATAATAAAAGGCACTTTACAGTTTAAATAGACAAATAAAGTATGCTGTGTTTTAGTGAGAGTTTTGAAGTACAAAAGACTTAGATAATTTATCCAAGGTCACACATAAACTATAGTACAGCTAGGAGATGATTATAAAAATGCCAAATCCAGAATTTTGCTTTTTTTATTTTAGTATTTCTGGTTACTTTTTCTGCAAAGTACACACTTTTCTGAAACATATTTTACTCCTACAGTTTTTCCCTATATACCTGGAAATAGTCACATTTTTCTATGTGTATGTGTGCCCATGCCCCTTAGCAAATTCACGATGAGACCAATAAGAAGAGAAAGGAAAACCTAAATTATACCTGCCCATCCACTAGACTTTTCAAGAAACAAACATTCTGTCACAGCAAAACTTGAAAAAACTCATTATTAAAGTAGAAAAGGGACAATTCAGTGTTTTTTCTATATTAAGCTACTAATTACTAGAGTTTGAAACAAATACAGTTCTGACACTGAGAAGCACATTGTATGTATATAGTTAGTAAAATTGTGAGCTAACATATTTTTCCCTCAAGATAATCTAATCTTTATCTATACTGGGCCCTCCTATATTCCTGAGACACAGGAGAAGAACAGAAAACCTGAAATGCCTTGAGGTACATTTAAGAGTTTTCTGGAAGACTAATCACCTTTGAAAGAGGCTGCTTTGAAAAGATCACAGGATATCTTTTTAAATAGGAATAAATTTGGTCCCTATTTTTCCTAAGAAGGCATATGTATATGGAGAGAAGATACATTTATCACAATGGAGGGTACCATGATGAAAATACCAGTTTTCTCTATGCATAAAGAATAGGCCTTAACCCACTGGATTGGGAAATAAATAAAAAGAGTGCACTATAGACTTAACTCTGCTTTTGCACATATATATTACATTAATACGGTATGAATATTCGGGCAAGATTAGAGTGAAATTGCCTTGGTTAGTCCAGCAGTTAAAATAATGATGGAAATTTCACAACAAAAAGTTACACATTATTGCTATACTGCAGTTAAGGTATTCTCCTAATCAGGATAAGGAGTATGTTTTTTCAGTGAGAGATTATATGAATTCAAACATATACTTAGTTGTTTAAATAATGGTTTATTCTGTAAAGTATACCTCAATTTCTAAAATAATTTTGTTTTCCTCTTTGCAGGTGCCTAAGCCTCAAAGCTACTTGCTTTAATTCTCAGAAACCACTTAGAGTGACAGTGTCTGCTCTTGACAGGACTCTCATTACCCTGCCTCAGTACTACAGAATGAATCTAACTCAATTTGTATCCTGTGTAACACCAGAAAAATCACATTTGTGCAAAGGGCAGGGGACAGGCTGCATCACAGAAATGGGATTGATGGCTCAGTATAGCCTGCAGGCCTTTTCCTTTTCAGGTTGTGCACTTTAAATTTGACTCAGCCCTTGGTTGTGAATACAAAGCAACTAAAATGCTTGCCTCAGTATTACTTTCCTGAAATGGAGAGCTATGTCAGGAAACACGCATGAATCTTTATGATTCCTGAGAGCAATTACTCTCAATCTTTTCAACTGGAAGACCTCCTACAGCTTTTGAAAAAGATGTGGACACATTTTGCATGGTTCCACCACAAAGCTTTTCATTTGCAAATTGACATTTAGTCATTTGCAAATGACTAAAATGAGGCAGAACTTTCAATGTTTGCTTATTGTTTTTATTTTCTCCTATTCAATTCTTTCCAGCTTGCACTCCTGAGAATGTCTGTGGCCTGAAGGAAACTACAACAGTTCGCCAAACCACCATTGGGTATTTTACAGAACAGCAATCATTCACAAAGTGTGGGTTAAGAAACATCAGCCTAGACATCTGTACATGTCTCAAAAATGTTTCTTCCAAGTGGAAATCTGTGGTCAGGATCTAAGTGTTAACTTCTACTGAAAAGATGGCTCCCCTGTCAGTCTGACTCTGATTTATTGTTTCCTGAGTGAGTCTGGATAAAAACAGCCTGCTTCTTAATATCCTGTGGATCACCATTCAGAAGAGTAATTTCATCTAGAATCAGAGAGATTTCACGCTGGGCAGCAGCCAGTTGTGTTGTAGCAGCTTTATACTGGTTGAGGTTGTTAAAGTATATTGTACCTTGTACATGCCAGCTGCAAATCTATCAGTGCTGACTTACGAAAGACAGCACAGAGCTCACAGGCCACACATTTAGGTGAACTAGCCCTGAATGCAGCAGGCACTCTATCTGAATTTAGAAGTGCTCAACTTAGTGGTCTTCACTTTTGAGCCTCCCAGCCAACACTGAGCCAACACAGAGGCCTGTCTCAAGCTGGGAGCATAGGGCCCAGCTGAGAGAGGCATTTAGACACGGGCTTGACTACCAGTGTGTTTTCAGTTAATGAAATGGACATGACTTCAGCACGTGCTTTAAATCTCGCCCTTAACTCAGGGCCAGATGAAGGGCTGCACATCATCTGTACTGGGAAATGGCTCCTCAGTAAATTGTGGCAACTTTAGTGCCTCAACACCTGACATGGTTAAGTGCTTTGTTTGCACAGTCTACTTGCTTTACCACATGAAAATACCTCTGTTTCAGTTTCTGGAAAAGTATTTTGAAAGAGACGAGTTAACACAATTCTGAACCCAGAAATAAAAGAAAGAAAACAAAAGTAGAGATTGGGTACCCTAGTGGCAACAGCTTTTACTGAACAAAAGGATATATATGTTACTAGTGCTACAAGGCGTTGATGGTGGGTAGGAATGCAAACATTCCTTTTAAAGGCAATGCCTCTCCCCCAAAAAGACTGACTGCCAAATCCTATGTACCTGAAAAGCAAACCTTTAATTAACAGATTGCTGTAATGACACAACCCGTTTCACATCAAGCAAATCTGACCCTGATTCTCCGCTCACCTCTATGGGGAAAGCACTGCTATCAAGTTCAGTATAATGATTCTTCATTTATTCATTAAGTATAAGAGGAGAAACATGCCTATAAGGCATTGCAATTTACTTGTATTTTCTTTTTAATCCCTTACAAAACCTCTTCTTGCTGCTAAGGGAGACTGTAGCAGCTTGGATGCAAACAAGACATCTTCATTAGGAATGATGTCTCTGCTGTCACAAGTCTCTTCAGGCAGAATTTCTTCCATCAAACTTGTTGCTTTGATGTTGAATCACTCCCCTTAGTGAAGGATCAGTGAATACAGGGAGACAAGGAATCACAAAGTGGCGTAAGGTGTTTCCTTGGCAATGTGCATATCTTTGTCGCCAGAACAAAATACAACAGCACCAAATTACTCAAGAACAAAAGAAATGGAAAGGCTTTTGAAATCTGCAAGCCAGAAAAGGGAGCACTAACACAGTGCATGGACTGCTGCTCAGCATGACAGAGAACTAATACACCTTTTGAGTTAAGAGGCCAACCATACCGATAATGAGATCTAGTTTAACCTAAGCTGACATGTTTTATGTATACAAATAAATGGAAGACTTGATACAGGCTATAGTAACTCAGGCAGAGCCTCTGCTGTCTTTGAAGGCCTGTTTTGCACAGCCAAACAAACAGAGGAAGAAAAACAGCAGTTAAATCACCCTTTGTAAAGGTGCCACTGAATACATAAATTAGAAGTTTTTATATCCTCTTGCTATGCATAGAAAAATTAATAAGGCATGAATATTTACAAGGGAAAAGTTGAATTTTTTTTGCTAATGGACAAAAGCTGAGGAAAAAACACATTAACTTTATAGTTACTGCATGAAGATGTGATATTGTGCTGTACTTGTAATTATTTAAAATTAACATGAGATATACAAACAGGATTCTGTGTAAGGTATTATGAGCTGGGATCATAACACAGAGAAATAAAACATGCCTTGTGGCATGCTCTTCACCTCAATAGGTGCATCCCACAGAAAAAACATTCTTTTGGGAATCCCTAGAGATGCTTTATTTCTCAGTCAGAATCTTGTTATATTGTAAAGCAAATGATAGGATGTGCTTGGTCATTCTAAGGACTCGTTAATTCTGGGCAGCCTAGAAATTAGCAGAGTTCTGCACATATGAAAACCACTTCTCATTCTAGTCATCCTCATACTACATAAAATCAGTCTCTAAAGGTTAATAACAAGAAAAGTTAAAAGATTATATTTTCAAAAGAGCTTGGTGAAATTTAAGCTTCTTTGTCCCACTTGGCACTTATCCATGACTATAAGCAAGCCTAATCTTCTAATTCTTCTGAAAACAGTTCACAGAAATTTAAGTCACATTATCCCTTTTCAAAATGTTACAACATGAAAGAAAAGAAACAACCATTGTCAGACATTACTTTTCTGTGAAAAAAAGTTACTTATTTTTGAATTTCTTAAAAAATCCCATTTCTGAAGTTCTCAGTTTCTAAATTAGTTGTGAGAGGATTTTTTCTTCAGTAGAGGCCAGTAAAAACATATTCTTTGTAGCATATTATACCCCTTAATACATCTATACAGCCTGTGGTCTGTATCAAGTTTAGTAGAGCATAATGATGGAAATAAGCAAAGAATATTGTTGGTGATTACAAAACCACAATAGAAGTTACTCACTTCATGGGAAAAAACCAAATGGCAAAATCTTGTTTTAACTTGAAGTAATACCATGGTGTTCTGAACTGGCAGGAGGAGTACATCTGATGAATAAGCAAATTTTCGTTTTGATCATGTACTTACCATGGTAGAACCAAACTTTAGAATTTTATCTAGTCTAACAATGCTCTATGTCAAAATTTGGGGGATTATGAGCTTAAGATACAGAGACATAACTATATTTGCCTTTGCTGTCCTGCTGTGGAAGCAGGAATCTCTGGAAAAGAAAGTGGACAGATAAGAAGAAATGGTGACACCGAAAGTTTCCACAGCTGCATTCCCTATAGCTCACTTGTTACAGATTAGTTACATACTCACAAGTACCTGACTGACAGCATCTGATCTCAATGATGTTCGGGGTATTTTATGGATATTCCTTTCTTTGCTAAAGTACTATCAAGGGGAAACTATTGTTTCTTGAAGACACTTAAGTTTGAGAAAGCATAATTTAATTTATTCCCTTTATAAATTTACTTTATTTACAAGTAAATTGGAACCTGAAAAATAAAGGTAAACAGTTCAGAATTCAGGAATTAGGAGATTAGAACACTGCAGGACTACATGCAACTACAAAATTGACCCCAAACATAATTTTTCTGAGAAGTGCAACCAGCTGCTCCAATTATTTTCTCCTTCTGCACAAAAAGGCATGTGAAGAACACTCGTGGAATCTCCCCTAGTATTCCAGCTCAGCTGCCTATCAGTGCCTCTGTTAGGGATGAGATCATCTATTCATGTCAAAAGCATTTTATCAGAAACATTAAATCCACTGATTAGTTAAAATCCAGTACTCACAAAGAATGGTATAAGACCAGCAGCTTTGTCTTCATCCAGAACTTTCTGCAGGGCTGATCCACAAACACTAAATGTGTCATCTGAAGGAACACTTTTAATCTTCACAGCACCAATTAGTGCAGCCCTTTCCACAGATGAATGAGCCTACAAGAAAATGGGCAAGTTTTAAGACCAACACTTTTTACAGGACTGTAAGAAGTTCATTTGAATTTACAAAGAAAAAAAGTAAGTCCTTTCAAGTAAAGCCATACCTGAGATCCTGGGACTGTTGATGGTATGCAACAGATACTTCTCTGCCTTTCATATAGGTAGATGGACACATATTTATTTATTTATACACATAAATACACACACACAACAAACTAATAGCAACCCTGACATATTCTTGAGACCATTGCCATGATCACATTCAGACAAGAATTCCATTAACCTTAGTAAGAGCTTTAATTTACACGGTAGGATTGATGTGGAGCTTCAGGATTTGGCTCTAAATCAATCAAAAGGCGTGCAGACAATCACTTTGTCCGATAATGATTCAGGTGCTTGCTAGAATATTTTTATGGTGTACAGCCTTGCTGAACTCTAAAATTATACATGTCACAGTATGGTACAAACAGGTATTTTCTTACATGACCATTTTTTTCTGATTACATTCTGACTAAATTGTGGTTAGATATAATTCATTCACTTTTTTAGGCAAGTAAGGATAATTCTCAATATGCTATTTTATTTACAACCCACTTAATTTGAATTTCCCTGAAATAATATTGTTTTAGAAAGTAAAGCACACCTCAGTAAATGAAAACAAAGATATCACTAAGAAACTCTTATAAATTTGTGAAGTACAATAGAATATTAACAGGAATAAAAACTCCATTGACAATGAAAGATACATTTAGCCACAAAATACTCTCATTTAAAGCATGATTAAAACAAACAGAAAAACCATTTTACCTTCTACAGTTTCATTAATCATCATTAATTGGAAAGAGGAAAATTCCTCACCTTTTCATATCATAACTATTCTCATTCAAAATCTCCTTGTTGATTCTTGCCAGTGCCTATAAAACTGCATATTAATTCTATTTTAATTTAGCATATAATTACAAAAATAATAATCCAGAATTTTGTTGAACTAGACTACATGACATTTTTGTCTTTCAACTTCACATATCCCTGGAATGCTATGTTTTAAAGACAGATGTACCATTAATTTCTATCT
Organism: Eopsaltria australis; assembly: GCA_034509425.1. Lineage (NCBI taxonomy): Eukaryota > Metazoa > Chordata > Aves > Passeriformes > Petroicidae > Eopsaltria > Eopsaltria australis. Next base: position 4,914,973 of record JAVTVJ010000072.1, read on the forward strand.
CAGCAATGCCTCTTGCTAAAGTGCTTTGGTAACTAATTAGGCACCAACTCAAGAAAATCCGGAAGCCCATACTTGAAATATAATTTTTTACATGGAAAACAAGGTGTGTAGCATGGCAATACCATACTTCATTCAAGTGTACCACAGAAAAATGTATTTTAGAACTTACTTATACTAGAATTGCAAATAAGCAGACTATAATAATACACTGAGGTTGTTAGCCAGTCAGAACCCCTAAATTGCTTTATGAAGACTCAAAAATTGTAGCAAGACTTTTCCAAATGCATTTTGGCATTGCTGGGCTCTATCAGTGAATGGTTTTCCCTCCCACAGAATGGCTTACGTTGAACTTTCTTTTGTGGATTATTACCTATGAGTCACACAGGTCTGTTCTTAACGCAGAGGGTACGGTGAGCTCGGCAACAATCTGCTTGGAAAGGTCAGCAGTATCTTAAGGCAAATCTTTCTGTAAACATAAGATCCTCTGACCTTCAGTAGGCAGCAAGGCCTGTCAGTCCTCATTTCAGGTCAGCCTCTTATATGGGACAAAAAAATCAAAACAAGTAAAAGGTTTTGTGCATCACTGAGCCAGTCAGGGCTGAGGGACTGGTGGTCTGCGCAATACTGACCTTAGGGTCCTAAGCAAAAAACAAAGGATAAATAAACTTTCTGACTCTTGAAAGCAGTTATCTTTTCTCATATTTTCTTGTCCTGAATCTTCTCACCATGCAAGTGTAATCCCTCTTCCCACGAGCAAAGAGCAAGTGTAGTGTTAATTTCTTCTACAGTACTTTCTAACATATACTAAGTAGTAAATCAAAGTAAGGCTGAAACCTGGTCATTTTACTCTGCATATCAGATATTACTTTAAAATAAACATTGAGTACTAAAAGAGAGGGGTTTTTTCTGTCTCTGACATGTAGGTAAGGAAATGTCACACAGATTAAGAGAAACAACATTGCATGGCCCTTCAGTAGAATTACTGTGTCAGAAACGTAGCAGCAGCAGAACTCACAGGAGCAGAATTTGTTTTCATTAACAGTGAAAGCCTCTCATAGTCATGGCCTGCTGAGAATTTAGTGTAACTCAGTCTGCTAAATACCACTCACAGTCAGAAATCAAGGATTACGTTTTCTGCTTCCTTATAAGATTTCTTAGTTGGATTGGCAGATGGGTATCTTTAAGGTTCCTTTTTTGTAAAAACAATAATGTTTTGGCTTCTTCAAGTACTGTGACTAATTTGCTTTATATTCATGCATTAGGTTTTCCGTGTAGATGCATCTGTACCCATGCATGCATATAAGGGAAGACGTATGTGTGTTTGTTTGCACATGTGCTTGTAGGAGAAAAATACTGTGTGCACAGATGGACATGGAAGACTGGATGTAACAAAACGTACCCTAGAGTTACTAAACGTAACTGAAAGGAATACCTTATTTAAGTATCTTTATTTACTTCAAACAAAAGTCTTTATAAAGATATGTAACACTGACATCTGGATATTTATCCTTTATATTATGATAGCACACATGAAATTCCAGTTCACTTGCCATAGAATGGCCTGGACTGGAAGGAACCTTACATATCACCTAGTACAAATCCCACTGTCATGGGCAGGGACATCTTCCACTAGACCATGTTCCACAGTGCCCCATCCATCCTGGCCTTTAACACCTCCACGGGTGGGACATCTAGAACTACTGTGGGCAACCTGTTCCAGTACCTCACCACCCTCACAGTAAAGAATTTCTTTAATATAATCACCCTCCTCGCAGTTTAAAATCATTCCCCCTTGTCCTGTCACTACGTGCTCTTGCAAAAAATCCCTCCATGTCTTTCTTACAGGCTGCCTTAGGCCGCAATTATGTCACCATAAAGCCTTCTCTTCTCCAGGCTGAACAATCCTAATTCTCTCAGCCTTTCCTTGTAGAAGAGGTGCTCCATTCCTCTGATCATCTTGATGTCCATCCTCTGGACTCACTCCAACAGGTCCATGTCCTTCCTATTCTGGTGCCCCCACAGCTGGATGTAGCACTCCAGGTGGGGTCTCACCACAGCAGAGGGGCAGAATCCCCTCCCTTCCCCTGCTTCTCACGCTGCTTTGGATCCAGGACAGAACAGGTTTGGCTTTCTGGGCTGCAAAGACACTTTGCCAGCTCATGTATAGCTTCTCATCCACCAGCACTCCCAAGTCCTTCTGGACAGGGCTGCTCTCAATCTGTTCATCCCCCAGCCTCTGTTAGTACTGGGGGTTGCCCAGACGCGGCTGCAGCACCTTGAATCCGGTCTTATTAAACCTCATGAGATTCCCATGGAGCAATTTTCAAGTTTGTCCCGGCCCCCCTGGATGGCATCCCATCCTCAGATGTGTCAACTGCACCACTCAGCTCGGTTTCATCTCCAAATTTGCTAAGGGTGCACTCAATTCCTTTGTCTATGTCATTAATGAAGATATTAAACAATACTGATCCAAACACAAACCCCTGTGGAACACACTTATGATGTATGGCAAGATTTAAACAACCAAAATCAAAGTCACCAATCCAAAGAGTTTATACTAAATTCATCTGCCTATTCAGATGGCTGAAATTGTTAAGTATAGACACTGTGTTTCCATGTTAATGAGTGGTACTCACCTGATCAGAAGCATAAGCCACCAGCCTGCCCATGATCTCTGCTTCTGTTAGCTCAGGCTTTTCTGATTGCACCCGTCTGATAGTCTTTGTTCTTGCAGCAAGCAGTGCAAACAGGGTGGCCTCACTTGCACTTCCCTGTGGGACAAATTGAGGGAAGATTCAAAATGAAAACCTTGCAGAAGAAGAAAAGCAACATTCATTCTGCATGAATCTGTGAAGTTAACAGAAACTGCAGATGAGAAATCTCATGTTTTTCAAAAATGTGTCTGACAGCAAGGGAGGAATCTCTGTTTGATCTTGGTCTCCTCCTTCCTGATGCCTCTGCCTGTCCTCTTTAATAACCATGCTTGTTCAGTTTAGGCAACAGCCTTGCAATTAGTGCTAGAAAGCTGGACTCACAACGTATGTGAACAGGCTCTCAAACCAGGCACCAATCTGCTGTTCGCTCCTAACAATGTCAGAGTAACTGTTGATTTCTGTTACTCTGGATTTCTGCACATTTAAGTTCCATCAGAACCTGAATGCCAACTCTCACTTCTATCAAGCAACATGCCTAATTATACGCCTTCTTTCATACTAGAACTACCTTGAGCAAGTAAATTATTGTGACTAAAAGAGAAAAAAACCACTGAAAACCCAAAACTGCTGTGATTCAATATCGCTAACTGCACTTCAAAGTATTAGTTATGTATGTTTCCTTCATCACCTGCAAAGATGAAAGGAACAGTGACACACTATTTCTAAATTGCACTTTGACTCACAAAACATCAGTTTAAAACGTGTCTTGTATACTTTGTGATAACAAAAGGGAGACTTTTTTGTGTCAATTTATCAGTAAATTTCACAGAACTTCCCAGAAATTCTTTATACAGTTTCCATCTAGAACATACACCTGAAACACGCCTTAAATTGCTCTTTTAAACTATAAGTAGCAGTTTGTAAATACATGCTCATAAATTTCAATGTATTGGGGTGTTTCTATGCAAGATGAAGTTTTTAGGTACTTTCAAATTTGATCAAACATCATGTGAATCATAACAATGCTGTGAATAGAGCCAGTTATATTAATATCTATTTCTCAGAAATATCTCCAGTATCAACAAACTAATTTTGAAGTGATGTTTCTTGTCCTATACCAAAATTCTCTCCTCTCTCTGTTGAAGACCTGCGTATACTTAACTAATTACAACAAATGTTTAAATATTTGGGAAGTGATTTTATTTCCCTGAAGGTGAGCCTGTTCGGACAGATTTTGTATGTGAGAATGATCCCAGTGAGTTCAGACTTTCTGCTATACTGAAGTTAGCTGAGCTATTCATATGAGACCAAGCTGCCTTCTACACATGTCAGCATCTCAACAGTGAATAAATTCAATCCAGCTGAAATTCAACAGCCTCACCAATGGAGTCATCAGGGGAAAAGACAGTCCCGGAACATTCACTGAATGTATTGCCAATGATGAATATATTTTATCTGCCTTTCTGGTGGTGTGAGATTTGGGGAATGTAGACCCCAGGGCATAAAGACAAGCTGGAGACAGTTTTGTGCATTATTTGAATTTTTTGTGCCCTTTTAATAGCTGCTGCTGCAAACAGTATTATGGCAACTGAGGGAAATATTACAGATACAGTATGGAATTAGAATACAATTACTTCTTTTGGTCAAGTAAGGTAGAACTTCCATGTGGAGGCAAGGGGTGAAGGAAATTTGGTCTATTAATTACAAAAAACATAATTTGGCAATCTCCTCATTTAATGTTATTCTGTATATGGTCTATAGCTGGACAGAGCTCTCATCAGAATATCAGAACATGGAGAAATCATCCTACTTTTTCTGTCTAAAAAGTCAAAATAACTGAAATAAAATAATTGTTCACACTGCAGTGTATTTCCAGGACATGTCTGGAATATGCCTATTACAAAAATGGGCGTTAACATCCAAAAGAAAATGGCTGTAAGAAATTACAAAGGTTAAGGCATTAATTTGAGATTTGGAAATTTAGGCTCCCACTATTCTGGTGATAGCCTGACTGGGTGGGCAAATGACTTAGGCTGAAGAATAGCCTCAGCTTTCTAACAATGCCCCAAGATATCCTGGCTCTTCATCTATGCTGTTGCATAGTCAATGTATACAACAGTTCATGTATGAATTTCCTTTTACAGAAACAAGAATGGAAGGAAAAGGGCCTGTGCCCAGCTGAATTTTGCCTCCTGATATACAGCTGGGACATAGCCTAAAGGCACCTGAATCCAGCAACCTGGAAATGCTTTTGGATGTCTCACAATAGACACAGGCTTTTCCCCCTTGCCTCAGTTTCCAAAAATCCCTTCTTTTATACTGAGTCACCTTTTTTACACTGAAGCTTTTTACACTGCTTGCAGATCCTGGTTTGCAATGCTCTTCTGTACACTTGGCATGAAAGTCTTGTGCTAAATATTTTTGAGGAAAAAAACTGCCTTGGTTCTTGAACTACTTGGCTAACTGACAAATAAGATAAATCAGCAGTGTTCTTTGCCAGGCCAAAGATATTTTTGTCTCACCCCTAAAATACTGTTTCTTTGCAGAGCAAGAAAACTCTTTAAAATTCAAAGCAGGTACATTTTCCAGCAATTTATCTAGAAAGAACAGCAGGATACAAACTTCAGGAAGAAAGTTGCTTTCTCACTTATTTTTGAAAGCTGTTTTTTCTCCTCTTGAATGTTGTGTTCTGCATTAAGTGAAGGATGATGATACCTTTGCTTTTACCACAGGCAAACAAAGGTTGCCATGGCAAGCAGGCTCAAGAGGCGGAAGAAATATCAGCAAGAGCTGATGTTCATGTCCACCAGAGCTCTGAGCTGAAATTTTCTTTCATCTTTTGCCATTTTGAAGTGTCATCTTGCACACAACAACAAAGTGCTTCATATTGACACAGACTTTCAAATGTAATTAAGAGGCAATTTCCACAGGCTGTTTTACCCAATAGCACAATAATTACTTGGCATTTAGGAACAGAATGACTGGCACTTTCGCACACTCACCTTGTCTTTGCCTCACGCTCTCTTGCTTGGATCATTACTGTTTCAAGAGCACGACAAGAAGATCTGCAGCCCAAATGACTGCATCATAAGCAGGAACACAGAGCCCACTTTCGATTCTGAAACTGACCAGTTTCTGATGAAAATTATGGGCAATCCAGCACTGTCAGCCTGGAGGGGCAGTATTTCTTGCTGATAACAATCAGGCATAATTGCTTGCTTTCACTGGTACAAAATAGATGCTGCTATGATGCATGAGGGAAGCTTGATTTCTTGAACATGAAGCCCTCCCTAGCAGTTGTAATGATGAAGACACTAACAGAGCAAGCAGATGAGTAAAGAACTATACTGGAAATACACTGGTGTAGGTACAGGTCTGTCTAGGACAACGACAGCATTTGGGTTAAATTTGTTCTTGCCTGGGAAGATGTTGGGAAGAATTCATTGGAATATGCTGTAGGCATTTTCAGCTGAGATCAAAGACAGAAGCCCCCAGTTCTAGCATCTAAATCAGATATATATTAGAAGCCTGTCTTAGGATAAAATGGACTGTGCACTGGCCTCCAATGACCAGACTCCAGAGTATCAAAGGAGCACAGAACAATTATTTAAATTTCAATCTTCTTCATAGAAGAGATCTGTTTTAGATAGATTAATAGCTGTGACCAGAGTTGCATTTGCAAAATGACCACGTGCTACTGGAGCCATAGCTGACAAACAATATAGCTTTATTATGCATGCAAGATTGCCCATTGATGATATATTCATTATTGTTCAGGTTATCTGTTCAGACATTGCAAGTTTCATTAAGCAGTCAATGCCAAAGTTTAGGGGTTTTTTTTTCTAGTTTGGATATGCAGTGTAGTCTCAAAATTGTATTATCTATTGATAGAACTGCTTAGGTTCAAATTTTAAGCAGCTCTTCATTTTATTATAATATTCTGATTTTTCCTTTTGTTAGATGAGAAAAAAAATAATTTCAACCTCTTTGGCAAAAATTGATAGACTTTCTACTACATTCTGCTGTTTCTATTTATCAAAGTTTATCTCTGATGTTTTGTGGAAACTGACTGAAATAAACAACTGCAAATGTAAAAGGTGGACTTCTCAGCTATGAAACATTGTTGCATATTGTTGGTAAGTAGGAGCTCAATTTACTGAATAACAAATTAAAGTCTCCATCCTACATGATTTTTATTTGAATTTTAAGCCTAAATTTTAAATTTAACTACTAGCAGTTCTTCATTGAAAAGTGTTTTAGAGATCAGCTGCTCTAAAAACAAAAGCATTACTTTCATGAATGATCCTGCTCACCCATAGACATTCTCACAGACCATCAGTCTTTCTGGAAATTTGAAAGGAACCCATGTGGCAGCAAAAAAAAAAAAAATTCCTTCATTAGTGTCCTAGTATAAAGACTTTACAAAATCATGAATTCACGAACTCAATCCATATTCCTTTTTTCATATCCCCTCTTACCTGAATGACTCCTCCACCTTGGCCATCCTTCCCAGCTAAAAACTCTTCAGGCAAATTAACCATCTTCCCTAGCCAATCCAGCATGACAGTCTCCAGCTCTGTGCAAGCTGGACTTGCAGCCTGTGTTGAAAAACAGTGCAGAGGGAATAATCTCACTAGACCATGAAGACAAATCAGATTTACCAGAGCAAGAATAATTCTTTCTCTCTCTCTTTCTTTTGATAAGAAGGAAGAGACTAGATAACTAATGTCACCAGCCAAGTTAGGGACCTGAAGACCATTTTGTGCATGTAGTTTATAACACTTACTAAAAAAAGTCAAAATAGGCCTTACATAGAACCATGACTATCAAATGTCAAAGCTAGGATTTGTATCTTGCATGTTTTTTTGCAACATCAAATACCAGCCTCTTTTGGGAAGGATATACCTCATATGAATGTGGGGGTTTTAAGACAATTTTCCATTCATTCAGATAAAAAGATAAATAACAACACTGGGTACTAAACAATAGTCATACTTCTTACTGGATTACCAGTATGCTTGCATTGCTACCACTAATTCTAAATCCTGGTGATTTTTCAAGAGCACAACTTGTAAGAGGAAATAGCTTTTTATTCCTGGAATCATTCAGGGTGTCTATGTGAAAACCCTTAATTAATCAAGGAAATCTACCTACTAAAATACTTCTATGACTTCACTGCTATGAATCAGTAATTTCATTGTAGAATGTTACTGAAATGCTTAAAATCTTGCCAAGTTGAAGCACCATTACCACACACCAGAGTAAACTCACCCAAGAGAAGCCCACACATCCTATTCCACCACACAGCATATCTGCAAGAAGAGCTGGGAAGGAAGAGGCTGCAGGGAAGTAGGCAAAGAAGTACGGACTGTGCCAGTGAGTCACCTGTATTAAGGGGGAAAGAGTTATTTTTAACTAATACAGGAAGCAGAAATAGACTGTCACAAAATCAAAAAAGGTTAGAGGCTGTGACAAGCCAACACTTTAACTAGCTGGCTGTAACACATGATCTCATTTTTTAGAAAAACTTACCTTGTTTTTGTCATAATTTTTTATCCATCTTTTACTCAAATTAAAAATAAGTTCTCACTCCAACCCCCCAACAGCTCCAAAATCAGAGTTCTCCATTTGTCTTCCTAGAAGACAAGAACCGTGTGAGTCACAGCAGCCTGAGCTTATGTGCAGGACACCGTTCCTCAGCTTCTACAGTCAGAGACTCTCTGGTATTTTGTTTTTCCATCTCTGTCATGCAACTGATATAGGAAGAGTGTCTTCAGTGCAGCAGAGCTCCACAGAACTCTCTTGGCCACACTCTCGTTTTATTTGTTAATACTCAGGCACTGAATCTGACCAAATGGCTCCTCACCACAAAATTAAACAACCCATCCCAGTATACAACACCTCCTGTAGAAAATTAAACTCTCATCTCCCTTTAACAAGTTGTGATTTGTTAACAATTCCACTTTGTATGTACTCATATGAGAGAACAACACTGTAACTGCATAAATGGTAGTCAACTGTCTTGCCAAAGCAATATTTAGAATTATCTTAAGTAGCATCCAGGCAATTTTAAGGATCTGTGAGATACTTGATAGTGCTCCACAACTCTAATCTAATAAAATTCAAAAGCAGGAAATGCACAGCCACACTGCAATGTTCAGTGGAAATATTCTGTTATGTGATATGTTTGGTAAAAACAGCTTTCACATTCAAGGTACAAGGCAAGTTTTTGAAAAAGTGCTTCCAGAACTGTAAGCAAGAATTCAGCAGAATCTATGTAAGATTTTTTTCATGGCTGGAAATCCAGAGGCTGCTGAAGGCTAGCCTTTTCTTACATAATTTTGTTTCCTTTTTCTTTTAATACTGGAATTCTGGAGGACAGTAAGAATATACATTCTCTCTTGCCTGTCTTCAGTATTTCTGGGCTGTTTGTTCTGCATTCTCACTTCTGATGAATTTTAGCTTTTACACTGCTCTCTCCCAGTCTGTGATAAGGTTTCTGGTTCTGGAGCTAAGTCAGGGATTGCCGTACCACACAGTTCTGCATGCTGCAAATAATCCCTTTCTTTCCTCTTCTAACCTTCCTCATGCCAACAACCTGCTCTTCTTCAAGGGAGTGGTCCATGCTAAGGGGAAGCTGTCTTAACTTTTTGACAGAGTGAATCAAGTATCACTTTCCCTGCTGCAGTGCACCAATTTCAGATGTCCCCATCTCTTTCACATCAAAACATCTCCTATCTGTTACAATTTTCCACTATCTAAACTAGCTCTGTACCTGGTATGGTCAAGATTTCATTTTTACTGGTCACTAGGTTGAAACTTGTCAAATCAATTATCCAAATACAAGCCACTGTGAACCTTTTCAGCTGTATCTCCTATTTGGTCAAGATATCTTTCTTTGCTGTAACAAAGTTCTAGAGCACTTGCGGCAAATGCCTTCCTTCACAAATCAGAAAAAAAACCCAAGATGGGACCTGGACAGGAAAACAATAAAATATTCAAGAAGCAGTGGTCCCTGATAGGATCCACATGCACAGACTTTCACTGATGTCTGTAATGAGCCAGAGCTGCCACTGTTCATCTCCCCAGCTCTAATCCTCTGTGATTGGTAAGATTTGTGACATTCATCTTGGGTTAATCAAGTTAAACTGACTGCTTGCTGGGAGCCATTTGTTTGATGAAACACAGCAGATTCCAGTTGCACCACTCACACAAAGTGAAAAAGCTAAAAGCCCTGGGGCAAGTGCAGCTGCGCTTCTTCCTCCTGCCTCCCCTTCCCCCGTCCCTTGAAGCAGCTGTAAAATTCATTTTTTTCACCATGTTGGAACAGACACACTTAGTCAGATATTGCAAAGAGCCTGCCATAATTGATGCCTGTTTTTTTAGCCCTCTGCTGATAAATAATGATACACAAGTGTCTTGGGTTCACTCTAATTACCACTCCAGTGCTTCTCAGAGACATTTTATTTCCCAGATTTCTTCTAAGATGTCTTTCTCTGGCTTGCTTACTCTAAGCAATAGTCTTCCTTTACCACACACTAAGCATAGGTACTTCAGCTGAAAATTCATAGATTAATGGATCCAATGTGAGGAAAATTAGCATCTTGAGTACTGCTATTTGCAGTTACAACTATACTTGATCGCTTTTTGTTCTAAAAAAGGACAACAGATTGAATCTGAGAGAGAAAGGGGGCTCTGACTGAGATTTTTACATGCAGATCCTTTCCATGTTGTCTGCCTCCTGTGGAGATCAGAGTTTTGCAGTTATTCCCTCTGTCTCTGTGTTAGAATCAGGAACTTAGCAACATTATTGTCATTATCATTTAGTGGACTGCCCTTTGAAGGTCTACCTTACATTTCACAGTAAGTTCCCATAAAGAAGTTTCACCACTCATGAACACTTTTCTCCTACAGGGTGAAGACAGCAATAGATACTGCATTATTATTGCTTCACACAATTAATTCATCCCTGCTCTTCTGAACGAATACCATTTTCACATTTTAAGTCATACAATAAGTAGCAAATATCTGAACACAACTAACACAGTAAAGGTGTCAGCATGAATGAAACAAGAATCACTTATGGGCCACCAATAGCTTACAGGCGAAATAAGGGTTTATGATATGTCATATTACTTATTCTTTCTGAAGCCCTTTCTGAAGTTCTTCATTTATAGAATAGATATAAGTCATTCCCTGATGCAACAGTGGGACAATGCCATAGCTGAAAAACACTAGATGTACTTTTAAATGTTATTCTTGTCAGGAAAAATATGGGAAGAAGATTAAGAGAAAATATAACCTAAACAACTGGGGCAAAAATATCTTTTCAGACTGGCTGGATAACCTGGTAAGGAGAGCTTTCAACTAGGAATGATGAGGGAAGGAGAGGAAAACCCACAATCAAGGGAGGAAGATGGACCAAACTGGCAAGCAAAGGGTGAAGGGTAATGCGGACATGAGAACAAGGCTAAAGCAGACCAATCCCCAGGGTATCCACATAAATAAGGAAGTGTTGAGAGGGCAGCATTAAGGCAGGGGTGGGACAGAGGAGCTCTCACATCTTTTCTGGGAAATCAAGACAAACAGGTGCCTCTCTGAAGCACCTGCAAGCTGTGGCACAGCACATGGGGAACAAACAGGAGGAAGCAGAAGGCTGTGTGCAGATACAGGGCTGTGATGTCACTGGGATCACAGAGATGCTGTGGGATTGCTCGCGTGACTGAAGAGCTGCAGCAGATGAGGACAGGCTCTTCAGGAAGGGCAGACTGGGAAGGAGAGACAGAGGAGTGGTCCTTTATGCAAAGGGACAGCAGGACTGCACTGGCCTCTGCCTAAGAATGGGTAATGAGACAGTCAAGAACTTGTGAGTCAGGACTGGTGAGGATATCATGATGGGCAACATTTGTGGGTGCATGTCTGCTACAGACCACCTGATCAGAAGCACATGAGTGCAGCATTCAGACAGCTGGAAGAAACCTCATGTTCACAGGTCATAGTCTTCACATCTTCTGGACAGACAACACAGCAGGACACAACCAGCCCAGAAGGGTTCTGGAGTGCATTGGTAATTACCTAACATGGGAAACTGTGGAGGAACTGATGAAAGTGGGACATGACAGGAAAGAATTGGGTGAAGGCAGTGCCCTGGGCAGCATCCAAAGCAGTGTGGGCAGCAGGGGAAGAGAAACGATTCTGTCCCTCTGCTCCATTCTGGTGAGACCCCACCTGGAGTGCTGTGTCCAGCTCTAGCATCCCCAGAGGTGGCAAGCAGCTTGGAAGAAGTGGACCTGGGGATCCTGGTGGCCAAGCTGAACATGAGCCAGCAAAGTGCCCTGCCATCAAACACTGTAATCCAAGAGCATCAAACAAAAACAGAACTGTTGCCAGAAGGTCAAAATAGGTGATCCTTCCCTTCCGCACAGCACTGGTAAGGCCACATCTGGAATGCAACATCCAGTTCTGGGTTCTCCAGTACAAGGAACAAAGACATGGCCATACTGGAGTGATTCCAGTGAAAGACCATGGAGATGATTAATTGCTGCATCTGTCATGTGACAAGTGGCTGAAAGAGCTGGGGTCATTCAGCCTGCAGGAAGCTCAGTGGGTACCTTGTTAATGTGTATGCACACTTCATGGGGAGGTGTAAAGAAGATGAAGCCAGATCCTTCTCAGAAGTACCTAGTGATGACACAACAAGAATTGTGCACAAACTGAAATAGAGGAAATTCCACTTAAACATAAGAAAAAGCTCTTTTACTGTGAGGGTGATCCAACTTTGGAACAGGACAGCAGAGCTCATCCCTGGAGATATTCAGTGACCAGTTGGGCACAGTCCTGAACAACCTGCTCTAGCTGACTGAGCTTTGAAGAGTGGGGATGGACTAAATGATCTCCAGAGATACCATCCAATCTCTATTATATTTTCCCTCGTGTTTCTGTGCCCATGTGAGTCTTTGAAATTGAGTATAAGCAACATGGGTAGAATCAGAGTTACTATAAGAACTGGGATTTATATTGTGCTCTTTGTGTCACTAATATTTCACACCAGGGGAAAAATTTAGGATAGAACAACTTTTCTTCAGAATGTATCACTTTGTAAAAGTAAATTTGTTTGCAGGGCACGTAAATATCAAGGAAAAGTCAATTTAGTTAAGAGGGAACATGACATGTTGATGACATAATTGGAATTTAATGTCTCACTTTCTACTCTCAAGTGATTCATCTCCTATTTTTCAATCCATTATTATTTTATTGAAAGTTCTCAAGTGTTCAAAGTGTTTTCTCTTCTACTTCACAGACATTACTATTTTCCTCAATGAAAAAGAAAAGGCAATTATATCTATGAGCATCAATTAAAGTATTTGCATGTGTTGGACATAATTCTCTTGTCTAATCTGCATTGATTTAATTCTCTTGGATTTAAGACTTCATCCACAAACCTTTGAAAAGAGTGCAGAGATTTCAATTGACTTCAGTGGAGTTTTGCCTGGTAAAGTACAGCAGGGCTGGCTCCAAGGAAAACAAGATAAAATCATATTGAGTATCAAATATTTACATTGGTCAATGAAAAGGAATTCATATTATAGGACACTGACTAAAGCTATTTTCAAGTTGTGATGTCCACTCCCATCACAATCATATCACCTAGCTGCATCTAGAGAAGAAACCTGAAGTGTTTATTGCAGAAATCCAAAGGAGAGATTCCTCATTAACATTTACTAATAATTCCATCCTCTTCAAGCTACTTAGAAGCCTTAGGAGATAAGTATATATATTTAAAATAAAAAAGGTGTATTGTGAGTAGAAAAACAAGAAAAATTCAGGCCTGAACAAATGCCAGATGCTTTGTTCTGCATTTTCTGTCCAATACTGATCTATTCAAGGACTAATATTTAGGCAGTGGCCATCTGCCTTAAAAGCTATGAGAAGTAGTTGACATTTAGGAGAGTAAGTCAATAGAACAAGTGTTGGGGAGAATCCTTTCAAGCCAACCCTGTAATAAAAAGAAATCTCCTAAGAGAATTTTAACATTTAAAGATCAGCTTGAAGAAACACTTGAGGCACAGCAGACTAATAAAAATAGTGTTTTGTAAAATATTTACTGTGCTATGAAAGTAGTAAAAATATCACATGAAACTGAAAGTTATGAAGTTTTTCCTTAACCAGTTCAAGGGAGAAAAGGGGATTATTTCCAAAAGTAAACCATGCATGAAGCAAAAGAATTATTTGATTATTTTTAGGAAGAATGGAAAACATTAGTTAGATCATATTTAGCATGTAAAGCTGACTCCTGCCTTCTGAAAGTCTATCAGTGTGGGTATTTATGTTGGTAAACCCACACCTTCTTTAAGGTGTTTGAAAACCTAAAGCAGTATTGAACATTGCACTACAGTTCCACTTTTCTTACCCCTGGCATAATGATCTTCTCAATGTCTTTAAAGACATCCTCAAAGCTCTCAGGATCCTGGGGTGCACAGTCTGCCATGAGGGGCCGTAGGTATCCTGGTTCCACATCGGGGAACACCTGTCGTTTTTCTATCTTCTCCAGGTAATCTGCAACATAGTCCACCATCTCCTTCCCTCTCTTGCGGAATTCTGCAGCATCCATGGGTATCAGAGTTTAGGGCTTATTCCCAGAAAAACACTTTAAAAGAAAAGGAAAAAATAGTCATTTTTGAAAAAAAAAAAAAAAAATTGTACTCGTTTTAAACCTGTTATTCATATGATTTATAGGAAGAGTCATATGGTCATGATATAGAATAGATTAATACAGATAGACAGTAAGTTTGGCACAGAAGAACAGAAGAAGCATACTGATGAAGATTCAAAAATTACAGATTTATTCCCTATAGCTGCTGGTTGACACAAGGATGTGGCACTGTTAAGTGGCACATAATCAGCTCCCTCCCGCCTTATAAAGAAGTATAAGGAAATAGCCTGCTGAGTGTCTCTATTATAATCTGTAATAACAAGCTATAACAATCACAGTTATCACAGTGATCCACCGTGCTGCCCTGTCATTTTATCAGCTTCTTGACTCCTGTCTTGCCTCAAGATTTAGCTTCTTTCCTCTTTCACTGTAAATGCACATGCTGTGTCATCTACAAAACTTTGTTTCTTAGTGCAGTTGCAAACAGAATTCACTTCAAGTTGATCTGTACTGTGTTTTGCAGGAGAATGTGAGGAAGCTCTGTCTGGGGCTGTCCATATTTCCAAGATGTTGGCTGCAGCTCCAGGTGTTCTTTGAGAAGGGCAAACTGTGTGAGCACACCCAAGGTGATACACAGCTCAGCTGAGGTGAGCTGGAGTTCACCTGCCAAGTGTTCTGTAAACAAAAATTCATGATACTCAGGTGTCTGCTCCTGCCACCCTGGCCCACCGAACCTTTTTTACTCTCTGGAGCTGTGCATTTTGAGTACTCAGTGAATATATGGTTGAAAAGTTGTATTCACTGAGTACCTAAGAAGTGTCCCAGAGTCTTTATACACTCAGATACTGTTCCTTGGAATCCAGTCAGAAGATTGGCAAGTGAAAAAAGGATGCTCACTGCTGATGTCAAGAACTACTGCACTTAGCTCACACACCTGTAGATCTTCACTTTGTAAGGATATATTAAGCATGATGTGAATATTAGATAATTAGGAGACAATTTTTCAGATATCAAGTATTTGTGATATGGATTTCTAACTAAGGACATCATTTTGAGAAAAGAGAACCACCTGGGCTTTATTACATTTGCATTAGTACTGTAACTTCACAAAAGAAAGACATCATTAATAAGCACTGTCCCAGAGACATCTCTGCTCCTACAAATAGAGGATCTGGGATTTGTGTGGAGCAGCTGCTGCACTATTTAAGAAGACAGGGTACTGCTGTAGGTCACGAAACACTTGGGAGAGCAAAGATCTGCACAGTAGGGACTTCTAGACCCCCAGGCTGTTCCTGTTGCTGTTTTACTAGAGTTTTAGTATTCTCTTTAATCATCATGTACATGTTTTTTTGGCTCTGTCTATGCCTTTCATAAGAGGGGTATTAGACCTTTTCTCATATCTTGCTACTAAGTTGCTGGAAATACCTTACCAGTGGTCGTTACCACCTTCAGAATGTCCAGTGGGCAGCTTTGTGTGTCACCTCCCTTTTGAAAAGCTGTGTTTAAGTGAGCAGTTTTGTTTCTACTCCTTTAAAATCAGGATGATTCAATTTCTTCCAAAACCCTTAAGTGTTATGTGCATTTTCATTTAACATATCTTTGTTCACTATTCAAAATTTTAATGAACTTTCTAAAGAAATCAGCATGAACTGCAGCAATCAATATGCATCTCTGTGGCCACAATCTGATTACACCCCAAGGTTCTGTTCTTTAGTGTAGATATTTTTTTACCAGAAGAAATCTAAATATTGTACTGTTGCACTCCTTTTTCAGTGTATCTCTAACTTAACCCTTAACTCATGCTTTTATTATTTCTTGTATGCTATTTCATTAATGGGTTCATTGCTATAGCAGGTTCTAAAGAGCTTGTATGAGGTAATGTGTTATTATTTCCTCTGGTTTCAGAGAAGAAAGCTGTGAAAAAACACACAACTGACAAATTAGTGGGAGATGCCTGAGACTGAACTGACTCAGAACATGAGGACTGGTGTTTCCAGCACTGCTAGTTATTCCTACAGACCTTTACACACGGATCAGTTCAGCTGAGTATCCCGTTCCACATCTGTGGTTCCAGTGAACCCTAAGTACAGCATCAAGAGAGGCAAGAGCATCACTGTGTAAGAGCATCACTATACCTGCAGTAATCAAATACAAGGCACCACTTAACAGAAAAACTTCTGTGTATCACTTGGTCTTTTCCTAAAGTACAAATCAAATGGCATAAATTAAATCACATTGTGTGTAAGCTCAAAACAGTTCACAGACACACAGAAAAAAAACCCAATTTACTTTATCATATTACCAGAACATAGATGGTATGTTTTAGAGCTTGTGACCATTTTTCCACGACTGGATTTTTTTGTATTACAAGTAACATTTACATCATCTTGTTGCTACACAATGCATTGTCATTTTTATTATTAGAAGTTTGTCCAAAGTTCTTTTTGGATATCAGGATAAGCAAATAGATTTTATAAGTAAATATCAGATACACATTCAATGGTTTCAGTCTATTGCTATGGAACTCAATTTGACCAAATACAAATTTTGTATTATCAGTAAGATCTGGTTTGTTATTGACTGACTTTACTTCTTCCCAAGAATGGGAGGTCCACTGGCTCATTGTAGCACTGTTTTGGCTGCACTGCTTCTGTCATAAATCACTGTTGCAATAGCAAAATTCAGGTAAAGAATCAAATTACAGGGGAAACCCACTGTTTTCCATGGAAGAAGTAACTGAATCAGGAAGCTTAAGCATTTAGAATCAAAGGTTGAGCCTTTCATCCCAAATGTTCTACAGTGGTTGCAGTGTTATAAATTGATATGAACTAGTATTTACTTAACCTCTAATTTTCTTACAATTCAGTTCGATCCAGTGAAATACGTCAATCTGCTTCAATCTGAAGCAAAGTATTTAGTTCTTCTTTCCCTCAAAGACAATACTAAGAAATTAAAAATGTACTTTTTTTCTATTCATGTATCTTCCTTCCTAAAAGTCCTTCCCTGAAAATTCCATACCTACGGTAATATATGTACCTCACAGGAGAACTGTGAAGGCATACTCCTTGCAGGAATACAGTGGTCATCCTTCTCACCTCCTATTTCATATCTGTTCTTCTGTGAGTGACAAGACCCACTTACACTATCATCCCTATTTTTACTCTCTTCCTGAACTGTTCGCTATAGATCTCACTTCATCTGCTTGAAAGTTCCATCTTGCTATGGAAGCCATCTCCAGCAGACAATTGTAATTGTGAGTACTATCAAAATGCAAATTACTTCACTTCTCTACCAGTACAGAATATCTCTACCTCTTGCATGCACATGTAACTCTTGTACAGTGCAACAACATAACGCATAGAGAGAGAGCTTCCCTCTATGCCAGTATATTTTAAAAATACAGAGATTTTCTAAGAAGCAAAATACTTCAGGCAACTCAAGCCTTAGGGTTTAAAATGCAAACATTGTTTGAGAGAAGCCGTATTTTCTGAAGGGATGAGTGTTACAGTCTGCATGCACTCAAAATATCCACTTAACTTGAAGGAACTTAAACTGCAAAATAATGCAAGCCAGGTTTCCAAAACTAAATGGAAATTTCAGAGAAACTAAGCCTCTCTCTAAAGTATTGCACAGTGGTCTATCTTCTTGAAGGCCTCTAAAGAGTGAGAAAGGCTCCACACTTTCAGAGGTCCCACACCTCCCAGGATGAGTTTCAGCATATTCAGTATCTGTCAGCTGAACTCCAAGTGAGGAGAGCACAGCTTCTCAGGAAGTGCCCTGCCTAATTATCAACCTCTACCACACTGTGAGCAGCGTGTATGAAAATTCACTGACAGCCTCGCTCTGATTGATAAAATACAATTTTACCAAGCATATATTCTGCCTGAGCCTTTTTGTTCCCAGCAAGAATCAATGACTATTGTCACCACTGCGTACTTCAGATCGAATCCTACTTTACTGGACCAGATTGAGTTCTGCGCTAAACTGCAGGTAAAACCAAGAAAAATCATGTTAAACCTTAAATTATATCAGCGTATCTTTCTTATTTATTCATATATAAACTCCTTGGTCTTTGATTTTGCTGTAATTTGCCAGAGGACAAGTACACTGGACAATCTAAAGTTGACATATCCTTTGTTGATTTTTTTAAACTACTCCTACCTCAGTGCACTGAAATTAGAACATAG
This sequence comes from Eopsaltria australis, assembly GCA_034509425.1. NCBI lineage: Eukaryota > Metazoa > Chordata > Aves > Passeriformes > Petroicidae > Eopsaltria > Eopsaltria australis. The sequence goes on from JAVTVJ010000072.1 coordinate 4,933,467, forward strand.
CCACATTTTATTTTAGTGAAGTTACTGAAAATTGTTGCTAGTCTTTATGTTGCATATGTTCGTTTGCAAGCAGTTTTCTACTTTATCTGAAACTGAACCATACAAATGAGTAGTTTACACACAAGTAATTATTAAAGTTATTTATAGGTGTAATATTATGTTGATGACATTCAGCTTATTCATTATTTCTGTTTAAAAGTATTGTCTATGATTTTAGAACCTGGGTGGGTTTTTTCATATTTACTAAATATAAATGTAAAATATATCTAACTGCTACCAGGAAATTTGTTATGAGAAAGAAAAAGAGAAAAAAGAAAAAAAGCAAAAAGAGGAAAAAAAGAAAAAAGAGGGAAAAGAGGAAAAGCAGAACAAATGAGGAGACAGGTATATTTGATGCATTATAATTTTATGTCTGCCTCTTCTCCAATTCATCAAACCAAAATAAACAACAACTAACAAAATAAAATCTTTTAGCAGCTCCTTTTATTAAATACAGACAAGAAGAATGCACAGACACATTAATACTACCTAAAACTGATAGCTATATTTGCTCCAAAAAAGTAGTAACTGTGTATCTTTCCAATATATGAGTCAAGTGCATTTTCTATTCTGCCAAATGACTTTTGCAGAACAAAATGTAATTTAAGGGCTCATGGTGCTTCAGTGACACCACTGAAGCCACGAGAACTTCCTGCTACTGAACCCAACTGAAGGTTTTTGCAGCTGTTGCCACTGTTAAGCTGAATTTCCCCTGCTAGCAATAGGATATTGCCAGAAAAAGGGCCAAAGGATGAATTTTATTTCAGCATGAGTAAAAAGGAACTGGATCTACTCTGTACTTTTACCTTTGCACAAGTCAAGAGTTAGGAATATATGTTACAGTCCCTACATTTTATTTAAAGAATTAAATTTTTCAGAAGTTGCTGGCTGTATTAATTTATTGTCACTGGCACAGAGTCCACAACGTCATAATTTTCCCTGCTGAGGTCCTACTACAGTGATGGGAAAGGGTTATTTCTGAGAAAAACTTCATCCTAAAAAGTAATGCATTTAATTTATCTTGAAATTTTATTATTCAGAATATTTGGCAGAGAATTTCTCAAGTTCTGCTTGGTTATTTCAAGCACTGATGTACTTGGAAAGACGATACAAACTTTTGTATGCATGGGATTCTGCATAAACGTATATAAACAGTTACAGCTGAGATACATCAGATGTTAAAAACAAGCAAACACAAACAAGAGGTGCACACTACATTGTGCAAACTTAGATTAAAAGTAAATGCTTCTTTTTATTATTATTATCCCTAAAATAACATAAGCTGGCTGTTTATTAACTGAGCTCCCACTCTCCATAACCAATTGTTGCATTAATCCAAATGTACCTACTTGAATTTAATAACCATAAAGCCTTAAGGACAAAGAATGTTACTTACAGCGAGTTGGTAAGGTTTTCCCTTCTCCCCTGCCCTTCTCACTGCCTTTCTTTGCTCCTCAGTGACAGCTATAAAGCAGAGAGGATGCAGTTGCCAGCATATATAGGCAGAGTATCCATGTCCCTTCAGCCTATCACAGCCACGGGCTTTGCACTGAACGTGCAGCAGCAGCATCTCCCCCTCCTCCCACAGCTCCTCCAAAACACACTTGGCAAAGAAAGCTCCCCGAAAGGCAGCGGGATCTCACTGAGAAACTGCCCTTGCCTGGGTTAACTGTGTGGGGCCGTGTGTTTTCTTCCGGGGGCTCCATTCACAAGTTCATTAGCAGTGAGTGTCTGATCACATGCTGCCCGTCTGTGCTGCACACTCCGGGACATGTCTGCTGAGGCTGCTACGGTAAAAGCAAGAGCTTTGATCCACTTCTGTGAAATATTATTGCCAGGAAAGAAACGCAGATATGGTTGAAGCACCACTCAAGTGACTGCAAGGTCTGAGCAGGTATATAGCTATGGAATTAACAGCCCCAGATAAGCTTTATCCAACTTTTCCTGGTTTCTCTCTTTAATCACATGTACACTTAAAAACAATTCTGAGTGTTCAAGATTTGTTTCCCTGTTCTAAAAGTTTTATGTGAAGTTCTCTTTCCGAGATGGAGTGAGGTGACTTCCTGTCATTTTAATATCAGTCAAGTTAAACTAAAAAAAAAAAAAAGCTATCAGCATTTCGTCATCCTAAACAGCTTATAGCCAGGTAGTGTGGCAGATTTGGGACAGTCATTGCTCTCAGAACAGTCTCCAGTCCACTGCAGTAATACAGCCAACCTTTTTGTACAGGAGGAAAAAGTCACAGCTTTTTTAAACTGTCATGGCTCTGTTTGCTCTTTTAACATTACAAGATCAATGACAACTCTGCTACAATTCTGGAGGAGCCTATTCAAAATAAAAACAGGACCTAAACTCCCCAGGTGAGCTTGCTGGTGTCATCACACTTGTTGTGCCAGATGTTATTCCATGATCTGACTCGCATTTCCAATGCCTGGGTTGGATGCTGTAATGATTAGTCTGCAATCTTGAACAGCATAAAGAAATCCCAGGGTCAGTTGCCACAGCCTCTGAGATGTTTTCCACCTCAAATTAACTCCTGAGTGCACAGGAGCATATTGGAACCCCACAGGAAAACAAGTGTTTTGGAGACCTTTCCTATTTCTTTCTTCCTGAATTTGACTGAAAAGGCTGAAAATTCAAAATTTGTTGTGAGGGTATAAGAGATGCAAAAATCGAAGCTGTCTGTAGTAAACTTAAAGATAACTGAAATCTCACTTCAATGTTTCATCCAAATGGCTTGCAAAAGGTAAATAACTTTCAAAGGAAATTAAAAATGGAAACTGAAATTAAGACTGGAGTATTAAAACACTGGTTTAATCAGTGTTGAAATACAACCTCAGAGTCACCTGATGTGTTTCTATTTCTCTGCTGTACCTGTAAAGCTTGTGAAGAGGCAATAGTCACATTTAGCATCAAAATATTTGTTTTTGTAATTTCTCAGGAAGAAAAAGGAAATAAAGTGTGAAGGTACAACAGGCAAGCTGGAAAAGGGGAGTGAAATGCCCTTCTACAAAGCATGTTCCATGTATCTCCTACAATTCTAGAAATTCTTCTGGCTTGCACTAGTTTCATAATTTCCATCATTAACTGTTGACAACACACAAATCTTTGTTTAACAGAATTGTTCTGTGGTGGACAAAAGGAAGATAACTAAGTTTTCTATCATAGGCGCTGGCTAAGTCAGACCTGATTTGGCCCTGTGAATTTATTCGAGACTCTTCAGACTGCTCTCTCTTTCACAGAGAACAACTTCTTTTACTGCTGAAATACAATGAATAGAGATCCCCCCTTCAGTGCCAAACTGTTCCAAAATTCAGGACACCACTGTGTGAGAAATAACAGATGACCCTAAAAGGTCTAAAGGCTGGGGCTTGTTAGTAGGCACCCAACAGACCTATATTCACAGCCAACAAGGGACAAGTTTCAATATGTTTTTGCATGTGGAAGTCAACCCTGATGATGATACATAAACGATGCTGTGCCCATGCAGTAATGGCACCGATTTATTCCCATTACTGATCCCTTTGGTTTGCAAACGAGGTGGGAGAGAGGCTGTGTTTGAACAGGAGGCTCCAGCACAGCACCAGAAAATGAAGCAGCCAATGTGCTATCAGTCACTGCAGTCCCATTGTGAGTCTGTGTGCAAAGACATGGATCAAAGCAGAGGGGATTAAACAGTCTGTACCCACTTTTCTAACAGCTTTCACCTCTTCCACCACTGCACAATGCAGGTTAGAAATGAACAGGCAGTTTCCCCAGGCTTTTAGTACAGTTATGATTAGATGGCTCTACTCCCAACTTTGTTTTTCCCCTCACCTGAATAGCCTGATGCTCTTCTCATTCTAGCCTTGTGGTGTGGGTCTAGGTACTAAATTTGATGAAGATGTGTTTGTGCTGTAGTTCACTGAGCCTAACATTATTTGAATGAACCTGTTCTGAGCTGTAACGGGAAGCACTTTAAATTGACTCAGATATACTCAGTATCTTAGACATTGAGAAATTAATTTGAAACAATTAATTACAGATCTAGCACAATGTTTGTGCCAGTTTTTCACACTTAGTGTCAAAGGAACAGTCACTGTTGCCTATGCATAAAAACCCTATTGGTTTGTTGTATTTGGTTTACTCTGTTTGTAGTTTAAGGAGGCTATTTGGAGACTTCAGGAATTTTTATTGGTTTTCCTTGCAGTTGCTCCTTCAAAAAGAGATCAGTAGTAGAACCCCATCTTTTTCTTTTTCCCCCAGTATATTCTTCCATTAATGTAAATATTCTAGTAACAGCAAATTACCCATGAGATAGTAAAAGAAACACAAACAAATGAGAATGGAATGAAAAATCTTTTTATGTTCCATAAACAAGGTCCAAATCTGCATAAGAATAAAGATGAGACAAGAAAGAAGAGAATATTTTGGCTAAAATGTGCAACTAACAATTTTCTAATCAAAACAAAGGGTGCTCTTCCTTTGGAAGAAAGTAATAATTAAATAAAGCCTTCCGACACAAATAGATGGATTACTCTCAATGTACGAGGATAAAACCTAGCTCTCCTGCGGAACATAAGTAGACTCTGCAACAGATTAGCCAGGAGATGAATCTGAGACAGAGCTGACGAACTGGGAAAGTAACTATCCTCTTTTTTCATAAATATTTTATGTGTGACTTGTTTTCCCTGTTCAGTTCCTATTGCTGGTTGTGTGAACATGAGAAGGTAAACCAAAGAAGGAAAAAAGGGAACTGCTAACAAAGTGAACATGGACACAGACTCACACACACAGTTTCAGAGGAGTTAATGTACCATTTGCTGGTTCGAGGCAGCCTGAGCGTATTACCCTTATGGAAGCAAGCCTACAGAAAAGAGAGGTTGTGATGAACTGAAAAAGTGTCAACAGAAAAACTGACAGGCTGTGAAGAGTCACAGAGACAGTGAGAGCAGGCTGCAATCACAGTAGGCAGACTCTTCCAATACAGAGATAGGAATAGCTTGTGCTGTGAGCTGAGATGTGCTTACCTAGGGGCGTAGGCACTGCCAGGGCACTCATCCAGCCATGTATTGCTCACAGAGAGAGTGTTCTCAAGCATTGACTATTGTGAGCTTCACAGAAGCTGTGGCTGACAGATGAACTGCCATGAGGCCTCAAATGTGCTGTGAAGATCTCATGTTAGAAAAGCAAGTCAGAGCAGTTGGTTTATGAATGGAATAACCCCTGTGTGGAAGAAAAGACAGAGCCAGGTGAGGCATGAGGAACAAAGATGGCTTGAGATACAGGGGGAACACAATGCAGTGCTTGCTCTTGAGCAAGTGATTTGTCTGGATCACTGTTTACAAAGACACCAAAGAACACATAATGCTTGGCTGAGAAAGTGTTTTGCCACTGACTGTGATTAATGCCCTGTCATGAGGGCCATGCACAACCATGCCCTACCTGCAATAACCTTGGAAGAGCACTTGCCACCACTATAAGTCTTATGTCATTCTTCAAAAGATGAGAACATCACTAGAGTCTCTTCATAGAGAGCATGCTGGTGCCCAGCTGTCTGAGATTACAGCAAGTATGATGGCAAGGGATCACACCAGTGTTTCTTGCCCTTTCTCCCTGTCAGCTTTTCTGCAAAGGGTGTCTTTGGCCCCCCTTTAGTCTGTGCTAACACATGCACCTTAGAGTTCATTGGAGAAATTCATGGAGGATTGTCTCCTGTGGGAGGGACCGCACGCTGCAGCAGTGGAAGGACTCACCTCCCTGAGCAGCGGGACAAACAACCTGTGATGAACTCACCAGAGGCCCAATTCCCTGTCTCCCATCACTGCTGGAAAAGGAGGAGGTAGAGTTTGGGAAGGAGGGAGGGGTGGGGCAAAGGTGTTTTAAAGATTTCTTTTACTTCTCATTATCCTGCTCTGATTTTGTTACTAATTACTTCAGTTAATATCCCAAATTCGAGCCTGTTTTGCCTGTGATGACATTTGATGAGTGATCTCTCCCAGTCCTTATCTCAACCTAGGAATTCTTGGCTACCTTTTCTCTCCCCTGTCCAGCTGCAGAGGGGAGTGACAGAGAGGCTTTGGTGGGTGCTGGCATCCAGTCAGGGTCAACCCACTACACACATATCCCAAAATGAGAGCTCCAGAGAACTAAGTGGGAACCAGATCTTCCACATGCACAGGTGTTCCTGGTGATGTACACACACTCAAAGCTGAAGCAATGAGTAAGGTAACATTCACTCACTTCTGCTCTGGGTTGTTGTCTTTGCCTCAGAGTTGGAAGTGATATATGCACACAGGCCACCTGCTTGGGTGCAGGAAGGTGCATTTCCACTAAGATGAGTGTCTCTGTTGCAGCCATGTGACCCTGCTCCTGACTCCTGCCAATACGGTCAGCATAACCAATGCCACTTCCTAAGACAAACAGTCATAACATGTAACTGTGCTGGTCACACACCCCTTCCTTCTCTTTCCCCCTTTTCAACACTGTAGTTGTCACCAAGATGTGATGACACCCATTACAGAACAGCCAGATCCCCTGTCAGCATTGTGAAAAAACTATTTGCCTGTCCAGGATTGTTACCAGGATGTGGTGACACCTGTTATGGAGCACAAAAATGTAACAGTGCATGAGATACTGCCTATAAAATCAAACAGCTGCAAGTCCTGATGCTGGACAGCTAAACCCATGATCCCCCAGTGGTCTGGGATACAGCCACTGCTGTCTTCTTCCTCTGAAGACTGAGTGAATCATGTTCTCCTGGGTAAAGTCTGAGTCCAGGTTATGATTATTGCATCATGCACTAATTACTAAGAATTTGACATGATCTGCAGAGGGTCCAAGTAACTAAAAGTGTAGGTAATTAAAGACTCTAGATAGTAAGAAAGCTACAATCATTACTAGAAATTTTGCTTAACTGAAAGTATAATTCATAAAAACTGTTTAACAATAAATGACACTAAATCCTAAAAATTGTAGATAACAATAAACTATGCTGAAAATTAAGTGTTTCATTGTAGTACTAAAGATCTAATTGTACCTAAATGGTAGTGCCAAATTCTCATTCTACCAAGGATCCCTAAAAGAATCTGCCTGTCCCTGTGACATTAGGTGACAGAGCCACCAAGTGTTCACACGCTCCATCCTGCCAACTCCATAAGAAGGGCAATCATCTCCAGCTAGGAGGTAAAACAGTGAGCCAGGAAAGACAACAGCTTAAGCTGCTGCAGGTAGCTTCACCACAGTGCAGCCAGCCATCTCCCCACTCAGAACTGCTTGCCATCTGTTCTCCTTATGATCTCGTTCACTTCCACACCTCAGATAATCACAGCTTCCACATTATCATTAGTAGAGACAGGCTCTCACTTAGCCAGGATTTAGTGGCAGAGACAGGCAGTTAAATAAGAAGGGCAGGGCAATGTATTCATTACATTTGTACTCAGAGGCCTTAGTTCAAGCTCTTGCTTTCAAGTACAGATGCAAGTCTTTACCATATGCTGTGAAATTCTGGGTAAGTTCTGAGAGGAATTTTCCATAAAATATTTTGCTAGAAAGGGTTGTTCTCTTCCAGCTTATTTTTCTGTGCTACCACGTTTGGCTCCAGCTGGATTTGGAATCCAAACAGCCTAAATCTAGGGTAAGTTTAAAGTGGCAGCACCCTCTGTCAGAACTCGGGCAGTGTTTGTCTCCGGTCAGAGGCACAAATTTTGAACCTCTCTGTGCAGAGGTCAGATGGTGCCGGTCTAGAAGCAAACTGCTTTACAGCAGTCTGATATTCTGCATAGTTCCCTGAAAGATAGTCTAGGAAAGTTTTGGAAATTTTGAAATTTCTGTTTTATTCCTTCCTGCCAACTCTTAAAAAAGCACTCTCTTATTTAGGAGTGATCTTGCTCTGCATAGTCTTAAGAGACATCTTTTCCACCTCTACCACCTTTGTCAGAAGGAAGAAGTTAAGAAATGTAATTTTTCACTATTTTTCAGTGTTTAGAGAACAGAGAATGCTGTGAAATTATGCTGAATGAAGAAGAATCACTACCACATTTTATGCTACATACACTGCAAAATATAATGAAGCAAGATAACGTACCTGCCCATAGCTTCTGCTGAATTTTAGGCGATATTTTTAGGTTCTCTCTTTCAACAGCACACCAGTCTAAACCTACTATTGTTGCTCATTGAAGCAAAAAGTAAGACAACTGCTATGTATCTACATTCTCTGACCTGTGAGTGATTTAAAAGCAGTTAATATTTTACATTGGTTTCTAATTTTCTTTCTTAATATGTATGCTCAGCATGTAAAATATTACACTAATCTTTCATCAAAATTATGATTTATTTACTTTATCTTACACAATGATAAACTCATACAACCCAGGTCTACATGTATGTGACTGTAGTCTTCAAGAAGAATAATTGTGGAAATTAATTTACTATATTAAAAAAATAAAGCCTAACTTATTCTTCAGCTGTGAGTACAATGCATATCAACCATATTTCAATCCTGCAACATTGCTAAGATAAAGGAAATAACTCAAAGCGATGTTAAACAAAGGGTGAATTACATGATCTCCTTACTTCCCATTCACTGAAAAAAAAAACCCATGAAAAACAGTGTTACACTACATTCAATGGATACTTACAAAGAAGAGTTGGTTTCTACCAATCCTAGAATAGCAAGCTGTCAGAAAAAGCCTGTCAGTATTTCTGGATGCTCAAGACAATACAGTTCTCTTCAGCTCTGCAGCTTTCAGCTCTGCTGGCTGCTACTGCTGCTATCCAGGAAGACAAGCTGTAAAACTGTGATGACAAGGTGACCAGAAGCATCCTCAACTAGCATGTGGAGGAAGATTGGGGAATAAGGGATCCAGAACCTGTCTTAAGACTCAAAACATTTGCTATGGTTCTGCCTGTTGAATCTGAAGTAGAGATAGGTGGAGCTGTAGGTTTTCTTACAGCGAAGCTGTTCACATCCTCATCAGGCACCTAAAATCAGTTTTTTTCTTCTGTGAAAATGGGCTGAATATTGTGCCTGGGATTGAAATGGGAATGTAGAGGCACTGTGCAGTGAAGAAGGGAATGATGTCCAAATTACAGCAGGGAACTTCCTGTACTCACAGCTCAGTTACACACCATCATCTAGCACTACCTATTTCATAGTTCTCTTTATGTTTGTCCTGCTAAAGATCTACTGAATAAGCTGTTCACGTCCATAACATTTCTGGTTTGGTTGAAAAGATAACCTTCCTGCTGTTTTTCAAATAAATAAATGGGGTTTCTATGTCTATGTTTGGTCTGTTTTCCTTCCAGTTTCTTTTAACAGGTACTCTTCTTGAGCAGAAGAATGTTTTAGCCTGCTTTGGATACAATAAATTTGGATTCATCATCTTAGCAATTTCAAAACACCACCACTACTTATCAGAGGCTTCTGTTGCTAAAGTAACTACCAGTTGTCTGTTGGAACTGTATTTTTTTAAAAAAAAACTAATCCTCTCCTGGAAACAAGTACTGGATTCACTTCTAACGTGGAGTTGTGCTGAACAGTAGAAACCACAAAAAGATGACAAATCAGAACCTGGCAGCCAGGCCAGCTGTACTAGATGTCATAATCTTTGTACTGTAATTATGTTGTAACAACATGATGTAATAACATTCAAAACTTCAGAATAGCAAACACCTTTCTTCACACAACTTTTTTTTGCAATTTATGCACCAAACATACGTACACTAAAAATAAATACTTAAAAGCAATTTGCAGCAAATAGCCTCATTCTTGTGATGGAACTTGATTCTCAAAACAAGCAAGATAAATGTCAATATGCCTTTCCTAGTAAAACAGCACAAACAAGCCCATAGGTCCATGAAAGAACCTGCAGAACATCAAGATCATTTTAAGTTCCAGAATCAATGAAACATTCAAATTAGGGATGATTTTCTAAATAAAATGGCACCTAAAAAGTGTTTTTTTAACAGCCATTATCAAGAGCAGGATAAATAAGAACAGGGGAGAAAGAAGTCACTAACACACAATACTTACTGATCTGTAGAATGTTTTTTATTTTGTAAGATTAATAACACTGGCTTCCCTATACTACCTTTAATATCTAACTCCTTCTGCCAGCTATGAAATTTTGCTCAAATTTATGTGCCTCTTAAAGATGTATTACATCAAAAATTGTTGCTCTGAAAGGGCACAAAAAGCTATTTTTAAGAAATATATATTCAAAAGCATAAGGAATCTGCTCTTGAAAAATTAAAAAAAACATTGTCCTAAAGAACCTTCAGAATAAAGCAAAAGCTGTAGCAAAGAAGGCTGACATTTTTTGTCTTACTTTCTTTCTAACCTTGAAAGGAAATGTGAGAAAGCCACAGTAGTAGCAAATGAGTAGTTCACCACTCAATCTTAAAGTCATTTAAGGACTAGTATGCAATTAATTACTGGGCTGAACAGAACACCAGTCAACATGGTAACAAATTACTGCAATTATAATTTTTTTTTTTTTTTTTTTTTTTTTTAGAAAAAGGAAAATTAAACAGATACAAATTATGCTTGCATCTCAGATTTTTGGATAGAGCTAGAATGGAAATCACCCAAAGGCAGGAACACACTCATTAGGATGTACAATAGAAATATGTATCAATAACCCTGAAAACGAGGCGGCAGAGGTAGGCGTAAGAACAACCCAGGGCATGAATTCACACAACAGTTGTGTGCCGTGGGCAGATATTCTTGAGATCAGCCTTATAACTAGCTGAGCTGCTGATGCAGCTACAGAGAATCCTCACACTTACACACAATCATAAGAATGCATTCTATTTTTTGTGCCTTATCTTTCATTAGCACAGAACACATTTGCAAGGCTCTCGGTTTTACTTTTTGAATTTAAACTCTGCATTATAAGAAATGTAATTTTCAGCAGCCTAACACAACAATAAGCCCCTATCCTGGCAGGTCTGGTCCCGCAATACTTGCTCAGGAATCAATACCTTTGTACCTGGTCTCCAGGTACCCAAAGAGAATGGCACAATATGGGCCCATTTCAGAGCTGGCAGGGCAGACAAAAGAGGAGTCGAGTCGTCGCCTCTGTAAGCAGTGCCAAGAGAAAAATCCTGGCAAGTCCAAGGCAACAGAAAACAGGAGAGAAATCGTGTGAGGCACCTGTCATGTCAGCAACCAGGAAATAAAGGACTTCTGTGAGTCTGAAAAGGTCTTGTAAGAGAAGCTTAACATACATAAGCATGTTCTTCCATAGCCACCTGAGTAAAGGCTGTATGTCATTAGCCTCAACAAACAAGGAATGTATGGCTAAATAATCAAATAAATTCTAGTGTGATGATAAAAAGGATTCTAGGGACAGATACCAACATTAAATACAAATTCTCTTGTAGGGAAAAGAATGGCGAAGAAACAGAAGATTATGCCCTAAGAAAAAAAAAAAAGATTAAAATGCTAAAAAATCATTTAAAAAGGAAAACCACGGCAGTATAAGTAATACGTGCATCCAGTCAGAGGTTGCTGGTTTTTCCTGCTGGCTCAGGCCAGGACCCTGCTGCTGGCTGGTGACTGCCTGGGGATGCCTGTGCTGGCGCTCTAGCTGGGGTGCAAAATGCTTTCTGTTTGAGTGTGCACATTCCTCAAAGCTAGGCTTCTGCTGTTATTGTTTACAAAGCTTCACAAATGCTTTCTATTGCTTAATAGGTTAGTTTGAATTAATCAGTTGAATTGGTTAATTAAGGTGAATGAATACCAAAAAATGTATTTGTTCTCAAGACTTCTATTTCTGGGCAATTACAGTTCTGTATCTGCATTTGTTATGAAATGACTTCGTACGCCAGTTTATCACTGTTCCTTAATAATACCATTAAGCAGTCATGCAGAGGTTTTGAAGCTCTCACAATCAAGTATTTCCTCTGATTATACATTGTGATATAAAATTTTATTTACACATTATTCTGGAAACTTATTGATATGAAGGGATTTTCCTCATAGACTGAGATCATCACTAAGTTGCTTTTAATTATTGAACTTTTACTATTTAATATGAAGATGTCTGTAACACGTTCCTAGTTTTACTTTTCATGAGAGATGTTTCAAAGAGATATTCTCTAGCCATAATTTCTTTCTTTCCAAAAACCAATTCTTTTATTCCCTGGGTGTTTCCACTTGCAATGCAAATCCATAAAACAGGCTGGTCTTTTATACTTAGGCAGAAAATATGATTATCCTATGGAACATTTTCAGTATGTATCCATAACCATGGGCAACAGACCACAGAATCACAGAACAGGTCAGGTTGGAAGGAACCACAGTGGTCATCTGCCCCTGCTCAAGCAGGGTTATCGCAGACCTACTGGCACAGGATTGTGTCCAGATGGTTTGTGAATATCTCCAGTGAGGGAGTCTCCACAACTTCTCTGGGCGACCCATTTCAATGCTCAGTCACCTGCACAGGAAAGAAGTTCTTCCTCAAGTTCAGGTAAACATCCTGTGCATCAGTTTCTGCCCATTGTCTCTTGTCCTATTGCTGGGCACCACTGAGAAGAACATGGATCCATCCTCTTGACACTCTCCTTTCAGATATTTATACATATTAATGAGGTTCCCTCTCACTTGTCTTTTCTGGAGACTGAACAGGCCCAGTTCCCTCAGCCTGTCCTCATAAGAGATACACACCTCCTCTTCCTCTCCCAAAAATTCTCCTAGGTATTAGTTTATCAGAGTACAGGCTTACTCATCATTTCCCATCTCAGACCTGATGTGAGATGATGAATAATCAATAGTGAGTATTCCTCCTGGTCCATTCTTTCTGTGTCCCATCTTAACCACAGTTGGAGGTCTCAGAGTCCTCTACTTCAGCTGCCTAAAAGATAAGGAAGATGCAATACCTGGGGGCTTTTATATTTGTGAAATACAAGAACTTGCAGTGAAAGGGTATCATTCCACCATTCCATCATTCCCCCTCCCCCTTCTTTTTTCCTATTAAAGATGCAGCCATAGGAACTGGGGAGGAGAGCTAGGAATGCCACATTTTGAATAGTCAGTACAGAGTCGCAGGAAGCTCAGTACAAATAATCTGAAGTGACGCAGGATACAGAGAGGGTTAAGAAGTCTTAAGGGTCAACTTAGTCTAACCAATCTTGGTGGAACTATTGGATGAAAACCTCTGTTTAATAAATAGCATGATCAAGAATAGCAAGAAGCTTGGATCCATTAAGAACAAGTCGGAGAATTACAGGAAAAATATTCTAATGACTTTTGATCAACTCTTGGAACATTTCTGGAATATTCAATACTCTCTCAGATTTTCACTTTCAGAAAGACTTCACTGCTCTCCTGGAGTATAAGAGAAGATTTCTCTTCAAAGGCACTTACGCTGTCCTCTGGGGAAGATTCAAATGAGTAGGCCTGGTTAGCTTTGAAAACAGAACAACATGAGGGAAACCAAGGAAAGGATACGTGAACGAAACCGTACAGGGAGAAGACAAAGAACTTCTTTATGTTTTTCAAATTCTAAAAGCCCAAGAGGGACAACTCTGGGAAATTAAAGATAGCACATTAAAAACTGACAGAAGGAAACACTTTTTCTCATCATGTGTGGTTAAAACTGCAGAAAATATAATTACCACAGGAGGAATTACAGTCAAGAACTCAGCAAGATTCTGATGGGTTTGCAGATGTATAAGAATATCAAACATATCAAGAGCAATTTAAAACTACTGGAAGGCACATGTATTTCTTCAGGGAAAACTGTCCAAGCGTTTTAAAACTGCACAAAGACATGTGCTAATCAGACTCAGAGACAAAGAAAAAGGTCTCTGCAAGATAATGCAGCCACAGGATGCCGTTAAAGAAATGACACCTCCCCTGAAACCCTCTGCATTCATTCTCTCTCCCTCCCTTTAAAGAAGCAGCACAGAAAGGGACAATATCTGCCACACTGAAAGGCCATTTCCTTTAGGGTATTGTCTGAGATGAAAAGGTGTCGGCCAGCCATTCTTCCAGCATGCATTTCAGCAGTCTTCAGCTTGTCCCATGTGTCTGGAAATGTATATTTGCCTTGAAATTCATAGAGCTGGTTCTATGATTAGCTGGATCCTTTCTACTTCTCTGAGCTCAGATTGTTTTTAAAAGCAGAAAGCACCATATGCAGTATATCTGTAATTTCCCATCTCACTTTCTGCATGACTAAGTAGGTACAGTAATGATGCTTCCCTCTTGTTATGTCACATTAACTGTACCTGCACTGTCATGTGTCAAAGAAAAGAAAATCTAAAAACTGCGAGGTTTATTCATTTAAATGAAACAGTTTGTCAACAGCATAACTGAGTGCAAGTGAGGCCAAAACATAGGGAGGTGTTATAACTGACTTAGCGGCAGCATTACTCTGATGTTGAATTTATAGCCTTCCTAAACAATACACTCCAGTGCATTTTTTTTCTAGGACCTCTTTTTCCACCAATTTCAGTCTATTACTTATATCCTGTCTACTGAGCAAGAAGAGATTATTCCCTTCCTTTTTGTAAAGTGAACTCCAAATTATATGCCAGTATTGCTGACACCAGTGCTTGACGTTGCCCTAGCAATCAGACAGTAGATGGTACTTGGTATATAAAAAAAAAAAAAATTCTGAAGCATAAGGAATGTCACAAACCCAAGTTGGCACGACTGGCTTGAAACTCTGAAATGCTAATAATAACCCTGACTTAGGGTTATACATATTCCAGCTTCTACTGTAATGCACAGTTGCTGCTACTATGACTTCAATTGCCTCCAGTGTTAAGATCAGATAAGTTCCATGCCCTCCCTCCTTATACTTCTTTCAGTGACTGAAACCTTTCCACCTTACCTCTGTTCAAAACTTTACTAACCTCTCTGTTTCATATCCAATCTCGCAAAGATAGGCTGTACCTCACAGATGGGGAGATACATCCTCTATAGAGGCTGTTTTGATGGGCAACACAGTATTAGAGTCACATCTTTGCCTTCAAGTCATCCCATGTTCCTACACTGAGACTCACAGCATGGCACTTCACTGAGGGAGAATAAATGGGAAAAGAAATCATGTGCTGCCCTTAATCCTTGCATCAGTCATCAGCTTCTTAGGGACAGAATCTCTCTGTCTGCTTCTGAAGCCGTAAAAAATAAATTCAGGAATAAAGTAATATGTCTGACATAATACAAGAGTAATAAAATTAAACTACATTTGAATCCAAGTAAACTACCCAATTCCTCTGAAAACATACAGCCAGGAAAGATAAAACTAATTTCTATTTACACCTTCACAAAGCTTAGCAAACTTTCCCTGAATTTTCAAACCAAATGTTGCTTTCAAAACAAGCAGGGAGTGGGGGGAAGAAGGGGGAATGATATATTATTAATTAACAGTAAACTGTAAGAGCAGCCTTTTAAGCATAAAATGCTCTTGCCAGCTCTCTGACAAAGAGCCTAACACTAAAATCCCAATTTACTTCCCAAGAAATGACTATTTACCATAATATTTCTTCTCCTGTTTATTCATTTGGTTTTGAATAGATAGCGATACAATCCACACAGGATCAAGAAAGAAGGTGAAAAATGTACAACAAAACAGTTATTTCATTCCAGACATTTTCTACAGGAATTACATCATTGCTAGGAGAAAGAAATATTATCAGCACAAACTGGCTTAATGGGGAAACACTCATCAAAGGAACACTGGAGGACTGTGGACATGCAGAGGCAACAGACTTGGTTGAGATGAGTAACACAATTGGGATTAAGATATGCTGGAAGTAAATTGAGTTTGTTGTATAGGTTGGACTTTTTTTTTCACTTAGCAATAATGAAATAGTTGGGCATGTACTGTTTTTCTGATTACACAATATATTATCTGTGATTGGAAATATATACCTTTTTCGTGCCTCAGAAGAATAAGGTGAACAGTTCTTCCCAGAATCACAGAGTGAAGTAGGTTGGAAAAGACCTTTGAGATCATCAAGTCCAACCTATGACTTAACAGCTCCTCATCAACTCCACCATGGCACTGAGTGCCACGATCAGACTTCTTTCAACACCTCCAGGGATGGTGACTTCACCCCCTCCCTGGGCAGATGATTCCAGTGCCCAATCACTCTTTCAGTGAAGAATTTTTTTCCTAATGTCTAACCTAAACTTCCCCTGGCGCAGCTTAAGACAGTGTCATCTCGTTCTGTTGCTGGATGCCTGGGAGAAGAGACCAACCCCACCTGCTTACCAACTCCTTTCAGGCAGTCGTAGAGAGTGATAAGGTCTCCCTGAGCCTCCTTTTCTCCAGGCTAAACAACCCCAGCTCCCTCAGCCACTCCTCTTAGAGCTTGTGTTCCAGACCCTTCACCAGCCTTGTTGCCCTTCTCTGGATGCATTCAAGCATCTCAACGCCCTTACTAAATTGAGGGGCCCAAGACTGGACACAGAAGGAACAGAGAAAGAAACATACACTAAGGCAACACATAAATTTCCCATGGATGCGTATCAATTGACATGGCAAAGAAACTCACAGCTTTAAACAACCTTTAGCAATTTTAGCAAGAAATTCCAGTTTCCTCACTTTGTGAGGAAATGCGGATCCGCTGGAGGCGGATGCACATTTTGAACATCAGAATTCCAGGATGTTCTTCCTTTAGGTGACACTCACCCAAGGAAATCTTTCAGTATGTAGCACAGTTATACTGCAAACCTGCTTTTCATTGAACTTTCATTAGAGTATCTTCTTTTTCCCCTTTATTTACCATTGACATAAGCAGTAAATTTCTGTAATGTAAATGGTGATTGTCATTTTATTTCACCTCTCCTTTTCCAATTTCAGCATCTTATTGATCTTTGAATCCCAGCAGCACTGTAATAATTTTTGCTGTTTCACATTTAGCCCCACATAAAATTGTAGTGTCAACATATGAGGATTACTCCAGTCCCTGAGCCATAAACAAGATCTCTACAAGAAGGTACACCTCATGTGACAATTTTACAACGAAACCAAGCTCAAGGACTAGGAGCACAAAATTTTAAAACAAATAAGAACATTTTTTCTGACCAAATTCAAAAGGTTTAATAAAATTACCTTGTTAGCTGGGATCCATCTCCAAGGCTGCCCAGTACACCATCATTTAGAGGTACTGCCATCCCTCCAGACTGCCTCCCTTTAGCAGCAGTGCCCTCAACTCAATTTTTAGAAGCAACTGAAAAGAGGTTCTCTTAAAAATGTGGTGAATTGCAAAGCTTTGATTTCAGAATACTTCATGAACTCCCGACTCTTTCACCAAAACTGGCTTAAGCACATGTCAATTAAAATATTTACATTTAGCATATTATGCTACATTTCTAAACACTGACTAGTTTAATACCTAACAAATTTATGTGGATTTGTTGGGTCAGATTATTTAGTGAAAGTGCAGAGGTGACTTCACTCTCAGACATTACCGAATTTATCCTTACCTTTTTGGGGATTTCACTCCTTTTCCAGGTATCTTGGAAACAGGTATTGTCTTTAGTTCCCTACAGTTCTCTGTAGCTCACAGTTGCCCTGTGGTCACCAGAAGTGGCTAAGGAATTTTAATCTCAAGAAATTTCCAAGGCTTTTCCAGCAACTATCGGGGCTTTCCTGGTACTGCGCTCTCCCTGCACTCCTTCGTTAACCATTAACCAGGAGTGGCCCTTATGTCAGCTTTATCAGCCGCTCTTTCCCAACACGGGGAAACCAGAAAACCTGTGCGCTCATTCAGCCGCAATTCGCAGCCATTGAATGGGAGAGACGTGAGATTTCTCACTTATACGCAGAGCCTTAGGTGAAATATCCAACGAGACGCGGGACGGAGCGAGCCAGCAGCCCGGGTAGATCCTGCCCTGCCGGGGTTATACGAGAATGTCCGCGCCACGGGAATGCTTGCAGGCCACACGAGGAAGCGAGTGGGACAATCTGGGAAGCCCCAGAGCCAGGGCTCCGGGGCAGCGGCTTCCCGGCGGCTCCCGCCTGCCGGTGCCTCAGGGGCACTGCCGGGAGGAGGAAAACCCTCATGCTCACAAACCGGGACGTGCTCCTCTCGGCGGGGACGGGGCGGGCGCCGGTGCCAGCCGTGCACCATCGCTGCCATTTGCAGCAGTCACCCTGCCGGGGCCACCCTGCCTGCGCTTAGAGCTGTTTTACAGCAGTATCACAGGAGCCGAGGCCCAGGGTGCCGCCACAAAACAAAGGAACCCCGTCCAAGGGAAAGCCCCGCACCCCCGTCTAGGGCAGGCCCGAGCGCCGCGCCCTCTGCCGGCCCGGGGCAGGGCACGGGAGCCCGCCATGCCCGCGGCCCTCCGGCCTCGCCAGCCCGGCCTCTTCCAGCTCTGGGAGCGGGCACGGCCCGGGCTTTGTGTCAGCTGGCCCCGCTGATGCCGCTTACTCCGGGATTTAGACTTGTCAGCATCGGAGGCAAGAAACCAGCAAAATGGGGTTCCATTGTCTCCAGCTGCTGTTTGTCACAGGCGCACCGCAGCCCCTCCAGGCCCCGGCAGGGCAGCAGCTGCCCGGGGCCAGCCGGGGTGAGTCCCTCTCTGGGGACCGACAGAGCCCAGCCGCCCTCCGATGCCTGCTGCTGCGAGCCCATCCGGCAGCAGCATCCTCCTGGGCGGGATGGAACCAGGCTGGGCGCCGGCGTTTGATCTCATCAGTGCACATAAATGCCTCAAAGGTGGGTGTCGAGAGGATGGTCCCATTCTTTTCAGTGATGCCCAGAGAAAGGATGAGGAGCAATGGCTATAAACTAAAGCACAACTTCCACCTCAACATGAAAAAGAACTTCTTTGCATTGAGGGTGGAAAAGGCTGCCCAGAGAGGTTGTGGGGTCTCCCTGTCTGGAGACATTCAAAACCCAACTGGACACGTTCCTGAGTGAATTCCCTAGGTGATTGTGCCATGGCAGACGGGTTGGACTGGATGATCTCCAGAGATCCCTTCCAACCCTCAAAATTCTGATTTGCATTTCCCATTCTCTCCCTGCCTGTGCAGCAGTGGGTGGCTGGGGAGAGCCTCGATAGCCCCACACACCTGGCCTGCCCACCCCAGCACAGCGCTCTCCCTCCAGCTGCACTGTAGCTTTCAGTGAGAAAAATCACCCACCTTCAGGAGGTGCACTCCCCTTTCTGTTTTTCAGATGTCAATGGTGTAAGGAAAAGCTGCGTTTTACCCAGGAGAATCCTTGACAACACATCCCTGTGCACTGCTGAACAAAAATGCCCAGATACCCATTTCTGACTTGAGAGGGAGTAACACCTATTCTCTGTTTAGAGCTCATTTTAGAGAACACCTCAAAAGCTCAGCTCAGTTCCTGTCAATTATGATGCAGTTTTGAGGCTGAATGAAGCCAGACACTTCTCTTGAACAACTTCAGAGCTGTGATGGACTCAGCTCTGCTGTGGCAGCCCCACACCTGCAGCAAACCCTCCCAGTGGCAGGCTGGAGCTGGGGAAGGCACACAAGGACAGGACAGCTGTTGCAGACCCGTGAGGCATCACTTCCTGGGGTGGAGTGATAGGAAGCAAATTCAATACTTACATGGCTTTTTGCTACGGGCAGCCTTAACTCAGTCAAAGGGAGCCTCCAGCTGACTGTAGAGCAGGTTTTCTTGGTCGTTCCTCAGGTCTTAAGTGCTACCTACCTTCAGTTGCTTCTATATGAGCCAGTCCTCATTACTGGACATTACTGGATCAGATAAAAAGTATCTCTAGCCCTTTCCTTAGTAGTGGACGTGCAGGGAAGATGTACTTACAGATGTGCTGTCAAGTAATGAATCTTCCCCTGAAGACTGCTCGTGGCACTTGGTGACATGTGATCAATGGGCTTCCAGAGAAAAACGTGGTATTCTTGTAGTTATCATCCATCAGCTGAGCTTTCTTTATCATGATATGATAGAAGCCCTTTGTGAACCCATGTGAATATCTGCCACGTGCTACATTTTGTGGTGGACAATGCAAGAGATGATATGAGCAGTTTATGAAGAAGTACTTCAGGTTTTCCTGAACTGGTTCTCTGCATACTTCAGGTGACTTATGTATGAAAAAAATCTCATAATTAAGTGTTTTGTTTCTGCTCAGCTGCCTATGTTTATCTATAGATCTATTATACTACCTCACTGAACTGTTTTATTGTATATTTCATTGTTCCTCTGACCCTCATGTTTGCTCTTCCATTTCTACAGCATCCTTAGTGTCCTTTTCTGCTGTCATTGGAGTTCCTGCTCTCATACTTTTAAGGAGAAGGGATGCAATTCCTTCCCAGGAACATGCTCTTCTCTGAAGCACTCTGTTTTCTAGAGCAGGTCAAATGCTTGTTCCAGCAATTGCTTGTAAGTATTTTGAGGCAAACTTTGTGAGTCTTCAATGACTTTCACCCTTATTTAGCCAGCTGTTTTCACAAACTTTACTGTCTAGTGAAAAACCCCCAAAATCAAGTCTTCTATCCACCAGTCCTATAATTATCAATTTAATTCTTCCATGACTAGATGTGTTGTGGAGTTACTTTTCAGGAAGCTCTAATCCTCACACCTTGCCTCGTTTCTGTATTTGTTTTTGATTCTGAGAGTGCTACAGCAACCTGGAAACTAGGAGTCAGTAGGAGTCACACAGAGCACATTATTATCATGCACAAATTCAGCAGCAAAGAAAATTATTATGGAGGAAATTGAATAATGAAAAGGTCTAAATAATTAAATTATTAAAAAATAGGACGTGCCTAGGATTCTTTGTGGAGCAATGATATTTTACACTTTCAGGACTATGCTTAGCCATTTCCTTTAACCATCATTGCTCTTGGCAGCACCATACTACAGTACTGTCACCTTCCTTTTCTTCTAATGGCAAATGGACAGGCTGCTTTGAAGAATGGGCAGGTTGTAAGAGAACACCAGTTCCACTGCTGTTTCTCTCCTTGGTAACGGCAAGATGCCAGTCCTCACACCTCTGGAGAATGTGTTTCAAAGGGCAAATAGAATGGGAGTCTTTATGTAGAAATGTCTTCACAAGCTTTAGGGACAGGAGGGGAAACTGACTCTTAGGGAGTAGTGAGCAGCACTCAGGGCATCACAGCACTGTCTTCACTGTGTTCCTAGTCACACCCAATGCATCCCTTGGACAATACTGCCTATGAGTAATTCTTTTCTCCCTTCCACTTCCCTCCCTATCTCTGTTGTGATCTCTAAGGACTTGTATCTCTGAGCACAGCTGAGCTGAGCTTCAGGGCCCATAAACGCAGGCTGTATTTTGGCTCAGGGCTGGCAGCTGTTTGAAATCTCACCTTCCTGTTCCCCAATTGCGGCACCAGAATCTTGCAACCAAGGGATGGAAAACACCTGATTATAGCAAAGGATACAAACCTGGGCAACTAACAAGTGTTGCAAGACTCTGTTAATCACAGCTTAGTGTCTTGTGTGAACCTGAGTTTCTTGCTAAAACATCTGCTGGTGTCTGTGCAAAATGAAAAGCAATTGGAGCAGAATTGTCTTTGGGCCAAGGGTTTGCAATGTAAGTGTTACACAAACTAATTCATTTTTCAAGTCTCAGATGTGATTAACTGCAATATCTAATGAAAATCATATAGCTTTTGGACATAGTTGTGGTTATGCTGGGCTTTCAAATGCTAATTAAATTGTGCTTCAAGTTAAGGAAGGAAGACTTAAGATTTAGGATGCAGAAGCAACCCAAGTGAAGGCAGCATGGATATTTCAGAGGAAGATATCTCTTTTCTCCATCTGCTGACATTATTACTGAAGTTTCCAAGATGTTAGACAAACAATGTCCTAGACACAAAGCAATCTACAGACTGGACATTGACAAACCAGATTAAAGCGTTACTAAATTAGCAATAACAAAGACCAAAAGTCATCTAAAGTTCAGCTTGAAGGGAAATGGCTCATCTGGTGATGTTTCTCTTATCTGGTTTTGCAGGTACAGGCTGAAGCAACAATTTAAAGTAATCCTAATTTAAGGGTTCTTTGTATCAGCAAGAAAGTGCTGCAGCCACATGCTGTAAAAACACAAGTCTGATAGGAATTTACCTATAGGCCCAAACAGATTTAAGCTGTTTTGCCAGGTGAACTTCTAGAATGCTTTATGTGGAATCAGATGTCTGATCATATCTGTTGTTCTGCAACTAATGTAAAAGAAGCATGAACCTATGAGGCAAGAAATTCAAATCTGTACCATAGACCCACTTCTGGCCCAGACTAATTTTGTACTGGTGGCGTTCTGACAGCCCAAGTATGCACTGCTAATGCCAAGGGGTCAGATTTCACAGGTATCATTTTGCATCTGCCACAGAGGTGGGCAGTTTGGACAAACATGTAGACAGCAGTACCCTGCCACTGGGCAGGCCTACTGAGATCATCTTACCATGTTGCTTTTTTTAATGCAATCTTCTTGTCTGTTCCAAATGCAGTATATACAATAAAGCAAGGTGGGGTTTTGGTGTTTTGTTTTTTTTTTACAGGTTTGTGTAGAATTACTGTCCGTGACTTTCAATGATGATAGAAGGTGCCAGTTTCAATGTTAGTATGGCCTCCTCTAGCCAAGCAGGAAATAGGCATCCTCAAACCTTTTGTAAGCAAACAGTCCCCTTTGTTAATTTAGTGAAAAAGTAAGTTATTGCATGCAGGATAGTGAATTCTAAGCACTTTTAACATGCATGTCCAGATAGAAAGAAAGTTTGAGGAATATCAAAATCCAAAGGAAGTACTCTGTGCTGATGAATGAATTTCATCATGCTAACATATTAATTAACTCATGCTGTAGTGCAATATGGAGATGTCACATGGAGACTTAGCATGCAGAAGCCAAAGTGTAAGAGAGTTTTGAACTGGAATGCATTTGATGGTTTCTATGGATTAACAAGGAGGAAACAGGAAATGACTGTGTCCAAAATAATAAAAGTGAAATATTCCCAACCTTCTATTTTTTTTGTCTGCCAAAAGAATCACCAATCCCTCCACCCCACTCCTCCACCACCCTGGGTTTTTAAGTAAAGATATATTTTGTGCAGATGGTGATTTTCCACCCAAATGCTGATAGACCACTCAAATACAAGGACTACAAGGGTAAATAATTGCTTTGTGGATGTACTATTGAAAAGTTTTCTGATCCAACAGCTATCAGGCCAATAAAGTGTTTTATGCAGAATACACATTTTCAATGAGTTATAACATTATAACCTGAAAGATGGTCATGGTGTGTTGTTCTGATAGGATTCTAGCAGCTTTCAAAAATGAATACTGTAAATATTATAGCAGAATATCCCCAGTAATTTTTCTCAAAGAAAAGCAGTGAAGAAGTTATTTTCTAAATAAAATGCAGTCTATCCTAATAGGAATCTAAAGACAGAACAGCCAGAATAAAGGTATCTTGGAGATTGTGTTTTCCCCTTCACTCTTCTTAAAAGCTGTTTAACATGACCCACCCAGTTAACCTGTATTAAAGCAAGAGAAACACAGTGTACTGATGTATCCAAAGGATGACATTCATGCCAATATAAAATGAATAGCATTGTATTAACGTTTATTTCTAATTACAAGAAACAGAATATCAGTCCCTTATTTGTACAAAAATACCTGAAAGATTACAATTAGGTTCACAAGCCAAAAAGCTATTTACAGTATGAAGCAAAGCATATTGAATAAAGGTTTTGTCTCTTAAGTTAATACCTTTTGCATTCCCTGAAACTTTAAACTTTATTCCATTTTACAGTCACTAAATCTTGCATTGTGACAATATAATTTACGATAAGCAAGTCTTGCCACTGGAAAGGTGCATTGATTGGTCAAACTGTCAGGTATTTAGTGCAGAAAAGATAAGACAAAACATCTAAACTGAGGCACGTGTTTCTTCAAGATTAATTAACAAATAAAAAGTTTTTTGTACTTTAACACCTATCGTAACATAACTTAACTAGTAACCTCATTACCAAAATGGTTTGGCATTTTCCTTCTCAACATATTCAAGATTGCTACATGAAGTATTTATTTAGAAAATAAAATCACAGGCAAAAAGATAAAAATTCAACAGGCTCCAAAACAACCCTGAGCATCCCCTTTACATTCATGTCATTTAAATACAAAAATAAGAGTCAAATGTCCTTCAGTCCTTGGTATTCTGAGCTGGCAGCCAGCTGAATCTGTTGGAAAACTAAGGTGGCATTGACTGTTTTCCAGCAGAAAGAAGACAAAGCAGTGATCTGCTTAAGTAAGATTGTTGCCACTTTGAAGGTGGTCACTTTCTCAAAACAGCTCACTTTAGCTGGGGAGAGTACAAAATACTAAGTCAACCATCTACATACAAAAATCATGGTTCATAGTCAAACTTTTATTCTCAATTTAAATAAGATGCAAGGTTTTTTTTTTTATAAATATGAAACACTGCAAATACTATCCGCCTACTGGGAAAAATGCATGGTTGTCACTAAGCTATGTAAACAGAAAAACTTAAAACTACAGCATAAATGGTCTTATTAAACTGGTAATGTAGTCAATACAAGTATCTTTTTTCTCCTAATAGGGGCCAAATAGAAGCATGCAAAGTGAAGTCAGACTTAAGTTAGCTTAATTTCAAGGTTTTAAAATACATTGTCTAGAAAGCAGGAACACTCATTTCAACTATGTACAATTAAAAAAAAATCAAAACAAAACAAAACAAAAAAGGCTTCTACTAAAAACAAAATCAAGTTTCTTCATTTTTAGTATCTAGACATTAAATGGAAAAAAAATACTAAATGTGTTCTGTAAACTAAAATACAGTGTTTCTATACCATTGACATAGTTTAAGCTGATATGGACGACTCAGGCAGGTTATGGTTTGTCTTAAGCTATTCTTAACACTACATGAAGACCTAAAAGTGTAGGATTGGTTTTCCTTCTTTACCCTTTCAGATGGCTAGGATTTCAAACCCAGTGGCAAATATTAAGGATTAACTAGCCTGTGTAAATCATTTACTGTTTGACGAATGCTCCGTTCTGCACTACACTCTGCAAGTTCCCAGGGTGGAATACTTCTCACTGTGGCTCATGGCACCAAGCACTGGGAAGTTACTTCAGACAGTTGCTGGAGGAATGGTTGGTTGCAACTGCAGGATCAAGGTGGGACTTGTCTGACTTTAATACCGATTTATCATCAGAAGGAGTTATTGTGTAAACATTAAATAATTCATTTAAACATTAACAATAAAGTAGTTCTGATGACAAACCAGCAGCAGAGCAAGATCCATGCTTGTCTGCCACAGGTACTGGCGTGCAGTAGCACACATGACACAGGGATTACCAGTTACCTCGATGGATGATAATGCCAGCAGCTACTTCACAATCAAATCTGTTTCTGTTCCCAGCATGTTCCTTCTCACCATGTAAACTTTCATGGCCCTACAAAAAGCAGAAGGGGTACAGTTCTTCTTATGCCCTATCCCCAGGAGAGCTTTGTGTCACTAGCTTTACTACATGGAAAGAGCTCTTTGAAACAGTCTGAAAATTCAAGGAGCTATAAAGCTAAAAACACTGGTTTTTTTAGATTTTTTTAAAATTTTGTCATACTAAGACTACCTGCAGAAGAATCTTCTCACAAAAAATGGTGGTTTCAAATACAAGTGTAGTCATTCAGTCCTACTCTATTTAGTAACAGTAAGTTTCCTCAGGAAAACAGTCAAAAGGCTGTAAAAAACAAACCACCACTCCAATAATAAAAATTTGTGCATAGAATCTAATACAGTCTCTGCATGACTGGATGCCACTAATATGCCATCAACATACTACAGCCATAATGCTACAAGTCAACAGTTTTAAGAGTACGTATATTGGTGGTATGTTCTTTTAGAATTGTATCCTCATTGCTTCTTCAAAGACATCTGCAGATCATTGAACCTCAGGTCTCCAGAGAAGTACTGAGACATATGCGCACACACACACACACACACACTTCTTGTTTTCTTCTAGATCCTTTTAGGCTGAAGCATTCCATACATTTTAGGGTGCAGATTAATACCCAACTCCTGCATGAATTTTAAAAGCCACATCAGCTCCTAATATAGGCTGCATACAATATCCGAAACAAAGTAGGAGTGCAAAAAAAGTGATCAATACAAAAAGTAAACACGCTAGTCTTAATTGTCAAGATTATTCCAGGGCAAGAGTTCTTTTCAAAGATTTCTCTTCACACTTGTTCCTGTTAAGTGGCCCAGCCAAGATAGTTTCCAGTTTTATTTCAAATTTACTCATGGTTTTACAGACCCTCCCCCCATTTTTGGGATGCTGGGACACTCAGCAGCAATCACTCCTAGGTGTTAGACAAACCAGCAATCTTGGTCTGTTGGCACCTGTCGAATCCATCCCTTTCAGAGTCCCAAGGTGCATAATATTTTTTTTTTTAACCAACTTACAAATCTGCCAATTCCCCAGTGTCAACGTTCTCTTACAATTACTCTTCTATCAAATCCAGTCTTCAGTGAGAGTCAGATTTGAGGTCATAAGGCCACTCGGATGCAGTGGTGTTTGAGTTTGCAGGGCAAGACTCCTTTGTTTAGTTGATAGAATTCAACAAGCTGGATTAGATCACTGAATTTGGTGTTCCCATCATCCAGACTGAAAAATATCTGTCCATCATCTTCACACTAGGAAAACAGAACATCCTTTTCAAGTTAGGCTGCACATGAAGAGATACAAGCATGGAAAAACTGAGGGAGTACCACCAGTGTGTGACATAAATAAGTGATGGGCATTTGGTTGCCCGAACAACCCAGTGCCTGCAGTTCTTTATGAAACCATGCACAGCACTAGAAAAAACATACCTTAACCCAACTTGTGACATTTTGCTTATGAAAACTTGTGGGCAGAGTAATTGGAAGTTGTACAGATAGCACTGGCATTTATTAGATAAAACAAAAACACCCCAAAAGGATTTCTTAGCTGTTTGTAAAATTGGCACGCTAAACAACGGAAGAGGGTTTGGAACAATAAAAAGGTCTACATAATCTTAAATTTTTCATGCTTTTTTGGATCAGATGAAAATCAAATTGTTTTCCAGCATCTCAGTGTAATGTTATTTGAAGCTCAGCATTATTGGATAACCTCCAGAATAAAACTTTTTAAGGTTTCCCAAAGTTGTTATATGTTTGCTTAAGTGAGAAGGGAGACAACAGCTGCTGTTATCACTGCCAGTCACAAAGAACAAGTTCTGTGCATTACACAGAGTTGTGTAATGTAGTGACTTACACTAGTTTTCCAGCATTGTTAGTAATTTTAATCAGACATTTGACAATTCTAAAGAATATCAGATTATATACTTGCTAATGGAAACATCCTTGTTAGTTACATGAGTAATTAATAAGAGGTCTCCTCTGATGTTGGCAAAAGGTTTGTGGTTTAAAATTCCGGGTTTTGTTACCAGTATCAAAAATAATCTACTTACCGGCAAGATTTGAAAATGCTTTATTTTTTGATGATGGCATAACGTAAGTACAAATGCCTTTGGATTGCTTTGGCTGTCCCGGAGAAGAAATAATCTAGGAGAGAACATTTTAAAGAACAAACTGAATGCCCCATCTGTTCTTAAACAGTAAGAACTACTGAGTAATTTTGTGCCACTGCTGAACTCTTCTTTAGTGGCATTAAGAGGTGATTCGGTAACTGGCAATTTGCTTTCAATTATTATACCATGGCTATGCAACATAATCAGATGAAGAAACAATAAGTGCAAGAAACATGATGGTGGTTCTTCCCCTAAGAAAGTACCTATGAGACTTTCTGTAAGGCTTTTTTTTAAGGTTCCCTCTAACTTAGCTTTCCATTAATGATACATATTCTCATGAAGAAAATGTTATTATTTAATTCTACAGAAAATCTGAATTTCTGTAGATGGGAAAATAATATATGGGTATCTGCTCCCACTCCACGATACCTTACATCAGTTCACAGAAATCCAGCATCAGCAAAATTATGTGTAGGTTAAATGGCTGCAATTGCACAGAAACAGCTCAGTACTTTATTGAAATTATTTACCACTTAAGTAACTTCCACATTATCGAGATGGGGAAAACACACACTGTTTTTTCCTCTAGAACAGTCACAGTATTCTTTCCTCAGCATTAGTGGGAAAAAATGTACTTCAGGCATACAGCTACCAACACCATACACTGTGTAGCTTCCACTTTTAAGTTAACCCACAAAACTGAAGTTCTGCCCCAGATGGACTTTATTTAACATCCAAATGGACTTTATTTAACATCCCTACTGGGAAGAGGAGAAAAAAAGCTAGACAAGAAACCCCATGTTTCCTCCCCTTGACATTCATGAACTAAGGAAGCAGATCCTCTCCATGCCACAGGAAACAAGAACATACCCTTGGCACAAGGCTTATGGCACTAATCACCAGTGGATTTGTGAGATGGCTAAGCACAGGACTGGGGCAGGCCTCTTAATTGCTGACCACTAAGCCAGGAACACACTTTTCCAAGATGCGGTTGCAAGAACTGCTTGTAGTCTCAAGAACCCAAATGAATTTACTCCAGCTCCTCAGAACTGATTGAGAAATGTCAGTACCACAAAAATGCACCATCATAACCAGAGTCAGTTCAGTAGTCAGGGACAGGCATGTCTTGCCACTCTCAGAAACCGTGCATGATATTTGAACATTCCTTTGAAATTCTAGGAAGACCAGATGTGTGGAAAAGGGTCAAAAGCCTTTATAAATTAGGATCCATGTGAGGAAGAAAGGCAGGTTATCTCTCACCTAGCTGTTTCAGATAATGCATGGTATTGCAAGCTGGTGGCACAAAGCAAAGGTCTGCACAACTGATGCTACAACTGTTTACTCAAGCAACCAGCTTCCACACAAACAATGACTACCAAGAGAGATGCATCCTCAACAAGAACTTCCAGAAGTATCAAAGATAGCAGCATCAGTTGCGTGTATACAGTGCTGAGCCTCTTCCATGAACTATCAGGAGACTGGTAACTTTCTACTTTCTTTTGTTCAAGAACACACAGAGCAGACAAACATAGGCAGGAGTTTTCCACCCTGAAAATCACGGTCCTTAGATCTCAGAGCACATAAGTAACATGATTCCTTTGTCACTGCTGGTGGACCTTACTATGGCCAAATGAACCAACTTTCACCTTCCACAGTGAGTAAGCTTATTAGGCACAAATTTAACACAGCCTCAAACAATTGAACACATTTATGAAGACCTCAAGAAGGACGGGCCACCAGATTCCTAAGCCAACAAGACAAAATGAGCCCAAGATGATAATGTGAGAAAACCAGAAAACCAAAAAGTCAGCAGTGCTCCTTTGCTTTCTCAGCTTCTCTTCTGTGTTGGAC
Source organism: Eopsaltria australis (assembly GCA_034509425.1). Classification (NCBI taxonomy): domain Eukaryota; kingdom Metazoa; phylum Chordata; class Aves; order Passeriformes; family Petroicidae; genus Eopsaltria; species Eopsaltria australis. Next base: position 4,962,823 of record JAVTVJ010000072.1, read on the forward strand.
CTGCTTAGCTAAAACCCCCTGTCTAGCCTTAGCCTAGACAAACGCAATAAAAATAGGCAAACGGTGCTTGATGAATATATATATATATGTACACATATATGTGCTACCAATTGCTACTTCCCTAATGTATTTTAGTCTTCAGAAAGATTACTGAATTGCTTCCGAATCAGAAAATGCTGAAGCTTTGAACTTCACTGTCTCCTGCAAAGCCAACATGGATGTTTCTACCTTAACCGTGAGAGCACTGAAGACAGGGAACCAAAGGCAACCATGCCTTTCCCATCTGCAAATAAACAATGCTGAATGCAGTTCAGGCAACTTCCCTTCAATAACCATACCTCCATATAAATAAGGAAAACAGAGATGCTCAGAAGGTATTTAAATCTCAACCACAGACATTTTAGAGAGTGCTGGAATAGCTACTTCCATTTCTTTGCTCTAGAACAGGAATAGTGAGCAAGCACCATTAGCTGCTCTGATTCATGCAAAGAGCATGGATGGCTGATTATAAATTTGTTGGCAAATGGTTAGGTACAGCTTTGCCTGAAAAATATGTCCTCAATTCAGATTATAAGAATTAACTATTTTCAAATTCTAACATTGTCTAAAACTTGATTGCCTCTGTTGAAAAAAAAGTAAGACACTTAAGTGCATTCCTAAGATTTTACTTTTCAAATTAAAAGTTAGGATCCACTCCTACAAACACATATTCTGACTTTTTGGAATCCAGGCAAGTTATACAGGACTGCTCAGCAATCATGTTACTCAGAAGTGCTCAGAAACCTGTAAACCATTACAGCTGAAGTTGTGCTCTCATCTATAAAGCTTACTGTCAGATCATAAATACTGAGCAAAAAGAATACCTACCCATCTACAAGCCCTTGTTGCTTAATAATTCTGTGAGATTCTTCTCTAGAGATTCTGCCGTGAAACCAGTGTTGTGTCCTATGAATAACTGGAGGAGAGAGGAAAAAGAGGGAGAGGGTGGTTAAAAACAGTTACACACGCAATCATTTTTTCCACATACTCATTATTTAAACATTTTAAAAGTGGGTAAAGTTCTCTTACAGCATATAAATTATCTTCCATCAACCTATATAAAAAAAAGAATCTATATAAAAAAATGCATCTACTTAATATACCAAGTAGAGAGGCATTATCTCCATAAAATTTTCCGATTTGCAGATATACAATAAGGTAAACAAGAGAAGTCTCTTATAATACTGCCTTCTCATAGCTTCTTGAAAATATTAGGACTAACAGTTCTTAGAACTCAATGTATAAGCTAATGAGTTAGAAATAAGTCCCTCTAAATCTCAAGTAAAAAATGCACTTTAGTTGGTGCTTTCAAGAGTCAAGTTACCCTCAAATATTTTTATCTTTATTGTTTTGATTTTCAAATGGTATTTTAAAATTCTGTTAATAGAATAGCAAGAGAAAATAGCTGTGTTTCCTCCAAGAAGTCTAGGATATTAATATGAAATTTCCTGTTGTTTTAATAAACTTACAGTCTCAAAGAAATGTTGAGGACTGGCATATTTTACATTTTTCAGTTATTACGGAACTAATTCTGTTTTGCAAACTCTCATTTCTACTCTTTAAAGATTAAAAGATCAGTCACTGACTTTTCTTTTTCCAAAACGGCAGATTAACTGCTGGATTCTTTTCAATGGAAACATTTATGGAGTGTCTATTTTTACAAACTCTGAGTTTCAAAAGACTAGTCCTAAAGAAAAGCTTGAGTGGGCCACCAAAGGAAAACAAGTTCCTTCTACGGTGTCTGTATGGGTAAGCATGTCCATGACACAGAATTTGACATCAAGGTATTTGTACTACATGGCTGCACTCTGTGTCTGTAGGAAATGTACCTTTTGTTTACCCACAGAGGCCTCTGATACTATGGTTACAAACCATTAGAATTTACCTGTACTCAGTGTGGAAGGATGGAGTGGACTTTGGCTACCCAAGATGTTCATTCTTGTGCTACGTTTCTATAGAGAAAATGAATTACCGTTAAATCCACACTAACGCCTCAGGAGAAGAGAATTAGTGCACATGCAATATAGATTTAATTTACAGGAAACTGGGGGCTGGGCAGATTTAATGCAAGGATGAGAAAAAGAAATGCAACTTTGAAGGGGGCTAATCTACAAGCAGCAGCTCATTTCAGTTGGCTTAAAACACAAGCCAGATGTTAATGATGAAAGCTCAGTATCTTAAAAAAAAAAAAAAGGAAAAAAAAAAGACAGAAAAAAAGAAAAGATTGATATGTTTCTGCTCAGGCAAAACACCAGGCACTCAGTAAATCAAGCAGTATTTCCCTCCCGTACATAAAGCACCAGCTAATGCTTCAATAATGACTCCTTTTCCCTAGAAGACGAGCATGTGGGAAAACTTGTACTGCAGCTGTCTGTCCACAAGACACTATAAACAAGTTACATCAGTTTTCATTGCAAGAGGTCCTGCCTCTTGTATATTCTGCAATTAAACTTACTGGGAGCAAGCCATTAGTCAGAGCCCCAGCCTCTTCCATGTGGGGAAGCATTTAATTTGACATATTCCTCCTCAGAGACTGGTTTTGCAAACTGGCAGTAAAGTTCTGGTGGGTCTGCTTTCCCCCTCAACTTTCCTCTGGACACTAGGGGGACAGAGAAGCAGTGGTAGAAGGTTGTTGTGAATGTGACAGTTTTGCTAAAGATGGATATTGACTTTCAGATCTGCATGCTTGCAGTGTGATTGCTTCAGGTCGGAGCTAAGCTATACTGTGACCAGCACTGCACTAACATCATAGCACACTCTGTGTTTTGGCTCTCAACAGACACTTACTGATTGCAAAAATAGAAAAGAAGAGAAGATAGCTACCCTCCAAGCATGTCCTTCTTCCAAGGCAGCACTCTGTGCTTCAGCAGGATTTTCAATAACTCTTCCTATTTGCCCCGAAAAATCCATTGCTACTAGTGAGTTTTCAGATACACTTCTCTGAAAAGGAATTTTCACTTGTTTCAAAAAACAGGGAAAGAAAGAACGAGCTTGAGAGTTTAATTTCAAACTGTTTTGGTTTCAGAAGGCTATCTAAAGTCCTTCAACAGCACAGAAAACACATCTTATTTTTTCCCCTTTTAAAAGATTCACAGACACAAAAATAGATGGTTTTTCTTTTATGACCGCAGGGAAGGGAGATGATTCAAAGGCTCAGAATAAAATCTGTTTGCTTAAGTTGCCCTATTACTATATTACAGTCATTTTCAGGGCCAGTTGGGATCCAAATACAGGATCTTCCCTTTTAGGTAGTTAACAGTCAGCTCTTGGCCCAACATATTTTAGGAAATTTACGTGTTAGTTTTGCCAGACCTAAGCTGGCTTCTGCAGAGACAGCCAGATGTCTCTGTACCGTACATCTCAAAGAGCGTGACGTAGCCAAGATTTTTCAATCAAGTGCATCATGTAAGCCTAAGATAATGGAGAGCCAACCACGGAAACTGTACTCATGCAAAACATGAACTTTACATTGATTGCTACACAATGCTGAATTTACATTTCTTAGCATAAAATGTTCCACTTTTAAAATGCAGAAGCGAATGTATCTTTTCCAACATCGTACATCAGTGAGGTAAAGTTCATTACTTACTACTGGAGTGGAAAAGTGTGGAAGCATGGCTTTTCGCTGCTGGGGAATTCTATAATTCTGATACAGTAGCATTCCATACTGCCAACAGAAACACAAGGACATTATTATTCAAATATATGCCCAAGGAAAAAAACTGCAGTGATTTCATAATACCACTTACACTGGAGCAAGGTGCCACCAGTTTATTTTTCTGATCAGAAGCTGTCCCAAAGCCATTTACATTGAGTAATAGCGATTGGCAGGTGGCAACTGATGAGTAAATATGCCCAAGAAGTTTTGTTTGAAAAAATACAAGCTTGAGTGATAGACACAGGTAATTTCTGCCACTCTCAGCTACCACCATTTTTGCCCTGTAGAACACAAACTTTCAGTTGAGGTCAGAATACACATATTAATTCCCTTCTTTTTACCCTCTAGAACTTTAAAAAACTTCTGCACAAGACATTCAACTCAGTTTTCATAAAGATAAAAATTTGAAAATACCTTGTTAAGCAGATTTTTAAATTCATACACATATCTCAAATTTGGATCCAAAACTAAAACTGTACTTGATTCATATGTGGAAGGAATAGATCTCAGTCATGCTTAAATTCTTAGGTGGCAAAGGTCTGCTTGGCATTTTGCTCTTATCCATATTGTTTTGGAACAGATAATATTTAAGAACATACAGGTAATTTCTCATGAACAAAATAACAAATGCCTCTTAACTCCATGTGCAGCTCTGCAAAAGTAGAAGAGATTAGATACCTTGAGGAGTCGAAAGGCAGTCATCCAGCACGTCCTGCTTTGCTCGTCTTCAGCACACAACAACCGCAGTTCCTTAGTTTCATTTCTCACTCTGTTTGGCTTTAAAGTATTAGAGGGAAGTCAGAAACATTCATTAGAAAACCAACAACACTGTAAGCTAAGAATCACTGTAAGCAGGGTAAAGGCAGGTACAGTATTAGTCTAAAAAACTAGCCAGAAAAAGCTCCACCACACTGACTTTAAAGCTCAGGAGAAGGCTGAGTATGCTTTGAAAGAAACCACTTTCTCAGCTAGGTCCAACAAGATAAAATGTTGGTGCCTCTTGACTTTCAGAAGCTGGGGTCATTGATCCTTGTAGGTCCCCTCCAACTCAGGGTATTCTATGATTCTACGATTTGAAATAACCTGCAGTACTAGTAGTTTATAGGAACAAGGTACTCAGGTCATGCTAGAACCAGAACTGGACACTTAGTTTTGTTGGTTTTGGTCACTGGAGGGATTTTTGGCGGGGTTTTTTGGGTTTTTTTTTCAAGTCTGTGAGAAGTTTTATAAACCATCATTTTGAAATGAAGGACGAAAGTTTCCATAACTGAGGGTAACTGAAAGTTTGCTTCCATCAGTTCAGGATCTGTCCTGCAGCCAGTCTTTGTGATGCAAGCCCTTGTTGTCTTATCTCTGGAATGGCTGCTAGGAAGGCGACTACTTTACTGCTATCATAAAACCGGCTCCCAGCCTTACTTTCTTCTCAGAAAATTACACTTTTCCAACCTTTGGAATACTTTCCAAATGAATCTTTCAGCACAACAGTTTTAAAAATCTTCAAAGCCAACTGGTTATTATATTCATTTTTCCAAGACAAGTCTTCCTCTTTAAATAAAGGCAAAAGTCTGGCCCACAATAATGGTAAAATTGCACCCCATCAGAGCTTGATCTTTTGCTGCTATATAGTTTTGGTGCTTGCTGTCCACAGAAACTTTTCTATTCCATTAGAGAACCTGGAAAAAGCTTTCATCTGTGAGGTGAACCAAGGCCACCTCACAAGCACACCATGCTTCAGCACTGAGCTGCTCTTGCACAAAAATTTCCCAAACCAAAGGAGCACCAGATAAAGTGTTAAAAGTGTCACATGAAATGATGACAAGATTCACAGGACATGCCTGCCAAATGAAAGATGTTAAAGATCAAATCCTCGTGACAGAAAAGGCTTGCAGAGTTTTACATACAAATCCCATTTAGCTGGGGGTTGGGGTGACTCCGAGCTACCAACACTGTCTGGAACTTTGGAAGAACTCAGTGAGAAGATTTACCTTTATACAAAATCCATACTCTGCAGGGGCATTGTACAACTTCTTGCCTGCTATCAACGAGAAGATATTGCTGTCTTCTAGGTCAGCCAACAATTGCAAATGTCTTGGCTCCTGGGGAAGTAATGTGATTTAGCACAGGTAAGTGAAAGGTGTTAAAAGATGTTGTGCAAGCTCTGCAGTCTCTCAAGCCCAGCCTCCAACAGAGGGCAGTGCACGAACACTGCTCCTCTCCTGGGCAGCCTCAAGTGGCCATGGCACACACGCCTTAAACACCAGCCTACCAGCAGAAAGTGCTCGGTGCAGGAAGCTCACAAAATACTTATGCAAACACATCACATTAAAAATGGCCTGGCCTATTACATTGCTCCAGAGAAATCTGAAGGTTAGCACAACTTTAGTGGCCACAATGATGTTGCCTGGCTGGTTTGTTTTTATTTCATAATGAAACTGTATGGCTGTGTTCATGCATTGAGAGCCCAGGGCTTGACTGTCATTTGATCATGCCTTACTTATCTTTTTCTATGGAACAAAAAAAGGGAACACTGTGTGGAAATTTTTTTAAAACAGCAAAAAATACCCACTTGTAAAAGCAGAAAATGCTTTTGCATGCTAGTACTGTGCAACTTCTTTTTTAATCTTACCTTTGAAGTTCCTTTTGTAGAACAATAAAGTCCTGATCTCCTCAAACACATAAACAGTTTCTTCCATGATTTCCTACCCAGCTCTTTCACATGCAAGAAACCTTGAATTTCAGGGCAGCTACTGGAGTTTAAAAAGTTCTGTTGGAGAGGAAAATGTAGATGAACATTGTATCCTATGGATGAATTACAAAATTGTCACTGTATTTGCAGACGAGAGAAGAAAATGGCAAATCACTTTGCTGACTTGAGGCACGGTTTCACACTTGGTTTAAACTGACCTAGATGTTTAATCTGATTTACGACCAAAATGGATATTGCTGCTCCTCCCATTGTGTCTACCTGGCCATCTCCTCCTGCAACTGACACCTTCCTGTTCTCTGCATCAAGACTTGAATCTCAAAAAACCTATTGAACTATTGTTTCTCTGTGTCCCATTCATCTTGCACTTGGCCTGAACAGAGAGAAAGTAAGCTTATTAATTCTTAAAATAATACTTTGTCACAGCAATTTTGGAAAATTGTCTAACTTGGAAACATTGGCCAAAATCTCCATCTTTATCCTAAAGTTTTTGAAAGGGAAGAGCCTATTTCAGGATTTCAAGTTGTCCCAAGACAAGACATATAACAGACAAGAGTATTTCACTGCAAATGAAATGTAGAGCAGTCAAGTAAGTGCCAGCAATTATATCAGACTTCAAGACTGAGAAGCATTTAAGTTCTTGACATAAGTAGAGGGATCACATACAGAATAATTTGATTTGTGATATATCACAGGAAGGAAGAATTAATTATGGTAGGAGAACTGATGGATTGCTCCCTTATTACAACAGGCAAGATTTTTAAATGACAGAGGGCTTGATCAGTAAGTTAAATGCCAAATTAATAAATTCAACCAGTATGAAGAAAAATGCATAAACCTGGTTGGCCTAGATGTCTCTGCAAGTCTTCAAAGCTGTGTTTTGGTGTTATTTGGTGGACAATGTCCACAGGACACAAAACCAAAAACAGTGTCCTGTGTCAGTATTCTTACTTGCATTAAACCCTATTTTTTTTCCAGTCCTCCTCCTCATCTCATCTAACAATCAAATTGGGAAAGAACAATCAATTTTCTTGTAATTTGTACTATGAATCCACTTCTCAGCTCTGAAAGAGAAAAACCAAAAGGAGAATAGATTCTTTTTGTCCAGTCAGCTAAAATAAAAGTAAACTAAGACGGCAAACTTTTTTGCATGTCTGATCAAGGCTGAGACTAGGGAAAACAGATATCACTGGTTTTAATGCTATTGTTATGACTAAAAATACTAGCTCTTAATGCAGTATATGATATCATGAGATGATATTTAATATTCTTCCCTGTTACGTGTGTAATTAAAACCAGCAGAATTGCTCAGTGTTTAAGGTGGCCTCATTTGCAACATGCTTAATGACTACTAGGCTGCAGGAGGTTTACCTTCAATAAATTACAACTGCCATTGAAATTCTGAAAAGTGGTTATGTATTTTTAAACTAATATAAATATTTTAACGAAGATAGTTTTTATGGTTAAACAATGAACTAGAGGGAATATACTCACCCCCTTCCCCCCACCCTCTTGTGTTGTCAATCCCCATGACTTAGGCTTCTCCAGGACTGTACCTTTCTGAGCCTTCCCAGAAGCAAGCTCTCATACCTCACGAGGTTGTAAGGTTTTCCTTTTGCTATCACTTGAGTTACAGCCAAAACTTTTCCATCTTCAATAACATCTTGCTGTTTTGGAGAGTCCTGCTGCTTGTATTAACAAGCAAATTCAATTCTCCACTTAAAGTACAGGAAAAAATGTCCAATGTGTGAAGACCTCTCTTCCTACCAGTCTGTGGCAATGCCAGTCCATGCCAGTTTTGGTCCTTGATTACAACCTCATTGCACATGACTTTCATTTGTAATTCCAGAAATTGGCTTGATTTGTTTGTTTGCTTGTTTCCCAGATGAAAGTGGATACTAAGTTTTAAATTCTTCTCAGTGAATGTGGAACCAGAATTTAGTGGACTTTTATATGGTTATGGGACAAAATGAGAGCACTGTTTCAAAAGTCGGTGGAAACTTGTCATCTTTAAACAGAGAGTCAGTGCATATTTGCAAATATGCAAAATTACAGAAATCAAGCTAAAATAAGTTATTTTTATATTTATATTCTTCATATATTTGTGCTTCTACTATGTAATTCGCCTGTTATTCATGATACTGTCTTCCAGGCATTATGGTCTTACATTCTTAGTACAGTGCTTCTTAAATAAACTGTGTTTTAATTTGGCTCTGGAGTTGAATGTCCACAGGTTGAGAAAACAAGTGAAGTGGAAAGGATTTAGACTATGGGGCTTAGATTGGAGCGGAGAGATTGAAGTGAATCAGATACTGGTCAGAGAGGCAGCCCACCCTTCAGCACCATCCCTGAAGGCAAACCAACTGTACCACCACCACAGTTCCTTTATGAGCAAGCAAGAAACTGTACAGTGACCCCAAAACTTCAGCATAAATGCAGCACACACATCACCACCACGCAGATTGCACATCTCTACCAACACATATGCATAAGGAACACACCCCTGCAATTTAACCTGGGGAGCTTTAAAAATTTACTTTGCAAATACCGTGTACAAATTTCTACTTGCACTTACTCCTTAGGGCATTATTTTTCTATACAAAAAGCAGCTAGTTGGCTGAACCATGGGGAAGTTGGTCCTTATTGTTAATTCTTGCCAGGCATAAACATGGGACAAAAAAAGCAAAAGCAAAACCTCTCATCATCTCAAACTCATCTTCTAATATCCACTTGAATTTTTACACTTTCTCCTGTGCTATGATGTGGAGTATAGAAGAGTACTTCTGTTCTGCCTTTTATAAAAGGTATGTTTGTTTTTCTAGAAATATATCTGCCAACACTGTTTGGGAGTAACATTAGGTGGCTAAACCAGATACCCACAGAGTAAGTTGAGTATTAATGGAACAAATATGTATGACCATAGCTATGAATACTTTGTGTTTACAATTTACACCTCAATGCCACTGGCTAAGATCTTTGTCAGGTATTTTCAACATTAGCCCCATATGCTAATTCACTATATTGGTCTTTCTCTGACTGACTATTTTCCAGACCTCTGAATTCCCTTCCTTCCTCCTTCCTCTCAACCCCTCCCCTCCAGCTCCAAAACTTTCTTTGTCCATACAGATAATTTACAGTACCTGCAAAAGTTGTGACTGTGGGATACTGCCATTTGTTTGCTGGCACCAGGCAACCATTTGTTCTGGAAAGAAATTCTAGACACAAAAAGAAGACAATTGGAAGTCACATTATATTTGAACACTTACAGAGAACTAGTGACATTTTGTTCCAGTCATTAATGTTTTTGAACTATCACTGTTAAATCGCTTTGGAGATCCCCTGACACAGAAAGTAATACTAGGGCTTTTCAAGTGCAGTTCTTCCCTTCCTTCTGCTCACCAGATGCCCATGCAGACAGATTGTGGATTTTTAAAATATCTGATATGCAGCATTTCGTAAGTGCATTTTCCTCTCACTTCCTCTTCTACTGAGGGCTTTTGGGGATTTCTAACAGCCTCTACTTTCTTGGGAAGGAAAGGATGAATAGTCCTGCAAGTTGAATACGCAGTGACTCCTTGCTTATTGCATCAATGGCTTGATTTCAGATTTATTCCTCCAGTTCCCCTTTCATCTGCTATGTTTTAAAATTCCTGTATAATTTGGTACACTGAATTTACTATACACAGCAATGTCATCAAATCATTGTTGAAGTTTTTAAACATTATTTGAAGCACGGAAACATACAGAAATGCCTGAAATAAAACAATGACTGATTATAACAAGATGAATCACAACAAAAACATTTCCAGTTTAGAACATTTGTCACTCTTCAGGCAATATAAATTTCAGTCTTTAGGGCATAAAGAAAAGGGCTGAAGAGGAATCACCCTTCTGCCAGGTAAGTTGCACAATGAGTTATGAAAGCTAACATTTACCAGCCTCTCTTGAGTAGAAACAGTGCCATATGGCAACAGCTAATGCAGTGGATAGGGAGCCTTCACATTCTTACACCACAAGAATGATTTATTCTGTGATTGCAGGAGCCTGAATGCCAAGCATTCTGGGTTTTACTCCCATGCTCTGTTATTAATTAAAATATACCACATGAAACCAATGTGCTAGCTCCCATGATACCAAAACTTCTGTACAACGCTCAGATGTTCATAGGTTATCAGATGGTGAGATCAACAGACGTGAAACACTAGGAACACTCCATGTACAGAAATGTTTCACAAAGTAAAGGCACAAACTCTGCAACAAGCACCAGCAGATGACAAATGTACATACAAGCACATGTGCAAGAATGCAGCAACTGTGTACTTGCATCTATGAGGAAAGGAATGAATTTATCACCTGCAGTTACTTCAGCAATGAGTTTAACCATGACCTCATGTATCTCTTTTTTTTCTCACACCACAAATGCCTGACTGACCCAAAATCTGTTCTTACCTAACCACCTCTGCATTACCCTTCCTCAGCTATCTTGATGGGTCGCACCAGCTGACATTGGTTCATGCCAAGAGTCTGCTCCAACATAATTGTTCAGATAAAAAGTGAAAAAGTTGTCCTCAGATAAGCAGTTACACAGTAACCAGCTTAAAATTACAACATTCGAAGGATCTTACAAATGCAGGAAGAGGTATAGCTATGGCATACAGTACTTTTCAAATATGGGTATGCTGAGGACATAGAGAGGGCAAGCTACTATGATCAGTAAAGAAGGCAGAGCACATTAGCAAAGCACAGCCATAATTTTTGATACATGTATATGTATATACACACATATATACACAAACAATGTTCAATATACGTAATGATAAACTGGAAATCCCTTGCATGGAGTAATCGCTTTAGGGGTTGCCCAGATGGGTTTGGTGTTTTATTAATTATTACTGACAGAAATGAAAAGGTTTGGATACTGCTTGTTACGTGATTAATTTGCTTTGAATCAAGTAACTTTGAAGATAATGAGGAAATTGCACTTCTGATTGTTTTTCTAAAACTAATGAAGACCTCCCTGTCTTGCTCACTCTCCAACATAACTACAGACATTTTGAAACAAGTATACTTGGTAACTTGAAAACACTTGAGGTTTTTAGGCTGGGAGGAGAGTACAAGGAATTTAAACATTGGTTAAAATTTCTTTGAAAAGAATTCTGTTAGCTAGTTGCCTATTTTTTTAATAATAGATGTTTAAGACATAACAGTGCTCAGCAATGTTATTGCAATCCACTCTCTGTGGTGTAAACATTTAAGTAATGAGACTTACCATGGGATTTTTGAAAAATTCATATTTTGCGTAATTCTTTCTGAACAAAAATTTACTTTCACTTCCCATTGTGGATTCAACTTGAACTATGAGCTCATGATCTTCCAGGCACCTCTCTGTGGAAAAAGAATACAATGTTAACACACAGCCAACTAGCAGAAGGAGTGAGACCAACTAAGAACAGAAGTTAAAACAACCCTGTCTAATTCTATTACCTTTTAAGAAATTAGCAAAACACATTCTAGCTTTCAAACCATATTGCCATGAAGCAATACTTTACTTTGTAATGCATTACAAAGTTTAACATTATATGGCAGTGTTCTTCAAGGAATTCCTATATGAGGGCTTCATAAGCACAGACTTTTAAGACAGGAATAGATTTTTCTTGGGTGCAGTAGCTACAATAATACAGATAAACCTCTTCTTTTGGCACAGGTTGTGTGCTGTGGAACTGGCTAGGTGGACAGGTTTAAAGGGGAAAAAAGTTACAGAAAGGCCACTGTTAGGTCTTGAACTACCACAGAAATACAGTGTTGTATTTGATCACACTCTATAAAACCAGTTCATTTCAAGGTGAACTTCAGGCCTTTATTGTAGATGCTAGACAATGGAGTTTATTATGAAAGAGGTCACAGGATCTACTTTACAGGAATACTGACAGAGACAAATGTTTTGTACACATGACAGGGCAATTTTCTGCTCTAGATTTGGTTACAAGGTAACTCCCCATAACCACCACTTCTCTGGTCAAAAGAATGGCACATCAAAGCATGAACAGATAGCTTAACAAACCCAATTCACTGAAAGCAGTAACTCAAAAGAAGACAACTGGCTAAGTGTGCACTACTTAATGAACTCATTATCTTGACAAGTCTTCAGAACTTTCCGAGAAAATATTCAGGTATTTTTCAAGACTTTTAACTAGTCAGTGCTTTCATGCCTTATATAATACAAAATTTAAAAATGAGGTCAAACAAAACATACCTTTTGCAAAGCTTTAAACAAAATGCCTGTGACTTGCTGACCAAAGAAGTTTGGAGAGTCCCTTCCCCACTTTGTGTTCCTGCAATCCTTATATTCCTACAGTAAGAAATACCAGGGTGCCACCCAAGTTCTCTTGGGGTGTTTTCAGGATAGAAAGCAAGTAGTCACTGGCATCTCAAAAAGAGAAAGCTCTGGAATATCATTTGAATTACTGAACTCAGCAGATTATGTGGTGTTCTTTGACTGAAAATTTAACCTATGACTGAATGATCCCATCATTTTTTCCTCTGCACTTAGGTTGTCAGTCTTCACCAGCTCATTGATGACTTCAGCATTTACTGTGCATTTGCAATGTCCAGCATTGCTACAGATTGTGTTTTCTAAGGGGTTAACATTGAAAACCTTCCATAGTGGGCTGCTCTCAAATAAAGAGCTGTTTCTTAGTGTATCAGACATAACACCACTTCGAAGGGATAGTTCTTTGACTATATTTCGCAACAACACTGCTACAGGTGGTGGTTAATAAAGGACATTTTTGCACTACCTCAGCATTTATCACCTAAACCTATACATTATCTAGGGACTTTGCAGATAAAGTTTCAAGTATAGCTGATCTGGTGCTACTATCATGTTTTTTAAGCAACTGGTAAAGTCAAATCTTCTCCACATTGTGATGAGGACTGTGGGCCTGTGAGTGTGAAGGGTTTATTTTTTAAATTATGCTTCCTCCAAAAAACATTTAATTACATTGGTATGAAGCTTCATCACAGCATGAACCCTGAAAGACCACATGTCCTGTTACAGTCTTCTGCCACCACCCAAAGTTGTGGTCTTCGCTTTCCTAACACACTAAAAATTGCCTGTCAGGGACAAACTCTTTATTCTTTTCTGAGGAAATGAAGTATAGATGAAGATTTGTCAATTGGTTTTGTATTTCAGTATTTAGTTTGTGTAAATATATTCAGTGCCTGTTCCTTAGATGCTTTAGACAACTGACCTAGATGTATTCTGTTACTAAATCAAGACCCTTTTGAGATCTGTGGTGATACTCCCACTGATTTAATGTTTATATTTTCATTTTGATGGTCAAAGCCATCTTGGAGAAAAGGTGCAGCATTTCATAGCACGTGCATGTAAAAAAAAGGAAGCTATTCCTGATCAGTTTGCTATTCCTTCATAGAAGTTGTACACTTGGGAAGTGCTTGGTAATTTGCACTCAGATGGTACAAATGGGATGAACTGGACATACAAGCAACTCAGCCTCAGCCCTGCTTTGAGCTTCCTGCTACAAAACTAGAAGCACAAATGTCAGCCTGTTCAGTTCAGTTCAAGAGGTCAGTCTGCCTTCAAGTGGCATTGCTGTGGAAGTGACCAGAAATGTGTCCTTCCAGTTTATCTGATAGGCCCCTCTCAGTCTCCTCTACACACTTCCTGGAACAGACTTTTCCCCCACCCCGCCCAAGTTAATCTGTATTATTATCAGAACTTCTTCTGAACTGCAGCAGTGATACAAGGTGGGAAAAGGAGCTGGATTCCATCATGAACAACTCAAGGCATGACCCAAAATTCCCAGCCAGAGAATCACTACAAATGACAGGTGGACCCCTGTATGAAATAGCCCACCCTGACTTTGCTGTGTTTAACTGTTCCACTTTTAGTTCACTCATATTAAGGGAAATCAATGCATGTAAACAAGAAAATCTAGGTACAAAACTGCAGCAATGCTTTCTGCTAACCCTCACGTATTTCAAAGCCCTACTATGTTCTTTCCTGCTTCAACTGTATTTAGTAAGATGTACAGTCAATTCTGGAACTGGAAAAATGAAGTTTAAGGTAGGGAGGGATTCTTTCAGTGTCCAGACACATACTATCATGTCAATGTCTTCACCAGCATTATTTTTGATAATGTCCAGTACATAGATCTCTGTCCCCGTCCTAAACTGATGGTAGTTAAGCAAGGAATAGAACACAGGGAGAATACCACATTTTATAAACAGGTTAGGTATACTTACAGTAGCAAATGAAATAATGGGACCAATTTAAATTTCATAGACTGCATAAATAATTGACTACAACATGCTTTAGATGTTAGCAGTACAGCGCATCAGGAACCACTTTCAAATGCCAAATCCAGAAAATCTGATGGCAAATTGTCACACCACTGCCTCCAGTGAGAACACAAATATTTTGTGTGGTCAAATAGCTGTTTAAAGTTACGAGCAAGCATACATTTTATTTGGAATACACTTGGCTATATGTGTGAAGTGAACAGTGAGGTAAGGATTCCTTACAAAGTGGGACATGATAAACATGCAGCTGACTTCAGAAATTTGGTCTTGTCCTGAGTCTGTCCAATAGTAAAACAATGAATTGGTTCTGCAAACCAAGCTCTTTTGGAAAGTACTATTAGGCAAAATACAGGGAGGAAAAAAAAGTGAACTACATGAAGGAACTCCTCTCTATTGGTAGCCTTCAAAACTACCAGCTAGAGCATTAAGTCAGCAAGATGTATTGCATAAGAAATAAAGTCTTCTAGAAACACAGAATTCTGACTGGTCTTTAACCATATTTCTTTTCACACTAAGTATTTATTCACCATTGTTTCATACTTATACTAGCAATCTTATATCTAGAGGAACAAATATGGACCATCAGATGCCTGATGGTAACTTCATCCAGGTTGCAGACAGATTACTACCTTGATCTGACAGTCTCTGAAATACAGGAAAGCATTTAAGCTACAGAGAAGCTAGAAATAAGCAGCCAAATATTAAAAAATTCAAACTGCAACAAAAACTGGTAGAAGCATGAAAGTTGGTATTTAAAGTTTATTGAATATGTATACTTTAGACCCCAAATTCAAGAGACTGGATGATGTTTTCTGCTGTTAAATGAACTCATTTATTTCCTTTTCTGTCCTCATCCTTTCAAATATCTGAAATCTGTATAATGACATTTGTTTGGATTCTTTAAACATTTTTTTCTTTGTCTGTTGGCTTTACACGCCCAAAGGCTGCATTACTTCTCACACAGATCTACTGCATGGCCTACAGGGGACAGCCCTGGAGCAGTCCCTGTGGAACAAAGTTTGGTGGCTGCTGAAGGCCCAACCTGCACACCCCACTTCTCTGGGGACCCGCTTTGTGCTTCAGTGTGAAACTGAGGTCCAAGGCAGGCAGGTCCCCATGTATATAAATGCAGCCCGATAAGTATCTTGCTCTTTTCCCATCATTGTTAATTACCAAGTTATTTGTGTGTAAACAGAAGCTTTTGATTTCCTAATCAGCCTCCTGCCCGATTCATTCAGAGATGTCACACACCAGAGTTTGACAGCACAATTAGTCACCATGGAAGCTATTGTGATGTCACAAACACTGAATTGTGGCATCATTGAATGAATCTGGCAGGAGAAGGATGTTGGTTACAAAGGAGAAGGCTTCTGTTTACACAATACCTTGGTAATCAGCAATGATGGGAAAGAGAATATAGAAAAAGAGAGGCTGGTAGTTTAATGAGCATTGATAAAACTGAAAATTTGTAAAGGTTTTTAGAAGCACATGTGGCGTATTAAGCTACGGAGATAAAGATTCTGTAATTTATACCTTAATTCTTCACCTCATCCTATGTCCTCAGAACTGAAAGTTATATCACAGACATAGGCCAATGAGTGTTTAATCTGAAATTTTTCATATATTTCTACATTAGGAGAGATAATAAAACCATTAAATAATCAGGACATCCTATGTGTTTGGGATTTTTTTGTTAGTCTGCAGACCAGTGAATTTATTAATGTTTAACAGTATTGGTTTAGGGCATCACATTGCCAGCAAATAATTTCCTTTTTTTATCTGTAAGGGTTCTGAATTACATTTTTAGACATAAAACCCCCTCTGTTAGCTACAGATAGCATGCACAATTCCAGTGCTGGCGATTGCAGCTTATGATTTGTCTTCCTCTGTTTTCTAGAAAAAACATTTCCCGTGAAGTATATCGACTAATACTCCAAATGGTACACTTTTTCAAGCGCTATTGTATGCTACGGAGAATTATAGATAGCATTATCTGAGCGATACGCTGTTGCAAGCTGCACAGCAGAACCCTGTAACTAATCAGTGCCACAAAATAACAGGAAAAGCAAGACTGAATAACATGAGATCCTTTCAGGTACTGTAATTAAACCAATTCACAGTGTTATTTAATTCCCCACGGTTCTTCCTCTTGCTGCCTTCTTGAAACTGTAACCATGACACCTTAATTTCAATCAGGTGGAGGAGCTGCTGCCTGGAGAGCAGATACCACCGCTGGTCCAGAAATTGCCCATGGATTTGTGGGTGGTGCCACCATTTTTTCCCTGCCTGAAGTCAAGTTTAGCCAACCCCCTCCCCCACCTCAGCATGTCTAGCTTTCATAAGCATTACTGTAGGTATGTAAGGCTGGGTCTGTTCACCCAGGTCTCCCAGCTGGTGATGAGCTGAGCTGTTTCATAGGACCGTACTCTAAGGATCAAGCTTAATTTGCCTAAGCTGTGTATTTGCAATAGCTTCAGACACAGCAAGGTAGCAACAGAGCACTAGCGTGAAGATTAGACAATTCTTCTTTTTTTTAATAATAAAAAACCAGAGGATGGGAAATAAGGGAAGGACTTTAAATGGATTAAACGCTTAACACATCAAATTGTAATACACAGAAAGCACGAATGTGACTTCAGCTAATTGTACAAATAAAAGCAGTGGAAAAGAAAACGTTCCATCTGGAAGCACATTTATATGAATTACACATATTTTATGTTCCCAGGTAACCATGCCACCCCTTTGACCATTCCCTACCTAATCCTAGGTGAGGGTGATGCTCCACTAGAGTCCAGCTGTTATCATCCACACAATGACTTTTGTAAACGAGCAGCTGACAGAGGTCCCTGGCTGTCATGTCTGCTAGAATCTCGACCACTTTGCTTGTTCCATCTTCACTAAAGACTTTTACATCCTGCAACATAAAGGGTACACTTACAGATCAACAGCTCTGAACATAGGCAAACCACACAGCTACTGTAGAAAAGCATCATCCTCTTGGTGTGAGGGTTCCAAACACCTTGGCAGCCAGGACAAATGAAATGGACGATTCACTTTATAACACTTTCTCTCGATGCCCCCTAGACCTATTTCCCCTCCCCCCTCCCCAACACCTCCCTGCACTAAACAAAGATTCAGCAGGGTTAATGTGACCACGACCACAGGAAAAGTGAGAGACCAGGTTCTGCATAAAGCTGTGTAAGGTAAGCAAACGTGAAACAATGTCGAGAGAGTACTTTGGCAACAGTGGGCGAGAGAAATCACATCCAGTCAAACACACACAATTTTCATTGCGATCCCATCAGAGGCCTCTGAACATTCACAGGCCAAGACCCCAAAGATTAAAAATGGCTCTCTTGTTCCCCACTAACTTTTGATTGTTTCGTGTGGGGAAGTCCCACTTGCAGTTTGCCGGCAAATCAATTACCTAGCACAGTCCACACATTTCTCTCTCTGCCCTGACTTCTCTTTTGATCCTAGCTTGAAAGTAGTTTGAAACCAAATGTGCATACGCTGCACATCCTAAATATCAATGGGGATGAGAGAACAAGTCAGGAACCTTCTCTCCACCTCCTGAATTATACAGATGCTTTCCTCTTTGCATTGTTCTGCTCAAGCGAGAGACACTTGCCGCAAAATTATTTCTCCGGGCAAATGTGCAGGTCCCAGATTTAAATCAACTCCGTGTTCAAAACACTCCGCATCCTAGCGAGAGAAGGAGAGTCTAACAAAAACCTGGAGGGTAATTCGATATGGAAAATCTTACCTCAACGGCACGTAAAAGGCAGCAGTCGGAAGAACAAGATGGCATTTTAAATGGGGATTGCCTCTTGAGAGTTAGTTCTCTGCCTCCGCCGACCCTCTGCAGCCTGCGGCTGGGCGCCCGGGGTGCCGGCGGCGTCAGGGGCGGCCGTACCCTACCTGTCACGTAGCCCCTGCTATGGGGACTGTTTCTGGGGAGGGAAACAACTCTGCCAGAGCTCCACTCAAAGGGTTACACGCAATCTTTGCGGTAGTGAATCAAACCACACTGTGCAGACCAATCCTAGCCCTCCCTCCGACTGATGTAATCATTTCCCACACACTATCAGACTTCCAAATTATTCCCGCCTCCCCCAACCCCCCCCTTCAAAAAAAAAAAAGAAATGGAATTACAAAGGAAATGTGTTTTTTTATGACGACCTTGGGGCGCTCAAGCCCCCCGGGGCGGCCGCGGGGCGGGGCGTGGGGAGCCCGGCACGCGTGTGCTGCTGCCCCGGCGCCGGTGCCGCTCCCGCCCGCCCGCAGCCCGGCCTGCCCGCGCTGATGTCATCGCCTGCAACTTGGGCACTTGAACTTCTCCGCCGCCGCTCCCCGCCCGGCCCGACCCGCCCCGGCTCCGGCTCCGCTCCGGGCCTCGCCGGTGCCACCGGGCCGGGGGTGAGCGAGCACGGCCGGCGCCGCCCCCATCCCCCGCTCGCCGGTGCCCCGGCTACGCACAAATTCGAGCCCAGTGAGGGAAGAGTTAAAGCCTCATCCAGCTCAAGTGACTCAAACCCGCGCGTTCAGGAAACGGCTTCATCTGACAGCAGGGATGAGCCAGCTCTTTCAGAAGTGGGCTCTGGAGAGGAGAGGAGGGGGAATCCCGGTTGCTCTGGGGAAGGCATGCGTGCTGTGCAATGTTACGGCTGCACTCCTGCCAACGCTTAGCCGAGCCAGAGGCATCCTCATACACGCAGGAATTTGTTGGGCGTGGGGGTGCCCCCGTTTTCTGTCCTGCGGGCAAGTCTCTGTTGTGTCACTAGCGCCGTGTCGCAGCAGAGCCCCGCATCACACCCGCAGCGGTCCCGGCCCGCTCCGCCGCGGGACATGACGGGGGGGATGCCCGAGACACGAGGGGGGACACGAGTGGATGGATGCCTGAGACACCCCGCAGGCATCGCACCGCAGCGTGCGAGCGGGGAGCGCAGCTCTCGTGTTCCCTCCCAGAATGGGCAAGCACACCGAAAAGTCAGCATGCAACAAGACAGAAAGTAGCTGTTTCGTTTGTTTTAGTGGGCAATGGGAAGGGCTAACACTCGCTTGATAACCTTTTTTTCTTCTACTTTTTATAGTATGGCCATAGATTGAACTGAAAAGTTGGTGGTGAAAGAATTCTTTTCTACTTTCAGCTTACTCTGTGCACATAACTGCACTTTCTGTATTGAAACTAAACTATTTTGGATGGATTTCCTGCCTCGGGAACCAACCTGGTGACATCATTCATTCATTAGTCACGAGAAGCACAGCCCTCTGCTCTCTGCCTCAGCTTTCACAGGGGAGCCCGAATCAGGAATATGCCACAGCAATTGCCACTTTTGCAACATCTGGAGGACAAACCCCTCTCTTGTCCTTTCCTGCTGGCAACAAGGCAGTGATACAGGACAAACTGCACCTGATCATTGCCAGTGCCAAGTCCCAGAAGAGAGGCAAAGCTGTTCTGCTGAGGGTGTCCGTGCAGGTGGAAAAGAGAGAGCTGTGAGACAACCACCACACTTTGCTCCCAAGCATGGAAAGCCTTAATGCCGTGTGGCCACTGGAAGAAAGCTGCAGCTGTCCTTTATGCTCATTCATGCTGTGCTCTCTCGGTATGAAGTAAAGGGGTCATGGGTACGTGTCCCACCCTCCCCCTCCTTGCGCAGAGCCTGAGCTGGTGCCGATGCCAGCCCCCCGAAGTACCACAGCATCTCAAATTACTGGATACTCAATGTGCGACTACCGTAGCTCCCTTCTCCGGAGGGCCAGGCCCTGGAGGCAGCACCCGCTATCCTCACACCACAGCCGCTGTGGGAGTTGGGTTACAAACATGGATCTGTTCATTCGTGGGACCAGTCAGCCCTTGGGGTGTTAGCAGTACCTTTAGAGCCCAGGGACTGGCGTGCAGTGGGTGGGCAGCGGGAAGGCAGCGATGAGCAAGTTAACTTCCCTGACTATTAATAGTGCCGTGTTTGCCATCAAGGACAGAGCAAGGCCATCACCACTGACATCACAGATACAAAACCCTACATCAGGAGGGGATGTAATGGCCTGAGCTGAACCCTGCCCCAGGGGACGGGAGAGAGGCAGAAGTGAGATGAAACCCTGTGTCTCTGCAGAGGCAAGAGTGCAACAGCCCCTAAGAGGCTTACATGGAAGGTAAGGGGATTTTATGCCCCCATAAAATGCTGCAGAATTATGATGTATAACCACAAATACGAAACCAGCTCGACGACAAAGCTTCACCTCCAATTTTCTGACAATTTCTGTGACAAAAGATGCAGATAACAGTATTCCTGTATCACAGAGGGGACTGAATTTAAAGTCAACTGGTCAAATCCAACTCTCTCACTTCTCCTTTTTCTTTTTTTTTTTTTTACGGAAGCACCTCCCACTTTAAGATGTTAAGGGCTCCCTATTCAAACTTCTTCCAGCAGAAACACTGTTTCACTTCCAAAATTGATTGGGGCTTATTATCTACAAAGGAAAATGAAGCAGAATTCATTTGAATAAAATACTCCAATAATGAAAACACTTAGTCTGATGAGAGGTTCAAAAAGTTAGTCTGACACTTTTGCCCTGCATCCCTCCGAGAAATGCAGTGAAATGCAACAGCAGACTGCCTGCAACAGTGATTTACAAAAGGCCCTAATTACGTCAGCAGCACAAGGCACCTTCTATTCAAAATTAAGGTTAAGAATGCTAAGCCAACCAGAGCACTATATTGGCTGAACATTCAGTGCTTTACAGTGCAAAGGAGCAGATAACAGACTGCACCATTGTTCTGGGAAGAAGTCTTCCCCCAAGCTTTTCTTTTCTTTTCTTTTTTTGAAAGACAAAAAGACTTAAAAAATTAAAAATTTAAAAGAACATTAATATTCATCACTTCAGTGGTTTCATATAATGGGTCGCATATCTTGAGTATCTTCATGACTGTTTCATCTTCCAGCCTCAGTTCTTCAACCTCACTGCAGTATTTTGTGTGTATCAAGTAATGCAAATATTTTAGGAATGCGAAGGAAAAAAAATAAACAATAAAAACCAGAAAACCCAAACAGTCATGTGATGGTCACATCATTTCTTCTCCATTTTTTATGCTATTTCTTTCCTTTTTCTTCAAAACAAAACCTATTACTATACACAGTGATCACAGAAATTCACTCTTTTATGCTGAAAATCTTCAGTGGCAAACAGATCTACATTTGCATTCTACAATCTGTAATTAAAACAGTGTCATTTGTATCAGTGCAGACCAACCTGTGTTACCCTGGGTTACGACTCCAGACATAAGAAGGGAGCACTAGTTATCAGAAGGCCCTCTGACTGAAATAATAAATAGATAATAGATAAAAGGTTTCAGTATACTATTTCTTTGAGAGTTTCCCTTTTTAAGAGATGTAGATCAGAGTCTTCACAGAAATCCATTAAAATGCACTGAAGAGCCATTACTAAGAGCTGCACAAACAGAAAATCAGTCCAGCAAGGTTTGACTTCCATCCCCCAATTTCACTCATCACGACTGTTCAGACATGAGAATCATACAATCAGTGAGATAAAGAGAAGGAAAATGGAACTGAAATATATGCATGTACCTTGTGCAAGCAGAAGCAGCTATTTATTGCAGAAGGCACCTATGTACCAGGCAGGTACTTGCTGTTTTCACTGGAACCCTGTTTTGATGAGATCTTTTTTCCAAAAGCATTTTATAATCAAAGCTTACCAGCTCACAAAAACAGAGTCAGAGCCACTGGAGGAATGGGGAAGCTTTCAATTAGGATCGGTCAACTCAAAACTGCTGAAGACTCAAGCTCAGCCTGCAGGCTACCCTTGAACCACTATTTGTCTAGTTGAAAAAGCAACAAATAAAGAAAGGTTTTGCTTCCTAAAGTTACAAGCCTTTGAAAAAGAAAGGCCTCTAAGCATGCTCTGTGCACACCTGACAGGCAAGCAGCTCAGTCAACCACATCTACATGCTGGAGCACCAGCCAGTCCCCCTTTACTTGCCCAGCAGCATTAAGGCAGCTTTATAAGACATGGAAATTTCAACTGCTGCAATGAAATAAATATATAGGTCAACCCTATGGCTCTTTTTGCCTTCTGTGTTGCACTGCTCATGCAGGAAAATAGCCCTTCAGACCAACAGCAGTGGTAACGGCAATACATCGTGGATGAGATCGCTTATACACGCTTATACAGGCATCAGATAGTGCTTCCTTATAAAAGAAAAAACCCTGTGAGTTATTTGATCACTGCTTTTTTCCCCCCTACATATACACATGAAACCCTTGGAAATGCTGAGGTTAAGGTTCTCATAGCAACATTAACTCTCTCCTCTGGCATATACTATATTTAGGTACACATTTAAAAGCCAATGAACAACAAAGGAGAACAACTGTTGTACGATCAAGATCTTAGTCTATGACTTTCATATTCAGAACAACAACATCAAAAAAAAAACCTCCCACAAACCCCTGCTTTAGTTGGCCATGTGTCAAAACCCTCATTCTGTCCCCCTTCACTGGGCCATTGAATTTTAAACCCATTTCCAAGGATCAGAGGAATAACCTGACCTGAAGAGGAATCATGGTATCATCTTATGTTCGGTGTTCATCAAAACCAATACTAAAGTCATGAATTTCATGAGGGCTGTACCAGCAAGAGAGGTTTTGGGAATCACAGAGAAGGGCAGGGCCGGATTAGCACCGGGTTCAAGTCAGCATTGGTATTTGGAGGGTTTGCTCTTTTGAAGCCATCATGTATGAACACACAGCTACACATGCACCCAGTAATTCTGGACAGTTACATTCCTTCTAAAAGGAAGGGAGAGAGATGGAGCAACTTAACATCTGAAGCACTTGACAAAGGCTCCTGACTCTGGACTTAAGATGGATGCCATAAGCGATGTTGGCTGAATTCAGGGCACTGTGGTGATTAATCAAGCAAACGCCTCTCTGCACTATTTACATCACGGTTTAACCCCAGTCAGCAGCTCAGCCCCACACAGCCACTCACTCACTGCCCCCAGTGGGATGGGGGAGAGAATTGGAGGGAATAAAGTTAGAAAACTGATGGGTTGAGTCAGTTTAATCAGGAAAGCAAAAGCCAGGCACATGAGCAAAGCAAAACATGAAATTCATTCCCCACTTTCCATGGGCAGGCAGGCGTTCAGCCATCCCCAGCAAAGCCCGTCATGAGTAATGTTGGTTTGGGAAGACAAAAATCATCACTTCAAACATTCCCCCCCCTTGCCCTCATCCTTCTTCCCTCGGTTTCATACACCAAATGGTGCAGGATTTCCCTTGGGTTAGCTGGGGTCAGCTGTCCCCACTGTGTCCCCTTGAGCTTCTCGTGTTACCCTCTCTTCCTTGGCTGGAGGTGAGGAACAGAAAAGACCTTGCCTCTGTGTAAGCACTGCTGAGCAGAGACTAAAACATCTCTGGAATTATCAACACTGCTTTCATCACAAACCCAAAGCATGGCCCCATACCAGTTACTAAGAAGAAAATTAACTCTACCCAGTCAAAACCAGCACAATTACACACTGCAATTGTTGACATTTGAGCTTAAAGAAATAAGCAAAGTGTGTTACATTGCATGTATACAAAGCACATTTAAAGGAACATATACAATGAGCACATTTGGGATACTATTAAAGTTTAAAATAGAAATATTGTAATAACAAGCCAAAGCTTTTCCTCCTCTAATTCAAAACTTCATATGAAAATGGTTATTTGCTAAGCAGGCACTGAATTATCTGCTTCCATCTTCTCAAAACTTAAAGCATTTCTTAAATCAAAAAGTATTGCTCTCTGTATAGGTTTAGCATCGTATAGCAATTGCATCAAAGCATCTTCAAAAATCTCAGCTATTTACATAAAACTGTGCAGAGCATATTTTCAAGACATAACCACTACCTCCATGAACAAAAGATTTATTTCAATGTGTGTGCACATACTTAGAGGCTGAAGGTTTGGAAACTGTAAGTTGCTACCCTGTAATTTCCATATTTTAAAAATAAATAGCAGAATGCAGTTTTAAGTGATACATACCTACATACAGACAACACATCAATTTTGTGACAGTATTCCCAAAAGCTGTTTCAACTCTCTCCCACTTTGGTTTAAATGTTCAGATGTTCAGATAGATCATTTGACCTGTTTGACATTTTCACATCTTCCCACTCAATTCCTCATTTGCCTCTCATTTTTAGGTAAAAGAAAGGAGAAAGACTTTTTCAATCCTTCTAAGAGTAACAATAGGCCTTTATGAATTTTGCTGAAGCTTCAGGGTATTTGCAGAATGCTGGAAGAGAGAAAGCTTGGGAAGCAGTTTTTATAGGCTTTGACAGTCCACAACAGCAGGAAGGGAGTGCAGCAACAGCCAGCTCACTCAGTCCTGGATCTGGGGGTCCAGACTGTTCCAGCATTTTCTGTTAGTTTTGACTGTAAGTCTGTAAATGTGCTCCCTCCTCTCCACACAGCTCCTCCTAACAGCAATTGCTTTTTATGCAAAAATCCTTTCTGGTTTCAAGATCCTTTACATACATTAAAAAAGACAGTTACAGACACTGTTACACTCATTTGATTATGTAATGAAAGGCATTAAATTATTTTGCTGGCATTAACCTTTATCTTTCATATATTTTATTGTGCAATTTATCCCTAGATAGTTTGCAATTCTCCTCAGCTGTGCTTACAGAATGCATTATTTATTGTCTGAATTTGCTCCAAGAGAAAGGTTTAGTACAAAAGTTCTTGCAAACACAATTTAAATCACTAACAACCCTAAAAAGGATAATACAAAGAAAAACCATAATAATTTTCTTGATTAAATCCTTAAGTAACCAAGCTAGTTACTGAGTATTTTAAATTGCTTTGCCATTATAAATTACTCTGTAGGAAAGGAATTATTACCACATCTTCCTTGCTGCACAGGCTTCCAACCACAAGAACCACATTAATTTGAAGCTTGGCAGAGGGTGCAATAAGGCTCCAGGGAGCAGCTTCCCATAGGATTTAGGAAAATGGTACAGGTCCCCAAGACTTGGATGGCTCCTTCTTTCCCAGCAGAACACTGTGACAACAGCAGCTGAGGCCCTTGTCATCTAGGGCCCAGGCCACCCTATGAGCCAAAAAACCATTTCAGCACAGGGCTCGGCAACGTGCAATTGGCTTCTCACTTTGATTTACAATTATCCAAGTGGAACTTCTGCATGGGTAGTCCACAAACCCCCCCTTCCCTTGCATGCTTTTCTGAGGAGAGAGGAGCAGGGAGGTTTCAGAGCAGACAACAGGGACACCTCTAAGGGCTGCATACACACCTAGACCTGGCTCCAGCACTCTATTTGCATCTACAGGTCCAGCCACATACTATTAGGAAAGGGACCAGAGACTGCTTTCAAAGATGTCTTGGGAGACTGAAAATATATTTGAAAATTTATGCATTTCTGAAGCATGGGAAAACCTTTAGGGTGGTGACTGTTTCTTATGTGATAAGATGGGACCTTGGGATTTTGATTGTGGTTGATGTAGTAACAGAAATAGAACATAAACAGCAGCCCAACAATAGGGGACAATGCCAATTAAACTATATTTGGCATGTCCAGACACAACAAAACAAACACTTTATTTTAAGAACAAGTTGTTATGAAATTTGTCTTGAACAAATGCAATCCAATTTACCTAGTCTGGTAGCAGAGGAATCTAAGCAAGCACTAAGATGTAGGGCTGGACAGAAATTAAACTTAGAATGCAATAGAGGGTAAGACAAAGATAGACCCTCTTCCCACTCCTGTGTCTTCCCCCATCCTCCCAAAAAAGTAATCACAAGGAGTGAAAAAGCCAAGGATTTAAGGACCTGTGAATCTGTTCCCCAGTGCTTTCAAGTGCAGAGTTCCTAAGGTTTCTTCTGCATCCCTAAAGGCTAAAATGAATTTAAAAAATTAATGAAAACAAGTTCTTAGCTGAAGCCCCAGCTCCCAGACCTGCTGGAACTGACTACAGCAGCATGAAAAGAGTTTTTGGAAACGGATACAGTGGTGCACTATATTTAAAAAAGAAAAAAAAATCAATTATCTGTCTTTACAAGAGTTCCTTTATTCCTCACACACACACACACATCCTGATGAAGCAATGACATCCCAGAGCAGGAAGTTAAAGCAAAGATGCCAGGGGAGAGGGGGAAGCTAGAAAGCAAAACAAAGGAAACTTTTAAAGAAAAACTTCTATGAATTCAACATGCATAGCTTGATCAGAGAAGAATCAAGTATACGTCCCATGGAGAAAAAACACAAGGGCTACAACCAACCTAAGTGTGAAAACATGAAGAGGAGAACAACTTAGGGCAGTGAAAAAGATAATGGAAGCTACTGATAAGAAAAGGCAAAACACAGAGAAGGACTCCTCATGAAAACTGGCTGTAACCTACGGGCACTCAAGGAATGTTGACCATTTGAAGTATAAACACCCTATGAAATTTTCAGGACAATGGCTTCCATGTGCTGAAAATCCCAAAAGCTCAAGCCCATCTTGGAAATACAGATTTCCCGCACTCCGACAGCACCGGGCGCAACGCACAATCAGTTCTTCCAATCGGGCTGAGTTCATCCTGCTCTGACAGTAGCAGCAGGGTGCTTTATAAGGAGAGGGTGACAGGCTTAACTACAGCAGCATGGCAGAGCATCCCTAATGCCCGTACATTATTCAGCAATATTGCTCAACTTCCTGTCTCCCAAGCTACCGGCTCTGGAAGCCGGCGATTCCAAGGAGCGAGTATCAGCTAATTGTTGCTGCCTGCAACGTTCAGGATGTTTTATGGGTCAGTTTGTCACATGCAAATAATAAATGCTTTTAAGAGAGCTGCTCACATTGAGGGGGGGTGGGTTTCTTCGAAACTGTGTAAGCATCAATTGTGTGGCCAGAATTAACCCCCTGCAGATCTTTACCCAGGAAAATCATGTCAGTGGAAGAAGAGAGCTGATGTTACCCTCTCCCAAAGGCATGTGATTTCTCATTTTCAGTGATTTCCTTAATGGGAAGAAAACTGTTCCGTGAAACTGCTCTACTGTTTAATTTTTGGTAGATTTAAGTATCAGAGGAAAATAGCAGAGTGATACAGCAAAAGTTTCCAGGGCTGAAGTAAGATCTAGGGCTATGGCACCATGATTAAGCTGGGTATTCTCTCTTGAATGCAGCTAGCCCCATGCAAATCTCACTCTCTTCCAACTTGCTAAGAATTATTCATTTTCAGTGGAAAAAAGTGAGAAAAATACTGGCATAAATCCAGAAACAACAAGACAAGAGGTTTATTAGCATGTTAGTAGTGTCTAACTACCCCACCCCAAAATACTTAATGTAGAGATCCAAGGTACCAAGAAATTTTTCATATGTCTCACTGCTCTGCTTCACTGCTGCACCCATCCATCTATGCACATTACAGGAAGATCAACTCTCGAGTTTAAGTAAGCATCTCTAACTTTACATTTCCAAGTTCCCTCTCCAGGGCTTGCTTGAGACCACTTTGCACACCCCTTCCTCCAAGTAGGGGCACCACAAACAAAAAAACAAACACAAAAAAACCCCACACAACCCAACCCTTTGCTTAGCTTACAGGGACAAATTCCCTGCTGCCATGGTTACCACTCCAACTTCTCCTGTGGAACAAGAAATAAAAAAAAAAAAAATAGAAAAAAAAAAACTTCACTGAGAACAGACGGCTATATGTTAGCTCTCTCTCCCCTCACTCATCATTGTTAGCCACTAAATCAGCTACATCTGGCATATTTAATTTGGACTAAATAAAATGTCACTAATTAAAAAGATGCCGAACAAGCAATCCATGACATTATAGAAACAGCTTGGTATCCAGCCTATTATGAACTGAAAGGAATCAACCAGTTTTTACCAAAAGCTGAGAAACAAAGGCAACTAAATGGTCCTCTATACAATCCTACTCACAACAATGTCCTCCAGCTCTCCCCTATCATCTACATGTACTGAGGTTTCCATGCATTAATTCCTGGAGCAGCAGTGGCTCAAAAGTGAAGTAGTTAGCTCATTATAGATTGTATTATACGGATTGAAGTCTGCAGCATTTATGCCAACTTTTAAAAAGAAAGTTACTTCGCTAAAGCAACAATAAGTAAGACATTCAGCAGGCACACACACAAGTTGCTTTAAAGGACCTGTGGCCACATAGTGGAGGAGCAGTAATAGCCTCTCCTCTCTTATCTCATGCTGTCCCCAGTTCTCAGCGGCCTGATTTGAAGTACCACAAACTGCTCCATCCTTCCTCTCTTGCAGCTCCTCTCTTCAGCCTGTTCCTGAAGATTAACTTGTCAGCTCTCTGCATCTCCTGCTGCAGGTCACAGTGCAGAGATGTGAGCACTGCTTTGTACCAACACCTATTCCAGAGCAGCTCCTCTTACCCTGACATCAATACACCCTCCCCACCCAGTCCTTCCCATCATACTATACATCTTTCTCCTTTGCAGGTACATCATTATCAGTATTCCACTGCTGCTTATCAAACAGATTTCAGTGCAAAGCTGCACTGAATCACATAAACCTCTTTTCACAGCCCTTAAATGTTTTCCATCATCTTTTTTGCCAACTGGTAATCTTTCATTCTATCCCTTGTGACTAGTTGAATAAGCACTTGAGTGATGTTATTTTTAGTGCCTCTAACGCTAAGGATTTCCCATGAGAAAAGATCATCTTCTAAGTGCTCTGGTCCAGGTTCTCATCATTTATAAATCAGACAACTGGCTCCTCTATTTTTACTGATATATGACATAGAACACATATTTAGGTGTACTTTGATAGCCACTGCTCAATTTCAGTACTGTTCATAATCAAATATGATCCAAACATTCAACATAGAAATCCCTTCACTAAAGTAAATTATAATAGAATTCTTACAAGATATTCATGTGGACTATGTTGGTAATGCTGGCACATGCCAGGCAAGCAAAAACATTACTCTTACAAATTCAGTAGTTATAAATGAAATTAACAGGGAGCTCTACCCTTATAACTCCAAACTTTAATTATTAAAGACATAAGCAAGAGATGAACTCTTTCAAGATCAACACACCCTTAACTGGGTTTTGGGTTGGGTTTTTTGTTTTTGTTTTTTTTTCTTCATTGTAAAAGTTTAAGAACAACCAAAGGCTCATATAGGGTTGAGGGATGGAAGGGATCTCTGGAGGTCATCTCAAGCAGGGTCACTTAGAGACCTTTTTCTGGGACAGTGTCCAGGGGCCTTGGAGTATTCACAACCTCTCTGGGCTGTGACTGAGAGCAGTCAGTCACCCTCACAGTTAGAAGTGTTGCCTCACATTCAGAGGGAACATCCTGTGCTTCCATTTGTGCCTGTTACCTCTGGTCCTACCACTGGGCACCACTGGAAAGAGCCTGGGTCTGTCCTCTTTGCACCTTCCTTCAAGGTAATTATCCACATTCATAAGATGCTCCCGAGCTTTCTCTTCTCCAGGCTGAACAGTCCCTGCTCTCTCTGCCTTTCCTCACAGCACAGATGCTCCGGTCCCTTAATCATCTATCTAGGCCTTTGTTGGATGTTCTCCAGTACGTCCATGTCCCTCTTGTGCTGGGGAGCCCAGAACTGGACCCAGTACTCCACATGTGGCCTCACCAGTGCTGAATAGCCTCCCTCGACCCATTGGTAATGGCTTATCTGCAGCACCCCAGGATGTCATCAGCCTTCTTGGCAGTAAGGGCATATTGCTGGTTCACATTCAACTTGGAGTCCACCAGGACCCCCAGCTCTTTTTCTGCCAGGCTGTTTTCCAGCTGGGTGACTCCCAGCATGTACTGGTACCTGATGTTGTTCCTCCAAAGGTGCATTTTTTTTTACACTTGCCCTTGTTAAACTTAATGGGTTTTCTTGCAGCCATTTCTCTAGCCTCTAATCTCTTATACAGATAGTGAAAAGTTACATAACCACCATGACATTAACTAAAAGCATAAAAATGATCCAGTTTGATCATAGTTCAGGAGCCCTAAATGGGTCTTTTCATAAACCAAAGTGGTTCAAAGTTCCCTTTAAGTTAGTATTACGGTCTGTTTGCCAAAGGCTGATGAACTTAACAGTGTAGGTATAAATATGAAGTAATGTGCTGAAATCAATGTCACGATAAAAAAAATGCTTCCTCATATAGAACTAGATAACATAATGCTAGGGATCTGATGCCAAAGTCTGCATGAAAGAAAATGCTACTTCTTCATTCAGCATCTGTTTCAGATTATTTTACATGGAAGTCACTGCTGCTCTGAAGCTGTCAAGGCAGAGTCAGCTTCCAATTAAGCTATCTTATCTTTGAAGCTGACTGGAAGCAAAGCTTTCTCCTCCCATAGGCATCCCCCTAGAAGCAGGTAATCTGAGATAATTTCCAAATGTATTTATTCTGTGCTGTCCACCCAATTAAATATCTTACACAAATGCAATCAAAGAGCCTTCTCTCTAATTGAAAAGTTTATGCAACAATTTTCATGAGGATCCCATTAAACATTTAAAATAATTACCTGTATTAAAAAGACAATTATATTCAAACAGCTCACATGCCTAGTTTCTTTGTTTAGTGTAGGCAAATGGGTATGAAAAAGATCCCCAGAGGAAAAGAGCAAACGTTGGGTGAATCTTTTAAGACAAGAGACACTCCCTAGAAACCAATTCTGCATGATATTAAGTGGGAAATCTTTTAACAGTGGCCTTTCGACTGTAGCTGATCATAGAGAAACCAAGCATTTCCAAGAGTCAGAAAGGCAATGACAAGGGAGCTGACTCTGTATTTTTATCTGTATAGATAACACATAAAAGTCATTACCAACATGCATTCTTCCTTCTGTCCCTTTCTCCCCTCCCTAAATTATTGTCAAGACGTTAAAGAAATCCACCATGCAAAGATACCAGTAACTTTATCTCCGTCCTGGCATGAATGATAATTTTTTTCTCAAAGGATTTTGATGGCTCTGTATTTATAACATGGATCTTCTTTAGGATTATGCTGAGAAAAATCTGGGTCATTGAAACCTTCTTGAACTGAACCACAGAGAAAATAAAAGAGACTATAAAGGCACTGGTGTCAGGTTTATTAAAGGAAAATGCCTCTTCCCAAGCTCATTTTTCCCCCCAGATGGACTGGCAGAAGGTAGATCAACCTTTGGACATCTTTCTTATTCTGAAGCTTCTATTTCCATGAGTGCATAATTCCATTCCCTTTCAAAATAAATCATTTTTTAAAATGCTCTGCATTTGGCTCACAGACCCAGCTATGTAAGTTTAAGAAAGCTAGGCTCAAAAGGCAGAAGTACAATTTAGATCAACATATAAATATAACAGAAGACATGCAAACATCTCAGGATCTTAGGGTCCTGGGCAAGATAATAATGTAATAGTCCCTTCTAGACAAAACTTGGATCAAATATATTTCAATGTAAACAGTATTTTTCCCATCCTGCCCCAAACAGTAGCTTGGGTTTGATATGAATCTGAATACTAAGATCTGCTTCCTTAATCTCTATGCTTATTGCAGTCTTGTATTTATGTAAACTAGTAACACACATTTAAATATCTCCTATACATTTCAAAATCGAATTCTTCCATTCAATTGCCATGTAGAATTTCACAGGTTATATACATAGTTGGACATGAGAAAAGTTTTGAAGTGTCCTTTACTGTATTAATAACTCGCAATAATAATATTAACTATTAATTATTACTTCATTTCCAACTGTGTCAAACCAAATCTGCTGACTTCGGCAAATCTCACTAGTTATCACTCTCAATTCATTCATGTAGAGACAATTCTGCACATAAGAAAAACTTTACTCCCTTTCAAGCTTCAGAAGGTTGGTGGCCTTGGGTGGTGGCTGACAGTTAAGGTTTCTTACTGGAGAAAAATTTACTTTGCCTTTTGTACAGTGTAGAAGCGTGTCACAAGACTTGCTTCTTCCACAACTCCTCCATTTCCTGCACAAGGTTACATATGGCAGAAGTAAAAATTTTTGGCTACCTGCAGAGTATTAACAAAAAATACTCAGTACTGAAACTATTTTTGGTTCACCTGTTGCTTATACAGTCTTCAACATAACAGACACTAATCAGACCCAAAGTGTAACTTGTAAGAAATAAGTGGTTTTGTGGATTTGTTTCCAGAGTTTTTAGTTAGCTAAAACATCAGAAAGAGATCTTAATGACTTTGATTGTCCATTACAGAGATAATCAGTTGGGAAAATTAAACCTCCTTCCCTCTTCACAAACAAACTTGAGATTCTTGCATTTGGTTTTCTACACAAAACAGCAGTTAAGGGTACAAAATCAGAAAGCAAATCAGACGTAAGTTACTTTCTGAAATGGCAGTCCAGTTCCTCAACCCTCTCCCTTAGAAACTCCTGCTATTGCTCTCCCCTGCGCGCTTACTGGCTCTTGAAGAAGAGCTATTCCCCCAGCCCAGATTCCCATTTGTTACTAAAGCTTTTTTTCCTCAAAAATTGGCATTACTATTGTGTATCAAGTACCAATGGCTAAAACTATCTGCCCATGAAAGTCTGTATTCCCTCCCTAAATTTTGTCTATGCTCCTCTATTGAAAAGGCTACATCAATGTCTGAACACTGCACACTGAAGTTAAACCTCTAGACATGTAGAAGAGCACTGACTTGCATTTGCACAAGACTTTGATATGAAACTCATGATTTTTCACAAGCCTTTAAGAAATGATGGAAAAAAATCAGCCCTGGAGCTGACAGCATCCCTCCCAATAAACGGAGTCTGCTGCTTCTTCCAGGAGTAACTGGGGAGGACATTGGCCATTCAGGCACATGGTCAACAAAAATTTCCCGCTTAGAAAAAAGGCCGTGTTTGGTCCCAATGAAACAGCTTGGTAACTCAGGGGAAGGAAAGGATCTTCATGGTCACAGATCTCTACCTGCTTTGCATTCCACCAGAACTACACAGAGGTGGCAGTCATTTCAGCTGTCACTAGCCACCTCAGGCAAAGCATATCCTGACTTCACCAGTCATTCAGGCTCCCACTGTGTTCAAGGGAAAGAGGAAGAGGCACTTGTGCAATTTATCATCTTCTATAGTTTTGCTACTCTAAGACGGCATGAAAGCACTTGAAATGTACTCCTCTATCTCACCATTAACTGGAGACAAGCAACCCAAATAAGAGATGAGGAGGAACAGAACACACACCAAGGTCCCTTGGTCAGACCATAAGGCTCATCAAGTAAAATAAGGAATGCAACACCTTCCCAAAATAGCACTTGCTGTTGTTTTTGACAGGAAGCAAGCTTCTACCTGAAGAGGTCTGTGAATAGAAGGACAGTAAAAGGCTGGGACTACCATCTCTGCATCTGACAGCAGGAATCTGACCACCTAAGGGTGATTAAACCCAAATCTCTGACAGAGCTTCTATGAGACTTATGCACTGAGTCTGAGCCAACTGCCGATTCAACCACTCATGATACAAAGTCGGACACAAGAATGTGAAGATCACCTTCACCAAGAAATCCCAGTATCATCCTTTGAAGTTAAAGTTTTTTATCTCCACTTCTTCCAAGTTGAGATTCAAAAAAGGGCTTCTTGTAGGTGGGCAAAGCATCTATGCTGGATATGTTCATCAGTCTACATGCCACCTTCCAGCAGCAAAAAAAATGCCACTGCACAGCAAATAATATAAAAAGCATGGCCATTCCTACTACTTGTCTGTTGTAGGTAAAGATCTCCAAGTTTGTCTTACATTAATGCACACATTTTATAATTCAATATGCAGTCAATAATCAAAATAGGTATTTAATTCCAGATACTGGTAATTCAGCTACAGCATACAAACCTGATTTGCAATCATGTTATGCAAAGTCAAACGTGTCCTTCAAAAATACTTCATTATGGTTGCAATGCAACTAATTCTGCAAAATCAGAATTGCCCAGCATAAAGAAATACTCTTCAACAACCTTTCAAAAGATCTGTTAAGTCACTGTAGGAAAATTGGCCTTGCAAAAGTGTTACACCAAGACAATTTGGTTTGTACAAAAAATCATGGAAGTACTTCCATACCAGGGTCAGATTTCTGCATTGACTGCAAGTCTAAGCCAAGCAATCTGAGCTACTATCCAGTCAGACTTTAAATACCTTCTTTTCAAATATTTCTGATGCACTTCTTGAACTCAGTGAGACCTTACTGATTTGAAATTTTATATAAACATTGTGACATAATTTAAGAGGAAAAAAATTTACTTTCTCCTTCCCTACATTAAGGTACTTTAAAATAAAGAAATGAAGATAATCAACTAATTCCCCTACAATCCATCAGTCCTCATACCTAGATATTGCCATTAATTTGCACCTAATATGTTCAGAGAAGACATAGCTGTAGTAGAGGTGAACCCAATTATGCAGAAAGCAGAGACTGCTGCAAACTCAAAGAATACAGTCTTTATGAATCATGTCTGACACTGTACACATCTTTTAATACTATTTCTGCTGGAATTTTATTAGAGTCTCCCTTTTCTTAATGGCTAGTATTTGAATGTAGGGCTATTAGCACTTTCAGGCCTCTGGCATAGGGATGAAACAAGGCCTTTGCGTGCACATCATCCTTGAGCATTTTGATAGACAAGTTGAACATCACAGCTTTTACAGCTTCACGTTGGAGAAAGCTTGGGAAAGAGGCAAAGCGGAGAAAATGATCTGAGCATGTTCACAGTGCTGTAGAATTTATTTCACCATCTTCAGAGTTACTAAGTTATTTATTTATTTAAGGGATAGAAGTAACATATAGAAAAGCTTCCTATGAAGTTCATTCAGCTCTTTCATTTCAATGATTATATGCCATTATAGCAGTCTGTCACCTCAGAGCCATTCGGACATCAATGGATGAACTGCTGGAGACACCCGCAGCCATCATCTGCTGCACAGGCACTTTCTCTACTCACTGAAAGACTGCATCATGCTCTGCCTCACTTCTTGCAGGATTTCTTGCTGCAACTGAAATCCTAAAAGGTTTCTCTGTGACCTCCGAAGGGTGCCCAAGTGCTATTCCATGGACACAGAGGGCAAGATACAACGAAACCTTACAGACAGAGCAGCGAGCGCAACCTTGGGGAGAGCACGAAGTTAATTTCTTGTAAACCAGATTGGCTTGAAGTTCCTCTGCATTAGTCGAAGTGTTGCAATTAAGTACTGCTCTAAGCTATGCTTAATTAGGCTGTAAGCAAATGCTCATTTGTAACTTGCACGCAGTGTAACGCAGAACTGAATGTTCACTGGGAGCAAAGGGAAATTGCACTGAAGGTACATTTGCACAAA
Source organism: Eopsaltria australis (assembly GCA_034509425.1). NCBI lineage: Eukaryota > Metazoa > Chordata > Aves > Passeriformes > Petroicidae > Eopsaltria > Eopsaltria australis. The sequence continues at coordinate 4,998,870 of JAVTVJ010000072.1, forward strand.
TATAGCTGCCAGCCTCTTGATTTTCCCCTTCTTATTAATATCCTAAAAATACTAAGTAGTGTGTTACATTGTAAAAACGGTCAGAAATTGACAGTCTTTATCCTTGGGACTGAATGTGGTGCTCCCATGGCCCCCCAGCTGACAAGCACTTCACTTCCCTTGGAATGACAGCCTCTCTCTGGAGAAGATGAAAGACTCAGGATTTAGATTACCTTCTATCTGTCCAGGCAAAAAAAAACCCTCCAACAACTCAATACCAAAAAAAACAACCAAACCCCCAACAGACTAGGATGCAAATCATGGTGGGTAAGTACGCTCAAAGGAAAACAAAAAGCATAAACCAAAACTTTCACCTAAAACATTGACTGGATCCAGTTTTCAGAAGTAAAACCCAGTCTCAGCACTGCCCATGAAGACAACACAAGAGGTTCTCAAATATATTTAGGACCTTTTAAATGCTAGAAATGGAATGACATTAGCTTCAAGTGCAGCAAGAGCATTTTTCAGCAAAACATTATTTGAGTCTGCCTTTTAGAGCAAGCTCATTTGACAAGGCTGTAACACAAGAGGCAAGGCTCAGCCTCACTTGGATGAGCTTTACAAAGCTTTAACAAGCTAGTTTGTTAAAGAAAAAAGTTCAAAGGTCAACCATGGAAAAAAATACACAGAACAAACTAGCATGGAACACTGAAAAACATGGAGAATATCAAATACAAGGTTTTACCTGCATGAATAGATGCTGTTATTCCTGTAACATTAGCTTTCTTTTCTTTGCCTCACGAAGAGGAGGGTGATCTTTATATATTTAATGTCTATTTCTTTTCAAGCTGTTCATAAATCCGTTATAAGGTGTGTGACAGTACTGCAAGAATCTTTTGATTTTTTTCTATACACAATCATATATATGTGTGTGTGTGTATGTTTGTGTATATATATACGCTTCAAACATTTAAACATAACACTACTGTGAAGTTTGTGACAACTTAGTAAAAAACATTCATAAACTGAAGCACAACAGCTATTTTTCAATGCTAAAACTGTGTACCTGATACCTGATGCTTATCAAAGATCCCATCCATAGCTTGTTCAGCAGAACTGAGTACCTGGTAAATGGGAATTGCTGAAAACATCTGTAAAGCTATTTACAAGCTGTAGAAACACTGCGGTTGTCTTGCTTTCGGTGGATTTTAGCAAGCAATAGGGAAAATAACTGTAACTAGCAACAATGTGACAAGCAAGTTACTTCAGAGTAATTAGCTGCTCTTAAAGTTTGCAGGGAACGACACGTTCACAAATGACTCACAGAAGCCTGGGGGCGACTTGTCTGCAAAATTAAATGCAGGTGTTTTACTATGGGGACACTGTTATTTTCGTTAGAATACTCTTTTCATTAATGTTTTGCACCTCCTTTTTTTCAGCAGTTTTTTTAAAGCAGTGTTTGTTCCTTATGAACGGCTTTTTCTTATTCTTATTACCTATTCTGGCAAGGAGAGTAGGGAAATAGAGTTTTTTCAATGAACATAAAAGGCAAGAGGAGGAACACGACCAAGGTCAGCACACGGTGAGGCAGCCAACCTTCCCTGGTGACTGTCAGGCACAGACATGAGGCCCAGCACTCAGGAGCTGCTTCCTCTGCAGCTCCTGAGTGGGATTCAGCAAGCCCAAAGTCTCCTGCAACAGCGTGGGGCATCTGGCAGGAGTGAGGCACAGAGCAGAGATAATGCTCCTATGAAATGTCTGGATGGACAGTGCACACCAAAAACTTTGTGTGTGTGCAGGGTGGAGCAGTGTCCTCACAGTCCATCTCTGAATAACCACAAGAAACAGAGCAGTTCCTCACTCTGGCCAGACAAGAGATGTAGGCAGATGAAAGGGATGACTGAAAGGATCTGGGTGCTATGAAGTGGCACCTGTGTGGTCAGACACAGAAGCAGCTTTTAAAGGTCTCTCCCACTTTCATCCCCTTCTCCCATAAAAACTTACAGAACAGTGTTTTCTTTACTGTTAATGAAATCTCACTGGAAGTAAGTCTGCTGTGACAAGGCTGCTTTATTCACATTGCCCAGAAACATCCCATGCTCAACACGGGATCTTGGATCCAAAGTTCCAGGTGATAGTCAATCCATTTTGTTTCAGAGTGCTATTCATTTCTCCCTCAGCAACACCAGAAAACCCCAAACACTCCATGCATGAAGCACAACAACAGTATTTCCAATTCTGTTGCTTCCTGAAATGCAGCATGAGAAATCAGCTCCAGTAACCCTGGCAGCAGCAAGGTCTGCTGCTGAAGAGAACAAGCAATCCTAATGCCAATGGAGAAACATGAGATGTAGCTTCTATGAACCAATGATGGCTTGTCCTTTAGCAAGTCCAGATTAAACTCGCTTTTATGTAAATTTTGTAAATGATGTTCAGATTACAGCCAGGCTGAAGCAAAGATTGAAGGTATTTACATTAATTAAACAAAATCACTTTTTAGTACAGTAATTCTACACTCCTATTAGGAGGAAGAATAATATAATAAGAATTTGATAGCAATAGGAGGCTATAAATCAAGAGCACTGAGAATTGAAATTCATCCCACAATGATTTAATTAACTCGGTGGTATTCTTCTCATACAAAAAATGCTATCAAATTCCAACTGACATTTCCCCCTGTTTAGGAAATGGAACAAAACTGCATCTGCAGGCTCTGGCACAATGCAAGAACATCCCATTACCAAAACAATGAACTAACTCCAAGTTCCTTCTTCCCCATGCATCCACACACAAACACTACCTAAGTGAATATGGACATTTCAAACAGATTTCCACTTCAGTCATGGGCACAGGTCACTGTCCAGGAAATTAAAACAAGTCCAAAGAAGCTTTTTACCTGCTGTGAATGAACAACATCACTCCTCACACTTAAGCAACGACTGCACTGATGGGTTGGAAAGAAACAAGCTAAACACTGCCTTTGCCTTCCATCCCCCCTAGAAGTAGATGCCAGCTAGCAAGCAAATCTTGGGTGTCTTCCCAGTCCTGCCCTCCATAGGTCCACAGCATCCACCAGGGATCTCCAGCAGCTCAGCCACAGGTGCCAGCACAGCTCTGCAAGGGCTGCCACAGCTCCCCTCGGGAAGGAGCTTGTGGTCAGCTCACCTACCAGTTGCTGGCAACAACCTGGTGCCACAAGGTCACACAGGATACACAGCAGAGGCTCTAAATTATGAGCTGGTGCTTTCTTTCACCTGGCCCACTGGGTAGCAGAGGTCCAAAAACGCTTCTAACCAAAATGTCTGAAGTTGACCTGAACTCACACCTCGAGTCCAGACAGCACAGATGTTACACAGACTCAGTGTGGCTATTCCTACTTTGTTGAATGACTCCTTAAAGGCTATCAGCATAAAGTTATGACATCTCTGATTCATCTCAACCATTTGATTATGGTACAATTACAGTCACTCAATATAGTTCTGGGGTTTTTTTAATTCCCTACTGCACTTACGTTTACACCCAAACCCATTCCTGCCTGTCTCACTAGGCAGAGAGAGAATTGGAATTCCTCTCATGTTATGCTTTCCCATTTTTCACTGCATTCTCAGCCTGATAGCTCCTCAGTTCTGTCAATTCCTGATCAAAGCACAGAACAGCTAAGTTATATTCTTACTCTGCCATTAATAAAATATAGCAAGAGTAAAGTGCAACAAAATGTGCAAGGGCACACGCAACTAAGATGCACACACAAAAATGTAGTATGAACACAGTAATGCAGTTCCTGCAGCAAATACCGCAGTATTATTACTGTGCAACAGCTTTTTAAAACAACTGCAAACGTTACTGTGTGGCTGGAGACCCAGTGGGGGCACCAGCACACATGGAGCAAAGCAGGTTTGGGCCAGGTCGGCTCCATTCTGCCCTGTGTGCCAGACCACCACGGAATGGACAGTGCATTCCACTGCTGGTCCTGACCACGCAGCCCTGCTCCCAGCACACCCCCACAGCCAGAGCATCACTTCCAGGTAGGGAGCCAAAACACTCCTGGGAGCTAGGCCAGGTTTGTGTCATTAGAAACAAAAAAATCCCAACAAATAACATAGTCTTGGGTTTGAGCGTGAGATGCCCTTAATATTTCCAGTAATTCATGTTGGGACTGTAACTACTGTTCTGGCACTTTCCAAAAGCAAGAACAAAGAGACTCATTTCTTTCTCCCACGGAGCTTCTTGCTGTAAGAGGCGTGAGGAAGGAGAAACAGCAGCTTTGCCTCTGTGTTGATCCCATTCCTCAGCAGGCCACGTGCAGGGCTCCAGCTGGAGAGCCTGCAGACTCACCAGGTGATCAGCACTAACAGCACTGAGAGCTGCTGATTTTACTTAGTCCAGAAGGCCCATTAGTCCTCATATATTCATCACTCTCTTTTCCAGCAATGAGGAAATGTGACTTTCAGAATGATGTGAACTCACCCCCACCCTGATTTCTTCAGGAGTATCAGAACACGTTTTCATGAGAGAGGAGATAAGATGACAAGTAATGCAACAACTTTCCTACACTGCCCATCAAATTTAGCTCATTTAGTTCGGGTAAATGTTATTTCTCCAGAGGAGACAGGGGCACCCAAAGGCCTGCTTTCATGCAGTTATATCACAGCCCTGCAGCAGAGGCCTGCTTTTTCCCTATTTTTTCCAAACACAATTGCAACTCCCTTTAAAAAAAGCATCTGAGTTGAACCTGCTGCAGAGCAATTTATGTACGATTTATTTACTTAGCGTGAGATACTTGCTTCAAAGAAAGACTTGAGAGAAACAACATGATGTATCATGGCAGATACTCATGAAAACCCTTGTTTTAAAGTTGGGCCAAAGGGAGTGCCTGGAGTTGGACCTAAGGAGATGATCAGATTATATCCAGCTATGGATTTGGCCTGTTTAGAGAAAGTAGTGCCCTGTTGACTCACTCACATGTCAGTATTTATTTTCAAAATGTCTTGGTGCTAAAGATTGTTCCACTGAAGGATCAAGTACAAAATTTGCTGCCACACGTGCAAAAATCTAACTTAGTACATAATGTCTGCTTTATGCAAAAGTTCATATTTTTATACAGCTTCTCTTTAGAGAATCAACATCCTCATCTTCAAAAGAGCCAATATAAAAGTTTTATGGGAAGAAAAATAAAAAAATGTGCATCATAACATGTAATTAGAACAATAAAAACTAAGAAGTCTGTTTACACAAGTTCCCTTGAAGGGTAACTAAATCTGGAAAAAAGAATGACATTAATTCATACCCATTTGTGAATTTAATTTGCTAGAAAAGAGTAAATAATTTGGGTACATCAAACTGCTTTTTGGAAGTTTGCCTGGGTTGTATAGAGGGGGGATGTGAGAAATTTGCCCTATTTTTACAGTTGAAAGCTTCATTGACTCACACAAGATACTTAAGCCTAATATCCTGTGGCATTGCAGTGACCTACATGTAATTATTGCATGCTTTTTCCAAAATATTTGTACACAACCAGAAATTATAACCTAAGTTACCAACTAGTTCTTCATTTATACCAGCAACACAAAGACGGACTTCTCTTGGCAGTAAGGTAGCTGTCTGATGTTTTTAGCAATCTTTTAGACAAATGTTTGGTCTTGGTTTGGTGTCATTTTCTGGTTTCCATTTTTCTTAGATAAATATACTTATCCTGTTAAGTAAACAATGTTTTAAAAACTTTCAGCTGTCCCTTCTCCTGGCCTGCAAGCACTGTCCACCCTCAGACATGGGGTGATCTTGTGTTTGTAGGTGTGCATGAACCTTACATACAAAGATGTGGGGAAAAGGAAGAAGAATTTCAAGTGGTCTTGCAATGCCCCTGGTGTCACCCAGACCATGTCCTTCCTGCTCCTGCCTGTTCTTGCCCTTCCTATGCATGGAAAGTGGGAGTGCTCTCAGAGGTCCCCTGAAGTTTTGGGCTCTGTGGTGATGGGCAGACGGGTGATACTTAGAGGACACTTAGGCACATGGTGAAGAGGGGAATGCTTGGGCATGCACTGATCAGGGAGCTCCTCCCCTGTCAGCCTCCTGTCCAAGCTCACAGACAATACTGCTCTCAAGTCAAGGACTTAAGAGCTCTTTGTCAGCTACCACTTGAAGGGCCATGGTTTCTCCAAGCACGAGACATCTGCACTGTCTCACTCACCACACCAGCAGCTGAAGTAGCTACTGACTCAACAGCACACCTAGTTGGTACTTTTCATCCAGGTGCTCACCACCTGGCTGGCAACATTACTAAAACTTCAGTTGTGCCAATTTTTACAGACCCATGTGCTGTTCACTATCAACAACTTGATATCTAACATATTTCACTGTAAAACTAAGATCAAAGCAGGCCATTTCCACCTGCAGACCTGTAATAAAGGATGATAGTGCTGAACTCCAAAGAGGCATGTATCTCTCTAATTACAAATAATTTCTGAATGTTTATCACCAGGTTTGTTTGGTCACACAATTGTATTAGCACAGATGCTGCCATTGTGGAGGTTGTTCAGTGCAGGATAGCCTTTGAAATGCAACCTAAAAGTTCACAGTTATTTCTCTTCTAAGTCTTTTACTACTAAATTATGTGCCAGTTTCTCAACCTTTCTGTGTTCAGAAAAAAATTATCCACAAGATTAAGTTCTTTTTCTAAAGCAAAGAAGATTATCCAGAGTTTAAAAAAAAAGCCCTAACAAACAAAGCTGAAACTATTTCAATAAGCCTAACACTCCAGTTTTATCTCCCAGATTGCTTCTCCCGTTAAAAGACTATCCCATTTGCCTACACGTGTTTTTAGTTTTGTGCTAGTACCAGAGACCTGTTATTTCCTACTGCTCTCTGTCTTCTGGGGAGCAGCTGCAGGACACTGCTGCAGTCATCAGCTTCAAAAGCAGTATTCAGTGCCTGACTGGCAGCAGAGTAAGAGGCACATACTGCTTCCTGCTGGGGTGAAATTAGTACCATTACCCAACAGATCTCGTACAAGTATTTTTTAAAAAATTTAATTATTGCACTTTTTAAAGTACAATGAAGAAAATGCTTTGTCACCGTGGGAAGACAGAAAAAAGAACCTACCACAAAAAAGTAAGGAAGGTTTATAACAGTTACTTTTCACTGTTTTACTGTTTTCACCTTTCTTTGCTGAACCAAGAGTATGAAACAAAGGCAGAGCAGTGCATAAAGCAATGCTGTGAACTGCTTGTCAAAAAAAGCAGTGGCAACTGCATGAAAAAATAAGGAAGAGATTCATAAGCAACAAGAAATTTGTACCTCAGACTCCAGCTACAGAATAAAATCTTGCATATGAGAAAAGACAATATCCATTTTTTCTGCCAAAAATATAATTCAAGCTTTATGACCTGAAAGCTCTATTACTCACTCTTTCATTCACACATGCATTCTTTTCCTAGAGGGAACAATATACTGGGAAAAAGTAAAACTTCTAGAAAAACTTGAATAGAGCTGGCATTTCTTTATGCTTAAGGCTTGGCAATATGACATAAGACTCTTCTTTGTTTAACAAGACTGGATCTTTAAATTCCTCTTGCATAACCACTACTAGACCTTATCATTGCAGAGTTGTATTTTACAATTATTACATAAAACTGAGGCGTTCCAGGAGGAACAATACTAACAACATTTCCTTTCTTATGAAGTCATCAGACTCTCCAGCTTGCCAGTGACTCCTCCACTGTTCCACATGGTCAGCAAACAAAACACTCACTTCTTTCTGAAATCCCTAAAGGCTACATTAACCTGAGACCCTCTCAAGTGCCACAAATATGAGCTGACCAAAGGCAACACTTCCTCCACACCATGCATGTGCCATGATGCTCTGCATGATCAGAGCTGCAGCACTGCTGGCTGGAACTGCTATTTGGTTATTTACCTGTAAATGCTCAAGAAGAACCAAAGGAATTCACTAGCACCTCATATATCCCATGTAATCAGAATGACTCACTCCCATCTCCAATCTTAATCTGTGTTTATAATTTGCAAGCAGAAAACCTGAAATTAAGCATCTTCATATTTTACCTTGCTTAGCATTTAACATTGTATTTGCACTTTTCTTAAAGTACAACTTATTTTCCCTAACTGCCAGGTATTAAAACTTGCTGTTTCAGTCCTTTAATTAAGCTCATCACTTGTTTTATTGATCAGTAGTTTGTATTGTATCATCAGACATTTATCTCAGCCAGAGCATGTCCTAAAATAATTCACTCAAATTCCCAAACTCTACATTTTTTAATGGGTTGAAGTTGGAAAGATGGATAAAATTTTTAAGTTACTAATTTTTTTTAGTCATGATGTTTAGCAGACTGCAGTGAAGGGAACTAAAACTGGGTTAAACAAATTACGAGGAGGTTGAACAGAGAGATTATTTTGGTATCCAGTGACATTCCATGTTTAAAGTTGAGGTAGCTTTCTTCCTTCATAACGAAACCAAACCTACTCTCTTTTACTTTTGCCTATTAATACTTTAAAACTAGAAGGTTTTTTCAGTTCTGTTTCTCTAACCCTTCACTAAAGAGAGCAAAATATTTGTTAGAGAGGAAAAGAACACTTTCCTATCCTTCCCTCACCCTGGGTCAGTGTTTCTTAACTGCCTCCAATGAGTTGATATGCTGAAATGAATAGTGTATTTGCATCTGCAAAAGAAACCACTATTGCCCAATATGCTTTATCTCCTCAGCTTGTACCCTAAAAGGTTTTACCAATAAAATGTATTGTCTTTGATTAAAAAATTCAGCAGCAAGCATATCTACACATTGTAAATTATTTAATTTTAGGCTTTCAAAACATCTGCCAAAATTTTCATTTTAAAGTAAGGCAGAATAATTTTTTTAAAAATTGTAAGTTAAAACTTGGGAAAAGATCTATTCTACCATTATAGTCATCTCCTTACAAGCATTAAAAGACTGGTTATTTTTATGCTTATCTGATGTTAAACCACTAGTTTCTAAATTCCATCAAACACTGACCCATAGATCATTTAGGGTTCCTTAAGGTTTTACAGAGCCAAGTTTAGGGTGCCTTGGTTAAATTTAGTAAAACAGGGAGCTAAAGGCAAAGAAACCCTGAACCTGGGAAATATTTGGAGAGGTAAACACAGGTTCATCAGAAACTAAACTTTATTTCAGAAAGACAGCTGTGCTGCTGTCCTGCTGGCAAGTGCCAGGAGGTAGAATTGCCCCAGGTTTTATCTCCCCAGAGTCACATCACATCACATGGCCTTGGCGAAACAGCCTCTCTGTTTAGCCAGTACTTGGGTCTCTGACAGGCCCCTGTGCTAAATTCCCAACGGGATGGTCCAATTTTTTCCCAGGGTATTATTTGGTTACCTGTCTGTCTTGTATGTGTAAGAAATACAGTAAAAGCAGTGGAGATGTGCTGTGTCTTTCAGGAAAGCAGGCAGCTGCTTATGGTGCTGTAACACAGCACACATGCAGGGGCACACATTTGGGTCTACTGCTTGTAGCTGAACTGCCCACCCAAGCCCTTTATCTCTCAGAGAGGATGTAGGAGCTAATTACAAAATAATTGAGCAGTGACACAGAACTTCTTGATATTTTTGGATACTCAAGAAGAGAATTGTTGCAAGCCAGTAGTCAGAGTAACCCATCTTTTCATTCCCCTGCAAGTCAGCCCAATTTACAAAATAAATGTTTTTGAGCCCAGCTTTAGTCTTCAAGTGTGCTTGAGGAATGATACAAAACAAAATGATTGTTTCTTATAGAGTGGAGTAGGACAGAGAAGAAAACCTGCTGTGTCACTGAGGTTACTGCTCTGGACCACACGAGAACTCAGTCTGTGCAATCTTAACTGCCAAGAACCCAGAAAATGACTCCGCCAGCTTTCCATGGGATAACCCTCCCCTTAAATCCCATTACAAAGAGTTGTGCCTAGTTACAAGCTCTAAGAACACCTTTGTTTTTTAAGCAGCTTCATGAACAACAGCAAATAAAGCACCACCATGTCTTTAAAGAATTCAGCTTTTCAGTGTTTTTGTGGCACCCCGAATATGCAGTATAAAAGGCACAGAACCTCATCCAACTATAAGCTAATCCACTTGACTTGTGAATTAGTAAGTCTTTATGTTGACTAACATAATCTGAAGGATATTAAGCATTACTGCTTCATTCACAACATGCATTTATCTGAAAGAGGCTTACTTCATTTTTACAATTCGTTCTTACAAACCTTTTAAAAAAGGTCTGAAGCCTATTTGAAGATACTCTCTCGGCCAGTGCTGCCCTACTCACAGACGAAGTCTACAAGTGTTTTTACTTATCTGGAAGCTTTCTTTCTGCCTTCAAAATGAAGTAGTCCAGTGCTGGTTTGCACGCGAATGGATGACCCAAAGCTTCATCCCATACTCACATGCTTACTAGCAGGTTGACTCTGAGGTAAAGATCCAGGGGCCAGCACTGGAGAGCTTGCGGGGCTACAAAGTTCTGGGAAGGGATTTGGGATGGCCGGCAAAGATGATGTTCTGAATTGCTGCTCTTCTTCTTGAAGGCGCCTATAAACACAGAAGCACTGTGCATTAAGAGGAGCAAACTGGCATCACTAGACCTGGATCTCCTTCCCCAGCATTTGTAATAATGACACAAAAGACAAGGAATCAAACCCATTCTTTTTCTAGGTAACTACTCTACAGTTACAGCAACTGCTAGCACAAAGTAGGTAATTGCATGTGAAAAACGACCAATCAGGCATCTATGCTTGTTTTGTTGCTCATAATTTGATTACTTGGGTGAGTAACTGAGGTAACTGTGCAAATAAAATAAACAGAAATATCTATCTGTACTCCCTGTTGTAAGCACTAGATTACAAGCTTAAGCTGTGTGTGCCAGAAAGTCAGTAAAGCTCTTCCAAACCAATGTGAAAGAGGAGAAAACAATGGCAGTCACTCAGAGCCAAATTCCATGTGGATTTGAAAACAAACATGTACCCCACTGGAAAGTTCTCTAAGCTGAGACTTAAACCAATATTGTCACCTCATTATAATACCAGATTCTATCTCCAAGCAACTCGGCATTTCCTGGAGAAACGAAAATGCAAAGACGAGGCTTTAGCAATAAGCAGTAAACTGGAATTACACCCTCCCGCCTCATGTCAGTTGTACAGTTACTGTTCAGACAAGTTAGCATCTACCCAAGTACACCCCATGAGTCTACACACAATGGAGTTTCAAGTTCAAGTTTATAGTACACCTGCACTGCCCACACCCACAAAAGAAAAACTAAAACCTACCAGAAAAGCTGTAAGACCTATTCATGACTACACAGATGGATTTTGGCTTCCGTGCTGCCAGGGCATCACCACTGAAGAGGCACCAGCTGACTGCAGAAGGCTGCCCTTCAATGCCTAAGCAGAAGGCACCATCTAGTGGCAATCATGAAAGTTTCCAAATCAACTAACTCATGGATTTGAAAGGCAAATAATTAAAAACTCAGTTTACTCTCATCTTTCTGCATGCCTTCAGCAAGCAGAGCCTCCTTAACAGAGCTGTCTGGGAGACAACTGCTGGGTTTGCCCCCAGCAGCATGTCCCACTCTGGCTACTCTCTCACTGTCTCTGCCTGTAGCAGAACCTGGGGGATGACAAAATTTACCTGCTGTGAAATCTGCTCCACAGGTAACTTTGTCCTGAAATTTAGTTGCCTTGGCATTCCATGAATAAGTTGTAAGGATCTGGGGGGGTTGCAATAAATAGCAGGTTCCAACTATGAGCTATGCCAACAACTACTTGATCTGCTTATTATTTTTTTTGCGCTCCCCATGCATGCAGTTCTCTACAGCACAGGGTAAAAGGAAAGTGTAAGATTTCTTCAGACCAGCAGACATGTCCTATCTGTGCAACAGTGCACTGTACTGCAAGTTTTTGACTGACCTCCACTGTAAGAAGTGGAACCACAGACAATACAATTAGAAAGGTGTGGTTTCCTGAAGCTGGGAATTCTCTGTGCTGTGCTCTGCTGCGAGTGCATCATTTACTTCATAACTGATACACACACAAGCCTGTGCTCCCAGGAGACCACAGTCAATCACTCTGTTCTGGTGGCAAACAAGATGGGTCCAGACAAGCCTGAACAGAAGTTTCACCATTACCTTCTTTGACGATGATAAACACAGGATGTTCTGGTGTGCATGGAAGTACAGGTTTCAAAAAGGCAGTGTGTTCTCAAAATAAGAGTTGATAAGTTTTTAAATACCAAAAATAATTTAAGTGTTTTGACAGATACTTACAAAACCATAGTACTCCAGAGAGTACATTTTCTAGTACAGCTCTATTTGAGGTTAACTATGAAATACCTGTAGAACTGATGGCACCATCACTGGACTTAGTTGCACTGCATACTACCCATTCAAATAGAAAAGCTGCCTGTCTGAAGTATACCATTCCTATAGGTAATACATCACTGTAAAGAATGAGAAGCCACCCCCCCTTCCACATCTGGGATTTTTATTTTACTATATTATTAATTTTCACTTCTTTTAGAGAAGACACTGTTAACTAGCAGGAAAGAAATTAATTTACCTACTCATATTGACAGGAGCTCTTTTCCTCCTGCTGACTAAAAAGATTTTAAGAACCTGTACATTACAATACTCTTCCATCACCATCAAGAGTCTTCCACTTGAAGCCTGAATTCCAGTTCTCAGTCTTAAAATAGGGGAACAACTTTAACCCCTTTTTTTGGTAATGACTTACACAGTGCACTCAAGTGAGTGAGTTGAAAGTGCCCTGGGAAGAACAGATGAATAACTAAAATGTGCTCCTTTTTTGTTTGTTGATCTTAAACCATTCAGGAAACCTTCACAAAGAGAGAGGCACTTTCTGTATATCAAAAGTAGCTGAGCACACCCTTATCTATCACAATGATCTCTTATGTTTAATAAAACCTATAAGCTGTCAGTAGACACCAGACTTGAGAGCAGTGGTTTTAACAGTTTGGAAAAAATCCAAATACGGATATAGTTTCTGCCAGTTGGTACCAATGATACACTTCTACAAATCAGCTACTGCAGATACATCGAACCTTGACTGAAAGAAGGGTGATAATACGCGGAAGTATTATGTCCTTCACTTACTTAGTACATTTTCATAGTACATTAGTCTAACACTAAGTTCCTCACCAAAGTGGATCTCCTGTTTTAAAATGTAGCGCTTTTGAAGCCAGTTCATGACAACTTAGGGAAAAGGAGGCGAGTGCCTGGCTCCTACCTGACTGCCATGATGCGCACGGGCTGGGAGCGCTGCACCCTCTGCCTGGGGGACGTGGGCTGCAGGGAGCCGGATCCCGAGGACGGCAGCTGGCTGCGGCTCAGCTGGCCATTCTGAAGGAGTGGAGTGGTTTCCGACTGCATGCTGCACGTGGAGTATAAACTCTCAAATGAGGAATTCATGTCGTTTACCAAAGCTTCCAGGTCCACATCGTCATCTGGAAGACAAAATAAAGGCAGCGTAACACATCTGGAAGTGCCAGGCAAAGGAAATGTGGCAAGAGCAAAGACTAAGTTTCAGTAAAATTATCACATAATTATTTAATGACATTTTTACAGTGCAAATTATTACTGCAGAAATAATTTATTATAGAGCAGCAAACCACAACTAGTAAGAGCCAGCAATGGACATTAGTTTTGTCTTCCATGGTGAAAAGCTACAGACACAGAATAAATATTACAGTATTTACTATATATATGTGTGTGTGTGTGTATTGAACCAGAATTTGATGGGATTTTTAATAATAACAATGCTAATGTGAAACACCGCTTCACTTACTGATAAACTGCCATACATTTCTAAAGTGTATCACTTATAAATGCCTCAGTTCAGCTTGGCAATGTGTCAAGTTCAGATTGTCCAACACTGTAATAAATACTTTGCAAGACCAAATAATTTAGAAGAAAAAAACCTAAGACAGTGCTCCAGTGCAGGAAGACATCATTACACAAGTGATCATTATATCTTGTTAAAAATCCTACCATATTTTTGTGATACCGTTTTTTGAAGGGCAGTCCAACGACTTTCATACAAAAAGATCTATCTGTATCCTTGCTCTTGCAGTGTGATATATAGACCTCTGCCTTAAAGAGTACAAAGTAAATCAACAAAGGATGTGGTGTGGCTGGCTGGAGGAACATCAGTCCCTAAAAAGGGCATCAACCTTTCTATATACATCACCTTACCTCACTGTAAATAAGTAACTTGTGCTCAATCATTCCTCGTTAACGATCATAATTACTCTGCAAGGCAAGAGAACTCTGCAAGCCCTTTGCACTAACCACTCTCTGAACTCCTCTTGCAGAGCACTGTAATTACTCCCCAGCCACAAGTTACATCACTCCCTATCAGGAGTTCAGCAGGCTGACGAACACACACATCGATATCTGTTTCTGGTTACAGCACAGCCACTGCCTGAACAGCTACTCCTGACCAAACAGAGCTTTGTGCAGCCAAAAATGTGCCCTTATTCTCCAGCTGTATCAACTGGCCTGGCAAAATATACCATTGCTGCCTGCAAACTTTCTGTCTCACAAAACTCTTCATGACAGGGATGGAAAGTAGAGACAAGTGATGGAGCTGGCAAACACACAGTGCTATGCAGCTTACACACACTGTATTTTCCAATATCCATTTTTTGCCATGTTTTCTAGGTAAATCAACCATCAGAAGCAGCTTGCAACCAGCTGCACTATTTTCTTTTGGATACCATAAATGGTTTTGTATAAAATATCACATTTCTTGAGGATATAATCTAAAACAGCATCACTCAGTTTCCGTCCACCAACAACATGCCTTGATAACCAGAAGAAGAACTGAACATGGCATTTACATGGCAATTGTATTGGGATGCTGATGACCTCAATTCTCACTGTTGGGTGAACAAAAGATCTGCTCAGAATTAAACAGGTTTCTGGTCATGCCCCTACACCTGAGCTCTATTTAGTGACCTGAAATACTGTGTTTCTCACTGAAAGTCAGTAGGCTCTTTACTATAAAGTAACAGCCACTTAGCCTTCACTCAGAATGCACTCAAGAGGATTTCAAGGTTTACACATGTCAAAAAAAAAAAAAAAAGAAAAAGAAACCACATCACCCCACAAACAGGTTTCTTCCTTTCATTTCTTTATGGTAATTTCCTTCCATTTTTGTATTTAACAGCTACTACACTACTGCTGAGACTCACCTTCACTATGTTACACCATCTTCTCTGTATGTCAGCTAGTCCATGCATTTTCAACAATCTAAGCTTTGCTTTGCTTGGACAAAGTCTACAATAATTTTCCTGCTATTTTTAGCAATCTTGAGACAGAGCTGCAATTTAAATTTCATTCCATCCTCCAGATTCTTATCCTATTTGGAGAGGACATATCAAAAACACTTCTTGAGCAATCACAAGGGAACCACAGAAGTAGGAGTATAAAGAGGGAGAGGCCGAATTACAAGGCTTTTAAATTTTATCATTCATCTAAAGTACCAGAAGACTGAGCTGCAGGGTGTCAGATGGCTGTCAAGTAAAAGGTTGGATGTAGGAGACATAAAAGACAGACCCTGACCACAGAGTCAGGGAGTAAATTACAGCAACTAACAGCAATTGTTTAGCATGGTGAAAAGCAGAAAGGGAAGAAAGTCAAGGCATATATTCAGTGGAAGTCCATATGGCTTGGTCCCCGAGGGTGCTAATTTATTAACAATTTAGACAAAGCTATTAGCGTGCAAGATCATTAAGTTTTCAGGTGATTGTAACATGGGAGGAATGATTAAGAGTCATCTCAAGCTACCCCTGAATAAGCAAATAGTTGCAAAGGTGTCCTGTGTAGTCTAATATGCATAAAATGAGGCACTTCATGCAAAACACTAAGCAAAACAAGTACATAGTTTAAAGCATTGAATTACCATTAGCAGGCTTTTAAGTATATCAATTACACACCTAAATTCAATTTCTAACAGGACAGGCACTGACAAGGTGCATATAGAGTTCTCCTAATAATATGCTGCTCTGAAGTCCAGAATCTGGTTTCACTCCTCTGTCAGCTCCTTTTCTCTGTGGGTGCAGCACTGTTAATAATAGCCCTCAGTCTTGCTGTAAAATTTTCGCAGGAGCAAAAGATCCTTAAGATCCTTAAGCTTTTTAAAGACAAAGCCTGAAATCTTGAATTTCATACAGTTTCATCTCTATACAATGGCATTTACTACTAAATACCATTATGTTTTGGAGAGATTTCAGCATGATGCAATAGGAAACCTCACTGCTGTAGCCTACACCTCGGAAGTGCCAGCAGATGTCTCAGCCTGCCAAGTAATCCAGCATGTTACTGTGATGGCTCTCCACAGAGCTTAACTAAATAAAAATTAAATCAGCCCTCCACAGGATTTCTAACTGTTTCAACCATACGCAGGTGTACTGTTCAGAAGGATATTTAAAATATAGTGCAATCCTTTAAAGTACCTTTCTCTACCAATCAGTCAGATCCCACTTCCATCAAGACAACCCTAAGTAGAAAAAAATTTTTTTGACAAAATTGACTTTGAGAAGGCTTAGTAGTTAATAGCAACATTTGCAAATAATTGGACTTTGAGCCACCACAGCACCATGCTGGTTGTCTAAATATGCACACACTGACTTGGTGACTCACCTGAAAGAATCTAGCAGGCAGAGTTGCAGGTAGCTGAGGAGCCTCCAGCTCCCCAAATATCTTGCATACATGCACTTCCAGGGACACAAAATGATATTTTCCTTAATCTGTATTGAATTCTGTCATAAGATCAAGGAGTACGAAAGTGGCTATTCAAGGTCTATTCTTTCATTTCAACTGAACAGCACAGAGGTTACTTATCACTTCCATGCACAAACATGCAAACAGCCCTTAGCTTTTGACTGTCATTTTTAAATGAGGACACTTGCAAAACCTAGTTCTGACATACTTCTGGTGGTGGACAGAGTACTGGCAGTTTTGTAGACTCTTCTGTGAGCAATGCTCTTTCCCAAACTAGAACCAAAGTGCACACACTGGCAGCTGTCTGAACTTCATTTTGTTTCTTTGCCCACGACTTGTTAAACTTTGGCTTTGTTCAGAAACCAGCTCCACTGGATGTTGCAAGTAATATTTTTGGTATAGTAAATCATGATTTCAATTACAAGAAAAGATTTAGAAGTTCAATTCAGGGAAATAGGAAAACTCTGCTACAAAAACTCTACTAAGCCAGTGAGGCAAGCACTCATGCTCCACTAAAACAAAGCACCTTGAATATATTTTTAACATTTTCAAGCATAACACAGGAGGGATGATAACCCCTAAATTAGGCCTGAGCAAACTTTAATCTATACTTAACCATGTCCCACTTGCCTTTCTTCTTCTAGCCCTTCTCTATCCCCTAGATCCTCATTTATTTACTTATTTTGGTAGTTGTTGGCCTTGACATGTTAAGCTCAGCTAACAAGACTAAGCAGGATCCCACTTATTCTGAAGCAACATAAAGCTGATATGATCCCTGCTCATTGTCAGCTGTGCCAGCCTCCCGAAGAAAGCAGGTATTTTCACGGCTGTCAAGGGGCTCAGTGCATGACAGAAATTCTATTTACTGAGTAAAAGATGAACATGGAAAGAATCTCAGCTTTGGACTAAAGACCAGGATGCATTTCATGCCTCTAAAGGATAGTTCAGCAAATATCCTTCTCTTTCACATATGGTCCACAGTCCATAGGGAACACTTTGAAAAACATCACAGGACCTAAATTAGTTGTGATTTAAGAGGCTCATAAAAACATTTTATTTGAAAAAATAAATAATTTCCTTCTTGTTTGCTCATTTTTTAATTTAATCACCCAGCATTATCCCTCATATCAGTTTCCAGAGATAAGTGATGCAAGAGCTACAAGGAATTCAGTAAGCGATTTATAAAAAGACTGTAGCACTTCTCTGTCGCCATGGAATTAGGTCTGATACTATATGAAGCCTAACTGCACATATATAAACAAGTTTGATACAGTAAGACAGCTGTTGATTGATCACCTATTCCTATTCGACAACCTAATGTCAGCAATCACTTTCCCCAAAATGAGTTTCAGAGCAGCACATTCAAGAGCCATCTTGACACAACAAAAAAGCTAAGATATAGCTAATAAAAGATTTCACTGAAGTTAGCTGAGTAGAGGGTGGCATCCAAGTTGCAAGCAGCCCCTCCAGCACATATAAATTAACCCTCAAGGAGACAGATGGAAGCAGTGAAAGAAAAGGAACACACAGTTGCACACAGCCTACCATCCTGCAATGATGATAAGTGATGTAAATCATAGGTGATACAGGGAAAATACATTTATAGTAAAATGAACAGAAGAACTGTACCAGAATTTGAAAAGGGGGAAAAAAAGACTTATAAAATACTTGTGGTATCCACCTCAACATCCTGTTTCAAATCCTCTAAAACCGCATGTAGGTTATTCTGATTCATACTGGTGATGCAGTTATGTTTTGCAAGGGTTTTGGCATTGTGGAAATCTCATGGTTTACAATCAAAAATGCAGGTAAGAATTACCACAGTGACATGTGTAAACAAGCTCCTTTTGTAAGACCAACCCCTCATACTAAGGGGATCCCTTGCACAAGAGCACTGCAGCATGTCCCTCCAGTACTGTGTCCAAATGCCATTTTGAAAAGACTTTTCAGAAATCTCCACCACTAAGACTTTTTGAAAGCATGCTATTACTGACCACACACAGCTGTAATGGTGCAAAAAGAAGTCCATTCTAGGCAACACTCATACTTCTCTATTACTTTCTCCTTCTGAGCATTTAACTACACTTGCTATCTGTACTCTGGTTTCAGCTTCCACTAATGCCACAGGCACCAGTTGATCTGCAATTTTTGTACAATTGGTATACACAGCCCCCTACGGATGCATGTATTTAGTACTTGGCAGCTTTCTACACCTCTGAGAGACACATGCAACAGAAGGTGGATGATAATAAGCAGATTTCTTACAATTTTTTAAAAACCCCACAGTGCCCTCTACAGAGATGTTACAGCTGAATGACACCCTCCGTTCCCAATACCAGCTCCAATTCTATGCAATCTCTCCCCTCCTGATTTCTTGAAAGCTCCATATGGATAGGAAGTTTTGCACAAGAAACAAAAAGACAATATAAAAAAACATTTGCAAACCCGATGCTTTCACACTGTTCTCCAGATCAGAGAAGGCTGTCAGACAGAATTATAAAAATATCAAGACTGCCTTGGTTGAACATTAGAAGCTTGGAGGGTTTTTTTGTTCATTTCAAGTGAAAGCAGAAGACACTTTGTGTCCTAGAGGCATCACCATCTCCAGAGTTGCCACAATCTGAATTAAAAATTACAAGCCTGAACTCCAAAACTTTATGTGCCCTGTAAGTCTCCTTATGAGCCTCTGCACTGCTTTCCTTTATTGCATTCTAATGTTCTTCAGCTTAAGTGAAATCCTCTATTTTGTACTGTAACTATGGTTGCTGGCCTACCAAATGTCACATCAGTGCATGTGCAGCTTGCAAAATGCTAAATGGACCGTGCCGTGGAGAGAAGGGCAAGAAACAGAGATGCTGGTTGGTAAAAGAGCATGAAATTGAGATAGGCATCTGTGCTCTTTGAGCACACTGAAACACCACACAGAGAAATCAACAGTGAACTTGTAACTGCTCCAGTATTCTCCAGGTAATTTTTAAATGCCACGTGCATCTATTCCCATTTCTTCCAGTAAGGCTGTGATGGCTAACACTAAGTATACATACATTAATTACAGGTGCTGGAGAGAGATCTATTATTTCACATCTCTTTTCTAAAGGTTCACCGTTAGACTCCAGATATGTTCTGAAAACACACCTGATAGATTTCTTGAAATAGAAGACAAACTAAATTGAACAAAATTAATGTTGCTAGGTAACAACTATAGGAATAAGCTACATATGATGGGTGCTCATAAAAAACCAAAGCTCCAATGAGTAACAGAAGCAACTGGCTGTAGGTGCCCTACATCGTGAAGGAATAAAGTTGTACACTTGAATTAGTGCATGAAGTGAGTTTTAGGAATTCTGATAGGAAAAGATGGAATTTTAAAAATGAAAAATTCAGTTTTTGTCCAGTTCACACCTGACAGTTGACATCCTAAAGAGTGAAGATTATGAAAGCAAGGCATTTGGGGGAGGGTGGACAAGGGGGGTTTGTTTAATTACAGGGACAAACTAAGGCAAAGCATGTCTCTGATGGAGATTTTAATGGTTTTGCCCTTTGATGATGCTGCAATTATTCACAGACAACATTCAGAAGCACCTCCCACTGTACACGCTCCCATTTCTAACCCAAGGAGCGCAGAGTCAGGTTAGTCCTTTTGTGGAGTGGATGGATATTGGTTGCCTCAACAGACAACTGCTGTAGGTGGGCATCACCACCACCACTGCTGAACTTTTGCTTGACTCTATGGCACTCACATGTTGAAGCACTACTGGCATCAGTATGAGAGAGGGGCTTGAAATCCAAGGAAAACATCTAAACCAGCTAGAATTCCGATTACATGTGTTCCAACTACAAGAGATAGGACTAAAATATGTAAGTCATGGTCAGTCCCTTTTCCAGACTCACACAGACCATTTGGAAAACAGAATTCCTGATACCTGCTTTTTCAAAGGAAATTTGCAGCTTTGGGCTGGGGGAAAAAAAAAAAAAAAGAGAAAAAAAAGAGGGAAGAAAGTATACCTTCCTTCCTAAAAAAAGCATCAGGTCAAAGTTTGAACCCAAAGTCAAACAGGACAGCAGGTGATCCTGTGTTACTGCACAGTGGGACTGCCCGCCTCCTGCTGCATGAGCACACCCTCGTCCAGCTATCGCTGATGACAACAATCAGCTGGTCACCTTTCAAAACCCTCTTTGAAAGCCAATGCCTGCACAACCACTGCTGTGTAGTAAATATTGAGTAAACACATCACTTAAAGCAGAATACCAGATTAAGTAAACCTCCGGGAAACCATAATTCATGAGCAGATTACAAAATCCAGTGAAAAGATTCATTTTCAAGTAACTGGGAACATCTGCAGTTTTTTAACATGAACATGAGGTTCAGTGGCTTTCCTCTAATATTTTGTCATGTCACCTGCTTTCAGTTCATTAATTTAAGAAAACAACTAATAAAGACCTTTAAAAAGAAAGCATTTCTTTCTTTGGGTTTATCAAGATAAGGAAAACCCAAACCAGCCTCAGCTACCCAGATAGAAGTTGCACCATAGAAGGCAGAATAGGATATTCTTTCAGAGGCCAAACCTGGGCTCAGAGTAGACTAATCCTCAAAAAACCCTCAAGGACGGAGCAGTTACACTGGTGAAGGACGAGACACAGGGTGCACAGGCCAGGTGGATCTTCCTGGCCCAAAAGGATATAGGAACAGAAGGAAAGTTAAAGCTTAAGTCATAACTTCATGGGGAGCCTTATTGTGGCCCACCCTTAACTCAGGACAAAAAAGATAACAAAGAGTGAACATGAGACACAGACAGATCAACTGACCCAGGGATTTTTCATTCCAGTCTTACCTTCCTGATGAGGTTAACTGGATGCCTCACTCTTGATGCATGGCCTCAATAGCAATACTGAGAAAGCAAGACCTGTCAGTGTATCCCAAAATGATGATCATAGAAAGATTGTCACTTATCCTTCAAGAGGACATGGGTGGGGGAACAGCTGGGCAGCAGAAGAGCTCCTGGCCTGTGCAGCCCATACAAAACAAACAGAAAATCCACTGGGACTTGTCAGACAACAGGAAAACCCGTGTTAACCTACTGAGCCATTAAGGAACTTTCAAGTCAGAGCTCAGGAAGAACAATATTGGTGGCAATGAAGAGGTAAATTGAAATACTGTCAGCTGACCACAGGGTAACTGCTTGATTGCATGTTATATTAAACAGTTATATTTATGAGAGAATGGCTTTAAGAAGATATCCAGTATCAGTGAGAGCTGCAATTTGATACAGAAAAAGTCAGGTTTAGTTGCATTTTTATTGAGATTACCTAGTCCTACATCAGAAACAGACTAAAAAGCTTTAAAATACCTAATAATTAAATCTTTTTCTTATGTTTACATGAGTAAAAATTATTTTTCCCAATTTCTTCTACCACTTCCCATACACAGATTTTTACTCATAATGCTTCTCTAAAGTTTTACTTGGATATTTTATTCTTATTGTCCATGTCAGAGAGAAAGAAGAAAAAAAGTGAGAGTGCAAATCAAATAGAGACAAATAACACTACTACAAAAGTCACAGTTCAAAAGGAAGTTAAAAATTCACACAGATGAGAAGAGCTACATGTGTCTTGCAAATCTGAAGCTATTAAAGGCAAAGTTAAAAACAGTCAAAGCATCTATTGCTTTCCTTTCGGGAACCTGTGTTCTCCCTCCCTGATTAAACACCATAATACCCAGCTGAGTAATCCCAGTTGAACAATCCTTACAAATCAATATAAGTACCACTGCACGGATTAGTCCCTCCCATCCTGCCAAGAAAGCCCCAGCTTTATCCCTGCTCCGGGAAACATCATGCACAACGTGCTGCCGTAGCTCCAGCCAAAGGCTGCAACACCCTGCCTGCCCCAGCACCAGCACCAGCGGCTGCTCCTTCAAGAGAGCATCGTCCGACTGCTTGGGGATGTCCCTGCCTGGCAGCCAGCAAACCCCAGCCTTCTTGCACAGGAGGCTTCATTTCAAGGCCACTCCACAACAACTTCAACACAACTTTCAAGTAAAAAGTAGCTGGATTAACCCAGAAAGTCCATTAGTATTTCTCTTCAGGAAGTGATGGGTCTGCAGAGCTGGTGCTGAAGCATTATTATTATTATTATTATTAAATTTCGTGTGTCCCTCATCACCTGATACCCAAGCTAATCTTTACTCCTATTAAGGTTAAACCATGAGTTTTAATTTTTGCTTCAAACAGGTTTGTTGCTGCTTTAGAAAGCACGTTTGAGGATCTAATGTAAGTTCCAAAAGTTGCACACAGCAATTAATGAATCAGCTATTCCTCCAAGTTAATTACATATTGCATTTTCAGCATTTAATAGTCACCTAGCTATGACTGATGGAATTACAAAGCAGACAAATGGAATATTTTATATTTAAGGTACTTCTTGTCAAACTTAACAGAACTGAAATCATATGAAAAAGTAAAATGCTTAAATGCCAGGGTAATTTTGGTTTCTTTTTATCAGTTGCTTTAATAGTTTAGTATTAACTACAATTGTCATTTTGGTAAATTATCTACAAGAGACTAAACTGGGGGAGAGTTGTTTGGAATTGCAACACTGCATTAAAAAAGCCTCTTTTAAGAGCCTTCTGGGGATTAAAATAAATTTACTTGTAGAACATTAGAAATTGCCTCTGAGTTGACTTTTAAACCTGGTTCCCGACAAATAATGATGAGCAAGCCTGACTACCTTGGCTTCACTTCAGAGACAATGGCAGCTGCCATCCAGATGTCCTCTTATTCCCTAGGCTGCACCTCAATACAAGCTTTCCCTACGTTTCTTTGCCCTACTAAAGGAGCAGCATGTTGGGGCACACATTTAATTTCATCTGCACACAGACACACTGTCCCTGAATCAGATGTCTATTTTTGGCTCTCCTTTCAGGCAAGCTGAGCGGTTGCTTCTGAAAAGTCACCTAGTCCTTTGGGATGCAGAATAAGGAGATCTCCTCCCCTGGCCTTGTCAGCAAAGGGTGGATAATTTGTGAGGAATTACTGCTGTAACAAAGCATGAACCTCCACTGCACGAGAAGGGAATGCCACAGTCCTGCCGCACGGATCCCCAGATGGCAAAGCATATTGCTGCAGTCTCATCCCAAATGGCAGTGTGGAGCCACCACTGAAGGTGTCTGCACCCCACTCCACTCAGGAGGAAAACAGTCATTTATGAAAGCTCTGTGATGCCTCCCTCTGCCGTGACTACACTGATTCCAAGAACTCCTGTTAGTCAACCTGTTTTGGTTATTTTTTAACATAAAACAACAACCAAAAAAACCCCAATCAAGGAATATGCCACCAACAACAACCCCAAGACCAGCAACAGTACAAAAGAACAAGAAATCTACATTTACCATTCAAATCTTCACTGAAAATCAGTAACATCAGCCTAACTTTATTTAGGCCTAAGCAAACCAGAAATGTACTAATGTTTCTTCTGAACTCACCAAATCGAATTTCCTGTCTTTTCAGCTAGGCAAAGCCTGGTCCTTTGTGATTTATATCCCACAGGTAAGCTGCGCTGGTGAAAATCAGTCAAGATCAGGCTCACCCAGAGGCGAAATCTGCAGGTGTGCTATGCAGAAGACTCCTCACAGCTCAGTGTGAATCAAAACAAACTTGTCCATTATGCCCGTTTTCCTTCTGAGATCCACACGCCTGATTTCACAAGCTGTATGCATTCCCAGTTCAGGTATGCAGGGCGCACCCAGTGATTTTGGGAATCAGGACTGCTGCTCTTCTCCATCTAGTCAATATTCATGGAGGCCATTCCCCTACCTGGACTCACCTCCTTGCACGCCCACAGAACAAGGCTGGAAGCAGGACACAAGACATTTTCCCTTAAGGGTACTCTGTTAACAAACCATCGCTTCTTATGAGGCTGTCTCCACCTCTTATACCCCACATGACAGGGATGCCACCAGCACGCTCAAACGAGCTTGTAGGATGCTGATGTCCCGCACTGCACTGCTTTAACTCACCCCACCACTCCTCTTAGGAGAGGCGCCCCAAAAACCCGTGGGCACAGGGTCAGTGTTCTCAAGAGGTGAGACAACCTGCTCACCTCGCTCTGTTTCACATCTGAAATAAAGCCCAGAAAAGCAGAGAAGACTGGTTTGCTCCGCCAAAGCACGCCCACGTATTTACAAACCTAGAAAGGCTTAGACCTAGAAAGAGGCAATGCGTCAACAGGACAGAGCTCAAGGTAGGCCAGGAGTGTTGCTGTAAAGCCTGAAGGCTCTGAAGGACTTCTCCCAGTGGCTTTTTAACAAAGTCAGCACCTCCAGGTCAGCCACCATGGGAGTAATGTCCATGGGTGTCCCAGCAGCAAGCCTTCCCAGCTTCAGCTCCCCGGCCGAATGACTCATCAGCAATCCCACCCTAGCCTCAGAGGTGACCTGTATTTGGACTTCAGCATTTTCCACACTCTCCCTCTGATGTGTATTTTTTCTGCCTAGGCTCTAAAACTCATTGTCATCTTTCTGAGGAATATTTATGGTTATTCTGGAGCCTAGAAGCTACCTAACTGTAGTCACCAGGCTCATCGCCCAATTGTCTTTGAATTGCAGACCTTGCAACTTAAAAACCCATCATCTCTAGTACTTCAGATTTTAGAGGGACTTGGAACACTCTACTATGCCTGAGTTCTCCAAGATTTTTCAACCACTTAAGGACAAACCACAAAAACATACACAAAAACAGCAATTCCCTTTTGCCCTTGAACAGCAGCAAGCTCATAAATTAATTGCAAAGATAAACAAAAAAATTAGCAGCCCCCACGAAGCCTTGTTTTAAATATAAACTTATTACTATCCCAGCTTATGAAAATTTAGAAGTGCATGCCCATGTAAGTTCTCGAGCAAGGTATGTTAACTGGGAGGGTTAACAAGGCACAAGACGCTCCTGCGCAGTTACAGATCCCCTCAGACAGTGGTGCTGTAACACACCCTAACATCGCACTGCTCCTAACCTCATCTTGGACATGGCACAAATTGCCTGCAATCTTGATTTGGACAGAAAGACTTAAATATTGTTACTGCAATCCTAACACCATTAATGAAATTACATACTAATTGCTTTGGTCAGTAGCACCTTATATACTTTAATTACTTAAGCAGCTGCTTGCTGTTAAGAACTCCAAATTTAGCTACATCTCATGCTATATTTTGAAACGGTTTTTTTGTTTAGCTGGTTTGCCCCATTTAACTCTGGCTTTTTTTTAGCTGAAAATGCAACTAGCTTGACAGAATCTTGTCCTTTTTAATAGGCACAAAGAGACTTAGAAAATGTAACAAATTCAGATTGATCTTCCCCTTGAAGCTTCTTGGCTTTAAGAGAAGTGCTGCAACCTTTTTCAACCTCAATGCAAGAATGTCAGCTCCTTTGATGCATTTCTCAAGTATCCTCACATGACACAACTTGCTGAAGTGCTGTCATGAACCACTTGCGGCATAATGTTTACATAAAGGCAGAAATAAATACTGTGCTGCTTATCACAGTCAGGTAAGCTGAAAGACAGTGATGACTGAAGCTTATTGTTACAATGGTGCACTGTGGTAAAAGAGTTCAGTGCAGAACTGACATCAAATTACAACAGAGTTGTTTTTCTACTGATTTTGCTTATTTTATTAAGCTATGAAATTTGAGGGGTTTTCTCCCTCCCCTTACTACGTGAGCTTAAAACAAGTCCCAAGCTTGCAATATCTGCTTTATAGACAAAGTAAGAAATCGGAGTTACAGAAATGTACTATTCCAGTTCATTTTGGGACAGCTTTAATGTGATGAGATCTTTTTCAAAGCTACAGACACCATAAATAATGCAAGACTACAACATTATCTTTTGCTATTTTATTTCCCTTTCAAAAGCATTTTCTTTGGTATGACAACATATTTGATGTTTCTCAATCTTTTCTTAGATGGACCTGAAGACCATATGACTAGAAAAACAAACAAACAGGCACAGACTTTGTTTCCTTATTTGACAAATTTACAACTTAAAGCACAAGCCAAGACAGCCGCAGCATAACATCAGTACGTATAGTTACCTAAAAGTATTTTTAATATTTGGTAGTAAAAAACAAATGAAGGTTCTTTCTCTTTTCTGACATTTCTGCACCTAAACATACTTAACTCTAACCATAAAAAGAATAAAACACCAGCATATGGTCTCAGAACAGGAAAGACCTGCACTAAGAGCTTCTGCAGCACGTAAAGCACTAGAAACCACTTCAAAGTTTCCTCCATCTCCAACAGTCCTCCAAAGCAGATACTCCATATGGGCTTCCTTTCAACTTGCAGTGAACTAATTTTGAGAGTTATCTTGCTGAAGAGCAACACCTTCTTTTATACTTGACTGAAATGGATTTCAGATTCTTACCATCTTCCTCTTACCCATAGCACGGTGCCATTTCATTGAGAGCTACTTATGTTCTTTTATACCCTATTAACCTCTCTAGTGTCCACTCTATCAACAACATCTCCTAATTCTGCCCTCATTAGCGAGTCTGTCTGTTAGCCCCTCAAAACTCAGGATGCACTAAAAGACTCTGTCTTCTTCCCCCATGCTTTCAATAAAATGCATTTAGTACAGGCCTGCACATTTGCCTGGAATACAAGGAAAGGTTGTGAACAACCATTCAATAGAAATGACTCCACATTTTTACTGTTTTTCCTACTAAAATATCTGTATTTCTAGCCCAGTATAAGTGTCTAAGAAAGCTTTTGTTGCTGCATTTCATTTCACTTGTCAAACCAGAATAAACTTCCTTCAGAGAAAGTGGTTTTTTGTTATTACAAGTACATTAGGAAGTGTGCCAGAGCAGCTGTACCACCAAACCCCTGGGAGACACCAGGCCCTGGGGAATGCAAATGGTCTGAGAACATCTCTTTTCAGGGCAAAGTCATCAGCACCAAGATCACCAAAGTCTTCTTGCTCAAACACCCTCGCTGTAAGGAAGGAGGTATTCACCCCAGCCATGCCTTCAGCAAATTTCTCTTATCGTTTCAGTTTGCCTTGCAGCCAACAATCTGACAGATTCATCTCTAAAGTTGCTCTTCAGAAAGAGATCTCTCTGTTTTGTATTTCACCAGCATAACACAGCAGGAGACATGTATCCTGGCCCAAAAATCTCTGCACTATTGCCATAAGGAGAAAGGGTTGAGAAGGTTTTTTGTTTTGCTTTGTTTAGTCATTTTCTTAAACAGAAAGTTTATAGAGATACACAATGGTAGAAAGATATTACCACAAACAAATACTGTATTAGTAGACATCTTGGCTCCTACAACAATGAAAACAAATTAGATTTCTTTCAATAGTTTCATTTCAGCTACATACTGAAACCATCTTAAAGAAACTCAACGGCTTTTCACGTATGCCTCAAGTGTTTTTAACTTATCTCTTTATCCCATATTTAATGCCTTTTTTTTTTTTTTTTTTTTTTTAGCAGATGTTCCAGTGTCATCTGGCAAGTCTGGTCACTGTTCCCAACTTTAATTTCAAGCCCCACGTGCAAAAAGCTTCAAGTACCCTTCAGCTTAATTCACTGACCTCCTCCCTACTGTGAGTCAAGAATTATGCACCATCCATCAAAGCACATTTATAGTACTTAGATGCTGTATCTTATCTCATCACTTCCATGTCATAGGCTGCATACAAACCAGTCAATTTACAGAAAGGCTACCCCTCATATCAAAGTAATACCCTATGGTTTACCCAATGCATTAAGACACAATCTCACATATGTTCACATTTCAGTCTTCATCTCTGCAGAACTGGCTCTCGACTTAATACCATGGACAAAGCTGAAGTGAGCCTGCATCTGCAAGAAGAGCACACACACTACCAAGCAGATCTCAGCCACATATTTGACAGAAGCTCTGCAATAGCGATATCCTCATTTTGCTGATGGGGAAAATGTTGGTAGACATCTTCAGTTATTTGTTTCATTCCACGTAGAAGCTGATTGATTGAACGAGTGCTTCTAACTCTTTGCCCTGCTCCACACAGGCGCAGTGGCCAACCCCAATGAGTATTTCCCAGCTTCTACACGGAGGGGGTTGTGGGCTGTGGAGTGGAGAGCCCACAGCTGCTTCTGCCTGCTTATGTAAAGAAACATACACTTGTCATCATCCTGCCATGATTTCTGCAGTCCAGCTATTCTGAGCAGCTTAAGGATGCCTGGGTCACAGATGGTTAGCTACTACCACACGGGAGCCAGGTCTGCTGCTGCCATCATTACCTGCTACAGTTTGCAACCACTCGTTCCCACCCATGCCTAAGGGTCCATGCAAACCCACAGCGCAGGCTATGAATGTTTGTTACTCCATGCAACTTCCAAAAGGAGTGAAAAATAACCCTCCCCCCAACAAGGACCCTGCTACCTATAAAGCTGCCAGCCAGCCCAAGGTCAACCACATTCTTTCAGCAAGGACTAGCTGTAAATACAGGCAGGATACTCTGCAGAGATGCAGGGCTTACAGAAAGTACCAGAAAGTTCCTGTGAGCAAAGCTGTGCCATTCTACACTCTTCTTGCTATCTGAAGTCTGACTTCATTCATGAATCTTAAATGAATTTTTAAACATAGAAGACCATGTTGATACAAACTAAGAAAGCCTACTTTCACATTCACCCAAAACCAAGGAAAATTATTAGCCAATTATTTTAGTCACATCCTTTTTTTTGATATACCACAGTGTATGTTCTTTCTGACATAACTAAGTTAAGGTATACTTGCTGATATAGACCATGAGTGCATTCCAGTGTAATTTGTCTGTCTCAACTAAAAGAGATACCTTCCCATGCTGGAAAAATCTTTAAATCTGCAGTCCTCGACTTCCCAGCTACCTGGCAAAACTAGTCTTTATTTTATACACAGATTAGAAAAGACATTTCTAAGAAAGATAATGTTTAAGCTATAACTTGAAATGGGAATTTTCCTCTCAGCTGTACAATGTGTTATGTCTTTATGTGAGAATCTCATTTTTCTAGTACTTAAGCTCCTGAAAATTGTTTTAATGTGCCGAAAAGGATGCTAAAACCTTAAACTAATTCTTCAGTCTTGTTCAGACTGCTTAACTTGAATTTGCTATAATACCGTCAGCCAACTTTAAAAACCCATTCAATTTCTAAGCACCAGGACAACTTTTGTTTAGCATTTATAATTCTTCCTCTAATTAAGACCAACTAACAAGTGAAAGGGAGGAGCACGAGGTGGTTGAATCAAAGAATCCTAAAGCAATGGAAGCCTTTGCCAGGAGAACTGCAGTATCAGCAATAAGCCCCATTTCACTACTGCAAATAAGCCTTACCTCACCCTCATTCTAACTCTCACCCCTAGAAATGTTATAGAGCTACAAATTGCTTGGTTATTTTTTTATTTAATATTTTTTATTTTTTTAAAAGAGAAGCAAAGTGGATTTCCGTATTAATCTAAGATGATAAAAGTTCTGCTTGAAAGATGAAGCTCATAAAAAAGTAAATTAACTTATATTTTTCTTCACCTGAGGCACTGGAAAGAGACAGAAACCAAAGGTTAGGACACTTATTAGGACAAACAATAGAAGGAAACTAAGAGTTGTACTGCCTGTTCTCCACCCTCTCACTTTTTGACAGAGACCAAAAATATAACTTTGAAGGTCAGGGGAAAACAAAAATCCATAACTTGGATACACGTCTCTCAGAATTGTTTGCAGACAAGAGGGCTGCACTGTGTCAGCTATTAAAAATTACCTGTATCACAAGAGAGATCAAAGGTGCATGGCTGGTCAGAGACAGAACAAAAATCAGTTCAGTGTGCTTTGAACAGAGATGGGAGTAAATCAGAACTTTGTCTGGTTAAATGGATTTCATTTTGAAAAAAAATAATCTGATTCTAAAATCATTAAATGTACAAGTAAACTAAGGCTGTTAAAAAGTTTCTCGCAAAGATGAAGTCTAACCAATCTCAATTCAGGGAGCAGTTTCTGATATTACATCTGCCCCTACTTCACCACACCACTGCTACCACACTCTTGGAAACCAGTTTCATAGAAAATGGGGTCCATTTTCCCCCATCATCTTCAGAAAGCACAGAGACGCAGTTAACACTGTACTTTTGAGAAATCTGTCTGCTTTTACCAAAGCAGAGAGATTTATAAAATAGCCTCCTCTTAACAGTCACAGTGATTTCAAACATTCCATGTGCTGCAGATAAATGGCAGTCAGTTTCTGACAGATGATACTCTTAAAAGTCTGAATAAGCAGAATAGATTTATTTCAGACTTGAACACACATTCATGAAACCAGATTAAAGCCCTAGAGCTTTCCATGTAATCAGATACTGAAAGTTCTCTCTCCATTAAAGCTGACCTTGCACAGTGACATTGTACTTTTATCTCAAAAATTAGAGATACTTCTTAAAAGATTATTTTCAAAATATATAACAGACAGTATAGCTGCAGTGAGTATGGATTGTTTCCATCTCTAAATATACCCTTCCCCTTTATATATCAAATTGTCTTTGAAACTTAGAATTTGATTTTGGTTAAGGTGTCAGAATTCAAAGTTAATATTCTGATGTTGCAGAGACACTGTTTTTACTGAACAACTGCTGTTGTTATGGCATGATTAAAAACCAGGCTACATAATAAATCAACTTTCTTAGCTGGAAAGCTCATTAGTACTGAGACTATTTTAAGTGCCCACAGCCATGTTTTGACATTTAGCTATAACACCTTCACAGAAAGGTTCAAAAGCTTCTTACATAAAGCTAAATACACTTAAAACATTCCCCCTAACAGGGAATATTCAAAATCCAAGAACATGAAGGAAGAGGGTGTAGTAGCATAGGCAAGAATTCAACTCAGCCGTGTTAAAAATGTCATCCAGAAGCTTTCAAAAGAGCCTGTGCTGACACTATTAATTTCCATCCTTTTGCTCTAACATGTTGACAGTAGAAATTTAGTCAGATTACAAAAGAAAACATAAAGACAATACAGTTATGCCAGAGAACATAAGAGCTCATCCCATGATTTTACAGTTGACTTTCATTGATTAAATAAGAAGAGGATATTTCAGATCACTAAGCTCCATTTTGGACCACTAACTTAAATGGAAGAAATAAGCTGCCCAGGAGGAAGAGGAAGACCTGAGACCAGAAGTGCCCCAATACCTGTTGGACAGTATAAATAAGAAAATAGAATTATTTAAAAATAGTGAAATCCATCACATTTGACTGTTTTAGTAATGGAATGGTGCAATTTGCTAAGCAAATATACTTGCAGAGGAAGGAGTGCACCACCCATAGAATAACAGACAATTTTTCCCTCATGAAAGATGTGATGCAAGCACAAGAAATGAACTCAGCTCTGGTACCTGGGAGAAACACTTCATCATGAGGTGGACACTGAACCACTGGTTTCCCTCAGATATCTGAATTTCCTCAAGCACACCATTTCAAACAGATGTGTCAGACTCATGAGCTCAAGCCCGAGACAGAGAACGCCTGGAACAACATCATCCCCATGAAGGGCAAATACAAAACAAATACACAATGTGAACATCGGCCTCCTGCGAATGGAACAGATGCTCCCAACAGAGCAGTGTGCTTAGGCACCCATCCCCGGCACCCCAGTCCCTCACCAATGGCCTCCAAATCGTGCTGCTCCCCTGAGCCTTCCTTGTGCAATAGCTGCAGCATAGGAAGGAAGTTTTCCACAAGATGCACCTTAGTGCACACCCTCCAACAAGGACAGAGGGCATCCCATGCTGCCTCTCACACTACCCAGCCAAAGGATGCAAGAAGAACAGATAGATTTGCTCTGCTTCAGTGGCAGCAGGAAATGCATATATTTTAATATTAAAGACAAAAGTGAATTAAAAAGGACATTTGATTTTACAATTGATTTTGCAGTGTCTTTCCCTATTAGATTTGTGGTGGGTTTCTTAAAGAAACTGTACACTTACGCTAGTACTAAGCTAACTTGTTTTCAAGGAAGCAACACATAAGGGGTGAGGGAGGTAAATGTCCTCTTTTTCTGAGACTGATCTGTAAAGAACCAGGAGAACCTCATCATCCAGATGCCCAATTCACACCTTCCCCTACCAAAGCCTTAGACAAGAATTTAACAATAACAAGAAAGGAGCCTCTAATTACCCTGAATTCACACTTTGTGAATCTACTCCCCTCTGTGCCATAGTAACTGCAGATGTAAATCTTGAATGAGAAGGTGCAGGAACACCTATCTGCAATATAAAAAAAACCCCAAACCACAATTTCAGATGTCATACACCTTCAGCTTCGGACCCTAAGGGATGAGAATGGTGCATCATGGTCTACACCTTGAGCAAAGAGCCCAGTTTCCCAGTCCAGCTCCACTTGGCTCTTCCAATGCAACTGCTCTGCCCCAGCAACCATCTTCCCCTCCAGCACAGCAAGAAGGTCATTGCAAATGAATGAAAATATCTTCTCCATTCTTCCACAGGCCACAGAAAAAGAAAGGCTTAAAACTAATTTTTAATATTGTAGTGCTTTCTGGTTTAAGGCTTACTTAAAATCCCTAATTTTTTCTACATCTCACCTTGTAAAACTTCCAATGAACAAAGGCCTCTAGGCAAATGTATACAAACAAGACAGGGGGCTCCTTCCCTGCACTGAATCCTGCCTTGTCAGAGAAATTCAACAGATTGATACACTGAACCCTGAGATTATAAACAGGCTTAAAATACCATGCTTGTCAACTATGAGATATTACAATGCTGTTTTATTCATATTATGTGGCTTCAGAGGAACACAATTAATTTTAAATATGTCCAAAACTCAAGATTTGCAAGCTGATACTAAAAAGTTGATAGATAAAAACTAAAATAAAAAATAAAATAAAAATGAAAGAAAATCCATTAGTTACCTACTAATGTTTTCCTTTGAATATGCCACAGTTTAAATAAGTTTTGGTCTGTTTCTTCTCATCTCACTGTTCTCACTCAATTTTCATGACATCATGTACAGAGTCTTCCAGCTAAACTCGATCTGTCTCCTGTAGCTCGCTGCAAATCTCTGAAACAATCTGTACTAAACACCAATCTACTCTGTCTTCTCTTTTCATAATTCTTTTCTTTTTCAGAGTTCTGTCAGCCCAAGGGTTTGGAAACTAATCTAATGAGGGAAGTTAAACTTCTACACAGCTATTACGGGTGCCCTCCTAGTAGCCGTGCTAACAAGATTCATCACCAAATATAAATGGAAGCATTCTCCAAAAGAAGACAAAGGTACTGTAATGAGCTAGGCAGGAAGCAGGGCCTCCGCTCTCTGCGTAAGATTAGTCAGTGTAAATCATTTTGGCACTAATGGTGGTTTTTTTCTAAGGCTGGACAATGACTACAACATTTATACAAAGCACGAGAATTCATGAATGTCTGGCAGTATTGTCTCTGAAATACAAACAATGTTTGTTTTTCATTCTACACTTTCAATTCAGTACCAGCTGGATTCTGCAAAAAACATGGGTGAATTCTGATACACCAGATAACCAGCTCATCCCAGTCAGATCCCACAACTGAAGCATTTCAGAAGCAGCACTGACTGTTGCTAAACACACTCCTCTCCTTAGCTACAGAATGATTAACAACATCGCCTCAACCTCCCATGTCTATCCTGAGGCAAATACAGAAGAAAATATATTAAAAGCAAGTAATAACAACAGTGGTGGAGAAAAAGAGTGATACACAGTATTATTTCTCTGGGCTAAATCTTAGGCATTGTAATACTTCACCTACACCCATGCCCATTCAAAAGTCTGCCTGTATTTACATGGGCTTATATTTTTTGGACCCAGGACTGTTCCAGTGTGCTCAAAGGGAAGTTTCCACCATGCTGAAATTTACTGTCTCTATAAAAATTAATGTATTAGTGACTAGCCAGTGAGGTACAGCACAGCATCACCTCAAGAGTCAGCTGCAGTATGATGCAAGATGTCAGATACCCTGGATCATTTCCATTTCAGTGGGAGCCAAGTGGTCTGTACATACAGGCAGGAAATCTTATGCCCACCCAATCCAAAACCAAAGCACACTCATTGTCTCACTACAGGCAAGACTTCCTACCATCACCAGCCAAGAAAGACCTAAGGCTGTTGACAAAGGACAGCTGTTGGCTAAAACAACTCTTATCACCACTTTCTTTCTGCTGCTGGAGCCAGAGGTACCATAAGGTTCAGCTCAGCTCTGTCTGCAAACTGCAGTGATAAAAAGCATCAAGTCCAACAAGAGCTGAGAGCACCTCAGGAAAGGAAGATATTGTGTGAATGCACTAATAAAAGGAAGATAAATCTTTCATCACAAAACCATGGCAAAACACATTCGTACGGAAACTGACAATCATCCCATGAGAACATATGTACAGAAAGTGCCAGCACTGCATGTCTAATACTTCCACTAAAAGGCAAGGTGACAGAATGTACCTTATTTATGCCTGGCTTTAAAATTCTGAATAAGAAGCAGCTACGCAATCTCAAAAAGTACATGTCAAGTACCAATAAAAAGTATTGCCCATAAACCTCACATCTGGGACTGGAGTTGGCAGTATTTGCTGCCTGCTAGAAAAACAAACAGAAAAAATGAGCTCCAAAATATGCATCAACAAAGCAAATCCCAGAATTATGAAGCAAGAAGAGAAACAGCAGTGGCATGGAGGGCAGGTTAAACTCCCTGAAGTCCAAGAGTCAACAAATTCTGTGGGCTTACAGTTTTCTGTAGCGTAGTATATTTTGCCACCATAATTCATATGGCGAAGCTCTTCCATGGTAGCTCAGGGAAATCTATATGATGGCTTTGTCCTGCTACTGAAACACATTTGAGGTTAAATTTGGCTGCATCACAGAGCAGCCACGAGGAACAGAGGCTGCACTGCCAGGGTACTTGGGGGAGAGAGGAGAACCAGCAGCACCCTTTGGGAAGGGACAAAGGAAGACAAATGCTGGAGCCTATCACCTCTATGGAAGACCTCTAAATGGCATCCCTGTGTGAATGGAAGGGCTGGAACCAAAATCACTACTATGGGTTCCCAGCCCTGCCTCTCACTACTGGACAGAGCACAAGTACTGTAGGCTACACACTGCAGAAAACTTGTCATTGCAAAGTGTTAAACATTTGTGACTGCTGAATCTTTTGCAAAGTGAGAAGGAAAAAATTTTGAAAAGAACAATACCTGTCGTCGCCTCCTAAGCATGCTCTCACTTCCTCTTGGTGTTTTTGGAGATGGTAAATAATTGTTTTGCTTGTTTCTTCACCTCCTACCTTTTTCCTCTTCAGAAAAGCCACATAGTTTAGACATATTTTTCTTCTTCAAGACTAGAGGCTTTACTACTGCTTCTGGAAGGACTGTTCCAGAAATACTTCGACTTGCTGGTTATTAAATGCTAAATCCTGGCTGGCTGTTCTTAACTTTCTCTAACTTTTAATAGGTATCTGAAGCATATCTGTTCTTTTACATTAGTGGATACTAGTACTCTTCAGCAAGACAGATTGTTCTTTCCTATTACATTTGATTTATGAAGTAGCTTATGGGGAATATAGAAAAGACATCATAGCTCCCACTCTTTGCATTTAGTACCTTTACAAAACTTGTCCAATTAGCAGAATCATTGAAAAGTGAGTACTAAATAAAGGCTTAGATATAAAAATACCTCATGTTAAAGTAAGCAAGTCTATTAGCATACCTACACGTAAGCAGTTATTAAACTATTTCTAAGAAAAAATACTATTCCATCTGCACTCAATTTTGCACATTTAGAATAGCAAGGTTTCACATGAAACCTTACTATTCTAAAGACTCCTCACTTCACAGAACTATCTTTTGCTCCCCAATCTTCACAAGATATTCTTTTGAAAGAAGAAGCTGAAGAGTTATAAAGCATCTGCTTGTGTAAAAACAGTGATTCAGCAGGAAACACGTACTTGAAATACCCCTCACAAGAAAGGGCTTATTCACGCAGGGACAGTTGGCAGGGCTATCTCAGTCTCCACTTGAATGCTCTTTTTCCAGTTTGTGTTAAAGGGATTCAGATGCCTGGGAAGAAGCTAATCACCATTTTTATAGGCTGTGGAAAGCAGTCTTGGTTCAGAATTGCAGGTGCTTGTATCAAAAGCTCTCTCAGTGAAAAGCAAAGGACCACAAGTTAATGTTCAACAGAAACTGGCAAATCTGCTGCGCACACTGAGCAATGTGGTCAGGTGTGAATTGCAAGTGCACACATAAAACAATGCAACAACTATGGCTGCTCAAAGTTCAGCTGCAGCATTTCACGCACAATACCCTAAAGAGAAAAAGGCAGAGAACACCTAACACAGGAATCACTTTAGCCAATTCCAATCCTTTCCCAATTTCTGCTCATGCCAATCACAGAAAGCTTTAGGTCTTCTAATAGGTATGTGCTTAAGTCAGCAAGTAATGTTGCATGTAACTGGAAGCTAAAATTGCCATAGTCTGTTGCAAACATCTTTATCATCAACATAATCAAGGCATACCACCAAACATTAATTTGAAGTGGTTCTGCAAGTTGCTTCTGAATACAAGTTTACTCTTTTAAGCTTTAAACCAGTGTCTGTGCCAGCAAGGCTTTAACAGAGAGTAATGGATAACGAAGTTTAGTGTAAGAGTAAGAAAAACCAAAGCAAACAGTGGCCACAGAACGTAAAAATCCATTTCATGTTAATAATCTAATCTTCCTATTTATTATGTGACTAATATGACTGTATGGAAGCTAGTTCAGACCATGTCACAACTCCCTGAGCTGAAGCTCTTCATGTTGTATTTTTCTGTGTTCTATTCAATAATCTGTAATTCTGGAATATATGGCAGCTCTAAAAATACTTGTACTTTCAAGTTCTTGGACAAGAATATTTATTTCATACGCAATCAAAAGAGTGTAGATGCTCCTACTTGGACAGAACAAACAACCAAGATATGACATAACATCACACATATGGCCACTTCCATTTCCAAGAGGGCTCCAAAGCAGCAGGCACCTTTCTTCCCTCCAACACTGCAAAAAAGCAGGAGTCCTACAGCCCAGCTCAGCATTAAAGGCTACCTTTAGGCATTTAGGTTTCAGTTCTTAATTCACACCACTGACATAACAGCATCAAGATTAATGCCATACTATGTATTTACTCCAGCAACAAAATTAGAAAGATTTTTAGAAATACTGGATTTGATTGCTGTCAGTCAGCTGATATAGAAGAAAAATCCCAAACAAATTGTGGATGCATAAGCAATCTTTACTTCAAAAAGTACTGGGAAAAACATTAACTGGGTCCTGCTTAAGAAACAGGCATTGAACTGCCAGCACTCCCTATGCAAACCACTTCCTTTAAAATTAATTTGGACATTTGTCTCAAAGTGACTGGAAAAGAGCCACACGTCAGGTGACACTGGATGGATCCTTCTGCAGTACAACAATATTGATAGAGGAAAAGAAGGATTTGGAAAGAAGTGGGCTTTCTGCCATCTAAACACAGTATTACCTATTTCTTCTAGAAATGTTTGGACTACAGAAGCAGCAGCTACATGCACTGTAACACATGAACCCAGACCATGCAGGATGTGTTCCCCCCCTCAAAAATCCCTTGATTAAAGGGGGATATTTACAAATAGCTTCAGAAGTCACATGTATAGATCTGTTCCAAGATTTGCACATCCTGAGATAGGTAAAAATAGTAGAACAAAATGTATTAATTCTAAAACAAATGAAAAATTGAACTTATAAAATGTGTTCTATGCATGCAAACATGCCACAACACACTGCCTCTGCTACTGTAAGCTTTAGAGTGGATTACATTGCAACCTGTTGCCTTCTCTTTTCAATCGAAAGCAAAGCTTTAAAAACACCAGAACACTTGGAGCATGAAAAGGGGAGCAAGTTAAAATACAATCCTCATTACACTCTGGGACTTGTTTTTGCAACTTTAATTGTCTTGATAATCTACAAGTCATGAAATTTGAGTCTTGCTGCCCTTAACAAATTTCAGAAGCCGGATTTTTAAAGGACATGTTTAGCATGTCATATTTGGGAAATATTTTAAGTAATATGCTTGCAATCTTTTTTGTTTCAATAGTCGTGTTCTGTCTGCATTACTATTAGTTGTTGCACTGATGAAACAACATTTGAAGATGACCTTCAAGGACTTGGTTTCAAATTAAACCATCAGGAACCCTGAGGGTAAGAGGGTTCACTGCTTAAAAGAAAACTATTATCAATTATTTTAAAGGTAAAAAAATAAAGCTGAGCTGAACTGTCTCTGTAATAATAGTAACTGCTGTCTTTTAGGTCACTGAACAGACAGAAATTAGTACAGAGTCTTGGGCTTTGTTTTAGCTTTTTATGAATGGTTCTGTTGAATTACAGAAGCTAAATTATTATACCTATATTACAACATCTAGTTCAGGGCTATCTTTTCCCAAATGAGCTAATTTCTGTCATGGAAAGCAAGTAAATATTCTTTTTTCTTTCTTCTACTGCAGACATTGAGCCAGAGCCCATCTTATGGCAGTCAAAGATTTTTTCAAAATGCAACCTTAACATTACAAATGTTGAATTTAATGTCAGTACTTCCCTCCTCCCCACTCCTAAAAATAGGAGAATATCCCTGTCACCAAGTCTAGTAATCCTATCTTGGGCTACAAGGTTTGAGATGCATACAAGTCCTTCATCATCTTCACTCACAGCCCAAAGGACAGTTGTGACAAAAAACGACTTCTTCATCTCTCCTTCTCCAACCATCCAGAGCATTTTTTCTTCCCCCCAATGAGAAGGAGAAATGGCAACATGGAGGCAAGACCATGCCTGCATTCGCCTGAGAAGCCTGGATTTCCACGCACTATTCCTTACCTTGGTGGTTCAGGGAGATGCGGTTAGATGGTTCTTGGAAACCCGGTTCCACCAGATCCCTCCGACCATGAGCTGAAGTCTGATCTACATTGTCCTAAAAAACAGAAGAGCAGAGTATCTTATCAAAACCAGGCATTCTGTACTCCCTGCAAGCTACATTACACGGAGTCAAACCACCAATACAAAACAAAAAAACCCTGCCATGCCTCTGAAAGGAGAAACCAATGTCAGAGAAGGTGGGGGAACAGATCACAGGGGGACACTAGGCTGTCACATTAATACGTGTGGCATGGATCCAGAATCAATGACTGTGCTGTTGGCTCATCTGTACTCCAGTTTGCATTTCAAACTGAGAAACAGTGATGTAAATGCACTTCCTAGTTTAACAAAAGTTTCTTCTTGCATCAAATTATGCAGAGGCTTGGGGCTTTGTTTTCTTTAATTCCAAGTCTGTGGCTTAGGGCTTTGTAACTAATTAACTGGACTGAAACAGATTCAGTAGAGAACTACTAAACCTCAAGAGAAATCAGAAGTTCAGTTTAGATAAACATCCATGCCTCTGGATGCCAACCTGTTGTTTTTTTCATACTGGAATTCTCACAAGATCAAGTTTCATGAAGTTTTAACACAAACTGAATTTGGCCAAGTCTAAAATACCACAGTTTCTCACAGATCTTGCCAAAGAAGACAACTAGGAGAGAGGAGGAAAATTGAAATACAAACAAGAAAATAGGAAAAGCAAGATAAGTCACATTTTAGAAGCATGAGAAGGAGATTTAGAGCAGGTACATGGTTTT
Source organism: Eopsaltria australis (assembly GCA_034509425.1). NCBI lineage: Eukaryota > Metazoa > Chordata > Aves > Passeriformes > Petroicidae > Eopsaltria > Eopsaltria australis. The sequence continues at coordinate 5,039,293 of JAVTVJ010000072.1, forward strand.
ACAAAACTGGCATACCTTTGCATATACCAGTTAAAGGTGGGTATGGAAAAGTGCGTAAAGTTGACTGCATTGCTTTATCACCAAATATGAGCTGCCACAGTGATATACATGACTGTATACATGATCCCACTGTGCCCCAAGCGTGGGCTAAATACACAATGGCATGACCTGCTTTTATGTCAAAACATAGGAACCACCTTCACAGCAAATGACATTGTAATTAAGGCAGAGCAGTAACACGCACACAGCGAGCGGCAATTCAACTACGCGCAACCATGAGCCCTCCGTGCAGCACTGACAAAATACAAGCTAATGCTCAAAATCATAATGGATGCAGTGTTTGGGGACTAGAACTGTATATAGTTATACAGTATATGAAATAAATTATCTCTTCATCAGAGAGACTGTCTCAGCAAATGCTTGAGCTCTGATTGAAGTACTCAAGCACTGCTCTCAAGTGTCATCACCATTAGGGATCAGTTCAGGAGCCCACAGGCATTTATAAGACAGAAACTGACAACAGTGATATGACTAAGGAAGGTTTTTATGAGTAAACACTTTATGATAAGATACAAATGGCATCCATCTATCTATGCCAAATACAACTGGGACCACTCAAACTTCTGCCTCCATACTGGCTATCTCCCCTTATAGCTCTTTACATTCTTTGCACTGATTTTCACAACACAGGCTATTGTTTCATGTGCCACATCTCGCTTATCTCATGAGTTCTTGTTATTGCTTCTCAGAAATAAAAAAAAAACAACCCAAACCACATCAGACCTTCTGTTAGCACAACTGTCTTTGTTCTTACTTTCTTGAAACACAGCAGTATTTGTTAGCTCTTTCACTGGAGCTAACTGAACACTCACTAGGAACAAGCAACTCACAAGCTCCTGTTTTCATCAAATTCTTTGCAACCACAGGGTATCACATTCTAATATTATTAGTACTTTTGGAGCACTACTCATTCTCACTGAATTTATCTCATTTTCTTTGGGACACCACACAGCCATCACTGACCTGGCCCACATCACCTCCATTTTAAATTTGAGGCAGGAAATTTGGGACTTGCAGCACAAGAAGGCAACTGCAGAAAGGACATAGAAAATTATGAATCTGTTCCCCAGAAAGTTGAGTTGTAATTTTTCCAAAGTGCCAAGGGGAAGAGGGGGAGGAGATGCTTATCTAGGAAAAGTTTCAGTCAAAACTTAAAGCTGAAGCTGACTGCTCTCAGTACAAAGGCTAAGAGGTAAGCATCGCAGGCAAGGAAAACTCAGCAGAACATCCCTCCCCAGCCCAGAGCTTTTCTCTGTGCATTTCCCTCCATGAAATTCAACATGACCAATTTTTTATGGGGTAGCGAAAACCTCACAGATGCAGTTTAGCAGTGTTAGTTCCACTTCCCAGGAAGAAGTCCCAATGTCTAACGCATGGATGCAGTGACATATTGCCTCTTGGATGGGAACAGCAACAGGGCATCCCAAGAGAAATAAAAGTTGGAACAAAAAAAGCAGTTATGAGCTATTTGTCACACACCTAAATGTGTTTTCAGTTGCCCCAACGTACAAAAGTACCTTCTGGAAGGCAAGATTCACTATGTAGTAACAAAGGTGAAATGGGGCTGAGATGCATGATTTTACATTTGGGTTTCCCACAGTAGTAACATACAAACACTTAACTAAGAGACCTTATTTCAGGGTTTCACCTGGCTCCAGGCCCGTAACTCTTCAATTAAACCAGACTTTTCCTAACTAGCAATTGCCAAAAATTTACAGGAATAAGATACACCCTCTCTGGAATCACTTTACATCTGTACCAGAAGATGCTGAGAACCACAGGCCTTACTCACAAAGTTAAGCCAAAGCCATGGTAAGGTAGATCAAAGTCTGCAGAAGCAGAGGTTACAGTGACTAATGACTGCTGGGGCTGCCCTTATAAAGCTGATGCCCCTGCCCGTTTCGCTCACTGCAAATGCTTGCCCACAAGATCCAGAGAGTTCTCCAGCAGCTTGAGCAAAACAAGGAGGCAAAGGTTTCCTCCGGACACCGCGGGCCAGCACAGCCCAGGTGCTAAAGCAAAGCGACAGGCCGTGCATAAACAAAGCCACACCTGTTACAGCAATGCAGGCAGTGGAGGGGAAAAAGGTAAGGGCGGTGAGGTTTAAAGAGCCAGGGGTAGTTTCACATGACCCTCCAGAATCTGTTTGTGTCCGTTGTGCACAGACAAACACTGGCACTCGGCCAGCTGCACTGGAGATCACACACTGGAACAAGGGTAAAAGAAGAAAGGGGAGGGGGGCAGGAAATAAAGTTATATAATTACTCTGTGCCAGCAGCCTTGTTGTTGGGCCCCAGCTCGGGGCTGAGGCTGTGGCCCTCAGCAAGGTGGGCACCTGCTTTGGTCTGACACCAGCCCCCCTGCTGCAGCTGAAAGCAGCCTCCAAGTAAGTCATTTGTTTGCTTCATGGTTTAATCCCCAGCTCTCCCTCCTCTTCCAATAAATGCTCTCAATATGAAATTAAAGCATGTTACTTAACTTACTGTACCATCCAGCTATTGTAGTATTTTTAGAAGCTAGCTGAGCATTAGCTCTCGCTGACTTTTTGCATGCGCTGTTTTCTCTCAGTCAGCATCTGCAACCAAGGATGATTTAATCGAGTGACTAGCAAGAGTGCTAGGAGGACCTGAAGCAGGGTCCTTTAAAGCATTAGCATTTCATAAAGCCAAACACACCATCATTACAGGTCAGATTACAGTGTCCTTTTGCAAACCTATGTTGCACGACACAAAATGCGACGTGCTTGCACTGCCTTAAGAACCAAAGTCCACTCATAGACAGTGTTATCTCTACATATCAGTAACCAGGACAATCTAGATTTATTTTTCAATCTATAACCAAGCCTTTCAAGTTGCACTCCTTCAACTATGACATACAATGTTTGCTGCTGTTTGTGCTAGCACGATAAGCATTTCAGTTATCTAGGAAAACATTAAATCTCATCTTTTAATCAGAGAATCAGCCAGACATATACTACAGCAGCTCTGCTGTCTGCACACATGCTCTTTAATCACCTCTTTGGCTCCAAGTGCCGCTGTTTCCACCTGCAGTTTAGCTCAGGAGAGTATTTATCAGTATGAGACAGCATTATTAGACAGACCAGTGTGTTGCTACCTCTCTACTGCTGCTTCTCTCATCCTAGTTTATTCAGCAAAGGTTATCCAGTCAGTCATTCAGGGTAATCCCACAGGTAAACAGTGCTTAGAGAAGGGAGGAAGCAGATTCGAAAGTACAAATAATGAAGTATCGTTTATACTTCCCTTCTCCCTCATTCTTTGCGAAGAAAGGGGTCTAGCATTAGCAGAGACAGAGCAGCTTTCTGGAGAGGTCTGGAAATCCCCTGAAGGCTTCAGCTTCTTCCAATTTCAGCAGTCTCTGGAAGTTTACAAGATGAAGAAAGGCTACAAGTGGCAGCACAGCTTCTCGGAAGCTCCTGGGAGCATGGCCAGACTGAGGATGTCCAGACCACCAAGAGGACAGTCCCTGTTTTTGGATTTACTGGAGCTGTCTGCAAACCCACACTGCCGTGCCCCTGAACAAAAGGTTCAATTGAGCAAGAGTCACGCGTACTCATGCCAGCAGTCCCACAGCAACAAATTAAGATCATGACATACTTCTGATGTTTGTACACCGTCCAGCACAACAGAAAGTAAAGTCAGACGTGCTGACGGGTCTCACCGCAATTTAGGAGACTATCAAGACAGATATGCCTCAGTTTGCAGAGAGGGCACTCCTGCCAAACAGGAGCTCCCTGCCAACCTGGCGGTGCTCCTTCATCACACCAAGGTGCAGGTCTTAAAACCAGCTGAGCGTAAAGAGAAAATTAGCAAAGTCATTATTTGAACCACCACAGCTTTACTCTGCTCAGGCAACTTGTGTAAAGCAAAATTAAGCATCTTACATGTTAGCACAGACTGAGGAAGCTATTGCCGAGCACTCAAGTGTAAGTAGCTCCCAGAAAAAAAAGCAATTACAAAGAAGAGGCGAACACCAAGGGCTGTGAAAAAGTGGACACAGCTCCAGGCTTCAGGAGCAGAAAGGGGATACTTTGAGAAATTACATTCTCTCCTTGTATCTGCAACTTGCTGCTCTTAGAAGAAGGACACAAATAGACAAACATTTCTTTATCTGACCCAGTACTGCCATTCTTAAAATGCTCCTGGAGTTTCCTTAAGCAATTAACAGATTAGACAGCATTTCTTCTGAGGATGCTTCATAAAATTCCTCACTTTCCAAACAAAAGACTGTTTGTATTTATGTAAAGTAACTTCCTGCACTGCTTTTTAAGCTATGCTGATTCTTTATACTATGATTTTGCAGCTTTGGTTTACTTCAAGCATCAAATGTACAAAGAGGATAATAGACTCAATTATGCTAAGTGCCGAGTAGCCAGCTATTCATCTCAGTAAACTTTCCTATAGCTTACTGGTGAGTTTCTGCTCACACAGTTTTACTCTTAGCCCTGTGAAGGCAAACACACAGGCTATTACAAGAATAAATCCAACTGACAGATCCAGACCAATGTTCAACTTCTAATCCAAACTCCACAGTCCAGATCATTCAGTAATTCATGTGACGCTCCTTTCTTAAAAACACAGCAGCACAGTCCCCTACCAGACAGCTGTTTAGTACAACGTATTTTCAGCAAGCTAACACCCCAGAGTTTGAGGAAATGTGCTCCAAGTAAGAGTCCTGAGGGAAGTGCAAGGTTCTTGGGTTTGTCCAAAGTCACTGCCTTGCAAATGATTTCAAGTTTACTCAGAGTGTGTATGTTTTACTGTTTTCTGCCAGAGTGTTTAACATGTCATACAAATAAAGAAAACACAGGCTTTGCACACTAGGCAAAAAACTTTAAAGCGCATTCTCAGACAACCCCCATATTACATAATTAAAGACCTGTAACCTGGTTTCCTGCCTCTTAACTATAGTCATTTGACTAGGTAAGAGCCAAGTCAAAGGCTCAGTAAGTCAACAGAGTAACTGTGAACCTAGAATTTTAGCATTCCCATTGCTAAGAGAGCTTGTACAAACAAGAGCTTAAAATAAAGCCACTTAGCTTTGTCAAAAGTTGGGCTCTCTCTCCTGAAGTAGTAAAGCCACTAACTGCAGAAATCCTTCTGATTTTACAGTACTGGCTGTCAAGAATGGGAGCAATAACCCTAGAGACCAAGAACAAACAAGCTAGTTTGGGATTACAGGAGCAGCAAAGGCAGCAGCACATTCCTCCCGACACACCACAGCAGCTCCGATCCCTAGTGCCACAAATCACTGAAAACATGCGATAACCTGGCAGGGCACACAGACCTGTTGTGATCCACACATTCCTACAGCCCTCAGCAGACTAACCAGCCCACCAAACAACATAGACAATAGCTACAAAAGACCAGGAATTAGCAAAGAGAGAAGGAAAATGAGGCTGACAGACAAGACAGACCTGCGTCTGTGGTCCATGTCTCTGCAGTGGCAGAGAATCTGTTAAATGAATCACAGGAATTATATTACATCCCATGATACAGGGGAAGGCAGAGAGGCTTGTCAGTCTGACCTTGGAGGAACTTATCTCTTGACCCCCTCTGGGCTTTAGCAACTCACTCAACAGAAATCCTTCAAATCTAAAAAAGTCTGGGGGTTTGGACCCTGTTGTCGACACTGAAACCCCATAGTATGCATGCCCCAAGCCACTGAAGTGTTTCTTTCTGAAAGCTATTGCCCAACACAGTTATAGAATCCACTGCTACAGCTGAGCCAGAAAGTTATTTTTCTGAAGGTGCTTCAGATTTATTTTTAGGAGTCTAGTTATGTGACTTATCACTACCTGCATTGCAATTGCTATCAGGGCAAGCCAAAAACCACCATCACCCACCAACCAGCTTCTCCCTGTCACCTCTGCTCTGACTCCCAGCATCTCTTTGGCATCCAGGAAATTAATCAATCAATTAATTAATTAATTAAGTCTAGCAAGAGCTGGACCACAACTAGCAACCTCCAACAGCATCTGGTAGCAGCAGTTTACTCCTAAAAGGCTTTTCTCCAGTAAGGCAAGAGTGAGCATATCATGTTAGATGAGAGGTCCAGCAATGCGTGCAGGCTAACAGATTCAGCTTCTCTAGGCTGATCTTTGCAAAACTGGCATTAACAAGGTTTTCAACACTCCTGAACCCAAAATTTGGCAAGAACTCTCTCACTAGATGCAGTCCTCTCTTAGTAGGAACCAACCACTTCTGCAAGATTTGAGCTGTCCCCCTATACTCGGCACAGAGAAAATGGATAGTATACTCCACGGCATGCACTTTTTGGACCAGATTGCCATTTATTATGGTAGGAGAAAATTCAGTGCATCATGGTTGCTGTCTTTTAATCAGCTAGCAAGGAGGGAATTCAACTGACAGGCTTAGAAATGCTAAAAGCCTTGTTCTATTTTTAATGACACTAAAACCACTGTGGCTGTTAGAGACAGTTTACATAGTTTACAGCTAAAATAAAGTCTTGAAATAGAGAAAAGAAACAATTGCACAAAGTTCTCAGTGAAAGCAATCACTCCTTAGAGGTATCTTCACCTATATACCTAGAAAAATGAAGCATTTACTTGCTGATAAAGTATCCATTTATTTTTTTTTTTAACAAACTACGTTTCTTTTCATTTTAACAACACGCCACTGAATAAATGAAGTTTACATTAGGAAATTCTTCACAGTAGGAAACTCACATGCTTACATGGAAATTTTATTTTTTCTGCTGACACCCACAGAACCTGATAATGTATCTTTAGCTTGTACTTAATTGTGATTTAGCCTTACCTCCAAAGCAAGTCACTTTCACTGGCAAGGGACTGCCACTGACAAAGCTCAAAGCTACATCCTTTGCTGCATGTTCTGAGCTCTTTGGATGTGGTCAATACTGACTCAAACATTAAATTTCCTGAAAAATCTGGTTTTTGTGAGGTTGAACAGTACATATCAAAGGAATTAAATTTTAAAACTGGGTTTTGTTACCAGGAAAAAGTATAACCTAAAGCAGTATGTCATATTCCTCTTCTTTTTAAAGAGGCTTTTCAGTGAGATCTTGTAATCAAAGCACTGATGCTTAACAGATTACAGTACTTAAATTGAGCCAAAAGCACAAGTTCATACATGCTAACTACTATACTGGATGGTGCTCATGCAATCTAAGGGAGCAACGCAACCCACAACCAGGTGTTGTTGCTCATAAAACCTTTAGCCTGGTCAAGAATCCTTACCAGGGTCACTTGCCATGTTTTGTTCAAGTTTCTGAAGTGCGTGGTCAGACTATATTCCTTCTTCATCAGAAGAACAAAAATAAACATAATGGGAATGAATATTTGTACCCTGGTGCAATAGAAAACTTCAGCATCACACATTTGCTAGCACACCTGTCCAATCTGAGAAAGTATCTTCAAAATTATTTCCTTTTAGCCCATATTAAAAAAATTTAAAATCTCATATATTCTTTCTGGGGAAACTGTAACACAGGAAGAAGGTACAGGATATTTGATCCTTTCCAACACACTGGCCTCCCCATGCTCAGACCTGTGAAATACAAGGTAGCTCGTCTGTTCTACTTGGCATCAAATCTACTACAGCTTTGGTTATAGCAGCACTGCTGGCCAGCTGCTTCCAAGAACACTGGCTTTTGGAGTCAGGTTTTGACAGCATCCTTCCACCACGTGGACAGGAGACGTTCCGCAAAATGCCTTGGACAGTCTGTCCCAGCACAGGCTAATGATGCCCTGGATTAACCTTGGAAGGCTCAGTGCTTGAAAGGATGAGCTGGTGGACTCTGAATCTGGCACTACAGCAATATATTTGTGTGTCTCAGGCCAGGGGAGGGAGGAGAGAAGGGAAGATGCCACCTGGTTGAAGGAATCACTATTTCCATAAAAGTGCATTCTCTTCAGGAATTTATATTCAAATCCCTATTATTTGGGAAGTGGCAACCACAGCCAGATTACCTAAATTACATTTAAGTGTACATAAGGTTATGGCTAGGAAATCGTAGACATCAAGAAAGATGAAACTCTTGGCAAAGGAATGGAAATAGCATGAAACACAAAGGAATTTACACCATCTGAATGTGGGTCTGCTCTCTTACAGGCAATAGTGCTATCTCCCTGCTATCTTTGTGATGGTGCAGGTTCAAACTCAGAATCTGAACAGGCCAACAAGAGAAGATGGTTCTTCACAGCCCTCAACAGAAGTGATAAAACTATAAACCTCCTGTGGGGAAGGAGCCACTGTGCGCACACAGACCATTAAAATTTACTGGATGTCAACGAGCAAAGTAACTCTCACATGCTAATGAAATCACTCTTCAGGTCTTCAAACTGATAATCTGACCAATTTTAAGTGTCATGTTGAACAAATTCAAACAAGAATACTTTGCTATCCTTCTTTGCTTCAACTATTAGCAACACGGGCCTCACCATTCTACTTTCTAGCCAATTTGTTCAATTGCTGAAATTTAGGGTATGCTTGGTACCCCTCCCCTCCTTCCCAACAGTGATCCTTGGCACTTGATACAGAGTTAACTAGGTCCAGAACTGCCTGTCTCATGTGATCAAACCTACCATAGTAATTACCCAGACCACACATCTTTCTGCTCAGATAAAGATCCATTCTCCTGTTACATGGTGCCATCTGCCCCAGAATTCATTGCTCACTTCAGACAAGGGTGACGTGCTTGTATTTCAGGTGACTTGCTCTCAATTAGATACAGAATTAACTCTTTACACATCAACAAAACAGCAAGCCTTACCAAAAAAAAAAAAAAAAAAGACATTTCAGAATCTCAGATATGGGGCAAATATTTATACACTTCAGTTGACTGCTCTATACCCTACTTAAACCCCACAGAAATCACAGACACCAGTCTAGGGCACAGTAATTATTCAGGATTAATAACCTAGCATCAGATCTTGTATTGGAACAGACTGCTGTATTCTCCCCTAACCAAATGTCAGGGTTACAGTCAGAGCAAATCAGTAATGCAATTTATGCAAAAAAATGCTGGAGTCTAAGAAACAGTGTGCAATATATGGGTACTTAAAAAAAAAGCTGTTTTGTACTGCTTATATTGCAGTAAGGGGTTACTTTGCAAGCCTTCAGAATAGAAAAAAAACAGACAAACCAACAAAATCCCACATAATTACCAACAGAATAACATGCCTGAATGTCTGCATTTCTTTCCTTAATCATGTATAAATCTCATTTAACCCGTGCAGCTGTAAGAAAGTCACACACATAACTGCACCTTTCACAGTGATGCTCAGTTTTCCTGAGGGGAAAAAAAAAATCTTCACAGTGATGCTCTATTAGACTTCATAAAGTTGCCGCCCCCAAGCGTTAGCACACAATGATTGGACAAAATTTCTAATACAAATGATGCTGCAGTCTGCATTACAGAAATACCTACACAGAAATTGTCAATTCATTACAGCTGGAAAGAAAACAAAAACTAAGACTGACAACAGGAGCCATCCTGACTGTTTCAGTGCATCACTATCTTATTTCCATTTCTCAAGACAAAAAAAAAAACTTGCAAGGCTCAACACAGGGCCCAGTCCTCTTCAGTATCTTTACTGATGATCTGGATGAGGGTATCAAAAGTACCCTTAGTAAGTTCATGAGCAACACTAAGTTGGGTGGGAGAGCTGATCTGCTGGAGGGCAGGAAGGCTCTGCAGAGAGATCTGGACCAAAGGGACAATTATATGAGGTCCAGCAAGTCCAAGTGCCAGCTCCTGTACTTGGGTCACAATAACCCCATACAACACTCCAGGCTGGTAAAGTGTGGCTGGAAAGTTGCCCAGCAAAAAAGAACCTGGGGGTGCTGGTCAACAGCAGCCAAACATGAGCCAGCGTGTGCCCAGGTAGCCGAGAAGGCTGATGACATCCTGGCCTGTATCAAAAACAGGTCAGCAGAGCCAGGGCAGACATCGTCACCCTGCACTCAGCCACATTTTGAGTCTCCGTGTCCAGTTCTGGGCTCCTTATTACAAGAAAGACATTGAGGTGCTGGAGCAAGTCCAGAGAAGGGCAACAGCACTGGTGAAGGGTCTAGGGAATGAGTCCTATGACAAGTGGCTGAGGCAGCTGGGATTGTTTAGCCTGCAGAAAAGAAGGCTTAGTGAGACCTTCTTGCTCTCTACAACTGCCTGAAAGGAGGCTGTAGCCAGGTGGGGGCTGGTCTTTTCTCCCAGGCAACCAATGACAAGATGGAAGGACACAGCCTCAAGCTGCACCACAGCAGGTTCAGGTTGGACATTAAGAGGAATTTCTTCATGAAAAGGACTGTCAAACATTGGGACAAACTGCTCAAGAAGGTGATGGAGTCACCATCCCTGGAGGTGTTCATGACTGGATATGGAGCTTAATGCCACAGTCTAGTTGACAGGGCGGTGAACTATCAAAGGGTGGACTCAATGATCTTAAAGGTCTTTTCCAATCTAAACAATTCTGATTTTCTTCATTTTCATTGTCTTTAGAAAAAGAAGTAACTAGGTTTGACTATAGTAAAATCCAAACACCTCAAAGGTACCTTTTAGCCTGAGAACTTCCCTGAGTGCTCTGCCTAGTTTACCTATCTCTGTCTAATTTTCAAAAATCTAGGTACCATATGAAATATGCTTCATTGTTACACTTGTTCCAGTATCAGTAAAAATATATATCTGCATCTCAATTTAAAAAAATATATTTATATAATAAAAATATAAATTTGTATCATCCATCTCAAGGTAGCAGCTGCCATGTTTTTCTTTCCTTGAAGAAAGGGAGTTAATTGCAAGTAGCTCTACCAGTTATCCTGCATTGAGAAGATGGCTTTATCAGAAAATCTTTATTGACTTAACACTCTCTGAAGGAAGAAAATTTACAAAAGATCAGCAATTTGCATTTAAATAGTAACAAATTACATGTAAAATTGCACACTGTCCCAGGAAAACACAATACAAAGTATAAACCTTCAGTTTTTGCAGAAGTTGGCACACTAAAAGCAAGCATGTCAATCACCTCTTCATGCTTGGAAGGTTTTCTTTTTGTTTTGTTCTGTTTTAAAGTTGTTCACAATGTAAGTGTGTCAAGTGACCACTTATTTTATTCAGCTCCACCCCACTTCTTTTCACACCTACTGGACTCATCCAAGGAAGTTATACACAGCACATCAGAACATACATTGAGGTGCTTCTACATGGTTAGCAGCAGCTGTTTTAATTCCACACAAACCCTCTGAGGCTACATTAAAGCCTCAACAGATCAAAAGGGTTTCATAACTACCAGTATGCTACTGGAGGAAGGTCGGGTGTGCCAAACATTGCCAAGGCAGCACATGAAACAAAACAAGCAAACCACCTCAAAACAAGACCTGCCCAGGTAAAGGGTCTCCAAACAAGGAGATTTGAACAAAGATTGTAAAGCTGGTCAGCCAGAAGAAAAGTTCAAGAAATCCCACAGCTGTAATGAATCCACGTGTGCAATGTTTGATCATGCTGGCTTTAGCAACACTGAAATACTACTGCTATTAACCGCAAGAACATCTCTGCAAATGGATTTCTACTGTTCGCTCCAAGAAAAGATGGGATGCAATCAGATGAGCTGCTGTTCAATCAGTATTGAAGTGGCTTTTCTTTCTCTTCTGTGAAACCACTGCTGAAGACTAGGGAGGGGAAGTAACTTGTTTACCTTGCAGTTCAAGGGGCTGGCAGCTAGCACATGAGCAGCTACCACACTTCAGTGGAATGGTGATTAATTCAGGGTGGTACCTTTTACAGCACAAACTAGTATTTATTGTACTGCTTCCTCTAGTTTTGAGCTATTCTTTGTAACCCAAAAATGCAGGTCTGTGAAATAAAAGGTAGTGGAAAAGATCCCTGCTGAGATTAAAGTCAAATCAGAGATAAAAAAAAAAAAAAAAAAATCGTAGGATGAGGAGGAGAAGAGGAAAAACTTTGAACTAGGCTTCAGACTCAAGCTGTGGGTGAGAGGACTGGGCCACCTTCTGGATACAGGTAAACAGAAGACTACTTACTTAGCTAGAACAAGGAAATTAACTGTGACAGATTACCTAGAAGCTCATTAGCACACCCCAATAGTGACAGCATGTGTGTAATCTTACATCATAATAATACATTTTATTGTGTCAATATCCCTGTTTCAGAAGATGCTACTGGGACAGTCGATGGATGAGAAGTTTCTGGTCTTGTGGGTTTGGGTTTATTTTAATCTTCAGGGCAAGTCATAGTCTAAAAGATGTTGTCAGAAAACTATTTTTCCAACTTGCTCCGATCCAGCATAGCAGTTTTGGTTTGTGACTTAACCATACAGACAGTTAATGTTCAACAGCCAGCAGCTTGTCATAATTCTGAGGACATAAAGGACTCCAGAAAAAATAAGACTGCAAGAGTTGCCTTTTTCAGAACATCTTTAGCACATTTCAGTCAGCCCTTTTGCTCATGGCAAAAAAATAATCTATTTCATGCCGAAATTTCACCAGCAAACACATAGGAAGGAATTTTTTCCATCTAATTTGCAATCCACTTCCTTATAATTCTATATAGTTGGAAGTAGACAAACAGGCTGTCTGAAGTCTTAATTCACATTCACCTTAGAAAACAGGCTCTACAAATGCTTCCAGCTACAAAACACTTCAGGTGACTACCTCAAATATTGGCATTTATATTTGGGTTGAAAAATTCCTTGGATCTGTCCTGAATTCAAAAAGGAAAAAAAATTCACCTACCTTGAGAGGGTATGTGTGGGTGTGTAAACATGTTAAGTTGCTTTAATAAATGGATTATTTATGCATGTATGTACCATGTGTGTTACACATGATCCTGGAGTTACCCTCTTGAAAAATCTTTCCACAAGGTCATGACAATGTGGCCAAGAAGAATGAGCCCAAGAGAGAGCTCTGGAAGAAAGAGGATATGCAGAGGGGGAACAGGGTACAAACACACAGAAAGACTCTGCAGGATAAAAGGGCTTCACTCAACCAGGTGGGCAGGAGACCCAGAACCCACAGAGGGTGTTTAGGAAAGATGGCCCATTGAAGTGGACTAGCCACAAATACAATTAACACTCTCCTGATAACATCATTGCCAAGATGTCTTGCAGAAAGAGCCCCCGATCTCCTTCCAGGAGGGCCAGAAGAACATCCTCTCCCAAGATCCCCAGGCACTACTCTCCATCAGCCTGAACACAACCACTCAAGAAAATCCTGGGACATCAGGTCTCTGCCAGAGAGATGTAAGAGGTAGAAAAGCCACAGGCAGGAAAGGGAGATGTTAGCCTTGTCAAGCTAGGCATGAACTCTTTACATTCAATAAAACAGCTCATGCATTTGAAGGCTTTTGTGAACCCTTGCTCCCTGACCTGCACTGCCTCCGTGCTCTCCAGGCACGGGGATGGAATCTCTTCTGCAATGGGCCCACAGTGGACAAGAAAGGGGAGCATCTGGCCAGGACTCTCCTGGTGCCTCCCCACCAAATGACTTGGAGCCAGGGGTAGTCAAGGCCAAAGGAACGGCAGCATCAGTCAGATCTAAGGGTCCAAGCTCAAGAGCCACTCAGCAAGGGGGAGCTTCCCACACCACCCCAAGGACAGTCCTGGGGAGATCCAGATGGCAGTAGGTCCTCAGAGAAGGTAGCATGGGAGATAGTCCCCTTGGATGTAAGCCTCGTGACAGAGGGTAAACATCAGGGAAGCCAGGAGAGTGCCATGACAGGAGACTCACAGCCTGGCTGAGAAGCCACAAAGGACAGTGCTGGGACAGGAAACACCAGAACAATTGGCTAGCACCTCTAGGTTCTCCTTTGCTTCTGTCACACTGCCAAGTCCCTCATTTTCCACCTCAATACTTCTTCCCAAAAGAGGCACTCACCAACTTTAAGAAGATTAATGTTCAGAATACCTGTTTTGCTCAAACCAAACAAGTCCATTTTGGCAGTCAGGTGCATGGGATGGGGAGAAACTTGACACAAGTCAGCTAAATCACATTTCTGACCCACTCACAAGCAAACAGTGCTGTTCCAGCCACAGCCAGCACTGGACAGTCCAAGGATTTCTGAAGTGGGTTGAAGATATGTTCTCAAGTGATCAGTGAGCCAACTGGGGAATCATTTTCCTGCTTGACCAACAAGTTGGCAAAGCTAACTGGTAGGCAAAGAAGAGCCATTTGAGGAGGAAGAGGTTGATGGCAGAGGAGATGATGCAGAGATGACAGTAATAAGTAAGCAAAGAGAGCAAGACTACCAGCAGAATTACAGTCCTGGACTGTGGGAAAGCAGATTTTTGGCCTGTTCAAGGATCTGCACGCAAGGTTCCCATGGCAGACTTCTCTGAAGAACCAAGGTACCCAGGGCAACGATCTGATCTTGCAGGACAGCCTTCTCAAACCTCAAAAATGGCCCACTATGGCATGTAGAAAATCACAGGGAATGGCAGAAAGCCAGCTGAATGGGCAGGCAACTCCTGCCTCAGCTTAAGCACTGAAAACACAAAGAAGGTTGAAGCAGGAAGAGGTTATATAGAAAGAATATGGAGATTGTGCACATGCAGAACAGCTGGAGCAAGCAAAGGATGCCAAGAAAAAACAAGGAATTGTTATATAAGCAAGTAAGGGCAAAAGGATGGCTAACATTAGTTTAGTTAGTTCTCAGTTGAGCATAGGACCCAGCAGGTAAGGACACAAAAGATCGATGATTTTTTTGCCTCAGTTTTTTCTAGTTCCTCCTCATGTCTCCCAGTTCTTTGAGGACAGTGTCAGCATCTGGAGGATTGAACCACTACTCACAGCAAAGGAAACTTAAGGATGAGACGAGCTAACTAGGAGCAGGTAGGAAGCTAGCCAATACCAGTGCAAGGCTACTCCCTCTTATCTTTAAAAGAGTAAGTCACTAATCAGAGGATGATCTTGGTGACTGCAGAGGCAAAAACCACATTTCTCTTGAAAACAGGTGAGGATGACAATATGAAGAACCAGAAGCTGGTCAGCATTGACAAGTCAGAAGGGGCATGTAGCATATCCTTCTGGAAGTCACTGCCAGGAACTCAAAGGACAAAAAAAAACAACTCCTAAATCTACACTGGCTGCTCCAAAGAACAAGTCATACTTGCTTGCAATTTTATACCATTTGTACTAAGGGTCTTACCTCTCAAGAAACCAAAACACTTACACAGATCATGGATCATTGTGCTGCCTTCTGATTTCATCTACCTGCACACACTAGGTTTCTTCAAATACATAGTTAAAATTTTACAATACTGGACAATCATATGGGATTTTTGGAATATCTATTTTCATTAGAAGAGAAGACACTTCATTTGTACTCCCCACAGCCCAAAGCAACCTGTCTCAATATAGATGAAAGCTGTAGAAAAGTCAACTGAACACTTGAGAAGAACCTACTACTGCAACAGCATAAAATTCATCAAAAATACCTCTTTGCCTCCACTGAAGTATCAATTCTACAAATCTCACATGAGCTGAAATAATGGCCTGTTACTCTCCTACACTAATAGCTTCAAGAACTTCTTCAAGAAAGGTGCCAGCACCACTCTGTCAGAAACCCCCTCCTGAACTGTGCAGAAGTATTCACTCTTCTGGGGAACTTGCCAGCATGACAGTATTTACTGTATGACTAATATGCATTAATGAGGCACAAATGGACAACTATTTACTTGTGCTAATAACTAAAGCACTTTATTAGAGCTAAGGCCTCTAGCATGAAGGATTGCCAGGTTCCCCCACTTGCCAAAATTACGTCAAAAAATGGAGCGAATGTGTAAGACATCAAGACCTACAGCCAGTGTGTAGTAGAGTCTTAAGTCATTGTTTAACATTCAGCTTGCAAAGGACCAGCATGCTCCAAAACCACTGGCTGTTTCCGAGGGCTTGTCTTTTCATTGTAGAGACTAGAATTTCAAATATGCACACTGGTCGTACCAGTACACAAGCCAAAGCTGTCTTAAAATAGCAGTAAAGCCTGAGAGCTTTGCTGGGCATTTGTGTTCTACCTTTGATTGCCCACTGTTCTTTCAAAACCAGAAATAAAAACACTGTATCTTAATGCCTCAGATTAAAATATCAATACTATCTAGCATAAAAGGCCATTAATACCAATAATCTGGCCCTTTATTCATGAAGGATTCCTGAAAGCTGATCAATTTGGTAAAATTCCATCCTGAAAAAGCAAAGTCAGCTGTACAAGAACAAAGTCCTTGCTCTGTGCAGCACTTTCCATCCCACCTCTCCACGAAGGGAACATACCTGCAACACTAGGAATGAAAGATACACCTCAAAAAGCGGCAGGGTTTTGTGGGAACCTAGGACTAACTTTTTAAAAATGACATTATATTAGGAACTGAAAGAAAAGTTCTTAGGGGATGCAAAAAGAGCAGGTAGAGACTGTTTTCAGTCATAGGTAGTGCTAGGTGGACCTGATATATTTATCCCTAGCTTTACAGAGTAAATGGCACCTTTGCCACACCAAGGCCATGGTGAATTCAGGCTCCCCAATCTTCTTTGAATCAGCAGTTTCAGTCTGGAGTAGAAAGTCTGCAAGTGTAGGAGCAAGGAGATCTCTGCCATGAGGCATCACATGAACAACAACGATTGGAAATCGTACCCACAGTTTCTTTTTAAAAACAGGAAAATTCTCTTCTCAGATTTGATCACACAAACAGCTTCATGCAGAATCTCAGGAGTTGGAGTGGTAGTTTGGAGGAGTTTTTTCCTCCCTCCTTTTTTAACTTAAAAAGAAGTGCTTATGAAATATTGTCCTTCCTTTGATCAAACAGATTCTCTTTAGACTATGTAAGGCAAGAAAATGTACCGGGCATAGCTTTATGCATGGTCTGTATCTAGATATATTTCTTGGAAATACTTAAATATAAGGCAACATTGTATCACTAGTCTTTTCCAAGGATAGAAAAGCTCTCTCTGAGCCAACTGGCATGGACAGCACTAAGAATTATCCAAGCCACAGTGCTTTCTTGAAAAGTGACAGCTCCAAATACACAGCAATATTATCTCCCTCTTAAAAAACAAAATAATCTTCTCCACTGGTTACTATTTACTCATATGTAGAGCACAGAACATCTGTAGGAGGAAAGTTCATTAAAAGCACACCACCCCAAACTATCACTAATGTAATTCCAGTTGGCTATAACAAATGCAATTTTAAAAAAAAATGCTTCCATTCCTTTGTATTTCAGATTTCTATCTTCTTACATTTATGCAGGCATTTGAAGTGTGAAGCTGTCTTAGGACTGGTACATCAACTCTCTTCTGTTAAATTGGAGCTGTTATTAACATGAAAAAACTCATACTGGTAATTCTCCAAAATAACCAGTTGGTAAACAGCTTGTTAAATATTTACTCATTTGGAAAAGATCCAACTCATGAAAAAATATACAGGATTTTGTTTGGTGCTATAGTCTGCTAAACTGATTGTTACTGTTGCTTCAGAATGTTCCCGTGAAGTTTTGTGAGAGAACAACAGAAAATAGTCTGTTCTTATCAACATGGGTATTTTTTCAGTCTGGAAGTACCATCTTAGAACCTGCATAGAAGTCAGAACCTAAAGAGACCCACTGCTTTTGATTTTCACAGTATCACTGAATGACTGGGGTTGGAGGAGACCTCTGGATGTCACCTGGTCCAATCCTTCTCAGGCAGGGCCACCTACAGCCATTTGCCTGAGATCCTGTCTGGATGGCTTTGGACAATCTCCAAGGAGGGAGATTTCACCACTTCTCCTAGGCAACCTCTGCCAGTGCTCAGTCACCCTCCACAGTGAGAGTGTTGCCCAGTATCTAGAGGGAACCTCCTGTGTTTCAGATCATCTCCATCGGCTCTGGTCACCAGGGAAAAGAGCCTGGCTCCATTCTCTTTACAACGTTTCAGGTATTTATATACATTCCTAAGATCTCCCTTCAACTTTCTCTCAGGTATAAAAGTAGCAAGCCATAGGCTTAAACATGTATGAAAACCAGAAATAAATCAAAAGAATGCTTGCATTTAACAATAGGTTCAGTCTCGTGCTTAAGCATGAAATCATTAACTGGAAGATGCAAAATTAAACTTCTTAATTTCCTCACTTGATTTGCAACATCTGTGTTGTTTCCTGACCAATGCCAGTAGTAATGCAAGTAGCAAACGGTATGATTGACCACTAGATACCTTTGAGTCCTTTTTTCTCGGTGGGTTGAACATATAATTGAAAAATGTGGACTAAGCCAGTTGAAATTTCTTGCTTCCATTCAAAAAAAAGACTTCATGTTTTCCCAACCAACTTCTGTAAATTAGAATACAAAAGCAGAAGTGCAAACAGTAAGGTATATACTTGTGTCTGGAAATGTAGAAAGGTAAACTAGTGCAGCAAAAATAACAACAAAAAAAATTGATGACGATTTGTTGTAAGAAGGGAAACAGTAATCAATTGTATATAAGCTTAGTGGAAGATACAAATTTCTTTGACGTTATTTTGCTTCATATAAAGTAATCTGATGATACACCATAGCAATGGCAAGTACACTTCCACTTCTCTTTAGGAGACAAGCACTACAACTTTTATTTCAATGTTAATAAAAACAACTGGTTTCGGGACAATTTTTTAAGCAGATTTCTTTCCAAGAAAAATAAAGGCTAGAAATCTAGCTTCAGTTGGTCCTCAATGAAAACTAACAAGCAGCATCAACTCTATCTGTAAAAAACATTTGCAGTCTGCACTCAGGGAGACAGATTTCATACTGAAGGCAACGTGTCTTGTAAAAACATTCACTAATGTTCGCGCTGCTTTGTACTTTGTCTGCTCCAGTCCATCAACCCTCTACACCACATACATGTAAACTGTTAAAACAAGAGTATCGTCAATAAAAGATCTGTTGACTGACACCATATTTCACAAATCTGATGACTTTCTGCATTGGCAGTAGCAACATTTCAGCTTTTCTTTATGCAATATGTAGAAGAATGATGCAATGTAATAATGCATCTGGTGTTTTTTCACTCAGCTATGCCCAAGGACTTTGAAAGCTTGCTTTTGCACTCTGGTCCTTCCATATTATCCTCTTAGCGTGAAAAACCCAAACTGTGGGACTAATTTTATGCAAGCAGAATCCTCGTGCATTTAAGCCTAATGAGAGTAAATTAAGCCACAGTTTGTTTTGAATCTTGAAAATCATGTATTGGGTTTGTGTGAGAAGGCTTTGGTAGTGGGGGGAGGGACAGAGGTGGCTTCTTTGAGGAAAAAAAAGCTCTGTTCAGTTGTGTCCTGGTTCTGACCAAGATAAGTTGATGTTTGCAGTAGTTGGGAGGCAGCATTGAGGCTAGGACAGGGAGGAGGTTATTCTATACCACCTCACCTCATTGTCCAGGGTGGAAAAAGGGGGATTCTGAGGAGGGGTTCCTTCCTGATGAGCAAGCCTGGCACTGGTCAGGTTCCATGAGCATTTTGCACGTGAAATCACTCTCTAAGAAACACTTTTGTTGTCAATATTGTTGCCTTACTGTTCCTTGTCTTATCTCATGGCTATTGCCAGTAAATTGATCTCCAATTGTTTCCAGTAAATCTTAACCTGCTATCTTTGCCTTTTGTGCCTCAAATGCTCCTCTCTGGCCACCCCCAGGGGCAGGCCTGAGGGAGCCACCCAGCAACTGTGGTTTGGAGAGTCTCAGTGGGAGAACTAAATCAAGGAGTACCATTCCTAAACCACAACAAATAGCAGATGAAGAGAGGAGTGGGAATATGTGAGAGAAACAGCTCTGCAGAAACCAGGGTCAGTGAAGAAGGAGAGGGAGGAGGTGGTCCAGGAACTGGAGCTGAGGTTCCCCTGCAGCCCACGGTACAGACCATGGTGAAGCACCTGTGTCCCTGCAGGCTGTGGAGTCCCACAGGGGAGCCAGAGATCCACCTGCAGCCTATTCAGGGCCCTATGCTGGAGCACATAGATGCACAAATGAGGCTGTGACACCATGGGAAGCCCACGCTGAAGCAGGCTGCTGGCAGGACCTGTGCACCCATGGAGAGAAGAGCTCACACTGGAGCAGGTTTTCTGGCCCTCTTTCTGCCTTGTGACCTTCCCAAGGCACAGCAGCCTGTTCCAGGAGTGTACCCCAGGGAAGGGACCTATGCTCATGTGGGAAGGACCCACACTGGAGAAGTTCATGGAGATCTGTCTCCCTGGGAAGGGCTCCATGCCAGAGCAAGGGAAGAGTGTGAGGAGTCCTCCCCCTGAGGAGGAAGGATTATCAAAGACAATGTGTAATGAACTGACTGCAACCCCCATTTCCCATCCCCCTGCATCACTGGAAGGGAGAAGGGAAAGCAGATCGGGAGTGAAGTTGAATCTGGGAAGAAGGACAGGGTGGGGGGAATGTGTTTTTAAAATGTGCTCTATTTCTCATTATCTTACTCTGATTTGATTGGTAATAAATTAAACTAATTTCCCCCAGCCGCGTCTTTTTTGCCTGTGATGGTACCCAGTAAGTGATTTCTCCCTGCCTCTATCTCATCCCATAAGCCTTTTATTATATTTTCTTTCCCCTGCCCAGCTGAGGAGGGGAATTACCAGAACTATTTTGGCCTGGCATCTTTCTTCCCACAACTGGCAAGAAAGGTCTCCAAAAAATCGATAAACTATTGTCAACAGCCAAGCTAACAAAGATTTTCAGTGTCAGGCAGACAATGAGGGCCAAAACATAGGCTTCAACAGCCCTTTCCAAGCCCACCTGGAGACAAATTCTGCAATCAAGTATTTTTCACGCAGGTTTTTTTACGATAAAAGACATTTTATGCACAAACATGGATGGCAGCATGCATACCTATATTAACAGTAAATAACAGACTGTTCAATATCAAAGTGGCAGAGATGACTGAGTCATATAGAAGGTACCTGGATGTCACAAAGGTGAGCATTATTGCATCCATCAAGGTAATTCCCTAATTAAATCAGAGATTTAATCAAATATAAGGGGTTTTTTTTTTTTCTCCCCTTTCACTAAAAGATAAACCCTCTCTTCTCTGACTGCCCAATCTAAGCAAGCCAAGCCTGAAAATAAAAAAAGCAAGTTTCCCGAAAAACCACACTCACAAAGATGAAGCATTCTAGAAAAACAAGTATAACCTCAATATGCCATGGACTTGGATCAGATGCCCTCCAAAGGTGTCTTCTAACTTACTGTATCATTCTATTGAAAACAAGAATCAAAGCTGCCATATTAAGACCTGGAGAACCTCTGCTGCCTAACTGCTGCTCCAGATGAAGGCAGATCAATGTCACTGTTGTAGTCCAAGTACTGGCAGCAAATCACCTTCACATCCACAAATCTGACATCACTGAAAGGGGCTTTCATTACAGTAGCTATCCTCTGATTAATTCTCTTAGGTATTCAATTCCTGCTCCTGAAGTGCACAATGCTTCTCAAGTATGATGTGCAATATTCTGCACTCTTATCTGATCAAGAGGATTATTAGCAATCCTGAAATCCACAGCTCTGTACACATAAGAGAAAGCAATTGCCATTTTCTCCCTACTTCGTCACCAAGTGCTTGAAGTCCATTTTATACCAAGTTACAAGTTCTTTCTCAAGTAAGAATTCAGCCCACTAAAACTAAACTATTATTAATTATTACTGCAGTCATACCTGCATTGTGGTCATGAGAAAACAAACAGAAGGCAGAAGGTAGAAGATGAACCAAACATTCCCATGTGCCCAAAACTTTATCTTCAAAAATTGAGGAAAAAATCCTTTTTGTTATTTATGTCACTGAGACTTGTACAATTAATGCAAAGGGTTAAAGAAGTAAATATTCCCCAAGAGTTCAAGTCACTGCACATAAATAGTGTTGTGACTACAGATTGCAAAAGAACGGAAACACAGTAAATCATCCCGTTTTTTCTGAGAAATTCTGGGACTATGTTCTGAATTTCCAGGAACAGAAGACAAATACTGCCAATTCTCACTGCCGGATTTTTATTGAAGAGTTCAAGAATTTGGAAAGGACTCCTGAAAGCCACTGAAAGATAGTATTGATTTTTTTTTTACAGAGCTAGAGATTGTTTCTTAGGAGAATGCACTCAGTGTGACTGTTTTATGTGCTAACTCCTGAGAAAGTTAAAAGAAAAGAAGAAAAAGGGTCTTAAACAAGACCTGAAAGCAGCAAACCTTGAAAACAAAGAGCCCAGTAAGAAAGTCAGAGATCTATGTATTGCCCATCTCCCCAAAAACACTTCAAAAAATGAGAAAAGGTGGATTGGCAGCAAGACATACTACAGGATATTCTGTACTGCATACTCACTTATCCAGGGTCTCATTTTTATTGCCTCAAATATAATCCCAACCTTCAATGTGTCAATTTACTCTAATACTGAATTTACAGCATTTAATTGAATTTACAGCAACCTTGGGATCTCTGGAGCTGTGACCTTCATAGCCTTTCATTCACATTAAGTAAGAAAATGTGCTGAAAAAATAGAATACTTCTTTACACTCTAATCTAGAGCATATTTAGTTTAACCTTCTTTCAGCCCTTTACTAACAAAATGCTTTCACTGCAGCCAAATTTGAAAGACAAGTTGATGAAAGCTCCTAAGTCAGATTTAGTAGGGGTGGAAAAACAGATGTTCAGGGTTTTTTTAATGCAAACTTCAGTTCTGACAGAAGGCACAGTAGTTGTGAATGGGCTTCCACAGCTAGTCTTCAAACTGGTTATAAGCACTTAGGGTAGTTAATACACAGTAAGCTTTGACCACAAATAACTGAGTCACTTTCCCACCATCTTAAGTCACCCCATGTTGCTCTGACACTTCCAGTCTGCTGACTGCCCCAGACTAAAGCAGATTAACTACAGGGTTTGTCAGAGTAAGGGAAGTACCAATGAAAATTCACATTCTTACTTCCTATGAACCACTAAAGACACTATTTTCACAGGAGAGATTGACACTCGGTTAAAGAATTTGCAGCTCAAAAATTACTGCCTAGAATGTCAAGCTTCTCTTATATAGCTCTCCTTTCCCTCAGCTTCACATCATGACTCAGATGATGCTCTAAATGAATTGGAAGCATAATTTCACACTTCATAATTATGAAGTCCAGGCACATCTATTCACATATTCTTTTAAAATCATAGATCCAAGTATAGTAACAGATTTTCAGGACATCCAATTTCTCAAAGTCCAGTCTATTTTTATAGCTGCAAAAGAAGCTATAAAAGAACTGTTATGTTTTTCCTGCTATCAGGAAAAGCATTCAGGTACATTCAGCTGACAACTCAGCATATACTAACATTAGACTTTAAGCTAATTAGAGGTTTCCTGTTCGGGAAAAAAAATTGTAAGTTGACATATTACACAACATGCATAAATCCTAATCCTAAAGAGATTTTTTGGAAATTTTGTTGTTGTTTTTGTCTGGTTTTTGGCTTTTCTTCCAAATGAGTAGCATGACTGTAGTAATCACTACTAGCAATGTTTCTCTTGGGACAAAAGGAAAAGGTTTTAACGTCATATGACACTGTTTAATTATTTGTGTATCTGTGTATCAAAATCATAACTGAATCCTCAGGGTGGTTATCATATTGTGAAAACAGAAGATAAAAAAGTACAAAGAAAAGATCACATCCAAACTAGCAATTTACAGTTTCATAAAAAATACAAAGCAAGCATCATGCCAACTAAAACTGCCCAGGGAAAAAAGAGAACTTTTACATGCATTTTTGTCAAGAACCTTTGAATTTAGCTGAGGATTTTTTAAAATATACTCTTTGTAAAATGCCATATTGGCTGCTTAGATACAGCACAATGACTCAAAAAGCATAGGATCTAACCAAGTGTAAAAATCTCTGCCTTTGTTCCTACAAATATAGCATTCAGCAAACTGATACATTTTGGTGCAAGGCATTTCATTGGTATTGTAGCTTGCCACCTTTTCTTTGGAAACAAGTGCCTTCTACCAAATAGGAATTGGCTATTTTAAAGAAAAATATCAAAGCTTAATCTGTATACCTTAATGGCCCAATTTTTTTCAGCAGCAGAGCTTGAGTACAGGATGGCAACGGAGGCTCTGTTTCCAAAATGTTAGCAAAACCCAGAGAATTGCCAGACAGCTATTAGCAGTTTGATGAAAAGTTTGAATGCACAATCAATCATTGGCACGCAGCAATATGATGCTACAAGCTGACATGAACATGCAATTTCACAACTTACTATCCGATAAGGAAGATGTAAAAAGGAGTCTGGGCAGCCAGCTAAAGCCATTTGTTCCTTCAAATTTTCTTCAAATTACATCTACTGCTTCCCAGGACCTGTAGAGTACAAACAAACTGTCAGAAACCATACTGAGGACATTTCATCAACTTATTATTGAAAACAGTTGGAGGAGGATGACTGAGAAGATCAAGACGAGGTGATGAGGATTTGCATCAACTTGAAGCAGAAAATGTGCACATTTGCTGCCTGTAGCCTAGCAAACATGTTCAATTTGATATTTCATTTAAAAACCCAAAGTAGCAATTCTCAGGCCTTGTGGCTCCTGCTTTATTTCCACTGTTTAGGCAAAAATGAAAGCCTCCCTTCACAGCAAAACCCTAGCCATTTGAAAACTGGCTGTCACCACCTGAGGCTGTTTTCAATTGTGGAAAGAAAACACTGAAATCTCTGAGTTAATTAAGATGACAGTCACTTATCACAGAATCATTTAAGTTGGAAAAAACCCGTAAGATCACCAAGACCATTATGCAGCATCAGCCTTCAATGCCTGGCTACACAACTTCTAACCTTTACCCTTTCCTGCCTGTCTTTTCCCCCGTGGTTTTATTCTCACACAATACATCAAACAGAGTGTCACATACAAATTCATTCAAGTCTTGCACTTGCTCTTCTGAGTGATTATTAGCAGCAACTTTGCAAAGCGAGCTGTGTTTCTTTAAAGCATCACTTTATGATGAAATAGAGCTTGAAAAGAAATCTGCAAACATTTAGAGGTACATATGGCTAAAGAACTAAAAATGAGAAGGCAAGACAGTGTCAAGAAAATTATTATAACTGCCTCATAATAAAGGAAACAAAAATAAACTAAAATAAGTAAATATATAAAGCACTATTTGCTGCTCTAGCATTTCTTCCAACCAGTGGTGGACACATCCCTGCAGTGTAAGACAAGCGATGCCACCTCCAAGTAGATGAAAAAGGCATGATTGGGGAAGAAAAAGCAGGCTGCAAAGCACAGTCAGAACTTTTACTTCTACCACAAGCAAGCTCCTGTCTGGTTCACTGTTAATTATCAATTATGTGTTCCAAACAAAAGCCCAAGTTTTAAACAGACTACCCACTGCTCTCTGGGAAGCATGAACTGTCACCAAACCAAAGCTGCCAGCAAAATTTATGGGACAGTTAAGTCAGGGACAAGAGTAAAAAAACATCTTGGATAAACTGTTCCCAGAGGACTACCAGCCTATGGTCCACAAACCATGCACTCATCAAGGAAGCTTTATTCCACCTAGTTCCAGGGTGAGTTTAGCTGAGGTATGGTAGTGTCCCCCTCTATCTGTAAGGCAGGCAAACTCCTGGGAATTTCTCTCCAGGAAGTAGTTACCGGGCTTTTTGCAGTGATCAATTCAGACAGCCAATTACCCCAAGAGGAAACTGGTTTTGCCAATATCAAGTCTGAAAATCCAGTTAACCATATACGCAAAATTCCAGTTGTTTATTCTAGGTAATTAAATACTATGGAAAAAAAATTTAAACCCAAAATCTTACAGGATTCAAAGTTGGGGGGAGGCCACATCAAGCATCTAACTGTAGGCACGTTACTCAACTGGCACTATTGCTGGTCTTTAAACATACAAACTGTGGTCTACAGCCATCTAGCTACTTCTCCACACCTACAAGTTTGCAGTCAGTTTTAAAGATTCATCTGAAGATTTCACATTAATCACCCAGTTTGTTCCAGGAGAATTAAGCAGAGATTTAAGCTCTTAAAAACCTTTTCACTTGGGAGAGTACCATTTTCTTTTCTTTCTCGTAAATAGAGTAAGCCACTGAAATAGCTGTTATGAAGTTGGTAAAATACATCAAGAACAAAGAGAACTGTATTACTAGCCCCTAAACCCACCAAGACTAAATAAAGTTTACGTAACGGGATAAGGGAAAAGAACTGAGCTTTACACTGCAATAGTTTTATGTTTATTATCACTTCAGTATTTAGATATCAGGAAAAGGCACAACTGCTGCAAATTTAATGGTAGGTTATTTAGGACTGAGTATCAAAATACTGGTCTTTTGACATTTCAGCAAAAGGCTCCAATTCACTTATAGCAAGAGAGATTAAATATGTTCCTAAACAATAACAGAGCAATTTGTCTACTCTAGGGTGTGCTGCAGTTTATGCCACAACCCCATTACACCAATGGAAGATCATAAATTACCTCAAACAATAGTTGGAGTCAAGACTGCATAATTTATCAAGAACCATTTGCTTCGCTGCTACATTCTTGAGTATTCATTTGTTAACACTGCAGAAACAGAGGAAAGCAATAATCTCTAGATGGTATCATTCCTGGTCAGTCACACATTAACACTGATTTAAGATCTCATCTCTTTTGTCTGTCTAAAAACAGTTTATCAAACTAGTCCTACCCCAGGAATACAAAAAGCCTTTGCTCACCTTGAAGACCTAAGGTCCTTTTTACCACATCAACTAGTAGTAAATTTCATAGGGACATTACTCTACACCAATTCACGTGTTCAGCAGATAAATATTAGAACTTAAAAAGAAAAAATAGATCAATTTTTCCTGTGCTGTTGTCTTTAAATAAAATTTTTAGCATGTCACTTCTCTTCAGAGACTGTAGTTGCACCCAGACATACATGTCCTTTCCACACAATTTACATGGCACAAATCGCAAAGAGTTATTCAAGTGCCAAGTTATTGCTCTTTCTCTAAAATGCCTTAGCTGGGGGAGGGAAATTCCAAAGGATTGTAATAAGAAAACAAGCTATGTAGTCGATCACTGTTATAAAACTCAGGACATTCAGAGATGAGAGCAACTGTCATGCAACATCGAACAAGAGACCCTGTGCACATTCAGAACCAAGTGATTTCATGCGCTTTTATTGGCTTCAGAGCTCTGCCTTGGACAGAGGCCCTGAAAGAAGGACAGTCATGATAAACCATGTTTCAAAGGTCACGAGACTAATTTTTGGTATGACATTCTCTGGAATAAAGAATGGACTATTATGAGGCATAGCTTTGATGTCTCAGTCTCGCAAAAGTGTTACACAAACTCACACCATCTAAAAGATTGATATTAATTCTGCTTGGGAAACACTGCAGGTATGCACCCTGGAGATTGCCACTGCTCTGTATGGGTTGTTTAAGTCACAATCAAATTACTCAGCTAAACAGCAGATTAAGTTGTCTATTGACTGCAAATTAAGCCCATCAGCAGGTATGTTTTTCTGATTTATCAGTTGTTATCTGCACATTCCCAGCAGAGGAAACGGTATCTCGCCCAGCACTCTGGAAGCAGACACAGCCTACGCACCTACAGATACTGTGGTATGAAAATGGCAGGGGTATGGTCACTCTGCCAATTCAGGAAGTTTTCCAGGTTCTGCATGTGCCATCTGTCAAAGTCTTTAAATTCAAGAGAAAAATAATTTTTAAAACGCAATTGCTTGCAGATTAGTTAGGAACAGGAGGAGGAGGAGGGAGGAAAAAAAAAAAAAAGGATTTTAACCTGGCAGAGTTGCAAGAGAAGCTCCAGAGCTCTTGAAAACTGGATTTATGCTCTTTTATGAAAGGTAACTTAACAAATTTATTGAACGCTATACCCTTTTAAATATTTCATCATTTTTCTTTTATAATATTCTGCTTTCTAAAGCTAAACTATTGTGAAAGAGGAAAAGGGGGGAAAAGCTTCAACATAGCCTTTATTTTGACCTGAAGACCTTTATCCAAGATCTCAGGTTTTATATACAAGTTAAAAACCTTTCCCTCTCTTTAATGTATATCTTTTATTCTCTCAGACACTAAGTATCACTATTCCAGCAGACCAAACCTGCATTTTCCCAAAAAAAGTGGAACAAAGTATCCAAACTGAAGCAGTACAATATTCTCTCCTAAGTTACCTTCAGGACTGTCTGGGTTAAGTCTACTGGACTTAAAATTTATTGTCTTGAAGATCCAGGGAGAAAAAGACCCCCTTTTCTTGGTCTACACAAGATGCAATCTCCGAGACTTCAACTGGCTGTTCTCCTGGCTGTAGGCTCTCCACTACTTCATATCATCCAGGAAAGTGTTCTGTTTTTTTCTGCAGACGTGTGTGTGTGTATATACACACACACACATAAATATATATACACACACTCACACACACAAAGGCGTTTATCTGTATCACCCGAACAGGTTTACAAGACGAGGTGAGGTAGTTATTTGGATACACCAAGCAACTTTCTGCAACACACGCTTGAGTACCCATACTCTGACACTTTCTTACCAGTCAACTCCTATTGCCATAGTTACAAAGGAAATAAAGTTGGATACAAGCAGCGTCAGGCATGCCAGTGAATTTTCCATAGTTGAAAGACCTGACAGCTAGCAATGTCCCCAGCTGCACTGAAACTGCGGGACCCAGATGTGCTTTTGCATGCAAGATCCAGACAACTTGTCACAAAAATGAAGTCTCAATGACTGTGTGGGCTGAAAAGAAAGTGCCATCAGATTCCTTAGCTGGCTGGACCAAGGAGACTGAAACACCCTTGGCAGCACACAAGTTTGCCATCAGATTTCATCATAGTTCAGCAATTAGTACATGTAAGGATTTCTAAAGCACCTTCCCCTCGTTTAGTGATAGCTTTAGAGGGAGACTGTATCAATTTACAGCACTGAGAATGCCCTTCACCTTCACCCTCCTCAAGGGATCACTTGGTCACCAGGACTGGACTCATCACCTCAAACATTTTACTGACCACTTTCTCAACCTACTCAGTTCAAACACACACTTGCTCCTCTCACCAGCTCTGAATGTCCCTCCTCACACCCAAAGACTCCAGTCTGCCCATGCTGAAAAGTAATACTTGGCCAGTTCCCCTTCAAACAAGTTTTTTTTTCTCCAAAACACATCCCCAAACACTCCAGAAAGGAATCACTCTCCAACCGCAAAAGGCTTAATGACATGATCATCAACACCCTGATGGCCTACTGAGATTAGCAGCAGGTAATATTGAATACCTGCAGCCTTCCCAATTTCTCCCCATTTCCCTTGCAGGAGTTGCTATCTTCACACCCATTTTGTTACACATACATACCCAAAAGGGATTTGCAAGTCTGTGATATGGAGCAACTGCCTAACTAGAATAATACTTTGAACATCTTTGAAAACAAAGCATTGTTCTAGTTAAAATTTCAAGCGAGTGTTGCGCACTAAAATGAAAAGCACTGTTCAAAATATAAATCATCAATCAAAAGCACTTCAGTTACGTCCAAACACTCCCACGAAACCATACTAAAAAATCTGGTCTTATAAAAAAAGGGAATATAATTCTCTTTTGCCATTCTTAATTGCAAAGCTGTTAGTCTAAATATTACACCTTGTAAAGGAAGCCATTTGCCATTGTACTTTTGCCAAAAAGTGAAGAATCTTGGCAATGGCAATTCAGGCTTTTGAAAGCCAAAACAGATACATACTTCAGAAGAAGCACAGAAGAGCTGATGCCATCCAGCTTCAAGCCTTGCCAAATAAAATTAAATAAAATATACGCAGTTCAGCACTTTTTGGTTTCCTGAATCTGCTTAAAATTTTGAAAGGGCTCAAGAGTCATAGCCTGTGAATTCATGTTCACCTCCTGACAGAACAGCTTCATGGACAGCAAAGATAAGGTCCTGGGAGAAGAACAATATTTAGCCCAACAACACTGGATAACACCAATAGAAAAACAACCAACCAAGAAAAAAAAAAACCAAAAAACAACCAAACAAAAAAACCAACAAAACAAACAAATTCAAAAACCAAACAACAAATCCCAAAACTGTAACAAACTTTGGAAATATTTACAAAACTCTGCAGTTTCACTGTCTTTCTTGATCACTGAAAATCCTCTTCTGTCTCCTAATAGCTTCAAATCCATAGCTTTGAAGCAGGAACTTTGGCAACTAAACAGAGACTTGTACTGAAGTCTAAATGAAATGTTAATTAGACAGAAACTGAAATAAAAAACTACGCAGAATGCAGCAGACAACCCCATCAGAAAGCCGTATGTGGAGCTAGAGCAGGTACAAGGATGAATGACTGGGACATGAGATGTACAGGGGTGAGGCAGCCCAAGTTGAACTTCATCTGACAATGCCATGACTAGTGGTCTCCAATTTTGCATATACAGTTTCTCACTACGTCCTTTGCCTCCACAGAACCGAAAAAACAGTCTCCATTCTCTGTGTTGTCACAGTCTTGCCTCCCCTCCCCTATCTAGTCACATTTCTCATAAAACAGAATCCAAAATTTTATAATTTTGGGAAGCAGTCTAAATAATTATTTCCTTATGTTATTTTAAGCTTTTATTATCCAACCTGAAGACTTAGAGTGAAGTTATACAACAGTCAAGATGATTTAATAGCCTGTTACTGCCAAGAACAGGACAGACATCCCACTCTCTTCATCAGCCCTTGCTCTGCTTTCTTCCTCCACTTCCTCCCAGCAGCTTCATGGCACTCCCTTCCTTCTCCCCCTTTTGTGTCATGTATGGTCCTTAATGAGTTCAGCTTGTGTTAATTAACGCATTTGTTTTGCTGGGTTAGTGTTCTGCTAAGGAAGCAAATGCAATAAACTTAGATCTGACAGGCAGTTCAGCTGGCACAATGTGAACGACAGGAGACCATGAGCAAGAGGGGAAGGGAACAGGATCACCACCTCTCCAGTGGCAGCAAACTATTACATTGGCCAAGGCAACCTGTGAACTTTCATTTTCTTTGTTTACTGCCATTAGGAGCTGGCAAACCTTTCCTACTGCACATCCGTGAGAATTAATGCTTTCCAGGCATCTCACAGAAGTTAAACTTTAGGACAGATCTCCAAATAAAACATTATTTTTTTTCTCGAAGGCACTTACTTTCACTTTCTGGTACCAACTGAGCTGAAGTCTGCTTTTGTTGCGTACTTACCAAAACACTGCTTTTTGCATTCAACACTCTACTGAGCCTTTATGATTCCAACAGGCAACTGGTGTGAATGGTCCTTGCCTCTGCTCTGCAGTGGGATTTGAAAGCCAAGGGCTCTAGACCCCCCAAACCAGAGACTGAACTACACACAAGACATTTTTCTAAACAATTAAAGTTCATCAGCCTCTGCACAGTGTTATTTGGTTGTTTTTTTTTAAGAAAGTCAGATCATTACAGATTCTGTCTGAAACCACAGCTTAATCTACATGCCTATTCATAAACATCCATTGGAAAGATCTACCAGACTCAACTCGCCTTTACTAAGGTAACAAGATGGTAGCATGCACTCCTCAGCTGCTACTTTTACAGCCTTCTGAGAAAAGTTAGGAGAGATAATAGTTGAAATATATACACAAAGTTTTGATAGAGAGACTTTTAAATTCATGGAGTAGCAATCTGCAGCAAGGATGCCCTGCTCCCAGCTTCTGCTCCTTTATTTCTCAACAACACTTTGTCACATTTCGAGGGGAATCTTCCAAAGCATGCAGAAAACTTTTTTCCCCTCCTGGCTGATGCAAAAGACAAAGATATTAAAAAAAAAAAAAAAAAAAAAAAAAAAAAAAAAAGGCAATCTCCTATTACATGACCTACTGATAAGTTTTTCAAGCATTTTAAGCCAAATATCCAAATAATGCATTCATCAATCATCACAATTATTCACAGCCAATTTTTCTTTACTTGGATCTTTATGCAGGGGGCTCCATAGCTTCTCAAAGAACTTGCTAGTTTTTGTTACACCATACTAGCTACAGAGGACTGACCATAAGGCTGACTGCAAAACCAACACTCACACTTGTGCACAGAAAGCTACAGGCAGATACCTATCAACACCAGTCACATCTCTCCTTAGGGTCTCCCCTGCTCTCCAGTGTTTTCAGGTGGGTTAAAATACTTTTCCTGGATTTATAACTTCATTATTATGGACCAGTGAGATCAGACATTAAGGTTTTTACTTTGACAAGTTTACAGGGTTTAATGCTGATAGTTAACACAGTAATTGTACGTGTCATTTGCTGTTCTCTTGGTACAAGATTTTTTGGGAAGAGTTATTAACTAGGATTATCAGAAGCTTTTATTTAGACATCAAGCTTCATGTTTTTGAAGAAAATCAATTGACAGAAGCTTTTACAGTTATCTATGATTTATGTTCATGAACAAGCACTGGTTTATTTACATAGTCTCATCCTATGTAAATGGTTGAAGCTAGAAGGCAAGTTCAGACATTTCAATTCAAACTGCAAGCTACTCACTAAGATTATATCTTTTTGAGATACCACAAGAGGTACACTTAAGTGAGCAGGTTACTCTCAGTATACCTCACTTGTATGAGCACTCAAAAGAAAGACTTTCTGCTTAGCTTCTGAAAAAGAAATAGAATGCATTCTGTGAGCAGAGATGCATTCCCCAGCATCAGCACTACGTTAATTCACCCTCCAAGTAGTTTTGTGGTAACTTTTCCTAAACATGATTTATTCTAAAGAATTCAACCATTGAAACAATTCTGACAAAGATGCCATAGTAAGTAACAGTAGCAAGTAGCAAAAATAAACGAGCAAAACACAGTAGGGTAAGGGTTACTACAGAATGGCTTGAAAATGATGACTCAACAGAGCCAGGAGAGCTTTGGACTTCACCAACCCCAAGCAAGCAGGGAATGACCAACTCTGCTTCTAGTTGCAAAGAGTGCAAGGAGGCAACTCCAGCAAACACTGTGCTGCTCTTGAGATGAACAGAAAATCCTGTCTATTCAGGAGGGCTATAATAAAGAAGTGCAAGGGATAACACATAGAAATTAAAGGAATACATACACCCTTTGATTGACATAAAAAACTGTACCCATTTTGGAGACTGAACTCATTCACTCTCATGCAATGAAGCACCAGCAGCGCCAGAGCTCGCTCAACTGCAAAAAAACTGGTTGTGGTTTTAAGATACTGATGTCACAGATACCCCATGTGTACTTTAACACTGCCTCACTTACAAATCACAGCAATCTCGTCTTAGAGCAAAGAGACCATTTTGTAATCTCAAATGCATTTGCTGGCATTATGCAACACACAAGCTTCAAATCCACGGGTGGCTTATGGTTAGCAGCAGGCAATCAGTGCCGACTTTCAGAACATAACTAAAACGTTACCGGTCCTCTATTCTTGAATACAGGCTAAGAATTTCTATAAATAAATAAATAAAAGATATCGGCAATACAAAAGTCTGTCTTACCCTCTTATGTTTTTTAGCCCTTGAAAAACAATTTCAAGCTGACATCTCAAAAGCAAGTATGCTGACCTACTTGCAAATATAATACCACCCTGGGACCAGCAGGGCATAGCTTTTTCAAATAAGTGTAAACAAAACAGAAAATAAACCTACAGGACAGGTTAATATTTTGTACAAGAGCTAATGTTCAACAAAAAGTTGAAACCTGGCCAAGTGATCACATGTTTCATGTGCATTAGTGAACACTTATTTACTGCTATTAACTTGTACCTGCAGAGAGGAAGAAAGCAAATATTCTTCCTTTGATTCTGAAAGTCACAAGGTGACCAAAATCCCAGCTTAATGAAGACTATGGAGAGGTTGCAAGTGTCACAACTTTCACCAACCCTTTCAAAATGCAGTATTGGAAAGCACAGGGAAGAAAACTGAAGTCATACCACCCAGGCTTCATAGACTGTGTCAACTTAATTAGAATGGTATTTTGGCAGTACCAAAAGATTACATATCGAAGGCTGGGTAGCAGGCCAAATAACTTGACTAGAATATTTCGCCAAGCCACCTACATTAAGAGCTACTTCCCTGTATTTGCAGGGTGCCATAAAGGAAATCTGTTGTTTCAGGCCTTATGAGGCTGTTTAACAGAGGTATGAAATGTTGAATATCCCCAGCACTGAAGGTTTACCAGATATGCACTAAACAAGAAACATCCAGAGTTAATCTTCAGGCTCCAGAGCTGCCAAAGGGGAACATTCGTTCCCCAAGGGTGTAGGCTCCAGATATAGCCAAAGTGCCTTCCCTGTGTACCAATGTACTTTAACCCACAAAACACCTGTACTCCACGCCTGGAGCCCACACACAGGTCCCATCTGCATTCTCCCACCTCCAAGGTCGTCCAACTGGTACCGGCAGCAGTGGAAAGGAAGGAGAAGACAGCATGTTAAGTGCCCCCCCACACACTGCATCATTCTATAGGCCTGTGGTACACTGCCCACAGAACCAAATCAATGTCCAGGCTGCGCACGGAGCTGACCACAACACTGCTACAGGATGTGAAGGCAGTCACATACCCTAACTGCTGGTGGTGGAGTGTGTACAGGAGAAATGTTCACGCCTGCACTGCCACATCAGCCAGGGAGGAGGAACAGGCTCTCCTTTTGTGCAGTCCATCTCATTCCACAGCAGCTACCTTGATGTCAGAGAAAGCTGGGGTTTGCATGAGAAGAGCTCGAGAAGCCACTTACAGCCTACACAATTCAATGAAGCACACCGCTGGAGCGAGCGCCTGGTTCTTTTCATTGCAACAACACTAATTTAGAAAACTGGTTCAAATGTAGCCATCCATGATCTGGAGACACAAAAACAGCCAAAGGAATCCCTCCCCAGTGTACTGCACCGAAACTTCAAACTCTCAGCACCTCTGAACAAGACTGACAATTATGTCAGGCCAGTCATGCACTATCCCCAGACTTTGGATCTCTGTACTGCAGATGTCAATCCAGACAAAGCTTCAGTTTCTCCCAGCAACTTCTAGGGTTTAATTTCACTCAATGTGTATGTGTGTATAATACATTTATTACACACATACATTACACACACGCACTTACATGTTTGTGTGAACTCCATAAACTGATGAAGAGATTCCTTAGCAGCAGCACAGAATGCAAGATGATATGGCAGAACTCAGCTGACCTAATGAAAAATAAAAAATCTCAATTCTCTTCCCTAAATTTCTTTTGCTGTTTGAGACAGAGTTTTTGTTCACACTTTACTCTTCCAAAAAGTTCTCCCCCTCTCAAAATGTACTGCAGTGTAATAAAACAAAACATTTATCAAAGGAGCAGATGAGCTCTCTTGCAAAAGCCTCTGTGAATATCAGAAATTTGAATTTCTAATTGCTTTTGTTAATTGATAAAATAACAATTCAATTTTTTTTTCCTACTTTGTATTTTGATCTATAAAAGCATTCACTCATCATTAACACAATCAATTTGACAGATGCATCAGAAAAGTCTCGATTTTCATTTCAGCCTCACTAATTAGCGGTTCTATTTTATTAAAAACCAGCTCCGCATGAAGAGATGGCTTCACACAACTGCCTGTTTTACACAAATACCTCCCACAGGCTTTTATGCTACTTTCTGTCACCGGAAGAGGGAGAATATTCCCTCCCTTCACCTAATGCTCTGATGCTAACAGATCTCAGCAATCACTAGCTCGCAATATTCCCCATCTCCTTCAAATGGACAGCAGTACCACAGAATTTGCCACCAATGCCCAATATTCTCTCCTTTTTATGGCATTACTGGTCTTAGATAAATTACACTATGGCTTGCAAATTATCGCATTTTTTCCTGCAACATCTTTGCCTACACACCTTTTCCACTCCAATTACTTGTATAAGTCAACAGCCTAAAATGAGCAGCACAATTTTCATGAGGACTCTCCCATTTAACTAAATGAGAACTTCCTCATTAAAAAACCCAGAAAGTTTCTCTCCAAAACACAAGACAGAAGTTCAAGAGCCAGGTTTGAGAAGGCTGCTCCATACAGAAGTGCTCTTCTCTCTGTGGCAGGCAATGACAGCCACTGTTCCCAGAGAGGCTCCCAGATGCAGAACTTCCTAGTGTTGTCTCTTAAGCTGCAGGCACACCCTCATACTCTGGTCCTGCAGAAATGCAACAACACATTTCCTAACGCAGCGCTCCGTCAGTCTCACAGGGACAAGCAAGCAGCAGGAATGACACACATACAATTTTTCCCACGACAGCAAGTAGCAGCGCTTGGTCAGAAAAGACCCTACAGTTCAAGTAAAGAAATGCAGGATCATAGAAATTCACTAGAAGTGCATGGGGAGGGAGAAATATTGAGCACACCAGGAAACAAGCACCTGAATTGCTCCCACTGTCTAAGGGAAAGAAAGACATGGCTGGTTTTCTACCAGTCTTTGATGATAGATCCCTAAGTCTTAATACAGATCTGTCTTAGGCAGGTTAAACCTTTTAAGCTCTAAATGCCTAATGAGATCCACTTTTAAACACACCAAAAAAGACAACTGGAAAGCACAGAATCACTGTTTTTGCGCCAAGTCGGAACACAAACAGTTCCTTCTGTGGAGGCCACATGTGCCAAGAAGGACTAGGCTCCAGCTCCTGGCACTTGAGCAGCACTGAAGTTTTCATTCTCAGGACGGAAAGTACAACTCTGTGGATCATTTGCACTGCAGACAAGTTAAGAAATCACCTCGTATGGTCAGACAAAATTAAGTAAATGTATCATTCGTCACCGGAAACCTTCTCCCTGATATCCAGTGACAGGATGTGTGGGAATGGTTCACAGCTGAGTCAGGGGAGGCTCAGACCAGATACACAGAAACCCTTCCTTTACCAAGAGGGTAGTCAGACACTGGAACTGGCTTCCTAGAGAGGTGGTCAATGTCCCAAGCCTGTCAGGATTTAAAAGGCACTCGGACAATGGCCTTAACATCATGCTTTGACCTTTGGTCAGACAGTTGGACTGGATGATCACTATATAGTACCTTCCAATTGGAATGTTGTATTCCATTCATCAGACATTCAATGTTCCACTCAAGGAACCTTCTTTTATACCAAAATGGCCCCCCCGAGTGAATGGTCTTAACATTCAGGAAGTTCAGTACATTCTCTTTCTTTAATTTGTAAATTTTTTGCTGATACAAGTCAGGCATTTGAGGCAGCACTAGAAATAATTACTTCTAGAAACGTCCATCTCAGAACACTCAGGTGCTCTCTTGCCATCAAATTTGAGCTTATGGAAAAAATAACAATGAGCTGAGAAATGGTAACCTTCCCCTCAACAACCCTGTCCTGTCTCAAAGTAAGAGTAAAACCAGTCAGAGTCAAAAGCAGTTTAAGGAAAACAGTTTTATTTGACATTGAAATGGATTGGGAAGTTCAGAGGATAAACTGCTATCCAAGGTAAGGGGCTGATGACATCCCACAGCCATCTCAGGAACCACCTGACCCCCACTGCCACAGTGTCACTCTTTACACACAGTTCCCACTTCTCATCCTACACCCTCACTTTCAGCATGTGGCTCTTGGGAAGAGCGTGCAAGCTTGCACTGACTGCTGACCAGTGATGTTGGCCAGAGAGGGACCAGTTAACAACACAAAATTTCACAAGCCCACAATTACAAAACAGATATGAGCAAGTACTCTGTTGGCAATTAGAGCTCCAGCTTATTTTATTTATTCTAGTATAAGAACAGATGTTGCAGTTATTCAAAGGTTTTCACAACCTTAATTGCTGACCTTAATTGTTGCTAATCTTTCCCATGAAGTGGAGACAGACAGACGCCACCCGTATTTTGTGAAGAAGATAGTGAGCTGCAGGGTATGAATAATAAAAGACAGTATTGTCTGCCTTCTCCCTCCTGTGTGAAATACAAGGGAATTGGGATTGGCTGGCAGCATGGAAGAAAAAGAATGAACGAATGACTCAGCTGTTTTATTTATTTTTTTGAAGGATGCATCTGCTACAGGGTCGAGCCTTGACACTGACATTTCTTCCCCCTCCCCAGGAATGGGTGAAGCTTCCAAGTGCCAGCTAAGAAAGTGCCGTATTTAGCCATCAGGACGCCTGAAACAGCTGATACACAAAGCACCCTGTCCAATTCATTGAGCATCACTAAAGCTGTAGTATTAAGCAGCAAAGTGTTGAATTTCACAGGGCAATATTAGGTTTCATAAACAAGTTCTCAGAGTGGACAAGAAAGCAGCATTTAATTATGTGCTAGAAACATTGCAAAAGATACATGAGAGCTTCCCAAGTCTTTTCCTTTGCTAGTGGGAAGCCTCCCTGACTTCTTACTCAGGCATGGAAATTTTATATCAATCTTTTTGCTGCAGAACTTGGAGATTTAAGTTTTCTAACCAAGAAATATATTCCTCTGACTTTGTTCTGCCAAGTGTACTCGAAGATGATAACTTGGTGTCCCAGTAATTTGAGACCAGGCAATGCAGAGGAGGGACACAAGTTCAGAAATGAAACACAGGATGTACTGATGCTGTAACAGGCGTGTCCTATAACCTAAGGCAGGAGCCCCAGAAGTCAGGACAGTGAAGATCAATTTCATGTTTATGGTGCTTTCAAGCAAATGCCCAGAGTGAACTCGGGGCACAAGACTCAACCCAAAGACCAGACTAGAATGGCATCAGCTACCAGCTCTACTGCAAAATACAGGATACCAAGTCTTTCCCTCACCCCTCATGCCAAAACTCACCTTAACTGCAAATGTCTTCAAGGGTTCTTGACAGAAAGAAAAGGTAAGGACTGTTTCAGTTTTAGTTCTTTAAGCGATACTACGTTTGTTCATTAAAAAAAGTCAAAATAGATAAGCCAACCAGGCACTGTGTATATTAAATAACTGCTCATACCTTACATTTTTAAAGCAGCATTAAAAGGTTGTTGTAAATTGCACAAAGGAAATAATTCAGTCAAGATTTCTAAAGGAAAACATCAAACTACCAAGCTGTTAATTGCTGTACATACATACCCTGGCGCACCTAAAGGGATTCGGACATAGCATGAAAGATACTAAGTTACATGTTTTTAGAAGAGTTCAAGGTAAACTCAGGGAACTTAAATATAAGGAAGAAACTTCTTCTTTTCTGAAAGAACTAGCTAAAACTAGATAATGCAGACACAAATAATCAATGAGATGGCATGAGCAAACATCAGTACAGCTTCTGCAGAAGTTATGACTTGAATCTACCCAAAGTTTATGACATTGCATGAACGAGACACAAGTGGGCATTATCCCCAGGGACTCTTAGAAGGACCTGAGCTGCTGCAGCTTGAAGGAGTGGTTCCCCCTTAACACCCAGCCAAAGGATAACAGTTAAAGGTAGGAAAACATGGAGCTTTTGTTTCATACAAGAAGTCTTCAGAAGTACCATAGTGGCCATTTGTTTCAACATAACCTTAAGCTCTCTGAAATGTCTCAGCCAGGGAGGTGACATGGAGTTTGCCAGCCATATGGTGTGTTCAGTCAGAGCTGGAGCTCCATGCAAAGCACAGCAGAAGGATCTCATGATTACAGGCAAATAGGTAGCCAAAAGGGCAACTCTGATTTAATTTCCACAAACCCAAGCCAACGTGCTGGAAGAACAACCCTGCCTGCGTGTACCACTGAAGTGAGTTGTCAGGAGTCTGAAGTCTTGTTTGAAGAATCATCTTGGAGGAAAGAGGGAGGGGAGGAAAGAAAAGCAGACAATATCTCACAAGGAAATACAGTATTAAGAATCAAGGAACTGCCACAAGCAAAGCAGAATCATGACAAGTCATTAAACCCAGGGCACACCCACTTCTTGCAAACTGTGGGCTGTTATGACATTGAAAGGGTAAAACAGAATTAGAAAGAGTACAGAGAGGAGGAATTCCTAAAGCAGAAACTAACAGTCCTGGATCATTTGGCACAGAAAAGAGACAGCTGAAGGAAAAGAAGGCACACATCGAGTCAGTCATAGATGACATGGAGAAAGTGCCCAGAGAATAAGCATCCCCTCTCAAAAGAAAAATTCAGAAAACCTGAAATCGATATGAGACATGAAAATCTTTCCCATAGGGTGACTGGATTTATGAACATATTAAAATAATAATTTAGGCAAGCACTGGAGAAAGCTCATAAGGGATAGCAATGATAGTAATAGATGCACACACTCCAGATAACTGTAGCACAGCTCACCATGAAGCAGAAGGGTCCTAAAAGCAGAGAAAAACTCCTTGCAGGCTTTCTACCTATGCAACTGCAATTCAAATCAATGGTTTTCTTTTTTAATTAATATTCCTGGCTGAGAATTGTGGGCACTAGACATTAACCTGGTGGGGATGGTGGTGAAGGAGAGCTGGAGGAACAGCCACATCACCATGGTGCCAAAGCACCACCTCAGCCCTGCCACACTGCATCCTCCAGAAAACACTGCACCAATCTAACAGATTTGCACCTTTAACAATTTGGCACAGACCTAAAAACTACAGTTGCTAGGCATCCTCCATGTAACATTTACTTTTAACAGCAAGTCCTGCAGGCTGCTGCAGTATGCAGAAGGTAGAATACATGTGGCCCACAAGTCGACAAGCACATGCTGAAATGCTGGCTCTCCACAACACACAACGTGATCCGCTCCACCAAAGTGCCTCTTCCACTGCTCCCCTGGGAGATCACTA
The DNA here is from genome assembly GCA_034509425.1 of Eopsaltria australis. NCBI lineage: Eukaryota > Metazoa > Chordata > Aves > Passeriformes > Petroicidae > Eopsaltria > Eopsaltria australis. The sequence continues at coordinate 5,080,002 of JAVTVJ010000072.1, forward strand.
CATCCATGATGCCACGCATTTCAGCACTGAATACAAAAGATGCTGCTGTCATAATGGGCATCTAGGAAGACCCCTCCTTTGCATTTCAGGCCAGGACATGAGCAAATTGAAATCTAAGGTTTTAAAGAACATAATTTAGGAAACCTGATTAAGTCCTCCCAAAATCACAACTTAAGGCCAGCACCATAGTAAAAGCTGCTAAGAGACCACAGCTGAACAAAGCCTTGAACACCTCTTATCAGCTTTTTATTTTGAAAAAAAAAATGTAAAGCTGCTTTCAAAACAGCATGAGAGTCACAACACCAGAAAGATTCTGGCTTTTTCATGTTCTCAAAATAGCATGTTAGAAAGATGTCTACAAAAATAGAAATTTTAGGTGCATTTCGCTTTCATCTCGAGCATCAGCTCAAGTCTATCCAACACAGCATTTGCGTAAGACTCCATAAAGCATTCCTTCATCCACAACCCCATTCTGAACAGTGGCAGAAAACTGTGATCAGATGCAGCCAATCATTTGAAAGCCCTCCAAGACCAGAGGATTTGAATGCTGGAGCATGCTTGTCCCATCCCCATCACCCCACACACACTGTGCACTGAGAAATTCAGATTCCTCTAATTTGCTTCACTGAAATCCAAGTGATCTAATAGAAGGTGGCAGCCAGCAGCATCACCAAAAATAAAACCATCAGTGAGAAACTAGTGAAGTGTAAAGTAATGCTTTGTTTCAGAAGGTTAAATGTGCAAGTTATTCTCACTGTACTTCCTGACACAGAAAAGCAAGCAGCAGCAGCAGCAACAAATTTCAGGCACCATAATCCCTTCTCCTCCATCCCCAGGAGGCAAACCAAGGCAAACCAACTGTCTTCAAACAGCCCCTCAGCACTTTGACTGCCCAAATTCACCCTCGCTGCCCTTCTGTGGGGCAGAGAGAAGCTCACTCAGTGTGTCAGGGAGAGCACCGCTCCTCACCTCCTGCTCCCTGCCTTCTAGGAATTTCCCAAGCCAACACTGGAGGATTAGGAGCTGTAATGCTATTAAACACTGCAATATCAAAATGTGAACTAAAGCACATAAAGCCTGCCTTAAGAGGAGGGGTATTTTGGATTTTTTTTTTAACCTCTGGAAAAGCATCTAAGGAAAACAGTGAGGAAGCAGTGTCAAAACTGGCAGCTCCGCAAGCAAAACAGCCGAGTTTACGTGCGCATTGCAGCCTGCCTGCTACTTCAGATTACTGATTGCAGAGCAACAAGTCATTCTCTCCCTAATTGGGTCCCAGTCTAAAATAGTCCTGTTATTTTTAGTACAGTACTTAAGTATCTGAACTGTGCCCTGTACTGCCAAAGCTGGCATGCATCCCTGGCCATACCAGAAATTCCGATATTAAACAAGAACACACATGCCACATACCCAGGCCGACGTTTGTTCTTCTGCCTCGTCTTTAGCGGGTGACTTTAAAGACTTTAAACATTAACAGCCAGCCAAAAATGGCACAGGCTTATATGCTAATTCTGCATTTAAAGCCTCTCTCCCAGCTACTGTGCAACAAGAGAATCAACCCAGCAAGGAAACACTGAGGGCTGCAGTACCACTGATCAGCTAGAGACAGCCAGTTTGTTTTTAGGGCACAGATAGAAGGTAAGAATGGGATTATTTTATCTCCATTTTGCTTGGTTTGAGTCCATACAAGCTCTGCGGCACTGGAGGAGAGGAAAAATCCAAAATGCACTCTAACTCACCCCTCTTCTGTCCCCTTCCACACTGCACATACACTATGGATTAAATTTAAACTAGTCAAGAAACAAAAGGCCTGTGTTAAATATGTTTACACACACCACAGAAGGAGGATTATGTAAGCTCTGTCTCACAAACAATATGCTTCTTCTGCAGAAGAAATGAGATGATCAAAGCAAGACTTGTGCATGCTTCCAAGTCAGTCTTCCCACCTTCCATCACAGGGGTGACAACCGGCCTGCAGCATGCTAATTCTGGAGTGCAGGGAGCAGAACAAAATCCAAAATATCCACAGGCTGCTCCAACAAAGCCTTACCTGTCACCGTGAGCTGACTGTCCCTCACCTTGTGCTTCCACTGTAATCTCGTTTTTGTCAGACCAGGAAGAACAAGTTCCCACGAGGAATTTACCCTGTCCTTTTACCAGGTATTTTGCAGCAAGGAAGTCAACTCTATGAAAGAGCTTTAAAGACAAAATCCTAACCTGAAAGACGGCTGCCAGCCAACAAAAATTTGTTAGTCTCTATTACCACTAGACCATCTGTTCTTGAAACTGTACGTTCCTTTTCAGAAGGGTTCTTATTTTGTGAACAGCATTAGCATTGTTCACTCTCTCCACTCTGTCAACATCCCCTTATCCAACATGCTTCTAGATCTGGTGGTGACACAAGACTAAGCCTCTAGTTCATCATATCATTATCTAGTCATTTTGGGTTCATCTGTACATTTCAGTACTTTCTATTTTCAATTATTCTAAACTCAGACTGTAGCAGAAGCAACATATATAAAACTTTTCATGGCTTCTGAATTATGGCTGAGCTATCAGGGGCACCAACTAAATGCTGTTCTCAAATCCAAATCTGACAAAAAAGCTGAGTCAAAAATTCAGCCTTTTGGCATTTGCCCTTTAACCATTTCAGTATAATGATTCTGGATGACAGAACTTGCTTTGTATTTGAAGAGAGCCTTCTGCCACTGACTGTTCATTCTCTCTCATCTCCAGTTTTTAGTTAATCCTCAGACCCAAGATATTCAAGCTTTGCTGTTGCCCATACATGACAAAAAGCAAGCAACAGTTTGTCTGCCTTGCTAGGTAAAGAGGTCAAGCAAAGGCCATCCATCTGCACTCCACTAAAAGAGCAATAGCCTGCAGACAATTATTGCAATACCAAAATAAGTGAAAGTGAAACGAGAGACATCAAAAACTCATTCTGTAATTCCACAGCAATAAAATAATGATTAAGGGAAAGGTCAGTCAACTCATCACTTTCTCAAAAAAAGCTACAGGTAACAAGACAAAAACAAAAAACAAAACGAAACAAAAAACCCCAGCAACAAAAAACCCCAAACAAACCCCAAACTATTATTAGTGATGAGATGAGAGAGGAAAAAAAATAGATTAATCAATTTTCTCTCAAACTAGCTGATTTTGATGAAACTCGGTAATGAATTGAACAGTTCAGATTTTTTTTAAAGCTGCAAATCAGTAGTAGTTTGTTTTTTGAAAGTTCAGAGCGGATTGACAAGGTAGCAAAGGCTGGAGAATGGCAAACAGTGATTTCCTACAGAAGTGGGAGGGGAAAAGAGTGGAAAGAAAAACACTAAGAATGATACTTGCTGCTTAATTCACACATTTGCCATTAAACCCATCTGCTAGCACCAAGAAGAAAATGAAAGATTGAACTCAACAAAAACTGGTTGTTCATGTATAAGCCAAGTCAAACCAACTCAATATCCTACTATCTCAGAGATATGTATTTTAGGAACACAGAAGCAGCAGACACCGAATCTGAATCTTGACATTAGCAAAACCACATCAAAAGATTCAAATTGCATTCTTACAAAAAGATAAGAAAACTTTGTCATACTGTTATCAATGCAAACAGTCATCTTATGGCAGATTTGAAAGTGACTGAGCAACTGCACTGACTTATATTTGCTTGGAATGTCAAAAAAATTGAAATACTCACATAATAGCCTGACATACTGAATAACCTCTGCAGAGATCTGCCCTGGTCCCACACTATTCTAACACTAATGATCTAGATAATGAAGGAGAAAATGACACTCATTAAACTTAGGGAAGCTGCTAAGTTAAAGCTGTCAGCTTGCTCGAAGACTTAATTCAAAGCAAGTTTTAGAAACTGGAAAATTCTTTGTTGAAAAAGAGGCAAATACCATAGAGGAATGTATAGAGGAACATATGTGAGAATCATGAAGCAACAGTTCTGCTCTACTTGTGGCTGATAAAGCTTCCAGCACAAAGCTGTACCCAATCTTCTGCAAATTTCAGAAAAGATCAACTGGAAAGAATCCAAGCAAAAGCAATAGGAACATCACAGAATTAGAAAAACATGACATCTGGGAGGAAAAAAAGAAAAAACAGATTTAACTGGAGCTCAGCCAAAAGAAGCAAAAGTAAGGGTCATGATGAAATCTTTCAAATCTATGAAAGCTTGCTGCAGAGATAGAGGGAATAATAGCTTCTCCATGCCCACAACTTTCAGAAGAAACAGGTTTAAAAAGCAAAGATTTAGGAAAATATTACTGCACTAGGTGGAGTGAGGGCATAGGGAAAAGATAAAAGGGAAGTCCCAAATCAAAATTGATAAAGGAGAAAAAACAACCAGTGAGTCAACAGCCAGGACGGTGTGAGGAATTAGCAATTTCCCCCAACCACTGCCACCAAGCTGCCATCAGAAACACAACTACACTCCAGCTTTCTGTCAACTGGTTGACCTGTGTGAAGTTTCCTCTCCAGATCTAGCACTGTGCTACAAGAAAAATAACCTTAACAGATGCATTGTCTTTCTTTTTCTTCAAAGCACAGAACCCAACATGAGAATACTGACAAGCTGCATACCAACTGTAACCTTCAGGGCTGAAATGTCCTAAAAAAAACCGAAAAAACAAAAAACCCAATCAACTCAAAACCTTAGGTGTTAAAATACCTTTCTAAGAAGTCTAACACAGGCACTATGTTAGACACACAGTTGATACATGGATCCAGCTATATCCTAACACTACAAACAAACCAGAACCTGACAACAGAGAGGCACATGGGCCATACCCTCAGCCCTACGAATTCTGCTGTTCAGTCTCATTCTGAAAGACAAATAGCAGAAATACCACTTTGACTGCAACGTCATGAGTATTTTTTAATGCTTAGCCCCAATCTACAAGCTGTAGATCATAGTTCCACTGCCTGTCAGGTTTTTGAAGGATACAAGGAATAGAGAGATTTCTTCTTGCAGAAGAGGGTGGAAAGATAATAATCTATACATGGCTAGCCCAGCACAACTAACTGGAGTCAGTACTGCAAGGTGCAATCCTATCATTCTGAAGCTTGGCACTAACACTTATTCAGTAGCAAGCATCTCTGGAAGTTTGGGGGGCCAGGAGTAACCAACAAAACCTCAATACCTTCAATGTTTTTTTAGCTCATGGACTGTGAGCACCAGTGTATTCCAAACTGCATTTGCTTTTGCTCTCACTACGCAAAACCTCTGGGAATATCCACAGGAAATGAACTCCGATTAGACATAACTGAAAGCACTCTCATCTTATTCAGCCAATTTTGTCTCTCCAGCCCCCTTCCCCACACACCACAGTTTGACCTCCACCATTTGCACCAATGGAAGTAGATGGGGATAGGCATTTCACAAATCTCCCAAATCCAGCACTGCTGGGTACAAGACTTATTTCAGCCTTTAACAACGCAACTGGAAGATATTTAAGCATGCCACAGAGGCTTAAGGGAGGCTTTGAAATTGCATTTGCTTTATATCGTGCATGTCAAAAAGACAGTCATTTGTCATCTTTTCTTTAGTATCCCTGAGTAAGATGCTGATGCAGAGATAAATATTCATAAGGCTAGCTCATGCAGCTTCCCTCAAATCTGACTAGATCCAACTCCCTCTCATTTTAAGAAGTAGGAATTATATGTAAATATCACAGCAAAGGAAGATACAGGAGTTAAGATCAGGTTTCTGTGCATGGGAGGGACCTGCTGTGGATTTACAGGATTAGTGGCAGTGCCCATCCCTCTCTATCAGGAATGACCCTCTGCTCTCCACTTAGCATATTTACAACTGCAGATACTGGGATCTTGGAGCATGAGGCTGACAGTCCACAAAGCCAAAGCACCAGTCACTCCTAAACAGTGACAGGGCTGGAAAATAGAAGGAAAAATAAAATGGCTCTAAAAAATAAAATCAATAGGTGTAGACACTTTCTTGAAGTCAAGAAAGGTAAGCACACGTTGCCATTTCATGGAGTTCAACTGTGCCCCTGTTTGCATTCAGCAGAAGCTTTTTTGCTCAGGTGCCTCACCATGTGGTTATCCCTGAAATCCGTGATTGTCCAAATGGCCACCAGGCCACAGGACATGGCACACAAACATCCACTCCAAAGCAACACTTGTGGTTTAGACCAGGACTGAAGCCAGGCCAAGTTTTAGACACAACTTAGCTACCTGCATCACAAGCGGGATGTTTACTATGCACTGTGGTATAAATACTCCTTCTCTCCCCATTTTTTTCCTAACACTTCCTCCACCTTTGGAGAAGCCATCATCTCTGAGAGAATTTAAGTTCCATGAGCTGGGACGTGGGAGCAAACACAGAGTGATACAACCATCACACAAGCAAAACACATCCACCAAAAACTGCAGGCTTTTCTCAATACAGATGCCTCACAGCAGCTCCAAGAAAGCGTTAGCATTATTCCAAAGAGATAATCACACCAGGAATCATTTTCAAAGCCATGATTTAGCCATGCTTTGAGTAAAGACATTCCCCCATCCATCACATCAGCTTCACCAGAGGAGGGTAGGGGTGCAGCCTACTTTGCCTTTTCTCTACATCACACTAGAAAGACATGCGACTATAGAAGTCAATTTGGTTCCTTCTCCTCTCACACTGCTGAGAAGCGGGTGCATTCTGAGGAGGGAAAAAAAACTCCAAAAGATCAAGTGGATGAAAAAGTCGAGCTGTATCAATATTGCCTTTCTTTGTGCCTTCTCTTCTAGGTTCTCAGCACAGTTCCTTTAAAGCAGCTTTCCCTCTCCCCTCCCAACGCTACAAAACACACATATGAGCAGAGAGGTCCCTTAGAAACCGATAATCAAATACTCAAAAACAGACTGAAACAGTTTCTAATATTTTTTTTTTCAGTATGTACCACAGTAAAAAAAAATCCAACCATTTTTAGTTGGCCTTCATTTACATTCTTAGATAAATTTTAGATCTTTAGTCTGTATTCAGTTTTTCCTCCCTAATAATGGGATGGCTCGATTTTTTCCTACAGGATGCAAAGGGGCAGGAGACTTTGTAGTGTTTCCCAGTGGCAGATGACATGATACTTCAAAGCTTTATAAGTTAGGTCAGTTTTATGATACAGCTACTTCAGATTGCTCTGCTTTGGTTTATACAAATCCTGTTACTTCTTCATTGACCAGGCAAATCTTTAGGAAGATTACTGCCGTGCTACGAAATTATTTCCATTGATAAAATAAAACATTTGCAATCTAGGCTGCACTCAAAGCAACAAGGTTGTAAATAGACTCCTCTTATAAAAGTGGCAGAAAGTCATTAAAATTCATTTAAGAATATTTTGTTGATTTTAAACTGCTAATGGATTTCAGAGACAGCATCTAGGGTAAAAATCACTTTTAATAGAACCTTTCAGGCCCTTGGTTTTCTAGGGACCTCATTTGACATGGCTAAGGTGTCAGGTATCCTGAGTTACCCCGTTACAGCACTACTTTTAAAAGGATCCCAGAAGACTATAGGAAGACTTAACCTGAAGCTCCCTCCTCCAAGCCTCTCAGCTCCACGTACAGCTGCAGCCCTACAAAGCTTCCACACTACCACCAAGCCCAGCAGCCCCCCAGCTCCACTCAGAACTTCAACACAAACCATCCCTGCATCCACCACACTGCTGAAAGGCTTCATCCTAAAGTCCCAGGGATTCCAAAGAAGTGCTGGATGCAGCATGTGTTGAACTGCAGAGGAGATACACCTCTCTCAGACACAATAAAAGGTCTACGTAATATAGCAATATATCTAGTGTATATATATATTCCACTTTGGAAACCTTCAGGCTTTCAAGAGGGTAAGTCAGGATTTAAAGAGTTCTCCAGCTCCTCACACAAAGCACACACTTTCTTGCTTGGTTTCACAGAGTTACAGCTGTGGAATTAGAGGATATTGGCAGGAAGAAGTGACTAAGACCAGGTACTGGATAAAAGCATCATTGCCGACACAACGCAACAATTTATGGTTCTAACGTAGGTTTAGGCAAAAATTCACTCCGACCACACCACTAGATCTGTAGTCAAACACTGACTTTAGACAAGCCACAGTTGCACACAGGAAGAAAGCTTTAGTCCCCACACACTTTAAAAAAATAAATACAACAATTAATTTTTAAAAGTACTCGTCCCATGAATGCTTCTCTGGCTGGACGAATCTTCTCTGAACCACTGCCAAAGTCAGTACAGATATGATATGGCTGAAGGCAAGCATACAACTTGGCCAGATATCCCAAGAAGAGGAAGAAACTTGCTATTTGTACACAACCACATTAGTGTGCCCATGAAATTACTGCTCGTTCATTACTTCCTTCACCTCAACAGCCCCAAAACCTAAGACAGCTATGCAAAGCAACTGAAGCATCATGAGTAGCATTTGTTATAAAACCTGAACTTCATTCAGCAGCTGCGAGTGCTCTAACTAGAACACAGGGTCTGAGGAGAATATGTAATACACATTTTGTCACTCTCCAAATGACCCTGCAAAAGACAGAAACTGTTTCTAGATGGAGGCAAGTCCCTGTAACAAAGGCTGAGAAAAGATCTCTTCCTCCATCCATCCAAGGGTCCACATAAAATGGAATTGGCATCCAGCCAGAAGGACTGAGCTAGTCAAAATTCAATCATTTTTGTGCTAAAATTATGGAAAAAATTATTCAGAAATGTTTCTGAAGAGAAACCCCAGCCATTGCTGTGTAATCCTGAACCCAAGAACCTGAACTCCAAGTCACCCCCAACTCTGTTTGGCAAAATGAAGAAAATCCATTACATGTCCCCCAGAATAATTCTGTATTTACCACAGACAAGAACAATAACTGAAATTAATGAAGAAGTTATTTTGGTTTTCAATCTGCAGAGTTTTTGGTTGTTTGGGATTTTTTTCAGGCTAAAGCAGACCAGGTTTAGCACAGCTGAAAAACTGCAGTTCTAGGGCAGCCCCTCAAGAGTCACAGGAGTTCATGGGCAAGATCTGCCCCACAGCCATCAAGACCATTTCCTAGCAGACACCAGAAGAGTCACCTCAAATGCCTTTATTTGACTTTGGCTACAGAAACAGTCCTTGATCAGAGCAGAGTGGCTAAACCAGCTCACAGGCAGTTCTGGAATTCTGAGACTGGGAACAGATGAGACATTCCAGGAAAAAAAACATTTCAGCTGGTAACTGGTCTGAAACAAGTATGCTCTACCACTACGTTTCAGAGCAAGTAAACCAAATCTCGGGTGTTTGTTTGTACAGCTATTATGCTTGCTATTTTTCACAATATGAATAATGATGGATTTATTACCAGTTACTTCCTCAGTTGCTCTGTTTTATGACGATCATATAATAAGATACAGCTACACATACCTCACATAATCTCCTGAAACCGTGAAGGTGCTATTTTTATCTTCTTTAAATGCACAAGAGCAATAGTAACATTTTTGTTACGGCTGAGTTGCTCAATAAAAAACCCCACCTAGCACTGACACATTTCATATTCATTTTAAGAAAACAACCCAGCACCACAGGCCCAGTTTATTAAAAAAAAAAAAGAAGTAAAATTAAACAGACATGAATAAAGACAACATTGCTTTGATCCACATTCCAGGGCAGCAAAGAGATCAAACACAAGGTTAACCCCCACACATTGCAGAAAACTCTCTTCAACAGGTAGAACTTGCAAATGCAGGCAGGTCTGGAGACCCTCTACAAAGCCAGGTCTAGTCTTTAGCTTGCTTGCTCGTGTAGATTTGCTGAAATTCACCAAAAAAAAAAAAAACCTTACTGGGTTGTCAAGCTGGCCCAGCAGTTTGCTGCCACAGAAAAGAGATAGAGCCTATTCTTCTCTTTCTCATTTCTCTTCCTTTCCCTGGCAGAGCACCTCACCTCAGCTGCCCTACTACACACTTCCAAGAACTGATGCTATCCTTTAACCCAGAAGAAAACCAATCCCAGAAAAAACAAGTACATAGGATAGCTTTCCTACCCAGTTAGAGAGTCAGCCATGCACACACATAGTGAACCACCAAGTTGGTCCAAGGTAAGACACCCAAACACTCCAACAAAACATCGTCAGCTTTTGATAGCAGTGAAGTTTTAGCACGGTCCACATCCCTTGAGAAATGAAGACATGCCTCTCTTCCAGGGGGAAAGTTTATTTACCTCTTTAAATTGAAGAGCTTTCACACACAAAAAAAACTTAGTATTTCAACACTCAAAGAGGTAAAAGTGACCTGCCTTTCTGATGACTGCACGTGTGCTGTCCTCCTGAAACTCTACTGAGCATTGTCAAATTGACCTGAAAGGCAACTTTACACCACCTATAGATATGTCACCTCAGCTCATGTGAATTTGAAATTAGACCTCTGGGGAATAAATCTTGCTAAGGAAGAGCTGGACTGTTGGACGTGAAGGACCCAAGAAGAGATGAATACAAGCAAAACAAAGCCAGGCTGTTACAGCACAGAACTCTTTCACAGAATTTTTCAAAATCATCATTTTCCAAACACCTGTCAGAACTTTTCCTGCTCCTGGGAAGAAGAGTGGAATCATTTGCAAGTAAACTAAGACAAATTACATGTTTATCAAAATTAGCTAAGGCTTACACTAGCAAAAGGTCTCGCAATGCCATTTTCCTACTGAAGGCTGTATCAATACGGTTTTTCAAAGGACAGTGGGGAGGAAAGTTGTCCAACAACTCAGCCAGGCATTACAACGAGGAGAGTAACAAGTGTTACCACACACCTTAACTGTATCAGCTGCAACAGCCTTTGCAATGCTCCTCTGACTTCCTATGTCTTAACAGTGTAATCCACCCTTGCTAGCAAGGAACTCCACTGAGATTTTTCCTGACCTTTTTTAGCATCAGCTCTAGAACAAAAAAAATGCATGCTGAATGTGAAATACGTCTGAGTAAACATTAGAGATGTCAGCAACTCGAACAGCATTTACTTTCCACTCCTACAGCTCATCTCAGTCTCGCTGCTCAATTCTCCTGAAGTCCTTTGGAAAATAAACCCAATGCCTCTTCGAAAACGTTTCAACTGCTAAAGGTGATGACTGTGTGTAACACTATAATAGCCCACCAGTAAAGTATATCAAAACAATCAGTTCATGAAAATCACATATATAGACTATGACACTCCAGTCTAGTAATTTCTAGAGTATCATAAAGGGCTATTTTGATTGCTTTCCCCTCACAGGGCTGTCCTGGTTTCAGCTGGGGTAGAAATATTTTCTTTCTAGAAGCTGGTGCAGCGCTGTGTTCCAGATTTAGGATGAGAATAATATTGATAACACACTGACATTGTAATCATTGTTGAGTAGTGCTCACACCAAGCCAACAGCTCTTCTGTTTCTCATCCTACCAGAGAGGAGGCTTGGGGTGAACAACAGGCTGGGAAGGACTACACCTGGGACAGCTGACCCAAACTGGCCAAAGGAATATTCTATACTGTATGGCATTGTGCTGAACAAATAACCTGGGGAGAGCCGGCTGGGAGGCAGTGGCCTGCTGCTTGGAGACTGGGTGGGCATCAATCAGTAGGTGGTGAGCAATTACACTGATCATCACTTGTCTGTATACTCTTTTTTAGTTGTTATTATTCTACCTTCCTCTTGTGTTCTCCTACATTGTCTTTATCTCAATCCAGGAGTTCTGCCTTCTTTCCAATTCTCTTCCCCATCCCACTGATGTGGGGGGAAAGTGGGTGAACAACTGTGTGGTGTTTAGCTGCTTGACAGGTTAAACCACGAGGGCCTTCATTATAATCGTCATTTAAAAACTAAAGCTAGGTGCCCAACAGCCAGGGAGGGGAAAAAAGCAAACCAAAAAACAACAACAAACCAGCCAAAAGACCAGGGAAAAATAACCTCCACCACAAAACCCACCCACTTTTGGCCTCAACTTTTTGACTTCAGAATTCCTGGAACGACAAACAAAATAATACAACAAATAACAGAACAAAACAAAAGATGACAATGTTACAGCTGGTGAGCTTTTTCATAAAGTGTTAAAAATGCATGCATTCTGCACCTAGATGATGGCAAATCAGTCTCTAGCATAAGACACAGAGGCAAGAAGTACTTTGTCTTCACAATCATGCCACACAGATATGCTTCTCCTGGAAATTGTTTACTACATCTCTTGCTGTGACCATGTACAGTAACTGGAACATCACAATGAGAGATGGACAGGATAAACAAAAGCAACCTGACCCACCAAGAAAGCATCTGCCAGTACTTGAGCAATTGTTCTGCATAATATCAAGGCCTGAATTCTGACATAATCCCCTGACATCTTGGGTGATGTCAGCACAAGCAGCTATTAGAATGAAGAATGATCCCCCACAAGACATTAATTCAGAAAGAATCGATGGCCTTGCAATACATATTTCTCCCTTAACATTCTACTAAATGGACTTTAATACATTTGAGCCAGAAGGGAAAGCAGGCCTTTTAAGAAAGCTTGTGATATTTTTGTCTTATGCCAAAGCCTTCTGAATTTTTAGCTTTTCCAACTCCTCGAAGTTTAATTCCACACTTCTGCTTTGATATAATAAAAGCTCCTCATTCCTTTCCAAGGATGCTCAGAGCTTTAACAGTACACTAAGCAAGACCAACCTACAGATTTTACCTTCCCCCAGTCCTTCTCACCCCCTCTCTCAATTCCCATTTAAGGAGAGAGAACGTTCTCCTATCTGAATCCGTACCTAGTAGTTTGGCAGAGATGAACATCACAGAAAAGAAGGAAAGAAGAAAACAAGGAGGAAAAAAAAAACCACCTCCCCATTTTTATTTCAGCCTTGAAAACTTCTGCTCTGATACTTTCTAATATAAAACTATTTTGTCCTACCATCCTCCATTAAGATCAGTATCTGGGAAAATTTTTCTAGCAGTTTTTTCTCTAGTAAGGGATTCAAATCCTTGCTGCCAGTTAGTTTTGACATCTACAAATATATGAAGCATGCACAGACATAGAGCCCAGCTGCAACCTCCTGACCAAAAATACATTTAAGTGTAAAATCACAATCATAGAACCACAGATCATTCACTAATAGCAACATTAGCAGTGAAAGAGATCTGGGTGACATTTTACGGATTCTTTTCCTCACAGTTTCAAAATTTAAATTAACACCTGAAGACGATCTAGAAATAAAGTCAAGCAAAGTAAAAATGTAACTTCTGAAAACTTAGTCTATGCTACAAACAAACATGCATTTGGACAGAGCTGCAGCCACTCCATCAAGTCATTGAAAGGGAGAATTTAGATGCTGGACATGAAAGAAGTCTCTAAGTGTTCATGAAGTGCTAATCTCCACCATGAAAAGAATCTACAGACTTACAGATTCTCCCTGCTTATTGATTTTTTCACCAGGGATGCATAATGGAAGAATGATACTGGTCTCATGAATTATTATCCACCCTTACTCAGCTGCCTTCAGCAAACACAGGCTCAGCTTGGATGTGGACACCCAGTTTCTCAGATTTCTCTGCTGACACAAACTCTGCAGCAAGAGCATGAAGGGAGTGCAAGGACCATGCTCTGATGTTTACTGTGCGAACAAATGTAGAAATCCCCACTGCTGCTCAGCAGGAGAGCTCCCTCCCACTGGGCTATAGGTTTATTCCAATAGGATAGTATGGTATTTCCTCTATGGTTTGTCTGCCAGGAAAGTAATTTCCTATTTTTGTCCTGTTGTGAGCTAGCAGAAGCTGGCATCGATGGAGGCTGGGAAGAATGAGGCTGGTTTGCTAGTGGTTTAACCAAACATGTGTTTACAATTACCCCATTCATCATGCCCTGTCTGTGCAAAACTGTCTTTTCTGGAATGTCCCCATGGTCCTTGGATTTGGCCTCCAAAAAAGCTGAAACAGACTCACTAAGAAATACATTGTCTGAGTATTACAGCCACAGCAACAAAACTGTCCAACGGTTAATACTGCAACCATTAATGCAATTGTTGGGCATTAAGATCAACATAGCTGCTGAACTTCTTGCTGTTGGTTTAAGGATGACAGCTCAACAGCAGGAGGGTAAGATAATGGGAAAACCTCTTGCAGTCTTCCCATGGAGTCCAACAAAAGAATACAACAGAAACAGGGCACCGTGTTTCTTTCTCAAATATTCTACAGCATCTGCCCACAAGAAGAGAATGCAGAGATGGTCGTGGTGTTCTCAGTAAGTTTGTCTAGGGCACTCATCACCTCTGCATCCAAGGACCATAATCCCAAAGCTCTTTTCAGAAGTACACTGCACAGTATAATTAAGACTTGTAACCCCTCTCATCCTCTCCCCAGTTCTCACTTTAGGGAAGAATAAACAGAGTCTGTTCCATCATCATGTGGTAAAGGGAGAATTCCTCACTGCTGATCCTTTCTCCAAGAAGTCAAACCATTCTAGCAAATATGCCTTTTCCCATCATACTTGAAACAGCATAATCTCAAAGACAGCAGTCTTGAAAGCTGCAGAGTTCCAAAAGGGACACATTTCACCTCTCCCAGTATCAGTGAGGAAGACTTTCATGCCATGTGCCTAGATTATTCCAGATCTAGTTTGGCAATCTACAAGCTTGATATAACCTGTAATTTTATTTCATATCATATGTTAGATAACTACACATTTTCCTCTACCATTTTATTCACTCCAAAGTTATCATTTGATACACAGGGATATAATGACTTACCAAACGTTTCTGAATGGATTCAGGAAGAAGAAGGTCCCTCACACTAATTTACAGCAGTAGTTACATGTTGTATTATCCACCATATAGGACAAGAAGTCCTACTCTGCTAAAAAGATCATCCACTTTAAAACAACTGATCTCCATGACAGACAGCTTTTGCTGTAGCCATTCAGGAGTGGTAATCTGCATTCCCCATGGGTTAACTAATTAGGATGCAATTAGCAGGTTTCATTAAAAGCTCTCTTGACTTGTAAATGAGCATTAGTGTTGGGCTTTGAAGAACCCATCGTTATTCATCCTGACTATATTTTTGTCCAATCCACACCTGAGTCTCTGGTCAATACCACTACAGGTTGCTTGCCTGTAAAAACCCAAGCAGCAGCCATGAAGCTGCTGCCACCTTCTAACGGGAAGTGCCTCACCCAGTGCTCAAAATCTCATAATTTTGTGAGTGACTCCTCACCATTAAACAGAAATCTCTGGTCTTTTCTGTTACAGAGACCAGGAAAGACAGAACTGTTCACAAGGTCACTACTCTAAAGCAGGGGATGAACTTGCAATGCCTTCAGTCTTCAGAGCCACGTCCATCTGCTCTGTATGAACTGATCCATCTATGACTTATGAAAGACCATAGGAAGGCAAAGAGGGAAGGAAGTTTTCAGTCAATGGATGCACATTAGTGTGAACGTGAACATCTCTTTATTAAAGGGTTTCAGGATACCTAGGCACTGATATTCAGTGCTCCTATTTAAAGTCCAAAAGCAGCTAGAAACCATAAACACCACCATTTTCAGACGAATGTACCTGTATGAAAAACGCAGTGTCTGTCTGTCTCTCTACACATGTACCTGCTGACAAGATGCTATCCAAGGGAATGAAGTATATAAGAAAAGGGAATGTTGAATATATCCATCCAAATCTTATAAAGTCAGCCTATTCTGGTTGTTTCATCACTGAAGACATTAAGAAACTCTTTGTAAACAGGATGCTTCACACTGATCAACAGTTTTCTCTAATGATGCACTCATAGTGGAATCTGGCTTTCTAGGATAGTGCTCTCCACACTCTCAATGCGACAGAGGAGCCATACTGAGCTAAAGGGAGAACTGCTGTCCAATTCAACAGATGGCAGGAGAATAGGAAAGACCTGGCACGGCACTAGTTCAGAAGCGCACAGTTCAACATGTATAAAGAAAGAGAAGTCAGTGAGGTGACATCTGTTTACTTCATAATATTATGTTTCAAAACAACCACTGGTTTGGGAGGAAAAGTGATGGGAATCAAGACTTTTGCCAAGTTTAGACTGCAACATGCTCTTCTGACTAGCAGGCAGTGCAAAGATGGCAAACCTGTAAATAAAGCTCAATGCTAATAAAGGGATTCCTTGGCAACCTCATTCCTTGTAATTCCCAAAAAGGATTGTGGGGTTTCAACTTTTCGGTAAAGGATCTCCATTCCTAGATTTCCCTGGGTGAAGAGTTGCAACTGGTATATTTTGGACATGCCCAGGAGCAGGTCCAGTTTCCAAGAAAAACAATCCTAACTTCTTAGCCTGCTTTCCTACAGAAGGAGGCTTATGCAATCACACTGTAGCCAAGCCAGTTGGCAAGCTGCATGCAAGCCTGACAGAGGCAGAGGTCTCAGGAGTTATCTTCCTTGTTTGTGAAAACACTGGGCCAGGCGGGCACACTTGAGAAATACTGCACTGTGAACTGGCATCAATACTTTCATAGTTGAGATAAATCCAAGGAAAAGCAGGCTTCCTTAGTCTTAGTTTGGACAGAAATGTTGGCACAAAGTGAAGAAAAGCTTTTCCCCTGACCCCATTAATAAAGTTCACTCAGAGGTTTAGAACAAAAAGGCCAGCAGAAAATAGTAAGGGGGGGTTTCACCACAGTGGTTGTTGCAAACAGTAAATTTTTTAATTGAGCAAATGCTTAAATGCATCCTAAAAATGCATACCAGTGGATATCAAAAGGTGCCCCTCCATCTATTTCCCCACCCCACATTTCAGTGGTCTGAAGAAGCACCTGAGTGCATTTCACATACAAGCATACACACAGTCTACCCAAGACAGAGCTGAGCTGGCCTAAGCAAAAGTTATACCTAGAAATCTGGCCTCATTTAGTACCATCACCTCCATAACCACACTGTGGTTATGTGCAGAGAGGCACAGCAAAGGGGAGCAACAGCAGGGTCCCACCCAGAGTGACACCAGCCAGGAGCCCCTCAGTTTGCCTGCTGCCACTGCTACGTGCACCCAGGGAAGCTGACGGTGCCTCATAGTCTAGAGGGACATCTGCTCATTTGGGGCTGTCAGAAAACAAATTCCCAGCACAACACTCTGGTGCTGCTGGCAGAAGCAGTGCATGACCCAGCTATGCCTCTCCTCTGCCAGCTGGGAACTCCCTGCCTTGGAAGGATACCTTTGCCAGAAAGATCCAGAGACTTTTCTGCCCATTTACATCCCAAGCACCGACGAGAACATAACCAAAGATTTCTAAAAAACCTTCGTAACGATTCTTGCTGGAGTCATTTAAGCACTCGCAAGACAGAGGGCTGCAAACACTTGTTTTATTCACAGAGTGCACACTATACACTTCAGTAGAACTGAGATGCAGAGATCCATTTTGCATTGAGGCAGAGCTTTTGGACTATGGAGTAAGAAACACAGGAATAGGCTACTGAAATCCAGGTGTGGCTGTATGTGAGGATAAAAGCCAACTCACACAGTGCTAAGAGAGGGGATAGTTTGATTAACAAAACCAAGGAAAACCATGGCAGTACCACAAGATCTTTAATACGTAGCCAGGGCAAACAAGACCTACTTTAAGAACAAATAATGTCCAAGTGAAGAAAATAAATCAGATCATAACATGGTAAAATGATCACCAGAGGCAAGCGTCAGGCTCTGCTGCTCTGTCAGTTTACTGTTTGCAGCAAGGCTACCAAACAGTACTCTTCAGCCTCTGCTGTTTGCTCTACACTGTGCTGAATTTTAAAAAGAGTCCAGTGTTGGAGAAAGAAAACCCAAGCAGCTCTGATATTAAAGCACACCTGTACAAAAGCAGCCAGAGGAATACAGCTCTGGAACAGCTCTCCTTCTTATGCTGCTCTGAGAGGTTAAGCCCTGCTGGAAGACTAACAGCATGGGAAGAGCATCCTGTTTACCTCCCGCACCCTGCCTCAGCCCCAAAACGATCATGAAGCACAGCCAGAGCTCACATTTAAAGTTTCAAGCATATTTCCCCTTTTCCAGGCAGGTTTTCTAATCTCCATGTGTTTGTGGTGGTTTTTTTTAACCTGTCCTCATAACTCACTCCTTTTAATCCTAGGATTAGCCTTGCTGCCCTTCTCCGTACCTTTTCTAGAGCTGTAAGTACAACTACTAGCCTCAAAACACAGGAATAGATGGAGCTGGAGTGTTAAGGCACCCTTGCCACACATCCCACAACATCTCCGTTAAAAGACATAAGCACCTTTACAAGGCAAAACAATTTCAGCTGCCCCTCAGAAGTGCAACTTAAGGTGGCAAATGTCCACATCCCTTCTATCCTGCCCTCTCTTGCTTTGCCCCAAACCCAAATTCATTCTGCCTTAGTGAAGAGAAAAGCAAACCGCATTCTTTGGGTCTGTTTTAGAAAACCTGATCAATGCTGCTTTGACATACCAGCAACACATGTTCCCATTTCAACAAATGGGAGCATTTCAGGCAGACCACCACTTCAGATGGAGTGGGGCTCCTGGCTGCTGAATCAGCACTTTCCATCCTGCTGGCAATACAGAGTTATGCGACGCTTCAAAGGAAAGCGGGGAAAAGGGGGAAAGGGGTGGGAGGGGGCGCTGGCACTTAAGCAACAGAAGCGGGCAAGAGGATTGTGCAGGAGTTCATCTGCCAAACCAATTAACTGCAAACTGTTCTTATAAAGATGCCACAGTTTCAGCCCCGGCTTGCAGTACCACAGTTATACAATGAGAGCCATGCGTGCGCGGCTCTGCCCGGCGGGGAGCTGGCGCAGAAGCTCCGCACCGCCCCCCATGGAGGGTCTCCCGAGCTAGCGAGGGGCTGTCGGCACGGCCGGGGGCTCGGCAGGGCCCCTCTCCCGTGGGCACTCGGCCGCCCGGCTGCCGCCGCGCATCCCCGCCGCGGATGAGCAGGAAGGTGGCAGCACTCCGGAGTGGCATTTCTGCTAAGTGCCCATCTGCCGGTCCTCCCGCAAACCCAGAGCGGAGCGGGGAGAATACCGGGGAGTTTCGGCGGCAGCAGCACCACCAGCAGTTGGCGGGGCAGGTCTTCGCTCTCCTCCAGCGCGGGGCGACGAGAAAGCCCGGCTCCCGGCACCGCCGGGGCGAGGCGCGTAGCAGGCGAGCGAACAAAACGCGGCAAGGAAGCCCCGAGCCGGGGAAAAGGGCCGTTCCCCCGAGCCCCGCGGCCGCCGGCCGAACGCCGTCCGACCCCGCGGGCTCCGCGCCGGGCGGTGCGCGGGGGGCGCTCCCCGCGGGCACTGGGGGGGGCTCGCCGGCGGCCCCAGGAAAAGGAAGTTTGCTCTCCTCCTCCTCCTCCCACCGGCCTCCGCTACCGAGGAGCCGGCGAGCCCTCACCCACCCCGGCCCGGCCTCACCCCGCTGCGGCTCCCCAGGGGCAGCGGCCGCCGCCCCCCTGCGCTCCCCGCGCCGCCCCCCGGCCCCTTACCTGCTGGGCGGGCGGGCGGCCGGCACCGTCCCCGCCGGGCGCCGCGCACCCGCCAAGTTTGGGGCGGGCGCGGGGGTCAGGGGAAGGAAGGGTCGTGCGCGGCGGCGGCGGGGACGGGAGCGCGGGCGGGGACGGGGATCCTCCGGGCGGCGGGGTGGAGCGGGGCGCGGGCGGGGGAGAGCGAGCTCGCGGAGCCACGCGCCTCCACACCAACAATAACAAAAGAAAAAATTAAAACTGAAAAAAAAAATAAAATGAAAATCAAACAATTTAAAAAAAATTTAAAAAGTAAAAAAAAAAAAAAAAGGGAAAGGAATAAAAAAAAAAAATGGCAAAACACACCCAACGCGAACGGGGACGTTCGCGCACTCCGCAAGGCGTCCCCGGGCTGCGGGAGGGATCTGCGGAGAAAACTTCTGCCCGCCTGTCCGCGCTGCCGCCGCCGGCTCCGGTGCTAACGGCGCCCGCCGCCGCCGCGCTCTCCCCTCGCGCCCAGCTGACTCCCGCGGGCCCCGCCCCGGGCCCGCCCCGCTCCCGCCCCGCTCCCGCCCCCGCCGCACGCAGCCGCAGCCCCGGCCGGCGCCCCGCCGAGGGCAGGGGGCGGCTGGGAGCCCCGGCGACCGCGGGTGGTGGGGCGGATGCGCCTCTGCCCGGCCTGCCGCATCCCGGGGCCAGCGGGGCTGGAGGCGGCAGATCTCGGGGCTGTGGCGGGTCCCCTGCCCTCCAACAAAAGCTCACCCGCAGGTAGCACCGGCGCGTGCTTTTCTTGGGAAGGGCTGCTTCTTCTTTAAAATAAAACCAACAGAGCATCTGCACACGCGAGGCATTTCTGCTTTGACTTCTTCTTTAACCTCATCGGTCCTGTTTTTACATTTTTCCCCGCAAAACTGCGCAGGGAAGGTGCCCCAGCTCCCCTTCCTGCGCTCCAGACAGCACGGAGCAGGCTCCCGGCGTGTGCCTACCGTACGGTGGGCTGTGCAGGGCTCCTCCGTACTGCAAAGCGCCCTACTCTCCCGGGATCCTGAGGCTGCCACTAGCACTCCTACAGACTGCCGCTGCGAACTTCTGTGCACTGGGACCTATGCTATTTCATCACGGTAGCTCCGAGCCATCCTGTTTGCAAGTAGCTGGCAAGTAACTCGGACTGTGGAAAAGCTCTTTTAAGGGGAGCGAAGCTGCACGCTTCCCTAAGAGCTACTGTTTTAAAGCGTATTGACTTCCAACAAGATCCGCCACACTCTATGAGGAGAGGAATATTTACTTCACTAGATGCAAAAAACACCTCTCATAAGAAAGTGGTCAGCCCTGTAAATAGAAATGGAGTCCAAGGAGAAGTGGGAGAATTCTCTGGGCTTTTCCTCCTAGACAGATGCACGTACACTAATGGGAGTATTGTGGCTGAGCGCCGGAGCTGAATATATTTTGAAATGTAACATGACACCTTCTTTACTCTTGCTCTTTCTTCCTCCCTGGCTCTTCTTTACTGTATTTAGAGGAATGTTTTTCTTACCAGGCTGCCCCTCCGGTCCCCGTGTTTCTAGCCATGCTCTGATCTCTCTCTGTTCTCACCACTCGCTCCCTCTGTTCAAGTCCTCAAATAATCTCTCCAGTTTCCTTGTGTGTGTCACCTCAGCCTCTTGGGCACACGTGCCACTCTGCTGCCTGCTCGCTGCTCACCCTGCTCATGCCACCAGCCCCCCGGGCTCTCCTCGGCACCGCTCTTCCCTCAGCCATCTCCACTTGATGCAGTGCTGAGCGTCGCTCTTCAGTCTGTCAGCACCACTGCTGCCTGTGCTGTCCTGTCCTGACCCATTGGGAGCTTGCTCTGTGGGCCGTCGCTTCTCAGCCCCGTTCAGCCTTCTCTTCCCACCGCCGGGCTGGTCTGTCCTGCCTTCCTGTGAGCCACTCTTCACCCTGACCTTGCGCTTTGTGGGTCCAGCCTCAGAGTGCTGGTACCTCACCAGAGGAGAAGTTGTCTCCTGTCCAGGTTATTATTTAGTGAAAAGGTGAATGCAGGTGGTATCAGATTCTGCCTGAGATTACTCCAGAGGCAAGGAAGCACCTACTCCCTTGTAGATCCCAGGTGGCGGGACTAGCATGGCTGGCATCACAGTCCCACACAATTACCTAAGAAACTTTCTGCACATGTAGATCCAGCCCAGATTGGAAGGGAACTCCAAAGATCACCTGGTCTAAATTTTTATGGGAAAGGGATGAGATTGTCACCCTGCCCAATTGCATCTTGAAAGACTCCAGTTGTGGGGACTCCACCTCATCCCTGGGGATGATTTTCCAGTGGGTGATTGTTCTAACTGTAAAAAATTTTCTTTTTTTTTTTCAGTGAATCAAAATCAATGTAAAACCTCTCCTTGTGCAGCTTGTACCTGTTGTTGCTTGCTTGCTCCCTGTGTCTCCCTGTGAAGAGAGAATCTCCATCTTTTTTGCAGCTGTGCATGTACCTGTATGATTCGACCAGGGTTTGTGCAATAGGTGTCCAGTTCTTGCTGCTTTCGCAGAACCCGCTGCTGTGGCCACAGTCAAGGACTTCAACACATGCCTCTTCTACACACTGTTTAATGCTATTTGCCCCCGGCACATTCCTTAGCTGTGCAATGCAACAGTTATACTTTGTCATCTGTAGTATTTCCACCCTAGAATATCAATTTACAGCCCTGCATTACAGTGAAAGGAGAGAAGTTATATAACTGGTCTGGTGCTGCAAAGCCAGCCAGCCACCAGCAGGATTGCATTGCAGGGATTCCCGCCTTCTAAAGCATCCCTTTCCTCCCCAAAAGTCCTGCTGCCTCAACCTCTAAGGCAATTTGCACACTTCATCTGAAAACCAGACCAGCTTTATGACTGCGATGCTCTGCATCCAACACTGAAGGGAGACTGGAGGGATAAAGCTCAGGTATTGTTGAAGCATCACACAGGCAGTCACCTGGCTGCCTTCCAGTATGCTCTTCCTTTGAGTGTGCTCACTGTTTCTCATGTATAAGACTGCTGATCCATCAGTTAATCATATTGAGTAAGTACCTAAAATTAACTTCTAAATTATTAATGCATGAGAACATATCCGCTTGCCATGTACATTATTTTAAAGGATTACAGTGTGTACACTGAGTGCCATTAACATTACATTTTGAAGACAGTAAATTGACTTGCATGGAAGTCAGAAGAGTTGATGGATTCTTCTAAAGATGCCTTTGACAATGATAAAATGTTCAACTGAATTACCACTAAGCATGTGTCTGTTCTTAAATTTCTTTCTAATGTATACAAAATTAAGCAACTGCTAAAGTCTTATTAGTATAATATTTTTCATTTTGTGGTGGGTTAAAAAAATAGATACACATGAGTATTGAAAATACCCATCTGACAAATAAAACCACTAGGAAATATATGTTTAGTTTCCTAGACTACAGCTGTATCATTCAAGACAAAACTGTTCTGTCATAAGATTGTTTATCCAAAATAGCACCACTAAAATGGTTAAGTGGAGAAGTAGCAATGCATCTTTTCAGTGGCAGTGAAGGACATGCGTATCTTTTCTCTTAAATAACAAATCTCTGGCAACACCCTACATGATGCTGTATCATGAAAAGAACCTGAAATGCTATTTTCTCTAAGCAAAAAAAGATTGTCATTTTCTGCAAGAAAAAGCACGCAAGAAATAATGTTGGCAATTATGTACTCTGACTATGTAAACATTATTCCCGCTCAAGGACAGTCTAAAAAGTAAAGGCAAACATTGGTGCAAAAGCCTTGATGCCTTCAGGACTTTGTGTCCAGGAGAAGTTTGTCCCAGCTCCATTTTCTTCTTCTTTGCAGTGGTCCAAGTTTGGGTTAGAGAATACAAATTCCTCTGACCCATGATGGAAGAAGAAGATGGAAGAACTAATGAGGCTCCACGGCTGTGCTCAAGGGAATCCAGGCCACTGGGGGAGGACAGGGTGTGCAGTTCCTTCCTAGCTGGAGAGGGTCTTGCTTGCAGCTTCCAAGCTCAGAGCCTGTACAATTGGGCTTAGGATATCACTTTATTCTCCCATGTACTTCCTCAAGATATCCAGAAAGCCCAGAAAAAGCTCTTTTTACCTTTTATACTCCTCAGGAAACTTGCAGTAACGTAAGTTTCTCGTGTTCAAAACCAGGTCCAAAATATAAGCAGAATATAGGCATTCTCTGTCTATTTAGCACTGCATCTAAGACTCAATGCCTTATAATAAATGGCTGTTTGAGTTCAAGTACTGTGGACTTGCTTTGCTTTCTGCAAAGACTTGAACTCTGCAGGGTGACTTTTCATTTTGGAACTTAGCCAAAGGACACTAAGCTCTACAATTCTGTCAGTTCCAAGAGAGAAAAAGGTCATTATAAAGTTTTATTAAATAGACTAATGAAAACTGTCTAGTAGATATGAAGATTTCTTTAGAAACATTATTATATTTCATATATATACTGAGAACAGGCATAATTTTCTTTTCTATTACGTTGATTTAGGAAATGAAAATCCCATAGCAGAAGATCTGAAGAGGAGAGATCAGAATCTGGCCACTGTTTTCCCTCTCAAAGGAACTTTCATGAAAGTATTATATGAAAGTCGGCATTAAGTATGATCTTTAACTAGTAGAATGCACTGATAAAAGAATCCAGCGATCTAAAAAGGGTCAACTTGGTCATTATTGCCTAGTAGGTATATAGGCAAAAGTGCTGACCAATCTTTGAAATGATAATAAGTTTCTTTTGTCATGGACGAAGCTTTTCACCTTAAATAGACAGGAAGTCTTCTATCACAGTAGAATTTTAATAAAGCTTAATCTGGAACAAAACCAACTCAAAATTATTTCTGTTTCTTTTACTATAAATGAATCAAATGCTTAAAATATTTTTAAAAGCTGTCCAGAAAAAAATAAGCCTTTTTAACATCAAGATGGAAGGGGGGAAACATTCCTTTCTGTCTACATTCTTATTTTCCATTGTGTTTATTTTATCACTCAATGTATGGTGGAAATTGCAACCTGAAAGGAGAAATGAAAAGCAATAACAAAAAAGCTGAACAAGTTTGTTTAGCTATATGAGCTAAAGGATACAAATTGAATTTCAATATTCACTGAAAGACTGAAAAGACTGAGATTTTCAAAACTTTACATGTTTTCCACTAAGTATTTGCTCAGTTCTGATTTTTAACTGATTCAGCAAGAACTTCATCAAATACATTAGTTTTAGAAGTTTAGAGACTTCATCTTCTGCCCAGTTGTTAGCGAGCGGATTTCTTAATATCAGTTGGGTAAGGAAAAGACTTTTTCCATAGTCTATGTCTAAAGACTAGCAGCAGGAAAAGAAAAGCTATGGCATGACCATACCTGAATAAACTCACTGTGTTCATAGACCACATTGTGGAGATCTACTTTTTGTTGCTAGGTAAGTTGTATCTCTATTTACAGCTTTTTCAAAAGGCTGAATAGCCAGGGACATTTTGTAATTTGAGATGGAGCCCTAAACTCTAGTGAGAGAGATGTGCTCTTCCTGGACTGTACAAAATAGAGCAGTTACACAAGGTGGTGTAGAGGAGAGGGGAATTTTAAGCGATATCGATCATTCAAACATTAAAAAGACGAACACATTCAGCCCACCCTTCTACAGAAACACATCTGTTCCCACCGCTAACTCCACAATTAACACATAGACTGATTCAACACTAAGAATTATAAATCGCTGTATTCTCTCAGTTCCAATGAAGTGATGAAAAATGGGTACTTTTGGACATCAAAGGTGTTAAGTGAAATGACACCTTAAAAGTGTTTACTTTCCCCAAATCGAAGTCAGCTGCTTTCCTGATGCATAATGAGTTTTCAACTAGGATGGCAAATAACACTAGAAGAAAAATTCAAAATTAAACTGCCATAGGAGGAGATTCAGTTCAAACTATACTTTATATTCTCATTTATGACATGAGAAATCAAGATTTATTCAAAATGTAGTGCTCATTCACAGCTTTGCCACAGATAAGGAGAGAAGGCAACAAAAATTGTGACTCAGAATGAAATCCAGCCACACTGCAGTCAGTGGCAAAACTCTTAGGGAGCTTAGTGTGACTGTGATTTTGTCTCAAGTATTTTCTTGGTTCCCGAGGGAGGGGCAATTAAAATAATAATAAAGGGAAAATCTTCAGTGCTATTACTTGCCTGCAGGCTGTAGCTTTTCGAGCATATTTTCACAACAGCTGAAGCAGGATCATCAGGCTACTGCCATCTGAAAACCAGAAACATTTAAATGGTGTAAACAAAAATAGATTACATAGAAGTAGGTTTCACCAAGCTGGGAGAAGAGGCACAGCAATCCAGCTGTATTGAACACAAATCAGATCTTCCCTCAGCCAGAGCACTGAGCTGTGTGCAAACCCCAGCACCCTTTGAATTTAAATGCACCTCTGTACAGAACAGCCTTGCAGGGAGTCAGTGTGCCTTTTGTTGGCTTGCAGGGTATGGATGCAGAGCTGAACTGTGTTTCAGGCTGGCTTTCCCCACGTGCTACAGGCACCACCACTCTCCATAGCAGCCCAGTCTCGTCTCACAGGTGATGTGGAATTTTGAGACCATTCCCATCCTGTGACTATAAATAAGCAAAATGCAGATGTCTAATAGTCAATTCAAGTCTGAACTAGACGTTTTGTATTTAAGCTGCCATTTGCAAAGGAAGTCATATTTGCTTTCCTCGTGCAAGAATTACCAAAAAAGTTGCCAAACCAAAACAAGCGTGCATGGCATTATCATCTAAATCCCTTGTCATAAAGTTTTAGTCTCTCACTAACTCTTCTTATCCAACTAAGCCAAAACTTTCTCAGAAATTGATTGGCAGGAAAAGATTCCCTTGCTCCATCCATAGCAAGCAGTGGGTTGGCGGCTGAAATGGAGCATTGAGAACTTGTGTTAAAATAGAAGTTGTGTCCACAGTGATTTAAAAGTATATTTTCTACAAGTCTTGTCTATTTATTCAACTATACTAAAGGAGTGAGAAGTCATTCTCTGGTTTAAATTATTTCCTTTTGTTTGGAAAAATAATCATCCAAGGAGATTGATGGGACTTGCACTTCATACAGTCTGTCCAGAAGTAGGCAGTTAGTGGGTCTTTATTACAGAGAAATCTTAAAGGACAAATTATATGATATACACAAAAGCATATACATCCTTTGATAAGAGAGCAGTCTTTCAACAGAAATGACTGACCTATGGTTGCTATCCTGACAAAATGAAGATTTCTTGGAGGTCATTCCAACCTTGATGGTTCTATAATTCTTCTCCTCTCAAAACTGTGATGGCCCTTCTTTATCAAAGGACCTCTTTTCCATGATTTTCGGATGTATACAAATAATCTGCATATAGTCTTAGAGCAATTTGTAACTTCCTTGAGAAGGAAATTTTTGAGGATTCTTCATTTCACTATCAAAAAGTGTACTTAAAGTTACTAAGGTCAAATTGCCCCTGACCGTTTTCCTCTGACACTTTAGCATATGTGAAATAAAAAAATAAAGATGTGTTACAACACAGTAGATCAGACATTCATCTTCAGCAGCACTCTATGTCCACAGGCAGTGAGAAGTCTCAGGGAGTCTTGCAGTAGCTACTACATCAGCTGAGAGGAAATCCACTGGTGCTCCTCAGGAAGCTCTCACCACCCCTTGCTGGAAGTTTGGGACAGGCAAGCTTGTCTAATAGCCTAATATTTAGCTATTATTCTGTTTTTCTAAACTTACTCATGTAAAGGTGCACATCTGTCTAATCTCGTATGCTAATTGGACCTCAAAATGTTTAGTGAAAGTGAACAGACAATATATTTGCAGAAAAGACTTTCAGAATAGTTGCACCCACCAAGTAAGATCAGTTCTTTCTCCTTGACCAAGAGCCTTTTTAACACACACTAACTACTCTGTGAAGATTTAGATGGGCTGCTGCATGGCAAAAAAGGCTCAGCTGGGCTGGGGCTCCAGCAGTGAGGCTCCCTTGAAGCAGGTATGTGGCTCCTCTGTGATCATGTGCCCACCTCAAGGGCATGGGTTCTGTTCCAAACAGCCCTTGTTCTAAGATGACAGATGACATTTCTGGTCTTACATTGATTGCTTTGTAGATTCTCCCTCCTCCTCCCAAAGATTTGGTGATCCTCTTATCCTAATATTGTTTGGCAAGCATTTGAACAGACCTTTATTTCAGCCATGCCTCAGGGATAAGATAATGTGGAAAATGCCATATTAAGAAACAACCAAACAAACTTCATTCTGTGATCCACAATGGAGTGACGATAGAGCTGGGATATTTACAGCAAATCAAGGAATCTGTCTAATTACTATTTTCCAATTTAGATCATTGGCTTCTACAGTGGGAGGCAGACTACTGGTAGATTGTTCTTCTCTCTTTAAGACCTAGAGCTACATATGTCATATTGTGAAAATGTGATACAAAATTGATTCTAAAAAATTGCCTTCATATTACTCACTAGGAAGCAATTGGAGTCAGGCCAGGAGCAGATGGCAGCTCAAAAGGCAATCCTCTTCCTCCTTGAGAAGTACTATTACTTTGTACTTCAGTAGCAGTATTGATCTGAGAAACTTGATGCCTTTTACAAACAATAATGAACAGAATTTTATAGTGCCCTGGTAGCAGAGCTAGTAGGATTTCTCTGCTTTAGCACGTGGGGAAACTGATGCCTGTCGGGTTTACAGCATTCCCATGCCCACGGTTTTCCAAGAGATTCCATTCTTCATCTGAAGAAAAATCATCATCTCTAAAATCCCAGCTTTCTGCCTCAAGCGTGGCACTCGAACACCAAGCACGTGAAATTAAGGGATGCTAGTTAGAGGCAGAGACAAAGTCATTGGTAAAAAGAGAATTTCCCAAGCCCCACGAGAAAGTAAGTAGCTGGACCAGGACCCAGAGCAGCTCAGTCCTGGGCTGTGCTTTGTAGGCTCTCCGTGTGAGCCCATGGGGAGCATCCAGCTACTCCTGAAACAACTTGCCCACCTAAAGCACCTCTTGGAC
Organism: Eopsaltria australis; assembly: GCA_034509425.1. Lineage (NCBI taxonomy): Eukaryota > Metazoa > Chordata > Aves > Passeriformes > Petroicidae > Eopsaltria > Eopsaltria australis. The sequence continues at coordinate 5,108,433 of JAVTVJ010000072.1, forward strand.
AAGTTAAGCACTTGTTTAAAGTGGAACTGAATTTCTGAATGTGAATACCTGCTAGGTGTTATACCTTGCAGCACAGCTGGATCCAGGGAACCTGCTGAGATGGTGGAACTCTCTGTAAATAGGCATCAGTACGTTTCCCTAGTCAGGGCTGAGCAAACCTGGGTAATGAAAGAGGCATTTTTAAAATGGAAGAAGCAGAAAGATTTTCCTACTTCTTACACTGATATAGCAATCAATACAGTCATGATATTGAAATGTGAAGAATTTCAGCCCAACTGTTGAGGAAACAATATGTTAATTTGAGAGTGGGAGAAAGCTGCACACTTCCCAGACCTTACTCTAATGTGCAGTGAGGTCGAAAACAAAACCCTCAAACATGAACAACACTGGGCACACAGCAAGCAACTTTGCTGTAAATTACAGTGCATATCCCCAAGAGCAGATCTTTACTGGGTCTAAACTCTCTATAGAAGTGAAGCTAGAAAAACATGTATCAGCCAAACATTATCTTCAGGTGTATGTTGAATATGTGTGGAATACGTGTCATGGTTTGCAAAGCTTGCAGTAGCACTTAGGTAGATGTGATACTTAGCATGATTTGAAGTGAGGTATCTCCTGTTAAGGATTTTATTTCATGCTTACAGAAGGGTGATTTCTCATGGGTTTTCAAAAGTGGACTCTTTCATAACAGAAATACTTTATAATGATCTTCACCATGTGAGTTAGAAAAGGAGAAAAAGAAAGCTGAACTGGTGACAAACTACATAGGAGACAAGAAATGTGAGTTTCTGAAGAAACAAATTTCATTTTTCTACTAGCATCTCAGAAAATTAGTTTTGCAAAGAGCAAACTACTTTTATAAAAAGGTATTTTGCTTTATAGAATTTAATTAATGTATTACTCTGGATGTACTTTGGTGCTGACACTCACACCCTGTCAGGCTACTTTTCAAGAAAGCAGGCTGCGTTACAAACTGGGATCCAGTTCTGGTCCCAGTGAGGTCAAAGTGCACATTGGAGTCAGGCTTGATTTCTTCATCTCTAAACTCTGTAGCACATACTGTATAGTTAAAAGTCACTTTTTTTTGATTGACTTACACACTAATATTTAATGTTCTTTATTTCCAGGAAACTAGGTATGTTGAGGTCTTTATATTTTTTGTCTACTCATCTTCCCATACATCGAGACAATGAGGTAAGGCGCCTTCCTATTGTCATATGTGGACAGATCAAAAGTTAAGAAACAGCAAGAAATAGAATTATTTCTCCAGGACAGTGAAACACTACCTGATGGTAAGTTTTCAGAAAGCAAGCAGAAACTGACCCTAAGGTTCAGGTTGGACATTAGGAGGAATTTCTCCATAGAAAGGGTGGTTAGACATTGGAAGGAGCTGCCCAGGGAGGTGGTGAAATCACTGTCCCTGGAGGTATTTAAGGAAAGACTGGATGTGGCATTTGGTGCTGTGGTCTGGTTGACATGGGGGTGTTAGGTCATAGGTCAGACTCAATGATCTCAGAGGTCTTTTCCAACTTAACTGATTCTGTGATTCTGTACAATACCAGTACCAAGCCCTGTGGTCAGATAGCCCTTACATCTGCAGTGGAAGTGTTCTTTCATTCAGGTGCACTGGGGACATGGCCCTCATTATGGCAAAATGCAGGCACCCAGTGTCACACGAGAATCATGCATGGCTATGTAATTTCAGCATCATGTCCTGGTCCTGCTGCCTAACTGAGCATGAATATCTCTGGGAAACACCAGTGTCTGTATCATATGATAGCACAGAGACCAAAGGGCATGCAGGAAAGGGAACAAGAGGGAGAAAACTGTACACTGTATACAAATGGTAAAAATACTTGATGTGGACAATATATTATGGGATGTGTATCCATGCTCTAGAGATTGATTAAAAGAGCAATATTTTTTAGTCATAATGGCTACAGAAAAGCAAGGATCACATTTAAAGACAAGTCTGCTGGTACAGAACAGAGCTGATGTGGAAGGCACAGTTAAATCCGTGCTGTGACAGACATGGGACTCTTCATTTGCAGATAACATTCATATACGGACATCCTTCCAGCCAATGTCGTATGGTGCATCAGCATATTCAGTATTATTTACACCAAGGAAGTTAGTAATTGTCTTCCATGAATAGCAAAAATCCCAGTCTCCCATTCTTGAGAAATAGAGAAGTCAGTAAAGGTAAGCCAACATCACAAATCCCATTATTTGTATTAAAAGAGTTCCCAGGAACTCTGGTTGCATGACAGAAAGTCATTGCACTGGTCAAACATTGGAAAACATTTAATTAGCTTATAGAGCTGTTAGCTGATCTCCATTTTACTAGGTGCATCCCATCATAGAATACTCCATAATTGAACTTGCCCTTGAATACAACCATAGGAAGTCAAGGTGTTCTCACTTTCTCTAACAGGAGAGTTTTGCAACAGCCACAGCAACAGAACTTCACACTCACAATGTGAACACTGGAGTCTGCATTGCACAGAACCTTGACTATGTGATGACTCTGGCATTGCTGTATCTGTCCAATCTGTCCTTGCTGTGTATGAGTCCTAAGGACTGCTGATAACAACAGGACTGGCTGGGACAACTTGGGTAAGCAGGCCACTAACCCTCTAATTGTAGCTAGTCATGGCAGGGAAAGATTTGGAATCCTTGAGGACTTCTGTCATCAAATTCACTCTTGTGAAATTCTCCTACTTGTCGTACAATCCCTTTCATGAACTTACGAAGCTATATGATAAAGCAATTTAAGTTTCTTCTCGTAGTTCAGTTCCTCCCATTTAGAAAACTACATCAGAATTGCACTCTTCAGGTAGTCTGCAGCCATCTTCTAATTTCCAGCCTAAATATATTCACAGCCAATCTTATTTCCTTCCTGACACCATTTGTCTGTCTGGTCTATTTGTGACTCAGTCCTTATTTATGACTCACCAGTGTGAAAGATAAGATTTGTGGCTTAGTGAGTGGCCTAATTGCCCAAGCAATGATTATATTAGAAATACTGTAAGGGAACATGTAAGTTCCCTTCTCAAGTCCAATTAAGTAAATATATTTACATCTAAACAACTGTAAATAAAAATTTTAAAATGTATTTTATCTGGAATTTTCTAGATAAATATTTATGCTCTGTTTGCTAATCACCTCAGCGATTTTCTTCCTTATCCTCTTGTTCAACATGTGTACAAGGAAAAAGGCAAGGTGGTGTGGATCATATGATGATGCTACCTTTCTCTGTTTCGTTAGCTTCCAGTTGTGGGAGTGACCAGCTTTCCTGATGTCCGTGCTAGGCTGTGGGTCGTGTGAGCTTGGTGGAGCCGATGGTATGTGGGTGACTTGGCAGAACAGCTGGAACAAATGGCAAAAGTTATCTTGGTCACCCATCTGAGGGAGCACGTTCTGGCTTTGGTTCATCAGCTCTGCCTCATAAAGATCTGGCTGGAATTTCAGCTGCTTATGGATGTTGGGATAAGAGCAGTGGACAGCAGCAGTTTTCAAAATATGCTTAGATCTCAGTTCTGCAACACACTAATCGTGGTGGGATTGAAGGTTTTGCAAGAGCAAAATTAAAAGTTCATATAGGCTGCCTGGAGAAGGCCCAGAAGCATTACTAGTAATTATATCCATTACTACTAATTGTTCATTTTATTATTCTTGCAGTACAATCCAGAGACTTTAGCGACAGATAATCTTCATTGTCCTCAGCACCATAAAAAGCCAGAACAAATGGCCAATTTTTTTCCACATTTGGTGGAGGATTCGCAAACATTTTCTTGGAAACTGCTATCCTTTTCTGATGGCAGTCTATCAAATCCCAGTTTCAGCTCTGCTATCCACCATCCATTCCATGAGTGTTATTGCAGACTCCATCCTCAGGTAGCACAGATCAAACACAGTGCCGTGTCAGTCACCCAAACTGTGATGATTTATGCTCACTGTGTCACTTCAGTGAGGACAATGATGTTAATCCAACTGACACCAGCACAGGATCTGGCCCTTGGATGCTGTCAATGCCATTTAGTACCACTCTTTCTGCTTCTTCCTCAGTGCAGGGAGATTATTCTGGCTGATTGCATCCAGGAGCCAGGCGCAACTCAGCTCCCTTCCTGCAGCCAGCCTCCCCAGCTCATTAGATCCCAGAGGAACAGGGGGTGTGGGAGGGGAGAAGATCCGGCCCTTTAGAGGTGGTTCCATTTATAAATATTGACTTTAATGCTAATTTCATGTAGTTGCTTGTAAAAGTCTTTTAGGCTGAAGCAGAAGGCACACTGCAGATGGCAAGGATATTTTTCACAGTTTTTATGGTGGATAACAATATACTTGACATTTTGCTCATTAAATGTGAGCCTTGGTATGTGAGTAAACATGCTAGGCATCTGTGCTCTAAAATTACCAGTGTGAAAAGCAACAACTCAAATGTTTCAGTCAATAAATGTACAGCACAGAAGCAACATTCAGCAACTTTCTGAATGCTGTGTGCAAGGCGAGGACTGAGTTTGCAGTATTACATGGAACACTCTAGAACCAACAAGGAAGAAATAACATATTGCTTTACAGTCCATATTTTTGAGGGAGAGGATTACTTCCAAAAATCTCTAAAGTCAATGTAAACACGTGGTAGACCATACCCATCAATTTGTGTTTCTAGGGGAAATAACATGTGCCTTGTCAAGCCGCAAAGCTACGTCAGAAAGAAAGGAATGGAGGCAGAATGAGCTGAAAAGGTGGAAGAGATGGTCTGTGGAGGAAAAGGAAGTTTGCCATTGGGAAGAACAGCAGACTGGGACAAGAATGGGCAGAAGGACAGATGTGTGGTGCGGTGTGAGCAGTTGTGATGAGTGACCAACCCTGAGGAGCATGGATCAAACAGAACAGGTGCTACAGAACCACCCCATGCACTTTTCTGCTGCCCATCTTTGGGTTTTCACACATTCTTAAAGAAATGAACAAGGGAAAGGATGAAAACTCAGGTGGAAAGAAAAGCTCAAAGGGCAAGATAGCCATAGGATATTAATCTAGTATACATGCTTTCTGCTTGTCTTTTCAACATTTTGGAGATACTATCTTGAGACAGCTGCAATATTGAGTGAAGCAAAACACACCCGAGGATAACAAAATTTAGCTTAGGACATCTTGTGATGTCCATAACTCCAGGCTCTTCCAGAAACCAATATCATGCAGGCAAGTACAGCAAAGTTAAAATTTAAAAACTCAAGGATAGCTAGATTGAAGTAAACAGAAGACTGGTGTCTCATAGTTTTACTCACTGATTTAGCATGTGTTTTGGCACATTTCTTTTTGAGAAGACAAACAATTTGTTACTTAAATCTGTATGATGGAAATGGGTATGAAGAAAGTGAGACTTGCCATATGAAATGATGATTTATTTAAAAAAAGGCCGGGAGGATTAAGGTAATGCTGACTTCAGTATTCTCCATCTCTCACAGCAGTGTTGGCCTATAAACATGTGTTTTTATTTCCCAATATAAACAGATGTCCTCTCCCTTTACTCACTCCATCATCCCTCATGTCTCCCAATTAAATCTACCTTCATCCCAGTGTTAAATTCCTATTTTCTTTGACATCTACTGTTCAAGTCATGTCTCATTTCTCTCTCTGAATAAAACTTCTTGAAACTTTTGATACTTGCGAGGAGTCAGTGCTTTGGTATATCACATCATGATGATGTTAGAGACACTATTAAAAATAAAAGGTTTTAAAATCAGCTTGAAATGGGAACTCTGATAGGAACTTGGCTACACTACTTCCTGCTGCAGTAGAGGGTTCTACCAACTGAAGCAGTGGATCAAAATGTTAAGAAAGTGGAAATGAGGTTAGATCTGTAATTGACAGAACTGAAAGAGATTGGATAGATTTTACTCAAAAAGAAGGTAACTATTCAAAACCTTTTCACCTTAGACCCATCTAGTCACCCAATCTAAGAATCCTCATGCTGAAACCACATTCCTGCACTTCTTTTTCCAATAGTTCCAGGCAATCAAGACTAGAATGAAAACAAAAACAAACAACCAAATCCTGAATTTGTTACAGAGGAGTTTAAGTAAGTGGCAGTCTTACACATCACGCTTAGCAAGATCAGAAGAATTACTGAAATCCCAGAATGGGGTAAGTTAATTTGCATAACAAACTGTACATTAGGACATCTCCTGATATTTGAGAGTTTATCCCTAAAACATCTTTATCTCTCTTCTTAAGTACTTCATTCTCAGAGGTAGGCTCCAATTCTTTTTTATGCAACATCAAGGCTAAAAGGGTTAACTTCAGTTACAGAGTGTCCAGAAGGTACTGTGACAGCTAGGTGTATAATTTATAGTGGAGAAATTAAATATGTAGCAAGATCCATCTGGTCAGATTATTTCTGAAGGTTTAATGTTAGATCTGATGGAGCAATGGCCACCATACCAGATTAGTGAGCTGTATAGATGTCTACACCAAGGAGTGTCAAGTCCTAGAACCTGATACCACCTTCTTAAAAGGGGTATGTGACAAAGAGTAACAAATAGGAAAAAAAAGGATGAGGGGAGCAAATAGTTAAAATTTAAATGTTAAATTAAACAATCCTCCACACTGAACTGAGATCCACTAATTAAGCACATTAATTCAGGCATACTTTTTTCTTATGAGAAATGATGGTAATTTCTGATGTTTCTTCATGAAGTAGTGTGAATTTGCAAGTAGTGTGAAGTGAATCTCTGAAGACCCTACTGAAATCAATCACATTGAAAGAAAATAGTTTTCCTTCCTTGTCCTCATTTGCTTTAGGAACTACCAAGTAGGTCCCCCAGAAATCCTAAAGCCACCTCTCATAGCTCAGTTATCACACAATTTTGAACCGGGACTAACATGTCTTCTGTTTTGTGTTAGGTATCCAGTTCAGGCAGCTGGGGCAAGAGAATTTGGGGAATGGAAGAAACACATAATTGGTCTCCTTTTTGTAAATACACTACTGCTGTTTCACTGAAAAATCCCTGCTCTTGGAATAGCTCTGGAAGGCAGGAGGTGTTTGGCAAGATAGGCTTTGATGTGAGGAAGGGTGACAGAATCTAGAATGTGCATATGCTGTTATGTTTTCCTAGAAGTGCTTATAATCAGATTGTTGTGATGATTGATCTGTTCCACTGCTAAATGCTCTCAGGCCATAAGTCCTTATTCAGCAGGGAATTAATAAGATCCCATGTTCAATATTAATATACTCGTTAGCTGACACCAGGGCACTCAGAGCATCAGCTGTTTATTCCAGACAGATAGCAGTGAGATCTTTCCAATAATTCCTGACAAGGACACTTGACAACATGACATAGATTCTATAATTTAGAAGGAACTGTGATTGGTAATCTGTGGCATCTGCCCTGTATTTCTTAAAAAGAAATCCTAGATACTTGGAAGGCAGAACTGGGGAAGCTTTTGCAGCTATCGAAAAATGGACATGTTACTAACATGGCTTTCAAATGGTAAATATTACTCACATGCCTAAGATCCTGAGAAGCCTCAAGAGCAAAATGTCAGTATTGTGATGTGGTGTGCTGTGACATAACAGTTTACCCAAATTAAGACCTCCTTTAGTGATAAAGCATTTCTGTCTGAGAACTGAGCATCTTGCTCAAGTTGCCACATATAATACACCACCAAATCTCAGCTGATATAGGACTACCATTTACCAGCTTGCAACAAACCCATGGTATTGCAGATGCCCCCACAGGACAACAGCCACGTGTTCTGGGTCAGGATTTCTGGTGTCAGTTGCAATAATGTTGGAAGAAAGATAATGTGGTGTCAGAAGTAAACAGTGCAGTCATTCAGAGGTTGGCATCCATTCCTGAACATGGCATGTGTGTGTTCTTTGTCCACACATATACCACCCTTCAGAATTGCTAAGGGGAAAAGGTTGTCTCTGGAGTTTTGCCACACAAAACACATTCAGTGCTGGTTTTCAAAAATGCCTTCTTTTTCTCACTGGAGATGCTTTTCCATGGCTGCAGTCAGGTGAGGAGTATCAGCACAGGGTGAGCCCAGAGGATGTGAAGAAAGAATGACTGGTGTAACTCTTTGGCACTGGTGGAAGATCCATCTGTCCATTGACTCAGGTAGGTATAAAGACTAGATATGCATCAGCTAGATGAATTTTTATAGGCAAGTGCAGTCAGTATCTATCGTGGGCATTCATTTTCCTCTACGTGGAAGGAAAATATCTTCAGAATTCCTGGACAGAATATCTGCAATTACCAATTCCTTGGTAGTATTTGGTCTTGATAGAAAGTTGATCTAACCTATTATTTTCAAAGTTCTAGAAGAGAGTGGTGGTGCAGGTCTGGTGGCACTCAGCACCTGACTGACTGGGCCTGTTAACATAACAGGGGTGGTACTGGGTCAGACCACGGCCACCAGCTCGGTGCCCTACCTGGAGGGATGGCCAATACGTAGATGCTAGTGGAAGAACCTAGCAGCAGATCAAACACAAAGTGGTATTTCCGTCAGTAGTTCCCTGTTCTTCACGTTTAGTGCCTCAGGGATTCCCTGCATGAGAATTATCTTCTTTTAATTTAATGTATTTGCCAATCAGGTTTTGCACCCAGACAATTTTTAAGTCTTCAAAAAACGCTGTGATTAAACTGAGGAGCTGCTTATTATAAGTTGCATAATGTGGTATCTCTGTCTATTTTAAACCTGTTGCCTGCTGTTCTTTTTTGATATCCTCTCATCACTATATCATGAAAGAAATCAGGCACTATTCCCTGTCCACCTGTCCTCTGCTTTGTTACTGCTCTTTTGGAAAGAAGGTGGCCTTCACAGGGTGGATGTTAGCTCCATTATATCTCTGCCTCATTCAGGCCTTTCTGCACTGCTTGAAACATTTTGCACCAGGCTGCCTGTGATGAGAGGAACCTCTTATCTATCTGCACTTTTCCCCCACAGCTACTTCCTAATTTCACATGCTGTGAGAAGATAATCTTTCTAACGAGACAGAGCCAGAGCAAGCATCCTGGGAAAAGAGAAGAGGATAGGAAGGAAGAAGAGAGCAAATTTCAGAAATCATGCCAGAAATGGGTAAATCTTAGCACAGAATTCCTCTTAGGGGCTTTCTATACAGAAAAGGGAAAATGGAGGAAATGCAGCAGCTTTTTTTCCCTAATTCAGACCCACAGCTGTAGAAAGAGGCATTTCACAAGCATCAGAGTTTTCAGGTCCTGACACAGGCTCTGACTGCTGCTGTACTAAAGAGGGAGCCTGGAATAGGTATCCAGGGAAAACACCACGAGGTCTGTGCCATGCAGAGAAACAGAGGACATCCAGGGATGAAAACAAGGGCAAGAGCATCCACACAGATTCACCTTGAGGTCTGCACTGCACAAGGACACAAAGAATTAAAGAAGGATGTGGGTTCAGGCATATCTCTGGATGAATTTGCTGTCTTTATGGAAGTCATCATCACTCAGAGCAGAAAGGAGCCTTTCACTGCAGGACCTGCTGGGTCTACACTAACCCACCTCCAAGCCAAAGCAAACATTATTCCTGCAGGCCCCTCCGTGCTACGTGAGGAGTACAGTTTCAAACCTCCCCTGCTCCAACCACTTTGGGCACTAAATGCGAAACTGCAGACCAGCTTCTCAGCTGGTTCAGACTGGCTCAGCTCCTTCAAAATCAATGTAGTTCCACTGCCACCATTTACTTGGGGTTTTGGCCCAAAATTCAGCCTTCAGTTCTTTAAGAAGGCAAGTTGTGAATGTTTTTTAACCCATTGCAGATGTTCCTCTTTTTTGCCCTTCTTTTCTCCTCCCCTTCCCTGCTGCAGCCATCTCCCCCTGTCTCCTCAGCTACCAGAGCTCACATAGAGGGCATTGTTAGTTACAATTTACAGGGGGTGGAAAGCACTAAATCATGGCTTAGGAAAATAAAGTTCTTACCCTGCAGCAATCAGAGGCAAGCAATACTTCACCACCGAAACACGGCATGTGCAATGGTGCATTTTAACTGGATTCCAGGGCACAGAAATATTTGCAGCTCTCGATCCTAAATTATACCCACATCCAATATCTCGGATTTTCATATTACTCAAACATAAAACTGTCACCATGTACATTTGGGGCTTAAATTATGTAGAGATGATATTTTATTGCATAGAATTTGTTTGCATCTCTGTGGAAACCTGGCAGTTATCCCACTGCTGAAGTCCAAAGGGGCAGTGACAATTTAGGAAAAAGCTGAGAAACAATCCAAGAAAACAAGCTACATATGCTTCGTTATCTAATTGCTTTTTTATTATTTTAATATTGGAGGGAAAAAATTGTGGTAGAAAGCGTGATTAAATAAAACCTGACCTTGAGTAATTTGAATGATAGACCAAGCAGTAGCATAGGATATTTTCACAGGAATTGACCTTCACCCTGTTTAGGTTCCTGTTTGGTGTAGAGTTAACTCATGTACAGGATTGCATAAGCTACCTACAAGTGGTAGCACTTCACCCTGGGGGGAAAAACCTAGTTGTCACTCCTGTGCAGCCATGGAGCAGGTAAAGACAGGCAGTTGTGATGCCCTGGGATTTTGGTATGTAGGAAAAGGGCTGCAGAAGTTTAGGACTTGGCTATGATTTCTCCTCCTATGCACTGCGGAGGTATGCGTTCCTGGATGTGCAGTCACAGTATCTCCTTAGCCCACTTGGTCTGGAAGGAGTGGTGGTGACACCAAGAGATAAGGTGAAAGGTGGTGGGAACAGGCCCTTCCTGACCTCTCCAGGTGGCCCAGCAGCAGCCAAAAGAAGATGTGAGCTCAAACACCTTTCCCTGGGAATAATGAATTGCAACCTCCAAATGTGACCTCACTCGACCTCCATGCGCAGCACAGCTATTCCCTCGCACGCAGCAGAATCCCATCTGTGAAGGTGTTCTCCAGCCATCCAGGGGGCAAGCTTGCTGCCTGTGCCTGGGAGATGTGTGCTGGGACCACATGGCTTTCACTTCTATATTCTGTCTGAGCTGGCATATCATGCCCAGTGTGAAGTCTCATGGGAAAGGACTCTGCATGAAGGGTCTTGTGTTTTGCTTGTTGAGGTGTGTCTGTGTGTGTCTTAAACTCTGGGAAGGGGAAAAAGAGCTAAATAATGCATTATTTTTTTTTTAAAGGAAAATAATCTGGCATTTCATTATGACTAGGTTTTGATAAAGTAAAAAAAAAGGCAAATGAGAAAAATAATGTATAAACAGCTCTCAACAGCATTTCCTCCAGAGCAATAGAAAATTTTGGTAGCTGATGTTAATTTTCATGCTTCTGTGGGAGAAGTGAAAAAGGCATGCTGAAAGTGATATTTTTGAGATACCACTAATAAAAATGCAGCATAAAAGTAGCACCTTAATTCTGTGTTCCTGCTGTAGAACACACATTTTTGGCTCAGGTTTTTCCTGTCTCTGCACTCTGTACACATAGCTATGACCAAATCTGCACTCCAAATGCTGATATCAGCGTGGCCAGTCTTTATCAAGACCAGTTCATTTCCAAAACAACACTTCATGCTACCAAGTTACTCTATCAGGTATCCAGTTTCTCTTTCTTGCCCTCACTTTTAGTTCTGGGTGGACCACAGGTAAGGAACTGCCCTGCTGGCATCCTCATGTGTCAAAACTGGAAAGGGTACCAGACAGAGCAGATGTTGCAACCTGCCTGGAAATTCTGTATGTGCTGGTCTGGGGCACTCTCTGACTGGGGCACCCATTAGTCCTTCCTGGGAGAGGTTGTGTGAAATGCCATCCCAGGCAACTCTTCTCTTATCCCCCCTCCTGCGCAATTGGAACAAGCCATTAGGGCGGGGCACTGCCTGCCAGCAGTTGTCCATGTCTTGTGTGGTGCTTATCTCTGTCAGTTCCAATTTCTGCATGTGTTGTGTTGGGAGAAGGGTAGGCAAGAAAGCACATCATGGTCAGCTGGGGTGAAGCACGAGGAAGGTAGCCTGTGCTAATGAATGTCTCCAAAATGCAGGTGGAGTATTTTAAGCATGTGCTTACCGAGCCTGCTTCATACTGTCTGTAGAAGTAGCTCTCTCACAGGACAACTGTAGGCATTTCTACTCTTATGGGCTGCCCATACTTCTGCATTCAGCCATAGTCTCCTCAGATGCCACCATGCTGAAGAACTCTTCCTCCTCCCACTGACTTCCCACCAGCCTCCCACCCTTACGTGCATTCGTGCTTAGCACATCCTTGCTCCCCACAATTTCTATTTTGAGGATGGAAGGCTCCCTGCTCACCCTGCTCCACCCCCACCTTCAAGTTGGGGTTTTGAGGGGATGAGAGGGTACCTGAGCTTCCCTCCCTCTCTCCTGCAGCCTGTAAGACCAGTGTAGGGCACAGCAAATCCACCTGCCCCTGGTACTGAGCCACGCCTTCTCCCTGGTGGAAAACCCTACTCTCATTGAAGAATAAGAGCATTTCCATTTCCATGTGTGCTGCTCTGCGCTTCCCTTGCTTCTCCCCAGAACTAGTGTAACTGTGGGGGAGGGAGGCACAGAAAAAGCACTCCCTTCAAAGCAGAGGATTTGCAGGCACTTCATGATTTTGTTATATAAAATTTTACGAGTGGATTTGCAAATATTGAGCACAGATATCATAGGTGGAGAGACTCAGGAAGAAGAGCCCTGTGCCAGTCATATATCAGGGTAAGAGAGGAAGGGAAGAAGGAACATATGTAAATCTCATAAGCAACCTGTGTTATCTTCCATTGATATTTGTATGTAGAGCACATATATTTGTGGAGCGTAAAACCCCTGTGAAGAAATGGTCCCAGAAAGATGTCTCCAGATGCATATTTATTTTTTAAAAGAGAGTACACAGCTATAAAACTCTCCAGCCAATTTTTTATTATTATTTTGTTAGACTGCCTGAGCATTCCTTTGCAAAATGAGCTAATAAAGCTAGGAAAACTGATGACACTGGTGCTTGGACAGCTATCAGAGGAAAAGAATAAAGTATTAGTGTAGGGAGAGAACTGAAACATTTCCAGAACTCCATTAACAGAATGAGAAGTGTTTTCAGAGAAGATGAGCTTCTATATTAGGAAAGCTTTACTTATTTCTTCTGAGATTCTGCCAGTCCCATGGGAGAAAGAAAAGGCAGTGCTGGGGGTAGGAAGAGAAGAGCAGCAAATAGACAGGAATTGAGAGGATTATGTGGAGAAAACTTTTTATGCCACTTTTTATGCAGGATAGAAAGGGTGTTCTATCTGAGCATGAGAAGAGCTTTCTTTAAGCAGCACCTGCCATACAGTTTTCCTGCAGCTTTCCAGGGTTGGGACCAGATGGGAGAAAACCATTTTCATCCTTTGAATCAGTGTTACACACTGAGCACAGAGGGATTACACCACCAACCTCCACACACCAACACTGCAGTGAGAGCATGGCAGCAGGAAAGTGAAGCTGCAAAGAAAGTGTACCCACATCCATCCCCCCCCCACACACACCCAGAGAGGGGCAGGATTGCAGAGCAAAAAGAGGTTAGAGGAGAAGTGTCCTTTTGTATGACTGAGCTGTAGCAGCAGGAACTGCTAGAAGCTAAAGTGACTGCAGCAATTAAAGACAAGAACAGCCAGCATCTGTTGATAAGATGTGCTGCTGCAAGTGAGATGTGTTTACAATAGCTGAAAGAGATTAGAAGAAAATTTCTACTCCTCCCCACTTACTCAATACATTTGACAGCTCTCTTGACATTTTACGTTTTAGTGTCTTTACTCTTTAGTTAGCCAGTTCTCCTTGTTTGTGCGAGTCCTGCATGACAGTGTGTAAAAATAAACAAAATTTAGAAGAGAGCAATATCTGATTGCATCCCCCTTTCCCCAAAAAATAGATGAGTTGTCTATCTCTTCTCTTTAAAGAGAAAAGGGATTTTAATTTCTGGTTGATGGCTTTTATGTGAGAAAGTGGAACCATGGCAAAGAAAAACCTCTAACAAAAATAAAAGAGCCATGGTGGGAGAGTTGGAAATTATTTGCTATAGTAATACAGAAATCGTAATTTTCTGCACAATCAAGGCCTGACATCCTAAGTGACTTCTTTCCAACACTGGTTCTTGGTTCAGTCTCCTCCACCACTTTCCTCTGTCTTGGTTGCTCGGGCTCATCAATGCATTCATCACATGCAGCTAAATTCATGGCAGCCCTGTTTGCTGGGAGTTTACACCTCAATCACATGGACGCAAGCCACCAGGAAAGCTATGACGGCAGCTTTGCAGTCACCACTTCAGGGACAGGGGCAGGGGCAGGAAGGAAGTGAGATGCAATCAAAATACAATATGAAGGGTAGCAGCTCAGCATGCAAACAACATTTCCTTGTGCTGCAAAACAGCACAGGCTCCTGCAAACCCACAACAGAGAATCACTCTGTGGACAGCCATGAGGGACTGGACATCCAGTGGGGAATTCTTATGGTGGATGCAACAGCAGGACCCGAGGATGAAATCATTGTTGCCCGAAACCTATGAGGTCCCAGGCTTCTGATGAAGTGGCCACCCAGTCCCTGCAATACCTCAGCTAAGTATTTGTAATGCCCTGCTTTTCAGCTACATGTTCCTACCTCTCAATAATAATACTCGTATTAATTAATTAGCTCTCCCACCTCCCTAAGAAAGGCAACAAAGAAAAATGAGGTAGGAATGCAAAGGCAACAGTAAAAGAATTAGCAGAAGGAAAGTGGAATTTAATATGTGGATTTAAATCTGTCCTAGTTAAAGATAACAAGGAGAAATGTATGCTGCAGAAGTGTAAAGAAGCCTATCAGAGTAAAGGCAGAACTACACATCAGACAGAGCTGTAAAAGCGAAATTCTGACTGAGCTTTTGCTTGAATTGATACTTGAATACAATGTGCATTTTTCAGTCCTGCTTCAGTACAGATGGACTTGATTTGACATCTTCTGGAAAGAATCCACGTTTCTTCCTCAATTACGCAACTCCTGGGTGACTGTGAAGCTCTGGTCTGATGTGGCCTCTGTGTTGCTCATCACTATATATCCTCGTAATTTCTGAAATACTTTACAGATGTCAACAACTCTAATGTCTTCCAGCCCTCAGTGAATTGCCCCACAATGAAAGGCTTCATTCTCCACCCAAATTCAGAGCTGGACACCATGACTTTAAATATGAGAGATGGAAGAGTCCCAGCTTTCCCAGACTTGTTCACAGTTCAGTGGCAGACGACCCATAAAAGCTAAACAGGGAAAACAAAAAACTGTTTCTTCCTTGTATGATGATTAGTTCTTAGACCTTGCAGTCTTTGCATATTTGTGTTGTGGCTAAGTCCTCAAACAACCTCAGTAGTTAGTCATCTAGATTCTGTTGCAATTTTTAGGATCTTCCTACTGGAGGCCTTTAAGGTGGAAGGGCTTTCCCTCAAAATCCTCTTCCATTTGTATCTTCTGGAGAACTCTCCCTAGCCTCCCCTATCAATTTTATATAAAAGAACAGATTTTGTTCCTTCCTATCTTTATAGAAGTTAGAAAGGGGAGCAAATTACAGGTTTTTTTTCACATGTTGCATAGGAGAGAGCAGGTCCAGGGTATTCTGGTTCCAAAGAGACATAATTGTAGAGGCTTTCTTTCAATAGCTATTTATTTTTATCCCTTGCTCACGATTAGCTAAAAGGAGTTCATGTGCAAACTGACAGTACAGCAGAGACACCAGTTAGATCTAAGAGAATTTCCTCCCCTACAAAGTGGCAGTTCAAATCTACTTGAACAGCAAAGAAAATGTTCACAATTTGAGATTCAAGATCATAGTATGAGCAGAAATCCTTACCAATTCTATACAATTCAAGAAATGTAACTTCTTTTTATTCTTGATAACATACATTTGTATCAGATAATGTGTCTCCACTGGATCATGGTCTTGGTAGTAGGATAGTCAAAGCTAAATGAGAGGCAGTGGATGCATAGTTCAGGCAAAACCAAAAAGGTGAGTATTTTAGTCCTTCGTTTACCAGTACACAACTAAAAACTACATAGATTTAAAAGAAACTTTATTATTCGGCTCAAGTAGCAAGTCCTTCTGATTTGTGTATCCTTGTGCTTTGTAAAGCTGCTTACCCTACCTTGATGAAAGTGCAGAAGGAACTTTCCTCCCCTTTCACTGTGAGGAAGGTCAAACCCTCTGCAATTTAGAGAAACAAATCTAGGCTTCCTTGTGTTCAAGCGTGGTTTCTGAGTAGATAGCTGACCTCATTTCCCTAGGCAGTTTTCTGACAGATAGGAAGCAATGTACCCGTACATTCCTCAAGCTTCTTCTCGTTTTCGTGTCTAGCAGGTTAATATTAAATGGTGCTGTGGGTTCACTGGGAGCGAAAGTGTAACCAGCATGAATAGGGGAGCTCACCAATAGGTGAGCTCTGTCCTATCACGTAAGACAGGTTGCAATGAATCACACATTTATGACCTAGTAAAACCTTCTCACTGTCTATTTTAAAGCTTGGGTTTGAGGCATGTATGCTTTGCATTGTCCTTTAGGAGGCGTAAAAATTGATTGCTCTTTTTATTGCCCTTGCAAAGCTGATGTGGCATTGGTTCCTGGACAGGGACGGGCTGAACAGCGCTCGGCATGGCTTGGAGGTAGTGGTACAGGAATAGCTTCGAAGTCTACTTTCCTTCTATCTTGGGGCCATTTCACACAGGTTTCATGGTAATGCTGTAGTGACTTACACCAGCAATTATCAGGTCCAACGAATGGTGTGTTTCAGAGTTATGAGTATTGTCAGGACACAGCCAAACTTTGTGGTGCCCCAGATACACAGAAAGCTGAATCATCCCCATGTGCAGTTATCGCATTGTCATTCAGTCTTCTTGGAAGAAGTCAATTAGGCCTCACTTTTGATCAAGGTGCATGCAACTCTTGCTACACATGCAAAAATGGATATGAAGGTGTCTGAAAGGACTGACAAGACAAAATATCCTACTGATTTGTAATGGAAGCCTTTTCACACAGATGAACAGAGATGTGGGAGAGAAGAGGTGGAATGATGGAGGGACAAGCCAAAGGAAAAGTAAATCAGCTCGTGATATGTGATCTGAAAGACTGAAACGTCTTTTTATTTCAGGAATATAAAATGGCCAAAAGCAGATTTCTTTTGTCACTAAAACCACAAGGCATTGTATTAAATATACTTAGGGCTTCTTTAGTTTAATTTCTTGATTGTTTTTCTTGAAGATTGTTTTGAATTTCAGGAGAGAAACAGTTTTTCGAAACATGGGCAGTAAAATACCCAGGGCAAATGAGGTTTTGGAAAAATTCCCTTAGGAAGGAGTATTTGAATACTTTTTTCTTTCTCAATACATTGCTTAAAACAGGTGTACAGCTCATGGAGGTGAGGTGATTATGAGTACCAAATCATCTCCATTGAGTTCAGCTGAATTAGATACCCTGCTGACTGTATTTCTGTGCTTAGACATTTACAGATTTGGGCTGTTGCCTAGGGAATTGGCCTCATTAGGAAACTGTATTGTATATAACTGTGACTATGAAGTAATTTATACAAACTATGACTGGCTATTCTTTCTACATCACAGAACAGGAGAAATCCCACTTGTGCCAATTCAGATTTAACTTTGGTGTTAGAATGTTGATGGACAACAGAGAAAGGATATGTCACATCGGTTACAACCATATCAATGACAAGGAATTGTTAAACATTCTGTATCTCACAGAGGAAAGCACTTCAGTCCAGAAATACTAGGATTATATTAGTGTCTCAGATAGCATTTCTCTTCATTTTATTTAGTGAAAGTGTCTCTAAGCAGATACAGACAACTAATAAAAGCATTAGCTATGTCAACAGAAGTAAAATATGTCTACATATATGTGTGTATATAAACCTATACATATATATATACACAAACATGTATGTCATTTTTTTAAATTTAGCATTAATTTAAAATGCCTAGAGACATCTTCATTTCTTTAAAAAAACCCAAAACAAAGCAGAGACCTTCATCTGAGTCCAAGACTGGAAATCGTACAACAATCCAATTTCTGTCCAAGTCAGAACCTGAATGGTGTTGGTTACTGTAGAGTTTTAATTCTTGCATACATCCAGTGTTTTATATAAACACATGTTTTTCAGTAGAATGTATTTAAACTATATTAAACCAAATCACTTATAAACCAAATGACATTTTTTAAAATCAGTGTAAGAACAACTTCATTGTGTAGGCAAGCCCTTGAGAAGTGTCAAATGTGGGAAGCAGCGATTGTAGATGTATTTATCTGATAGTGTTAGCAGAGAGGTCTTCAACACTGCTATTAGTTTAGAGCAGTAATTTGTCAGCATGTCTAACTTTTGGAAGGGATAATTCTCTACTCAACGTTAGCGATCCTCTGACTTGCCAGCAGGATTTATGCATTTTTAAGCTTCTTAAGATTCCCTTACCCTAGTATGTCTGCATAGATAAGTAGGCATAACTACCGCATGCCTACCTTAATACCTGGCCCTTACATCCACCAAAACTGTGTGTACCTGTTGCCTCAAAGAGCACAACAGTATCATTTAAATCTGCAATTGCCGGGTGCCAGCCTCACTGCCAACTGCCGGGTGGGAAAGCTGGTTAGTGAAAGCAGTACCAATGCATAAATATTATGCAAATGCATCTGTAATATAAATACCACAATACTGACAGCAGACTGGCAAATGAACATGGGGAGATTCCTCTGTCAACATTGTAAAATAGGATCTCTGAATGGAAGACCGCCGTGTGTATGCCTTGTTTTTCCAGCTGTGCTGCAGCACGTGCAGCTGGGGTCGGATGGCTCATGTACAATATTATGGGTCTTTTGGGAAGTGACTGACATGTAGCCTGGTATATTGTATTGGGTCTGACTGGGGTAAAGCTCACAGCCCTTACAGTGCTGTGCTTTGCTTTGGAAGCTGGCATTGATAACAGAGCAGTGTTTTGGCTACTGCCAAGCTGTGCTGTCCCCCTGACATTCCTTCCCCCACTGAAGGGGATGGGGGGGGCAAGATCCTGGGAGGGGACACCAGCAGGCCAGCTGAGCCCAGTCAGCCAAAGGGATATTCCATACCATATGACATCAGCTCAGATATATAAGGGAAGGAAGAGAGGAGGAGGGGGAGGCACTCAGGGCTGGTCCATGTTTGCCTTCTTGAACAACCACCACGCGTGCTGGAGCCCTGCTTCCCAGAAAGTGTCCGGACATCGCTGCTGATGGGAAGTAGAGATTGATTGTTTTCCCCTCTGCTCTTGTGCGCGCAACTCTCAGCTTGCTTGATCTATTTTTTTCCCCCTGCTGTAATAAACCTGCCTTTTCTTACCCTGGTAGTTTTTTCAATATTATTCTCTCCCCTCTCCCAGTGAGAGAGGGAGTGATAGAGTGACTGAGTGGGCACCTGGCACCTAGCTGGGGTCAACCCATGACATATATCACAGCTCCTGGGCAGGCATAACTGTGGAGGAAACATGGGCAGTAATGTAACTGAGATTCTTCCTGTGGTTATTCAGTGCTGAGCTGTCAGAAAAGATTTTGACACAGTGAGTGACGAGATAAAAGACTTTCTTTTGTAAGAAATGGGATTTCCAGTCAGTGGCCTTCCCTCCTCCATGGACAGTCATATTGTGGTCAGCCAATGGATGTTCTTCTGGCGTTTACTCTCTGCGGTGTCCAAAATCCTGCAGCACTTCTCTCTTTGATACTTAACATGCCCTGACTTCCTCTGGATATCTGCCATATGTGATAGAAATACTTTTCCCCTCCCTAGGTAGGAACTTGCAGATTAGATTTTTCTTCCACATGTTGTTTCATTAGTTGTATTCTGCTGAAGGAAAGCCAGGCATGATACCAAGACCTTTGCTTTGGGTCAAAGACATTTTAGGGAGGAGCACTTGGAAAGCCTTCACATCAGGAGAAAGTTGCAATGGGGATCTAATATTCTCAGAGAAAGAAAGACTGCCAGTGAGAATATTTGAATTCTGCCAATTAAAAAAGGAGAAAATCCATGACAAGTAAACTAAACAGATTAAAGGTCTGGGGGGTTTTGCAGAGGAGATAAGGTGATGAGCAGTAGCTTTATAAAGTAAGGAGGAATCTAGAAGTGAAGAAAGATCAAAATGTAGTGGCACTAGCAAAAACTAAAGTGTTTTTTTAAGGATTGCATGAGCTGTGGATAGGTGATCTTAAAAATCACCTTATTTTGTGACTTAGGCATAATTCATAGCATTAACATGTATTGAACAAAAAAAATTCCTAAATTATACAACTGCTTATTTTTAATAAGATTATAATAATGAATCTACATTATGACATGAATAAAACTAGTATGTACAATTACAATGTCAGCACTTCCACCATCGTGTTGAGCATGACAAGGAGAAAGAAATCTCTGAGCCCCTAGTTAGTTTTTTGTGCACATCCTGAACATCTCTTAGATGCATCTTATGCATAGTGGAACTGAGTGCTCTGCTCTTCTCTGCCTATTTCCACATGTAATTGTCACCTGTGACAGGCCCTCTTGGAAGAAAACAAAAAGAGGAAAAACAAAACCCAGAAGCACAGTACTTGGACTGCCCTCATGCTTCTTTTTCACCTTTCCAGTCAGGCATAATTTTAACAGGTTCTATCTTGAGAAGTACTAAATCCAAAAAACAGTATTTTATGCCATCTGGAAGCTTGATATCCTTGTTTTTCAAATGGCTTACAAAATATATCTAATTCTAAATACTCACAAATTATAGGTGGCTAAAATCCAATTCAGAGCAGAATAAAAACTAATTTAATAATATAAACAGAGAAGCTAATGTGTTGCAGTGCACCAGGTGACTGGGGGAATCAACACAAAAGAGAGATGTCTGAGACCTGCTAATGGACTGGAAGACAGAAGATGTTTTCCAGACAGAAACACAAAATGAAAATGTAGAAATGCTTGTATAGCAGCTGGAAAGAGTAAGGAGAGCTGTGCAGGGTGTAAGACTTGGAGCAGGCAAGGAGGGTGTTTTGCAGCAGCACTCAGGAGCAGACGGGGTGCCTACCAGAGCTGGGCAGCAGCAGAGGGCCAAGGTGGAAGATGATAACATTTTTATTGCAAAATGCTGAGGAAATAGGAATAGGAGAAGTGAGCCATGGAGGCTGAAAAGAGAGGCTTGGTAATAGTACCAGTGATGAAAAGCAGACAGATGAAGCAGGCTTTTGGCCACCCTCCTTTCCACCCCTGAGAGAAGCAAGTGCAGAGGCTGCAAGGATGCTGCTGCTCTGCAGACAAGGGTAGAGTCTTTTGCCTTGGGTGCTAGGAAAGACTCCTAGCAGCTTCTCCAGCTTGGCATTGGGTTTAAAGCTTCAGTGAGTATTTATCTTTAGTGTGTGTGGAAATAAACTTGTAGATATATATACACATAGACAGACATTTTGTTTTCTTTCTTTTCAGAGTTGCAGTAAAAATAACCAACAGCATTGCCAGGTAGCCTTGAGCTTACTGCCTTCTCAAAGATATGAACCGCTGGTTCCACAGCATAGCCACAACAACTACAGAGGGTGAAAAAAAGGTGAAAGAAAGGCAAAACAATATGCACAGTAAAAATAAACACAAATAAAATTCAAATAAAGGAAGGATTCATCTTCTCTACCTTGTAATTCTTGGGTGTAATATGAAACCAAACTTCTGTTCCTGAATAAAAATATTTGCAGTACAACTTCTGAAGAATAAATGAAAATGAGGGCTATTAATGGTTACATAATAGGCAAAAAAACCCCCCAAAACCAAAAAACCCCAAACAACTCTGGCTGCGACTGTGAGGAGTTTTCAAAACTTGTTGACAGAAGGGAATTTTCCACTATCTGAAACCTTAGGGAGTCATTGTGGAAGTGTAGGAGAATTGGGTTCAGAACATTTCTTGGTACTGCAATCAATAATGACTTCTAGTTAACATAATCCAAAGACAGTGATATGCAGCCCTTTGGCAAAGTTTGAATTTGCTATACTAATTAAGCATTTTCAAAGAGATACGTTAGACACACGCAGATTGAGGGAAAGGACCCTGACTTCTATGAATAGGCTAATCTTGTGCCCTGTGAAGGAAAGGAATTTTTCCCACTGCTTCATCAGGAAGGAGAAATATCTACTCTTACAGTGGCAGCAGATTTTCCAAACATAACCAAATATTATTCTAAAAAATGAATCATTGATCCTTAAACGCATCCCCAGATGTTCACATTGAATTTGCAGTATTTAGCATGCTGAGCTTAATTGTCCATTCAAATCACCCTAACTGAGGAGTGCTCTGCTTAAGCGAGTCACCATATGCCAATATAAAACCTGTGTTAAGTGACTGGAGAATCAAGCCTACGCTGTTTTACTTTACATCACTATGCATTGCTCTAATCTGAGGGAGAAATAATTGCAAACGTTTTAACTGTGAAAGAATAGGGAGTAATCAAACCTTCAATCATATTTTAATATGCAGTCACACTCCACTTTCATAAATAGGAATTGGAATAATTATAAAGACATCATTTTTAATTGTCACTCATCATTTATTTGACTCCTTAAGTAGAACACACATTTAATTAATGCCTTAGGTTTTAGCGTCAATTACCACATTAGATGTTCTCCCATATTCATTCCATCTGCTGCAAGTAAATACTTTACCACTGCACAGTTATACACCCATGTAAGATCATGATCACAAATTTTCCTGCCTCCTCATGACCTATTGTACAGCAAGTGAAAAATTTTGCAAAACATAGACACAAAAAATAAGTTTTGGCTTGAAAATAGAGATATTTTCTTAGAAGCATAAGGAATTTGCTCAACTCGCAGGTAGAAGTTTAGCTAAGAATGATGTGTTGCTCATAATGAAGATGCAGAGCATGTTTAGGCTCTGAGATGCCAGTATGAACATCTTTGGAATACCCAACACTCAGGGCATAGGACATAATTTTGCTAACAATTGCTTACATTCACTTTTAAGTTGTGAGATCAGCATGCCTTTGTCATTTACTATAAGGCAAACCTTTCCCAGCCTTTCTTGTTGCCCTTTTTTGACCTTTTCCAATTTTTGGTGCCCTTTTTCTAGTGTAAATCCTCCATCTTTCAGCTGCAGTCCTTATATTGCCTCAGGCAGCCACAGGAATCTCCCTTCTCAGTGCCCCTCAGCTTGGTCATCCCCTTAAGGACTCTCATGCCCCTTCTCCACGCTTGGAGACCCAGTCAGGTTAACTGCGTGCCACTGCTCCTGGGTTTCACTCAGGTCACTACGCTCCAGAGCACTGCCTCCATACCATCTGCCTGCTTTATTCCCATGATCCACAGGAGTAATCCCTCAGCAGTGGGGGCAGACACTACCATCCAGGCTGCCTTACCCAGTGAGGAGCCCAGTGCAGGGTCAAGGCTAAGGCTAAGGCAGCCCCCGGTGTGTGCCCCTGCATAAATGCACCGACCCCATCAGGAATGGCCATTGTGCTGCTGCCAGTAAAACCTTATGGCAGCTCAAATGGGCTGAAAAAATAAGGCAAAGGAAGGAAAGGAGAGCACACAGGTGCCCCTAATTTGGTGTGGTCCAAGATAGAAGGAAGGGGGAGAGCAGAATATCCCAGGTGGGGGAAGATGGTCTGAACATGTTGATACTGCTCAACAAAACCAGCTCCCTGAGGTGTGTATCAATAGGGTATTCTGGCCTCTCACACTGGGGCCCTACTTCATGAGAAAGATCAGTTTTACCAATTGGTCTCTCCGTGGCAGAACTTGGAAGCCTTTCATTTCCAATTCCTCCTTTCTCACACCCTGCTGAGAGCCCCATGCTGACCTTTGAGAATGGCCAGCACAGACAGAGAGGTACCAAAAGTGTTCAGCTCCCGGGAATGTGCCTGAAGCTGGCTTGCCAAACTGCTTTCAAGCATTTTCTGGGCCATTTACTGCTGCTCTGAAGTTTTTCAAGTGTCCACAGGCTTTAGGTGCAACTCCTGATATATCCTGGGAATACTTCTGCAGGGAACAGGTAATAATGGTCCTTACCCCAGTGACCACAGGGTGTTAGGAGGGAAAGGAATGTGAGCCCGGATGGCTCCCCAAAGATGCCAGAGGCACACTGGCAATTATCTCCCCAAACACAGCACCAAATACTTGTGCTCATTGTAGTTGGCTTTCCCTCTCAAAAGAAGTTATTTCCTCTAGCAGAGTCCAGACAAGTGAAAATCCCACACTAACCCATGGTCCTCTGTTGAAGTGGCATCCCCAAACTGATAATCTCTATTATGACTTCCCCAGCATCTGCCCATTGGGTGGAATGACCTGAAAATCAGGAAGAACAATGAATCCCAGGATTCCAGTCAGTACTGGCACTCCTAATTGCTGGCTTGCACAATGGGTTGCTGTGTTACCCCTGCTAGGGGCTTCCCTGGGAACACTGTCATCTTTTGAGTAGTCATTTCAGTCTTTTAAAGTCACCTTAAATAACTAACTAGTATGACCTTAGCATTTGCTCATCACCCAGCAATTTCCTACGCTGAGACAGACTTCATGTGTTGCAGAGATATCCAGTTCTTTAGAATAGGGCTGTAGCTTACAGTCATATAATTTTAAAACAATAGCACAGATTTGGACGTCCATTTAAAAAGTGGGTATGCGAAGCATTAAAAATAAAGACCCAGCAAAGCTATATTTTATAGTAATGATGCATTTATAAATTTTTATAGGGTTACAACAATGTTACAGGCTTGACATGATGGTCCTATAAATGAATATGCTGTGTGGTATAAGTACTTTATGAGAGAATGCTGAAACTGGGCATGAGCTGTGGGAATAAGCAACACACTGACTTGATGATCTTTGTTACAATTGATTAAGTATTAATAAACATGCATAAATAACTAGTTCAGCCTTACTTGAAAATGCAGTTTTACTTAGGAGATTTTTATGAATAACTGAATACCACAGACCACAATGTAAGATGAACAGTTACGAAAATGAATATCTCTTCAGGAATTCTGAAAGACCAGTCCTCCCGAATATTTAGTTTCATCATTATATGTTGACTTGTTCAAGTGCCAAAACCCATTCATTGAGGTTCAATACACTGCCTCCCAAACTGCTGTATTTCTAATAGCCACAAACCTCAGATTTTGGAGGCAATTTGATCACATTTCACATTCAATCCAAGCAAGGCCTTTGAACTAAACTGCCTCAGGAATGTTACCCTTTTCTGTTAAGTAATAGTGAAAAATATCCATTTCTTTCAGATTTTCCATATCCTTCATCACAAATCTAAGCAAACCCCTGACCCCTAAACCCCAAGAATTTATAACAGAGTTCAATTGCAGAGGTCCCAATTCTGGCTGCCCATAACTTACCAGATGAAATTATATTTGTGTTTTGTTGTTCCTATGTCATCACTTCTTTCAGTTACTGAATGAACCAGACCTTTTGTTCTGAGTACAAACAAATAACAAACATAAAGAACTCGTGATAAATAGGGAACAGAAGTGCAGTAAGTAGGAAGCATCCACTGAGTATTATGCCCAGCTACTGACTGCTCCTGGAGAGAAAAAGACCCACTGAAGACTTAGGAAGGCTGATTCTTAGAGCTAATGCTGCATTTTAGTACACTGTCACTGACCACGCCCACACCCATTCCCTGTTGGGACACACTGGCACCTAATGTGTCTTCATTTAAATGTTTCTAACTTGATAAAACAAAAGCCTTGAGCAGTCTGAAGTACAGGTACTGACAAAGGTGATGTTTCCCTATTTGCACTTGTGTGAATTTGAAAGAGGATTCGTTCTGATGTTCACTTTTCCCTTTCCCACATCCATCACTGCCTTTTTTTCCCAAATGATGGCTGCATTGTGACCAAGCTCTGTGTGCTCATCTAACTCCTTCCAGCAATTCTTGTAATGGGCTGAGCAGAAATGGCACAGGAACAAAGGACAGAGTCAAAAAGCAGGAGATACTACCCAAAAGCCAGGAGTTGGGCATTTTTCTACTGTTTCTGAGACTCATTATTCTTTCTGTCCACTACATTTATTGCCATGGTGTTTAGGAATTTCAGCCCTGGATTCCCATAATGAGCTATTTCTATGAAGTGCTGTATAGAGGCAGAACAAAGAGATGGTACTTCCTTTAAGATCTCACCGTGGACAACAGCAGATGGTGATGAGCAGACAGAGGGGGAGTACAGGAAAACAACAAGACAACTGTGAAACTAATTAGGATTGTAAAACTCTGGACAAGTCTGGTCACAATAGAAATATTAGTGGGTTTGGAGGGTACATTATTTCAGCTTTACAATCAAAGAAGCAGCAACCAGAATAAATCTACAAGCAATATTTTATATGTTCTTGTTTTTAAGAAGGGAAAATCTAGTAGAAAAGACCTTGAGTCAGTATGGATGCATGCAAAATATGCAACCTCTCTATGAAATGAACACTTGTATTTCCCTCTTTTTGTTACCCTTGTGTTATTGCAGACAAGCCTGTTTAATTCTACACTTAAGGACAGTTAACTATCCTTTTCATGAATTCAGATATCCTGCAGGGGACAAATGAATGCCCCAATTTTTCCTTTTCTCCTATGTGGCAATTGTGGATTTTGTTGGGATGCTGCTCACATTTAACACCAATTTTTACCATTCCCAGGAGAGTATTTACTTCTTAAAGTCCACCATGTCCCTATGATAATGATGCTTTATTTTTAAAAAAGGAGACAGACACTACTGTTTTTCAGTTTAGAAATTACAAACACTGCTTCCCTTCCCAGCACCATTTTATTTCTCCCTGAGACATCCATATACTGTCATTGTCTCCATATTAGTCACGTCTCAGAGATGGCAGAATCAGCTGAGAATTTATAAACTGCCTTTATATCTTTGACTGTTTGGGCTTCAGATTCCTCCCTGGCTCTCCTATGTTGCATATTTTGCTGGTGCTATCCGTCACTCATGCTCCTTGCTGTTATCTTTGACAGAGAGCTTTTTATTAGAAACATCTCTTCCTACAGCTTTCTTTGCATTCTTAACTTGCTTCAAGTTATTAGTCTATATAAAGCAATGTGGTGCTTTTCTGTGATTTATCTCAGCAGACCTTGAAACCACACTAATCGCCAAGTTATGACTGTCTGTGTATCGGGCAAAGGAATGTGTGGGTAGCATTTGTCTCTGAGAGGAGGGAGTCCAAGAGCCAGCCCAGCCGCTAGGATATTATTAACTTTGTGTCTTAGGTTGAAACATTGGCATGTCTGTCCAGTGCACTGAAAAACATGGCTGAGGATTTTGCCTAATATTCCAGGCCCCAGCAGCAAAAATACCCCACGACCCAAGCCCCAGGCTGATTCTACAGCCCCCAAGGCAGTCACTGACATGCCCAAACCACCAAGATGTGAAAGTGTTTCTGAGGTAATATATTCACAGAGTACATCACGACAAGTGTTTACTCCCAGATGCTCTTTCCATTCGAGTTGATGTCCCAGCCATGGTGAGCAGAAGTCTGTGTAACAGATGTTAAAGACAAAGTGCCACCTTCTCCACTCTGGGGAGTGGGAGAGAGTGGCTGCCCTGCCTGGGGAACATGCTTAACATCTCTGCAGCCCTTTGCAAAGCCAGTTAGCACTAGTTAACCTTTATTTTATTCATTCTTTAAATTCTAGTTACCAGGTAACTTTCTGCAGATCAAAAGAAGAGTCAGGAAAAAAAATGTGGAACACTATTAAATGTGTGTTACAAGTTTTGCCAAGTATATTGTATTAGCAGTAATATGTTGCAGGGAAAATGGCATGTTATATGGATTTCAGTAAATGCTGAAACATGTTTATAAGATTTATATAATAAAATTTGTTAATACATATATAATATGAAACACACACACACAAACACACACACACACATATATATATAAATAAAACCACCATCTCTCTCTCTCTATTTATATACCAGCTTTGTCCACCCAAACATTAGGTGACTAGTTCAAAATTATTGCCTAAATTGCCTCTATAGTTGATGAGTATGGGTGACATCCCCAACAGTCTAGACAGGACTAGATTCCTTACTTTTAGACATCATGGCAAATGTTCAAGTAGTACCATATGATAAGCTCAAACAAAATGCATAAAATAGAAGATTCCAGAGGAATTCGTATGTTAATACACCTTCTCACATAGGGCCCTAAAAATTTTATACAGGACCAGATATTTTCAGATCAGCTACACTGGTCCACATTGCACTGAGGACATCCTCACCAAAATTAGTGACACTTGTAAGAGGAGTGAGGTGCTGCCTGGCATTGGTCCACTGGGTTGGCACAGAGTAAGGCCCCATACTGAGGGTTTGAATACATTCTGTAACCTATGTAATATATACTGTGATCCTGGCATCCTCCAGTTCTGTTGAATACCTTTGTGCACAAGCAGATTTACTAGTCAGCATGAGAAAGTCTGGCAGCACACTCTCCTGATGTGTTTACAGCAAAGACTGAGTTTTCTTAAGTAAAGGAACATGTGCGAAACACTTTGTGTTATCATCTGTTGTAAAAGGTTGTAAAAAGAGAGGATGCTCGGGGCAGAAACAGAGGCCTTTCATTGGACCTGAATATCATCCCTTCAGTGGAATGAATCAGATGGTTACTTATGAATACTCTGAACACCTTTGGGTTCTTCAGGAGCCAGCCCGCATTTCTATCAAAAAAAGATCAAACCCAGATTAGACAATAGCACAAAGCTGCACCAGGCAGTGCTCAGTCTGGACATCAGGAAACACTTCTTTGCTGAGAGAGTGGTCATACACTAGAACAGGCTTCCTAGAGAGGAGGTTTATGCCCACAGGTTGTCAGCGTTTTAGAATCATTTGGACAGTGCCCTTAAAAAGAACTCTAACTTGGTCAACCCTGAATTGGTCAGGCAGTTGGACTGGATGGGTGATGTCGATCCCTTCCAAATAGTCTGTTCCATTCTATTCTAAACAGTAAAATCTTAGCTTAAGAGGGATGCCATTCACCCTGCCATTTTCTCCAGCACTCTCTGTTTCCTGAAGAATGAGTCAGCCTGTTCAGTACTTCTGAAAATGTGTCTCCTGCTTGAGCCTTGGTTGGGAAGGAAATATTTTATCATGAATGAGCATATACTAGTGGCTTTTTTTCCCACCCGCCTGTAGAAATATATTATTTTGTAGTTAAAGGCCTGAAGAAAAGTTGTCTGCAAAGGAATTTATAGGAAACTATTGGGAATTTCATCTTGTAATATCTTTAAAATTACCTTTGGATACACCAAAAGGGGTAACAATTACAGCATGGTATACAACTGCCTTCCTTTTGCATGGATATTTTTCATGTATATTTGCAACAGTCAGTTGAAAATTTTCAATAAACAGTAAAGAGTATTGCTGTGGATTACTTCCTGAATATTTTGGTAAATGATTTTCTGGCCTTGAAGAACCTGAAGGGGAAATGTTTTTAGTGATGACTAGAAGGAAGTAATGTGCTCCCATTTGTTTTCTTTTTTTTTTTTTTTCAGGGGAGGGGGATTTTCCCCACTCTTTTTACAAGAAACTGTTTTTATGGGTAATTACTCGCCTTAGTGCTGCATATAACACTACTGTATACAAAGCATTACTGTCTGACCTCCTCGTTAATTATGCTAAACAGTACAGCTGCTTTCCACCAACTGATGAAATACAACAAAATAGCTTGCCTGCCTGAGGACATTGCCTTTCTGAGTCAAGAAACAGGCAGAAGTGAAGTTTGACCTTTAATCTAAAGCTTAGATACGTGCTGAGGGCTGCTGCAGACAGGGCTTCCACACATGCTCCGACACTGCTGACTCCAGCATCAGCGTAGCTGCACAGCACATCAGTAGCCAGGGCTGGAGATGAAGTCCTTCTTTCTCCTTCACCAAAATGGAAAATGCATCTGATGTAAGGAAGCAAAAATATGGCTTGAGCACTAATGACAGCTCCCGATAGGATCGATAAGCTGCTTTACTCTGAAGGCTGCTACCCAGGCACTTGAGGAATTTGTGGAGGGAACAGAAGTTTATAGGTGATACCCTAAGGAAAAAATATTCATCACAGCCTGAAATAAGTATTTTTGAAGAATGGCTAAGTAAAGCTAAAAAAGGCAACTCCTTTGATGCCATCTGGTGCTGCCCATTAATCAGACAACTATTCTCTTTTAATTAGGGACTAGCCCTGGTACGCCTTGTTATATCAGTATTACCACAGACATGGATACAGAGAGCTCTCTATGTTCTTAATTTCCACTTTGTCCTCTAATACACAATAATTTTAAAGAGAATTAATTTTCCACCAGCGGTGTTAAGTGATTTCAAACCTTTGTTGTTGTTATCCTTATTCTAGGTAGATTTCAGTAAAATAAAATGCTTCTTTGTAGCAGTAAGCTCAACATTGGACACTATAGGTACAAGAACACATTACAAATCAGTGTGCAGATTTACTTTCCATGTTTGCATGTGATGGACCTGAGACACAGAGGAATTGTGTTCCCCAAATTAACAGTGATTGGAAAATGTGTGCCTCAAGTTTTGCTTTTTTGTGTCTGAAAATATGTTGTTGGACAACATCTCTGCCTCTGGTGGGAAATGGGGACAAGTCTTTCTTTCCGTCATAACTTAAAAAAACCCAAATCCAACCAGGACCAAAATCCTTGTGGTCCTGATTACCTGGGAGTATTCCATCACCTAGAAACAACAGCTCTGATATTTTGTGGGCTTTTCTTTGTCATTTTTGTGCCAGAGGACTTCCAGCAGACCAAGGGAAAGACCCTTTCTGTGTCCATTTTCCAGATGCCTCTCAGATGAAGAGGATGATTTTCCTTCTTGGCCCTTTGCCACTCTGTTAGCTGGGCTGCAGTGAGCCATGTTTATAGTTCACATGGCTGAAGATAATCCCAACAATACACACAGTATGAGGAGAGTACAGCTGGACTGCTGGGAAAATAAAACATCGGAGGATGAAAAAGCAGAGGAGGTGGGGGTTTGGGAGCTTCAAGCTTTTTCCCCTTTCAGCCAGGGTAATCAACGCAGTCATAAATTAAAAATTTATTCCAAGACAACACATAAGTTACTCAGAAGTCATCATCATCACAGGGCTCTTGTTCACAGAGTCCACACAGAGTTGGAGGGGAAAAAGCGAGTCTGCAAAGGGAATTGTTATTTTTATCAGTAGTTAGTCATTATTTGTGGTCTTTCCAGATAAGAAGGCAGAACATATTACAGTACTTATCACCAACATTATCTGCCATTAGACACAACTGAACTGTATTATTGCTTCTATTTTTTATTTGTTTACATTTTTCAGTCTCAGAGCCGTTACACAGAACTCAGCTCCATAGCCTCCTTTTTTTTGGTCTTTGTAACTATGAATAAACAATTTTCCAAACAATAGCTTTTTCAGAAATCAAAGTTCATGTTTGACAAGTGTGTGAGGTCTTTGTGGCATAAAATGTAACACTGGTCTTGTGTGGAAAGAAAATCCTTTAAGATTTGTCTATTCAAATATAAAATAAAATTGATACATGCTCCTCATTAATCCAGAATTGAACTTCATGATCTAAAACACTGCTGTATCCATTAATATTATTTTTCAGTGATAGAATATATATTCTATAAGGTAAAGAATGTACTTGTTCTCCTTTAAGACCAAGTTCAATAAATAGTGTATAAACAACATTTATTGGAAGAAAAGTATCATTGAAGATCATTGAAGCCACCATTGCATAAATTTCTGTGACATTCTGTCTTCTCTCTGTACTACTCAGCAATCATGAAATCTTTCCTACTTTTGCCTGTAAATATCATTCGTCGAAAAAAATTGCTGGTTGGTTTGGGTAAGTGGTATGTCTGCCTGCAGTTATTTTGCAAGTTGTTTGCTCTGTTTTTTTATCATGCTATGCTGTACTACATAATTGTAACACCTAGACTAGATGGCTGAAAATGTTTTACAGGCTAACGTTGAAGAGCAATTATGAAAAAAAAAAAGAAAAGGAAACAAAAGCCAGCAAACCAACCACCTCTTGCAATTTCAGATCAAATAAATATTTTAAGGGAACAAATACTGTGACACTACAAACGGCTCAAATAACAAAAGCTGCTGCCCTACAGGCAGCTGTAAGGTTATTTATTTACACATATGTTTGTAAATCTTCTTCTCATCATTCAGCTGGCTCGTGAGATAGTCCTAAACAATGTTTTTCGGGTCCCTATAATTGTAAAAATCCCTAAGAATCTGTCCTGGAACTGAGCCAAACAAGCCATGATCAGCTTCAAACACCAAGTCTTGTTAACTTCCCCCTCCAAATCTCTACAAAACTTGTTTTTCCAACAGTGGAAGTCCCTCTTTCCCTTCTATTCCCACAAACTGCTTAGTCTGGGACTATACCCAGGTATAAACACTATCAAAATTAGAGACTAGACTGGTACATATTCTTTTCTTTTTCATATTCCTTCACTTTAAGGATTGTTAGAATCCTTGCAATTCTTACAATCCTTAGAATTGTTAGTGCAGCTTTTGCCTATTCAGAACTTCCCCACCACAATTTTTCTTTGCCCCCTCAAGGCCTGTATGGTAGATGCATGGTATGACAAACTCTGAATTTATCACAGACTAATTCACATGACAAATAGAATTTATATAAAATTGACATTTCTGAATTATTTCTAAAAGTAGCAACTTTTTGTTTTGTTTTGTTTTGTTTTGTTTTTTTTTTTGTTTGTTTGTTTGTTTGTTTTTTGTTTTTTTTCACAGAGAGGGTGTATGAAGGTGCTTATAGCAAATATTCTATTGTTAATTGCTGGGCTAATTCATAATTTTTTTTTCTGGCTTATGACCTTACAAATTTCAATTGAAGTCTCAGTTTCCCAGCTCAGTCTTTACTGTG
The DNA here is from genome assembly GCA_034509425.1 of Eopsaltria australis. NCBI lineage: Eukaryota > Metazoa > Chordata > Aves > Passeriformes > Petroicidae > Eopsaltria > Eopsaltria australis. The sequence goes on from JAVTVJ010000072.1 coordinate 5,141,316, forward strand.
TTTCAGGCCACACCATTTCGATACCACTGGTGAGAACAGAGCACATTAAGGATGGTTTAATCTGAAGAGCTTTGCTTTTGGGAATTTTGGAAAACATGAAGAAACACCAAAACTGAGTCTTGGCTGGTTTTCTGTCTTTCATGTCTACAGCATCAGTTACTGATTTGGGTCCACAAAAGGATATAGCCATTAATTTGCTTGAGTGTTTTAAATAAATAGCTGTGCAAAGGACTAAAGCTGGGTGAAAAGGCAGTGGTTGGCTTTTGAGCATAAAGCCTCAGAGAGGGCCCACAAGCTAGAAATGTGCAGGAGTTGTGATGGGAATCAAATTTGACCTTTTTATTCATTCCAGGAAAATCTTATTCATCTGCAACACCGAAAATGTTCCCTGTGCCGCTTTTGTTTCAGCAAGGCTGGGAAACAGGAATATAGCAGCCGCAGGACAAAAGCTATTCTTGCAGATTTCCCAGCTCAGTTAACCCGGGACCAACTGGAAAACCCCTGAGAAAGCCTGGAGACTCCCAGCACAATCCGGAGGCTTCAGGAGACTTGTCCACAGGGAGCAGGAACGGGAAGGTCAGGCCTGGGAAGCAGCAGGACTAGCCTTCGGTGTGGTATTTCTGTACTGCCGCTTCCTGCCTGGGCTGGAGCAGGGAAGAGTGAAGTACGTGACTTTTTAAAGTAAGGTTCTCAGAGCCCCTGTTCGGTGTACTCTGCCCACAAAGGTCAGGAGCCAGGCAGCAGAGCTAAGGAGATTGTGTGGGATATAAGTCGCTGGTAGCCGTGGCCGCCTGTCCCTTATATAGCAAGCACCGCTAAGTGGATCAGAGAGGGTTCCAGGGAGCGGCATCAGGGTGCTGGCCCTATTTCTGCACTGCTTGTCTTGCAGCTCTTGCAACCCACTCCAGGTGGTTGTACCTGGCTTTCCTCTGCTAGAAGCACCCTGCAAAGGCCCTTTACAGTCCTAAGCAAAGGCTTTGCTATCTACTGATAACAAAGATACTTCAGAAGCAGTAAGTTTTACCTGTTCTACAGTGCAGCACTGAAGGATGAAACAGTACTCGGTACTGGTACTTGTGCCAAAAGGGTGCTTGTGGTGCCTAATCATATCAGCCTGTAAATTTTCATCTATTTCATGTTTCCCTTCTTTCTTTGTTTGTTGACATCCACAGTACACTTTAATAAGATTTATCCAGAGCATTACTGTAATAACACTATTACAGTTCATTTCTGTGGTGCTGCTGTTAATATTTAATGGAAAATGAGACAGGTGCCCCATTTTATGATGCAATAATATGTTTCCTTACTGGATAAACTTTGAATGCTGAAGGACTGAATAGTTTTGCTCTACATGGGAAGGAGATTATTGCTAAGGGAAATAGGATGCCTACTGTATTCTCCTACTCTCCAGTGTTGTCCCAGTTTAGGAAAGGACCACATCCCCCAGGCTGCCTGCCAATCCAGTTTGCTGTGATCAGCTACCATCTTCCATGTCTCAGAAACCATCCTATGGGACTTCAGCTGCTTAGAAAATAAGTAAAGATTTGCTACCAGATCTAGAGCAAGAATGAAATAGTGTTATTTACTCTTTCCCGCTTAAAAATTTATCTTTCCTAAAAGTACAGCAGTGAAAACAACAAAAAAAAAGTTGTGTGCAGTTTTGTTCAGTGTGAAGTAGGCTGCTACAGTGCAGGGCAAGAGCATCATCTGCATCTGACACAAGTCAGTAGAGCTTTAGTGCTGGGATATGTTGGGTAAGAGTTTGCCTAATTGCATGGTGCACTCAAAGCCTCCTGAAATGAAGCCAAAATGAGCATCTGTGCTAGAAATTCAACCCCATGATCAGGGTCTTCTTTGTTCTGCCTCTTGCAAAATATGAGCTTTCATTTTAGGTTTTAACCCAAAGGCTTTTGCATTTGTTCTAGGATTTTACAGATGGTCTAAGAGAAAATGAATAATCTTTGGACATTTTGGAGCTGAACATCTATGACACACAAATGCAGAGAAGCTCAATGACCCTTGCTGGCCTGAGTACTCATATCTATATCCGTCAGAACTATAAAAAACAAAGCCATCATAGTTTATGGTGATATAATCCCATGTCACATGTGACCATAAGGCTCAGAGCACGCCCTCCTGCTGTGTGCATTTCAGCCCAGACGGTGCGTCATGCGCATGCGATGGGACCCTCTTGTTCCTGTCTCCGTGTCAAACAGAGCTGCTCAGCCTGACTTGTTTCCCTCAGGTGCTGAGATGTTTCAGTGACTGGGTCCCTCATGGAAGAACCTCACTACAAGCCCTGTTTGTGAAGTCAGCAGGAGCCTGGAGAAGCTGTGTATCCTCCAAGCAAACCCAGGGGTGCAAGAGGCCAGCCTGTCTTCGTGGTCAGCCTGTCTTTCACCAAGTTGGTCCCTATCTTCCTGTTGTGATAAGTCCAAAACTCTTAACATTCCAGCAAAAGAAATGAATGAGTAGCCAGACTTCAGCAAGTTCACCTGGTTCTATCCAAAATGGGGCCGGAAGAAAGAGACAAACTAGGGATATGGAGACTGACAGCCACACTAGTACGGACAACATGGCTGAGCACCAAGCAGACAGGGCATAGTAAAATGGTAATGGCTCTGCCAAAATCTTCCTTCTCAGGGTTACTTTCTTATTATTTTGAGGAATCCTTGGGGATGGTTGCATCAGTGGAGAAGGCAGCCAAGTCTCAGCACCTGCTGCTGTTATTTTGAATTGCTCCATTTTCCCTGATCTAAATTTAATTCCCAAATACTTAAGTAACTCTGCACATCACATCCTAAGTGACACAGGCCTTTGGTACATAGAATACTAGGATGTGTGGCTTCCCACTTAAAAATATTTTACACTTTACTTCTGCAGTTAAAAGTCATGTTTTAAACTGACTATGGGATCAAATATATACAGTGAAATGCAATTCTTCTCTCAGGATCCTCAGTTATGCTTAGTTGTTTTTATGCCATTTGAAAATGCATTTTTGGGTTATCGTCTCTGAAAGTTTTTACTGATTGCCCTTATTAAGGCTAGGTGAGGGGCGGGGGGGAACAACCACATACTCTATGTAGTTACATAATGGGCCTGGGAGAAGTCAGACAAAAGGACACCTGTGAAAGGAGGCACATCATCAGACAGTGACTTTAGATTTCAGGCAGTTCATAATATGACAAATTAGCTTATCGATGTTCTCTATCCAACACATTTTGATCATGTCTTTTTTTTATGAGCAGCAAGTAACTGCCTGTGTCAGCATTTTGAAGTATGTCCTGTCATTTTCTTTATTTTATAGGGAGAGTTTCCTGTGGTCTTGTCTGTGTAACTATCCCAGCCCTGAAAGGTGAATGCTGGGTGTTGTGGAGCTATTACTTAGTTATTTCATGACCGATAGAAAGAGTTGTTGTGAAGTTGATGTGTGATGTCTTCTCTTAAATTTCCTGGCCTCATTTCTTTCCTGTTTCCTCTCAAAACAGAGCTGTCTTCCACCCAAAATGAAAATTAGAAAGAATAACCACAAACTGCAGCTCCAAAAAATCACAGTAGCAATGATAGGAGAATGTATTCTGAGCAGCATCAGTTTATAATTAAACCATTTGTCTTTTACGAAAGGTGTTTAGGCTATTCTTGCAGGATATAATATTTTTTATGAGCTTTTTTTCAGATTTTTTTTTCTGTTGGAGGATCAAGTGTTTGAACGCAGTCAGTAGCAGCAAATAATATCCTTTTACTACCATTTCTATCTGATGCATTTGGGACTTTGGCAGACTGCAGTGTTCTTTCAGCTAATGGTTAAAATAATTCCTACATGCAAATGCTCCCCATAAATAGCTCCAGGACCTGCCTCTGCAAGGTGCTGAGCAACCTCAACCCTTACCAGTATGAAGTGGCAGTCTGGCAATCATCTCATTTCTTGGGATCAAAGGACAGAAAAGGTTGAATACTGAGCTTTGGGTACGATTTCTTTTTTCTGCAGTTGAAGTATTCATCAAGTTACAAAACAGTTCATAGTTTGAGTGGTGTCAATGTGAAATTGCTATTAATCTGCTTTTAGTTTTTCCTAAGATCCACTGACTCAGCAATCAAAGTCCACCAAATCAGAGGTGATGGGACCCTCCAGTGGGCATTTTACATTATCTGGTGCTTTGCCTGGCTTCAGCAGGGTGCCACTCTCCCATTCTTTTCTTGACTCTCATAAGGACTAAGAAATTACCACACAAAAATTCTCAGTCCACCTGACCCCATGGGTCAGAGTCTCTGGGTGGTGTACTTCAGCACAGCCCCGTCAAAGCCACCCAGAGAAGACACGGGAAATGGCTTGGAGATAAATCAATGCATCAGTGCTTTCTACCCACCTCAAACCTTACCCTGCCTTAGCTTTTATCTATTGTCTCTCTGGCTTCTCACAAGTTATGAAAAGCCTTTTGTAGTGCTCTCTTCCCTTCTATAGCCAGCACTTCCTAAGCATCCAAGCGCCTTGCATTTTCCACAGCTGGCCTCTAAGACAGTTGCAGCCTCGGGCGCAGGGCTGGGTATATCGGCTATGGTCATGATTTATTTTTGGGATGCAGGAGTATGCCCACATCTCAGCAGCTGTGAATGCTGGCATGTGCTGGGGACAGGAAAGGTTTACATTGCCTGGATTCCAGGGGACTGATTTAGAGCGACTCATTCTGAGGCAGTTGGCCAGATAAAACCCATGCCGACTCCCCCTGGAAAGCTACCACCTAAAACAATATGGTCTCATCTTCTGCTCTAGGGCAGTGCCCTCAAGGAAACCAGCCTTCTCTTTGGTTCCTTTTTCTGCTGCACCCCCAGTCCCTGGTGGGCAGAAGACAGCGGGCATGTGCTGGGATTGTGTGTTTATCTCCTGTGTATGTCTATTATGTGTATGTCTTTTCTTAGGAATGCAGGGTGCCAAGCCCACCTCTCCCACCAAAATATGGGGAATCAGAGCTGTACTGCCCAGCAGCCATGTGTGTTGATGGAGAGGTGATTTGGGGTTGGTTTTACTTTGAGTCAGCATCCTCAGACCACAATGAGACAGCAGGTGATTAATTTCTGTCACTTTTTGGAACTGTGACCAGCCTGTAAAATGTTTTGCCCTAACACAAACAAGATATGATGCAATGATTAGGAGAACAACTAAACTCTGAACAATTTCTATTTAATGACTGTTGTGATGACAGTAATGGCTGCACAGTTCACCCTCTCTGAGCATGCATTTCTGAGTGACGTAATACATTTCAAGCTTTAAAGCACCCTTGTGGTTGTGATAAATGAAATTATTCAATAAATTAAACATGGTTTAGAGAGAAAGAGAGTCGGTGAGTGCTGGCTGATACTTGGTTCATGTAAAAATAAAGCAGCAACAATCCTGAAGCTTTTCTTTGTGCAAAACACTTCTTGTGGTTTGTCTTGCTCGTGGTGCAGTGTGAGGCTCTGTAACCTGTTTAAGCTGCCTTGCAGGAATCAGCTCTGTCTCATCTGCCCCTGATTCACTGCATGACAAATGCTATCTCCCCTGCACAACTGGGAATAGAGACATGTCCTGAGATCGCAACCCATGAAAAATCTGGGTGGGACAGCATATATTTTAGAAATGCCTGATGCAAGTAAATTGCTAAAGCAATCCCTTTTTATATGATGGCTTAATTAACAACCATCATGTTACTTCAATTAATATGATTCACAGTGCTTAACAGAAGACTCCTTTTCCAAGGCAGGGACCATCCCATCCCTTTATGATTTACCAGGTTTTTCCTCACTGGTGTAAGGAGAAGAGAAAGTCCCTTGTCTGGTTCCTGATCTGGCAAACTCCAGCACTCCAATGTGCGAGAACTGGTGACCAGGCAAATCACAACCAAAATCACTTTTGTCTGGACCTGGAACCCATCAGCAGCAGGCTGAGGGTGTCTGAAGATTCCAGACGGAGTGGAAGGTAACCCCTGTAACACTGCCAACCACAACAGGGAGAACTTTGAGCAGAAGGTGCACAGTCAGCTTGCTAATATTGAGCGAAATTTCTGGAAACTATTGCGATCCTTAACATTTTAAAAGGATGTTTGTGTCCTGAGCATTTAAACTGTAAGGGAATTGGACCATGCCTCTCTCTCTAGACTGTAAATAATTTGCAGTGAGAGCTGTTTTTATCACTGTGCTTCAAACAACACTCAGCATATTGCTGGAACCAATTATATAAATAAATTATATAATATTACTTTGGGTAACTTCAATACCATGCTGAGCAGTCGGTAGTTGAAAACTGAAAGATGCCCAAGCCAAATTTGAAAATAAGGAGATAAAGCATTAGATAATTCAGTCATATTTGGTATAGTTTTTATTATCTGTAGCAGCCTGGTAATATAGAAAGATATTTGCATTAAAATACTATTGTTCCTCAGAACAGATATTTTTATATTGCTTTCTTTATTGTGTTTAATAACGTATTATAAGATGTGCTGTAGTCATAACACGTTAAAAATTTTCTGTAGATACAACATTTACTTTTGATTAAACAAATGTGCTGGGAGTTTAGGGTATCCCAGTGTAATTTAATGCTATTACTGTGCTATTTTTGTACAGTTAATTGAATTGCAGAATGGGCTACTTCAAGAAAATATGAAGAATATCTTTCTTTGTTTCTAAAACTTTAGGTAAACAAATTTATTCCTACATGGTTAAGTGATGAATATCTCATACTATTGAAGTTCAAAACAAGTCATGTTTCCCTACTTAAGCATAATTTATTGATAATGGCAAAAAGTTAGTTCTCAAAATACAGATTAAAAAGCAAAGACCCAGATGAGCAAAGTCAGCAGATAGCAGATATGTTGTGCTGGACACACCACTAGTATAAACAGATTAAAATCCATGTTGCTAGAGAAATGGAAGGTCAAGATTTTTAATCCTTTCTTATTCAAAGATTCTCTCCTGAACATAAAAGAGAGGTAAGTTTCTCTGTACTAGAAGACTGTGTGTACAAGAAAAATATATTAAAAAAAAAAAAAAAAAAAAAAAGAAAGAACGGAAACAGCAAGATCAACTGGTTTCAAAGAAAATGGCGCCAGTGAAGGATAAAAGTGGGAGAGCAGCGAACACAAAATTATCAAGGGGTAAAGAAGGGAAGGCAATAGATCTCATGACAAAAGGTCATCAGTGGCTGGGAAAGGCACCACTCACCACTTCCTTCTTACCTTTGATTTTCAAACATGATGATGCCTCTATATAGAAGAAATTACAGACATTACTCTCTGCTGCATTTTGGCAGGACACTGACTTTTTATGCACATTCTATATACTTTCAATCTTGCAATCCAGAAGGCATTTGACTAATAGAGCGGTGGGTAATGACCAAGACTGTGCTGCAGGAGGTGAAGGAAAAATAGAAATCTCTGGGCAAAACACTGCTTTAATACTATTAGTCATGGCCATATAAGCACAGCCCTCTACATCTGCCCACAGCAAAGGGGAAGCTGTCTCTGTTCAGGTTACCAGGTCAAGGTGTCCTTGACGTAGATAACTTGATCATTAGCTTCTTAGCACAAAGTTTGAGCTTTAATATGTATTACTTAGCTGCATATCATATAACCTCCCTGAGTCTGTGTTGCAGACTATCCTTATCTAAATGATTAACATTAGATCATGAGTGGTGGCTAAAAAAAGGTGCAGGAAAGATCAAAACAGTGCCCTAATTAAGCAGCATCCCCTTGAACACATTTACAGTGTCAAGGTGACTCCTCAGTCAGAGCTCCTCAGCCCAGCAACAGGGTTGTTTGCCAAAGCCTAGAGGAGAGCGGTTGAAAGACAGCAATCTGCTCAGGGCCTGATTCCTGGAATAGGGAAGAGAGGAAATTCTCACTTGCAAAAACTGGCATGCAGAGGAGCTGAGCCCAAAGTGTAACCAGGGCTCAGTTCACCATAGAAGGGGCTGCTTGAGTTATGCATCCCCAAATCATGAATTTAATTTCAGACGGAGGTCCCACAGCATGGAAAGGGCATCGTGCTCAGCTGACATGAAGGTATAGCCTGCAGACTGAAGTAAGAAGACATTAATTCATTACACCAAGAAAAAAGGGAAGGGCCCTGACTACTTCTTGGAAAAGGTGCCCTTAGGGAGCTGGGAGAGGTCTCAGGAGAGGTGAGACAGGCAACAGCTGGGGTCAGGGAAATGTGAACTATGTCAACAGCTCATTCGAGGAACATAAGGTCACATTTATAGTATCTGCTGATGAATGGCAAGGTTTTCCTGTACATTCTGGACAATCTATCCTGTGCTGTTAGAAATCATAAAGTAATTCAATAAGGTGATAAGGGTGTAGCTTGATACTCATCAAGTCTGAAATCTCAGTTTCTGCAAAGAGTCACGCCCTTCTGCTTCGATGAACTGTTGAATAATAAAAGCCTTTGGACTTGGCATTCAATGAAATGTGAAATCGAGGTTAAATGCCAGTACTTCAGTCCAAACACTTGGGGCTGGTTGAGGTGAGGCAATCAGTCACTGCAAGGGCATAGGGATGCCTCACACTATCAACCATTTCTTCCCAACCTTTTGAACCAACTTCAACCAACTGAAAGCTAAAAACTCCTACTTGGGTAGAAACTTCTCTCCCCTATTTTTTTACCTCACTCAAAAACCTTGAATTGCACTTTAAAATAGTTGACAATGTGTAACCTTAGGAAACCACATTCCCAGTGTTCAAACATATTTTGGGACTTTGCTAATATGATATTAAAGTGTATGAGACACGCTGGCTACCATTTGGTCTGAAGGAAACAACAGATGCCAGGTAAAATAAGAATCCAGTGCTGCCAGTTGCAAGGCCTGGAGGAAATACCAGAGATGACGATGGAGTAGAGGATGGTGATAATTCTAGGCTATGTCTACACAGCTTGTCAAGCACAAATAGGGAAACTCTGGTGCACCCCCTGACCCCATGCTCTGCATTCATGCCACCAACTCTACTCAGTCAGCCTGTTGGTATGAGCATTGCATAAGAAACTCTGAGCTATAAATTTGGTTTGCTTCTAGGTGAAGCAACCTCAGAAGCCATGTAAGAAAGATTGCTTAGATGTAATTTTTGTCAGATAGGATATATGGTTGCTGTCAAGGCAGTAAAATTTCATCTGTTCTGTCCGCACAACAAAACATCTGTCTCACATCTGACTTCACCCACCTGCCTGCATGTCCCTCCATTCTTTGAGTCTCATCTGAACACAAGTGTCAGAAGGTTGTTTGTGAATGTGGACTGCACTGTGCCCCTGGACCACTCTACACAGATGGTATTTGTCCTCAAGAGAACTCTTTCCTGTGGCACTTGCATGGAAAAATTGAGTCTCAGGCCGGATTTCTCCCCTGGTCCTGGTAGGAAGCAACTTCCAGTGATATCCTCCATCATCAGGGGAGCACACACAAGAAAGCTGTACATGTTTTCTCCATTTCTAGGATGTATTTTAGTTTTTGGCCTTTCCTCTTTAGTTTCCTGCTAGTTAATTCTTGCAGAGGAGGGCTTTTATCTCTCCTTCTCCAAGCTTTCCTCACTGTGCTTTTTGTAAATTCTTAATTTCAAAGGTGTTCTTCAAAGACCTTTTGTTCCCTCCTGTATCTAAGTGAAGCTTAATTGTCCTCAGATAAAGGTCCTTACTGTTTCACAAGAGGAGAATGAAACAGAAGCTTCTGTGGTCTTAAATGCAAGATACACATGAATACAAAAACTATGGATGAACCGTTTCAGATGATAGAACAGGAAGGCTGTTCAGAACTCTGGCTTTATGGAAAAAATAGCCAGAACTGGGGTAGCTATAGCAACGTGCATATAGCCACGTTTGAGGGAAATCTAGCCCTCATAATGGGTAATCCAATGAAGCAAAATAAAGCAGATACATAAGTAAATCTAATAAAACTATTAAAATTAATTTAAGATTAATATAACAACATAAAAATCCTTTGCACAGCAAGCGACAATTTTAACTCTTCAGCCTCAGCAAGCAGTCAGGCTTATCACATCCCCAAACTGTGTTAGAAACAAACTGTTTCTTAGAAACCAACTTCAGTTGTCAATCTGATGCTTTATGCACACATGCACACACATATGCACCCACATTCCATGGGCATTCCGTCGCATCTGCTACCTGTATGCACAGTGCTTGGGTACATGTACATATTCTGCAATGCTTTTTAAAAGCCATCATGCTCTGTGATAATATCAGCAGTGTAATCCTTGCAGGTCACGCTGGTGCAGAATTTGTGCTCCTCTCCTCAAGAAGCAAAGGCCTTTGGCCTTGTCCTGAAGCAAGCAGCAGGCTGTACCCAGGACCTTGGGTGCAGCTGGAATTCAGCAATGACAAGGCAGCACATGCTGGGGTTGGAGCTGCTCCTTTACGATGTCCATCGTCTTTCCATCAAACTCACAACCTCCCCCTCTCCCAGAGCTGGAGACAAACTTCTCAGTGAGTGCAGCATAAGCGATTCCCTTTGTCTGAAAAGTAGTGAACAATTCCTAAAAGCACAAATTTACATTTTATGATTTTGGCCCTTTTTCTGCAGTTTCTCATTCTTGGAACTCCTTCCCTCTTTTATGATCCAAGCAGCCGCCCATTTTAATTTAAATCATTCCTTGAAACGCACTTTCTCTGCGAAGCCTCTGGCTACAGATGTCTGGATATGGCAGAAACAGTGTTTGAGTTCAGAACAAGGGTTTTGTTCGAGCAAATTGGGGGATAGCCACTTTTTATACCACACCTGATATTCCACAGAGTATCAGCATGCAAACAAAGATTTATTATTCGCTAGTCATTATTTCATTATTTTCTGCTTAAAAGAGATCCACTCATCTAATCACAGCACCAAGGGAATAGAAACATACCACGTCATTTAGTGTATCAATTACAGGCCTTAAATTAGGATGAGCAAATAGTCATGGTGAGTGGTTTGCCATTTTACCTGTTCTCTAGGGTGAAGAATGAGGTTCTGTCTGCGAGCAAACAAACAAGTGAGCATTTTTGAGTAATTGTTTGCAATCAATAGCTGAAGTGAGTATTTTTTCCAGCAGAACTCTGTCGTGAAGAAAAGCTGGTTTTAAAACAGGGTGAAAAAAACCAACTTAATTGTACTATTTTCAATCATCTCCTTTACTTGATTTGTGGAGTATCTTCTGTATCTATATGTTCTCTAAGTTAGTTTGCAGTGCCAGAGAGGAAGGGCTCCTTTTTGCAGTAACTGTCAATGCTAATATTCCTTATAACATTCAGCTAACAGTGCTGGGGAAAAAAAAATTAAAAAATTGAAAAGCAGGTTTTCTTGAGCTGCAGTGAAATGCAGTGGCAGAGGAGGGAAGAATCTCCAGAAAGCATTTGGGACAGAACCTCTCTATGCACTCCTTCTCCCGTGTGCCTGTGTATGCTGTCATGCACAGGCCTGTGTGCACACCATGGTGCCAAGTGCTTTGCTAAGCTGCTAAGCTGAGCAGCTCAGAGGAGGAGGAGCAGGTCAGGAGAATGACCACCACAAGCCCTTTTGGTCCTGTGTGTTTTGGTCGTGGGATTCCTTGCACAGAATACCAGCAGCAGATTTATGTGCTACACACAGCACGCCAGATAACACAGTCGTGGGAGGAATGCCCAGTTGTCTATGTGGGTGCAGAGTCCCATTTCTGAGTACCATAAATTCCTTCTAAGATCAGCCAAAATTGTGTCGACTCAATCCAAGACATCATTAACCTCAATAATTGTCTTGTCCCTTTAGTCTCAAGGCCCTATGATTTTTCATCTACTTTCTCTCTATCTGAAGGCCCAGAAAATAGGCTGGATAATGCTGGCTTAAATGCTCCATCAAGGACTCAGTGGATGGGAACAGCCGTCCTTCCCTGAGAAGAACCCAGCTGAATAAAGTTAGCAGAACCATTTGACACTAAATAATCAGGTAAATGATGATAAGCGCCTTGTGGTGAGACAGAAATATGACGTAAAACAAACCAAAGGCTCTTGCTAAACATTTGTGTTCACAGGTAAATATTGTGTGGCCACAGGCTGTCCATTCATAAGGTAGCACCAGGGGGTCACTGTGCGGAGTGTGGCCATTCCCCTTGGTGTCCCCTTCCCTCCGAGACCACAGGGGCCAGCTGCTGACCTTGGCCAGGGCTGTGCTAGGGGACTACCATCCCACACTGGCCTGAATTGCAAAAAGTCGTTAAAGAATTTTGACTACCTCATTTTTCCCCACAGTAAAAATGTGTGTGTATCTGCGTGTGTGCTTGTGTATGCAAAATACTGCAGGTATGAAAAATCCTATGGAAAACCTGAAAATCATGTCCTCAGTACCAAGTTAAGATGTAAACTGCCTTTAGTGCAAATACATCTTTTCTAGTTTCTTTGCCCTCTGAATCAAATCCAGCAGGTTGTTCCCTTCTTCCCCTCTGAGGAGATGAATGTTGCCACCCCTTTTGCTTGTGCAGTATGGGTGATGCCTGTGCTCCATCAAGCATTGCCTTATTAGCACATCCTGCAAAGTGATAACCACTGGTGTAAAGTCCTTGCCTAACATTTATAAACACTTCCTCAGAAGAAACGCCAGGCACTCCAATGCATTTAATTTTAGGGAAGCAGCTGGTCCAAAACAGTGGAGACTGTATTATTAGTCTCTCTCTCACTGGGGCAGGACTGATCATGCTTTCCCATGGAGTGAAGGGGCAGATGTGGGTTAGGAGCAGCTTTGGTGTCATCCAGGAGTATGGTTTTCACTCTACCAAGAATGTGACTGACCAGAGAAGGGGGCATGACCAAACTTGGTTTCAGCCAGCCATATCCTGCTGTGGTGGCAAACTGAGCTTGAGAAAAGGGTTAGGGATACTCAGAAGGGTGAGGTGCTGCATTTCAGGGGGTGCTGTGGTGAGGGGAGGCAGTAAAGTAATGAAATTACCTTTTCTTCAAAAATGAGGGCAATTCAATTTTCCTGAATTATTACAGGGAAAAAACCCTATTAGTAGAAAGGACTGTCCCTTTTGAAAGCCCAGAGAGCTGAGTCGTACCAGAATAACCACTGTTGTGTACAGACAGACTTAAGCTACAAAACCTCTTAGCTAAGCACATGTTCCTCATCCCAAGGGCAGTGAGGTGGTGCTGCCTGAGCCCCGCTTAATTACTGAGTAAGGAGAAAGCATATGGAAAACCTCAGGATGGAGAAGCAGCACAAAATGTCTTTGTAGAGTGCCTGTGCCAGTAACACTGCCCTGCATCCTGCTAGGAAGCAAGCCAGGGAGCAATGCCTCAGTGAGAGGAGCTCTGAAAGCCTTGATTCAATTTGTACCCAGCTCAGCTCCACGACTGTCTCTTAGCTGCTTCAAATTACTTTCTTTTTGGCAGCCCAGAAATTAAATGTTAACTCAGAGAACTGTATTAATCTCTATTAGGAAGGAGCTGGAGTCTAAATAGCTCAAACCTAGGTTTTCTGGTGTGTCAACTGAAGCAACATGCATTTATCCAATCTATAAATCAGTTTGTCTGGCAGACCAGCCAAAAGTAGGTGCCACAAAAATACAATAGTCTAAGCAAAATGTATATCCTGAAATTTTTATGACCTCCTTAAAAAAACCCAAAACAAATAAGCAAAGAAAACTATGAAAAAAACTAATAACAATCTGGGAAGGGTAAAAATACTAAAATAATTAAACATTTATTTATTTTAAACGCTTTCCCCACCACTGCAGAATACAATGGCATACTGCAGGTTTTCTGCTGCTATTGTACTGTTTATATAAGGGAAACTCCCTTTTAAGTAATTCTTATTTAAGAGAAGAAGCTGAAATTCTTCACTATAATACTCTATGCGGAGAAAATGCCTGCTTGCCATCTAAACTCATTTCTCTTGTTGAGGCAGTGGCCAGCACCACACTTTCAGGGGGAAAAAAGGGCAAGAAGTGCTAAAATGAGCAATTACCAAGGAACCTGCCCCTAGCAAAAGTTGCCTTCTAATCACTGTGCAATTTATTGTTATTTAAGGTCTAAAGCATGGTGATTTATATCCCTTGTAATTTGTTATTCTACTGAGTGCAAAGCTTGGTGTTTTTTATTATTCATGGGCCTTTTAAAATCTTATTTCTTTGCTGACCTCAATAATAGCAGCTGGGGCAGTAAGTTTCACAAGTTAATTATTGGTTGTGTATAAAGGCCCTTCCTGAAAAGAATTGCATTTTACTTACATTTGCCTCCTAATTTGCTTGATCCTCTCCTGTTCCTGCACTCTGACTATGAAAACTTCCTCTGTAAGGTTCATTATTCTGCTTTAAATGCATCCTCAAAAATCATTGCTCATTTGTCTTCTTTGTCAGCTCCAAGCCTGTGCATCCCTTTCTGTGCAGACAGAACCTTTGTGTGACCATTTGTACCATGAATACTTCCTCCATCAGCTGTCCTCTGGCAGGTTTTACCAAAGGGCTGCAGAATTGCTTTGCCTTAGCAAGGTAACCACACGGATGTTGGTAAACAACAGCAAAAATTCAGGAACTCTTCCCAAATTCTCTTCCTAATTAGGAAGTGAGCCCCTGAGCAGAGCTTTGGACCAGCCACGCTTGCACCGTCTGCAGAGCTGTCACAATGGGGAAATATATTGTCCCTGAACAAATCCTGCCTGACAGTACGGACTGAAAATAGTGCTTTGCTGGGGCTTGCCTCCTTCCATGGCCCTCGCTGGAGTCTCCCCCCTCCCACCACCTCCCCTGGCCTTCTCACTGCCCCCTTGGGCCAGGGCTCCTGTCTGCTTCCCCCTGAAGCACAGTTGTCAGGGCCAGAGGGCTTGTGCCCCACAGACCCAGTGCCAAAACTGCTTATCCATTTCCCTGAGGGAGAAAGGGGGGATCACTCATCACTGACTTCCCAGTCCTGCCCTATCCCAGCATCACTCTGCTCTTCCTCAGCTCACATGGGAGTTTAATTTCTCACTTGACTCTCTTAGGAGGTGAAAAACCTTCTTCCTACTTCATTTAGCCCCTGTCCGTGACCCCAAACCCTCTCCCACACTGCATGCCCAACCCCTGCCCATGCCTCTGACCTCCTCCTGGTGCAGAAATGCCTCACCTACCCCAGAGCATCTCCTGGCTTTTTGAGGTCTTGAAGCAGGGGCAGTAGAGCAGAGCTGGGCTGCCACAGAGCACTGTTTCCTGAGTGGTAACTTTTTCCATTGCTGCTTTTAAACCGCATGGTCCTGCCATGAGGAGTAAGTCTGGGCAGATGCTCCATGTTACAGAATTCCAGAGCAACCAATGCACAGCTAACAACACCAAGATGCACCCAAACTGCTCTAGCTGCAAAACATGGTTATCTGGAAACCAAAGATTCGAGGAGTGTCAGTGAAAGATGACAGGAACAAGATTTCCTGACTCGCAGTGTGCTCCCCTGTGGTTTCTTTCTTGGAACAAAGAGAAGGAGTTTCCAACCCCATCCCCATCCCCATCCCCAGCACAACAGTATCTCTGCCTGCAGTTGCTACTGTCTGCACCTTGCTTCAGAAGCAGGGATTAAATGACCCATGAGTATATATTTGTGGTGGTATGCAGTAAATCAAATATCCATTTGGGCAAGTCATGTCTGGTCTTCTAATTATCTTGAAGTATTTGATGTTGACATCTCGGGATCTCATCACAAATTTTGCATTATGTTAGTTTTATCTTTCTTTTTCTATTCTCAGCCTGTTGTCTGGATGTAGTGATATTAATTGAAGGCTGACAGCCATTTTTGAAATAGTAGTTCTGAGTCTTCCCAACTGCAGGAAAGGACTCTATAACCAGAAAAGAAATAGTACATATTTTACAGGGGTTGAAATTAATCTTATTAATTTGGTAGAAAAAATCCCAATGTGCTTTTTATTTACTTGTGCAGGGGAGATGATGTGGACATCTCAGTCATTTCGGAAGGTCAGGTATTTTCCTGATGTGTCTGAATCATGCAAGAAACATGAGTATTCATCCAATATTACTGGAAACCCTGATCCAGCAGTCCTGGGGAAAGTGAGATAGTAGGAGTCAAGGCACATTGGTGAGATGATGCCACCAGGGCAGCCATGGGCAGGAGATATGGGTGGGCTGAAGGGAAGATCCCTGTGACAGGCTCTGGAACTCACATGGAGAGGGAAGGACAGTGAACAGAGGGTGGCTGTGCAGGGGCACGAGATGTGTGTTTGCATGTGCCTGTGCATGTGTTTGTGGCAGGAACTGTGATCTTGCAAGGGAACATGCCCCTGAGTGCAAGAGGGGGAAGCACTTTTCCTTGAGTATGAAGAGAAGGAAAAATGGCAAAAGCCCCTTTTATTACAGCTAAGTGCCAGAGACTCCAGGGAAAAGCCAGGAGGTTTTGATACGCTTCTTTAAACAGGGAAGTTTTATTACTGCATGAGGTAGGTGCCCCTGTTGGTTTGGCTGGCAGGGGAGCACGGGTGCAGGGTTTTACAGAAGGAGAAGACACAGGTTGCTGAGGTGGGAAGGATGGGAGAGTATAGGACACCGTCTGAAGGAAGCGGTAGAAAGAGCCAGTACACCCTAAACAAAAGAGTGACGTGGCTGTACGAAATGATGTGGCATCTGAAAGCAGTTTGGAAGGACAAGACAGGAGACACAGAGCTCTGCAGCTCTTCCCTTGTCGGGCCACATCGTTGGCTGAAAATGTGTTGGGTTGGGCAAATCCCTGTTTGGACTGTGTGATCTCCCCAGAGCTGTGGAACTGATAGGTCATCCCATGTGCTGGCTCAGGCTGGAAAGGGCACAGCAAACCATGGCAATCCTGACAGCCCTGCCCAGCTCGGCCCTGTCAGCAGCATCTGCTGGCCTTCAGACATGTTATAGCTCCCTTGAATAAACACCTGACAGTCTCTAGGGGTGCTTCTAATCTACTGTGGAAATGGGCACTAAAGCACTTGGCTCTGGTTTCTGCCTCTTCCTCAAGTTCTCTTGAGAAACAGCTCTCTCTCCCCACCTTTCTAAACCACAGCTGGCTGTGCCTCCAACAACATATCCCTGTAAGGGGGTCCAGCAGCTACAGAAACTGGGGCTTTGCAGGAGGCCAAGCTCTGTTTGTAGAGCTGCTTCACGGAGCAATGGGCAGTGCTGCACCACATGGACCAGCTGGGTGAGAGAGAGAGAGCTGCCAGGGCTTTGCTGGGGTGACCTAGGAGCTTGTGGAAAAAAACCATCATGATCCAAGAAGTCCTGTCCTGTAACCAGCATGGCCATGGATGGGGGATAATGCTGAATATATGCTAAACGGCCTGTCCTGGAGATATGAGTTACAAAGCAGTGTAAAGAATACCCTGGGAAAATCCAGGAAAGCTCTGGTCCTATAGTGCTGCAGGGAAACAGCGAGTTTGGGGATGCCACAGTTTTCCTTCTCCTGATACAATTCCTTGTTCAGCATTAGAAGGAAAGGACCCCACCGTGCCCACCACCTAGAAGGAGCTCCTACTTATCTTAGCTGGTGTCACGCGTATAATTGAGGAGGATATCAGAAAGAGAAGCTCAGAGCATTGCATTCAGTCTCAGGACAGGACAGCTATGAGTGCTGACTCACCAGGAGCTGCCTTTACTCTAGAAGAAGAGGATTTGTCCACAACCAGCAATTGCAATGTCATCTCTATTTGATACAGAAATCACCCCTGCAAATGCTCTACAGAGAAATATTTCCCTACAAATGCACCTCAATTCTAATAATGAAATTGTGAGACTTTTTGCAATATTCAGTGCAAGACAGGACCTGCATAGCATGGAGGGTGACAGCACCCAGCCTTTTCCCATCTAAGAAATTACCCAGAAATGCTGTACAATGACAGCCAGCCTGACCTTTTTCCAGACAGCAACATCAAATTATCAAGCCAAAAAAAAAAAAAAAAAAGAGAAGCAGTCCTAAGAAGGAAAGTGAGCTCTGGAAACCAAGTAATTTAATGTCCTTTAATGTCTCCAGCCAAGCTTCATATCACTTGGAGCAGTAACAAAAAAAAAAGAAAGTGGCAAAAAAAATCAAACTGCCTTTCATTCCCATGAGGAGGTCACAGAGTTTATCATGTCCAAAGGCTTACTGCCTGGCCCAGGGGCTACAAAAGCCAGCAGGAAGCATTCCCTCAGAAAATGATACATCTTTCCCCCTTCTGTTGGGATTTTGTTTCTCTAATCAGATAAAACCACGTATTATATTCAGTATCTGTAGAAAAGAAAGATATGAGATGGTGCCTTTTATTCAACTCCTTTAAGGTCTTAAAGAGAACCATAACAAAAAGTCCAGTCTACCTGCCTGACCGCTTCTCTCATCTCATAAAAGATAGAAAAGCTGTTTGTGTATTTTCTTTAAACTTTAGCTCAGAAATCCAGGTTCTCTCTCTTTTTCTTCTTTCAGCTCAGACTTCCAGGCATGCCCCTTGCTGTCATACTTGATGTGAGCACTGAGGACTTGGAGAAAGCCATCCACCTGTGCCTTGTAGCAGGAGAGCCTGTGGAGTACCACTACCACTAGCAAAGCAACCATGCAGGTGAACCCAAATGTGCTCAGCTCTTTGCTTCTACACATTGAACTTCCAGCAGTAGAGAGTTTCTCAAAAATCATATGACCTTGTCTCTTCAGCAAATAGTAGAGAAATATCACAATCCACTTCATTACTCCTCTCAATGGGCATGAACAAGGCTACCAGATAACTACCTTACAGGTCAAAAAAATTAAGCTAACATTTTAGGACTTCTTTGTACACTTTTAGAGTAATAACAGAGGAAAAAAACTTGCCTTAAACAGAAGTTGCTATCACAGAGACATCAAAGCTTTTAAGCTTGGGCTGTTGTAATACAAGATGATCCTAAAAATTGCCCCAAAACAAGAGCTTGTTAAGCAGGCAGGTACTTACAGGCTGAGCAGGCTACAGAGCCCATTTCTACCATAATAGCTACCAGCTATTCTCCTGTGCAAATACACTCTTCAGCTACATGGCTGCAAGCAAGCTCATATCTCAACAGAAGGGAGAAAACACCCTTTTGGTCCTTCTACAGCAGCTGCCTGACATGGGAATGTGGTTTGAACTTGCAGAGGAGGGAGAGGCAGGGCTATACCTAAGAACTCACTGTGGTTGAAGTCAGTGAAAGTCAATGTTTAGCCCCCTTTTTTAACTGACAAGTCTTACAGCATTTCCCCAACATTTCCAAGGGAAGTAGAACTATAAAGTGCCCAGCAACACATGTTGACTAGGCTTAAATAAGGGACAGAAGGTCTGAAACTGCCTTTCAGCAGCTATTAAGGCTCCAAACCCCAGTGCTGGAAAAGTGGTGATCTGTGAAGGGGATAAGTGTGGCTTGCAGCAGCAGAGCAAATGGAGCACTTCCAGCTCCATATCCCCATGGGAAATTTTTCTTTAGGAGGTTCACAAGCTAATGACAATCACATAGACAAGACCTGGCAAAAGGGAGTGACAGCTCATAAACCATCCATAGAGGTTGAGAAAAATTTGAGCTGTGTCGCTGACAAACTTTTGTTCATGATCTGAGGGCAAGATTTACACTCTTGGGAGAGATTTGTGAGACAAACCAGTCATGGTGGAGTTTAACTCAATACCCTGTGGTCGGATAGGAAAAGGGAGGCCCCAGGATATGGAGAGCACTTAGGGTCATTCCTTCACTAACGCCCAGCTACTGGGACTATGTTTAAATGAAATCAAGTATGAGCAAGTTCTTGCTGTGCACCTTTGACTTTCTTCAGTCAAATGACCCCATAGACCATAATTACTCCAGAAACTGGCCTGGATCCCACCTGTAGGACTGCATGTGTAAAAAGGGCTTAAGGCCATCACCAGTGAATTCATTCGCTAAGGCCCTGCCACAGCCCGGGAGGCACACTGCACCAGGCTGCTTTTGAAAGGTAGGTCCCTGCACCTGCCCTCTTTGTGGCTTCTTCCCTCGGTAAGATTTGCTTGAGCATCAGAAAAATCCCTCTAGGTAGCCTGAGCCATCCTGGCAGCTGGAAAGATCTGCACCCTCTGGGAGAAAGAAAACCAAGCTCATTCAGTTGTTTTTCAGGAGGAGCCAGGGTTATCCTAGCAGTTGAGCTGGTTGCTTGCCAGGAGGAGCAAGGGAAGCTAGGAAGGAAGTTTCTAAGGAAAACCTCAGTCTTTGGCATAAAATGCGTGGCACAGGACCCAGGGATGAGGTTGGCCTGTGAGTCAGGACCTGAAGACAAAGTAATTATTGATGCTTGAGCATCATTTGCAGAGGAGAGAGCAGAGCTGTGTACTCTTACAATTACACCTGGAAGTGATGAGGCACAGAGATGCAGCACACCGTGTTTTTTTAGACATCACTGATATTTCTGCATGAGCCTGGGGGCTCTGGGAACTGAGGGTTTCAGTCAACATAGGGCTGGGTGCATGTTCTGGAGACTTTCAAATGGAGCTTTAATAGGTCTGTCGTGCTTATCAGCGTCTCTAAGAGCTTCGGGTTTAGATAAGCAGTGCAGAGGATGCATATTTAAACAAATGTAGGGAAGACTCTTATTTTTTCATCTATCACTTTACAGGTTTCCTTTCTAACCTCCTCAGGATGTAAGATGCTTGTGTGTATATGTGTGTGTGAGTGTGTTTCGCATTCCGTCTGGGTTGTGATTAATTTAAGGTTAAGGCAGTCAATATAACTCATTGTATGTATTTCAATTTCTAGATACATCATGTACAAAGGGTTGTTCAGGAACATGTCTATCAGCCCATCTTCTTTCAGCATCTTAGAGAAGAGAGAAAAATCATTAGGAAAGAATATGTATTTTGAATAGTCAGAATTCTTTATTTTGTTCTGTATGGACATTTTCTTTCTTAAGCCTGCTAGTTTATCCTGAACCCTTGGACTTGAAAAAATCCCATATAATTAAAGGATTTTTTTTTTCTTTCAGCAATAAAAAGATAATTGAAGGGGGAAACAATCTATTCCTCTCATGAATAATCTTCAACTTGGGTCTATGACTGCTCTGTGGTCAGTGGTTTGTTGACCACTATGGTCTGGCTGTGCAGGCTGTGAGGAGACTCTGGATTCTGAAGATCTCTGACCTCTTTGCCAAGCAGTGATGCCATGAGCTCCATCCCAGCTGCCAAGGTCTGCTCTCGCCCCCAGCACCACAGCTGGAAATTGGGCCTGGGAGATGGTGGGAGCAAAGCGTGTTATGCCAGAGCTCAGTGCTGCAGTGGGTGCCTGGGACAGCTGTCCTAGTGGGAGAAGCAACCTGCCAAGAGAGCACAATTGGCCCAAACTGGATGAGTACTGAATGAGATTACTTGTGTTAAAGTTGTCATGTGGTTGCACTTGCTGGACCACCCCCACAGCTCAGTTTATTCCCTGTAAAGGTCCTTTGTGATTTCCTCTGTTCTTACTGAGAGGTCCTGTAAGGGGCATCACAGAAGAAGAAGAGCAGCTTTGAGCAACCTAGAAGACTTAATTAGCTGGACAAAATTTACCATGGGTATAACTAGGGGGCAAGGTATGACACTTCTGCAAGTGTTACTCATCCAACATTCTACATTTAATCATGCATTTCTGAAACTATTCTGTGCCTAAATTGTCACTGCTGAGAGCAGTCCTGGTATAGCCCTTGTTATTGTGGTCCAAGACAACACACAAGAATGTGGGCTTTGCAAACCTTTTTTATAAACTAACTTTGGAGTTAAATCATCTGTCCCTGTCTGGATTTATAGGCAACCTTTTTTTCTGGTTAAATGGTTATTTAAAGATGACATGAGACTATAGTGTGCTTTGTCTGCCAAATTTTTGTCTCACTCTTTCTTGGACTGTGATTGAGGTCCTGCTTCTGCCTGTGCTAAAACTAATTTGCTACAACTAAGAGTTGTAGCATTTATTTTGATACTTCTGTGCCCAATGCATTCATATGAGCACTTGCTGGGCTGTGGCACTTTCATATTTGTGCCTTTAATCTAAGCAGTGCCTCATAAACGTTCCCCACATCACCTTTCTACGGTGGCCACCCACCACAAATATCTGCAGTTCAACAGCCAGGGAAGGTAGATGGGCTAAATAATCACATTATTATAATAGTTGTATATTAGGGGACCACAACTGCTGCCCAAGATTTGGACCTCCCCAGTGCTTAACAAATGCACACCAATTCAGCCCCCTCCTCATCCTCTGGCAGGTTTCCTTTGGAGCAAACAGGACAGGGGAGGCCAGCAGAGAGGATATCCTGTATGAACACAGGCCTGGAAGCTGGGGCATGCAAGAATGGAGGGATTTGTCCAGGGTCGTGGAGGAAGTCTGCGAGGAGGCAAAAATGTTACCCAGGCTTACTGTGTCTCAGGACCATCCTCTGTTCCAAACAGGGAATAATGGCCAGAAACTGCACAGAAATCAGGAAGTTTTAGCTACTGGACACATACTGATATTGTGAAATTTCGTTTTGTTTGGGTGACTGTTCCTGTTTCCCCAAAATTGCCACAAGTATTTTGGAAGTTGGACTGCTACCTTTTCATCAAAACACATCCAAGCCTGGGAGGGCCAACAGTGGAGCCGAGGGTTCATTATGACAGGACACTGTAGCACAGGGAAGGTGCATCTCACCGTAGTCTGAAACCACTGATTTACAGCTCCCTTGCAAATCCCCAGCAAGCCTTTACCCTCTATGGGTCCCCTATTGCCTCTTCACCCTGAATCAGTTTTTTGTTCTGCTGATAAAGTCATTATCTTTCCTTCTTTCTTTGACCACATTGGGCGCCCTGACCTTGCAAAAATGAGACAAAATACCACACAGGGACCTAATGATTTAAATATGAGACTGCATATTTCATCTTGAAATTCAGACGATCTTATTAAAGTGTGGAGGGAAAACAGGCAGAAGTACAGCCTTTTGTGTTTGGTTGGGTACATGTATTATTTATGATGTAGAATGAATGACTGATTACCTTGAATCTTGATATGTGAGTCAAATGAAGAAACGTTACCTCTTTATATGCAATGCTACAGGAAAGTGGTTTCTTCAAGCCTCTGATGTGGGAAAAGCTGGATTATGGCACATTTCGTATGTTTAATCTGCAGCTGAAAGGTAAACAGGCAGAGTTGATTTAACAACAAGGACCTACAGTCATCTGTGGGGCAAATTCCATTGTATTTAACAGTATGGTACCGGAGCTGTATCTGGCCAGTATTTGCTGATTAAAACTTCATGTAATGGCAATGTGATTACTGGCAGAGCAGTGACCTTCACCCTTGCAACTCTGCTTCAAGGGCCAGAGAGCTCTGCAGCTGAATAATAGACTCATGTCTGCAGAAGACTTCAGTCATAAAAATCAAGGCACTTCTCTGACTTTGTGATTTTCCCATAATGGCCATCAGGATAGCAGGTGAATTAATCCATTTTTCACACTGCCAAAACGACCTCTAAATTATTACAGACAAAGAGAGGAAGACTGTGAATTCGTATTTAGTGGGAAAAGACTTGGGTCACCAACTTGCATACTCTACCTTTAAAGCCATAAGTAATAATACTGTCAGGAGGTATTTAAAAATAATTTCCACTCCATTCTTTAAGTTACTTTTCTTATCACCTAAATGGAGAGGCCAACTCCATTTCTGAGCACAACTAGAGGCTGTGAGAAACAAAGTCCTTCCCTTCCCTTCCCTTCCCTTCCCTTCCCTTCCCTTCCCTTCCCTTCCCTTCCCTTCCCTTCCCTTCCCTTCCCTTCCCTCTCCTCCCACAGGACTCCTGACAGCAGGAGCTTGATCATTTCCCAACCACTGCTATGCACAGCTCAAGCATTTTCCTGTTGCATACACTGACCTGTGAGTGTTGCCTATCTTCCTGGTATGTTTACATAGAGCACATAAGAAAGGACAGAGCACCCACACAGATAAACTAGCACAGACATACTCCACTGACATGAGTTTAAATATAACTAGAGTTTGCAAGGCATTCTAAGGTGAAAAGCTTCACATAATTGCTGACTACCCTTAAAAGTTGTATTTCTTCTTTTTTTTTGCTTAACTTACACTGTCTGTAAGCGATGACAACTGAATAGGCGATTATCTCACAGGATAATGGCTTTCTGCTTCTGCATCGTGCTGAGTTAAATTGGAGATACCCAGGTGTGAACAAGGGAGGGATGTTCATTTCCAAAGCAGAGAGACACACAGTGACAGGTTTCTGCTACCAAAGCTTTATTCCTCTCTTGTAAAATGAACTTACGAAGATATTGTAAAAGTAACTCTGCCTGTTGCAATATGTTCCAAAAAATTGACTCTCATTTCTGTTGTCTGCTGCCTCTAGATATTAGCAAAACCATTTCAAGTCCATGCCAGATACTTGGGTTATTTTAGCAGACACCTAAAATAAATGAAAGCACTCCTCCTCCTCCAGCAGATTTTGATAGCCTGATCCAGTGAAATAACTAATACCTGAATAATCTCATTGACTTTCTGCAGCTTTTTGGCACAGCGAGGCACTGGTCGCCATGAGGGCTTTGCTACACAGAAGGTGTACTACTGCAAAGGCTTGGCTACACACAAAATTGTAACTACACTAGTATAGTAAAAATGGTTTAATTTCCCTAGGGTAGAAACAGTTATACCAGTATAAAGAAGCTTATTTATGCTTAAATTTCTATTTTCATACAAGCAGGCGAATAAGCTGTACTAGTATAAAGCACCATTGTGCCAGCACAAGTGTCCCTAACCAATGGTTCTATTGGTTTATCTATTTCAGTAAAAAATATCACACCTCGAATGGAAATAGCTGTACCAGTACAAAACCTGAGTCGAATGGGCCTGAGCAAAAACTTTAAAGACAGTCTCTTTTTTTCCCCCCTCAATACTATAAAAGCTGTCTTAATAAGTGATCTGGATGGGTATTTTTTGAGCACTGGCTTGAACTACCTTTCAGTACTCATTGGCAAATGTGGGTTAAATATTCAGTAGACTGATAGCATGAATAATAGTTCTTGCAAGGAATATTGTATTTTAATCCCTCTTATTCTTTTCCTTTTTAAGCAGCAATTAATGGCCTGTGTAGAGATACTGGTGTGAACAGGGGCTGAGTGAGAAGCTGTGCTCACTAGGGCTGCCTGAGCACTCTGCTGACTCAACATCCCTTCCCCTGGAACTGTGCATTGCCTTTGGGGCCAGTTTGGGTTTCCCTGCCTGACCCCACAGCACAGCTGGGGGGACAAAGCAGGACAGGATGGTGCTGACAGCTGTACCCACACCCCACAGACAGACAAAGGAGTTTCAGAAATCAGGCAGATCAAACCACATGGCAGAACCTGTTCCCTTAAAAACAGAAAAATGCAACCCTCATCATACTGGATACTGGTCTCATGATTTTGTGGGTCTGACTCATCATTCTTCATCTCTGAAAATTCTGCCTCACACACTGAAAAATAAAATCTGCTCCTAGGCACAGGTCAGGTAGAGCTGGGATGTATTTTTTATGAAACCAGGTTTACGTCTTCCATTTGGTATTTCACTGGCAGACTTCAGTGCTGGACTGGTTTGCTGCTGTGGAGAATAAGGTTACCTGCTCCTGGGAGAAAACTCCCTTGGCACGTTGAACCCATTTTTTCTAACACTACCTTTGATTTTTGGTGACAATTTACTGTCCTGGGCATATGAGGCAAAAAGGCCATTTTTGCCATTTTTGGAAAATTTTCTTCTGGTTAAAGGTATGGAAAGGGAACTGGCTGAATTTAGTTTTGAAATCTCATTTACATTGCATCTTTAGACATGTAACATGAGATCTGCATTCCGAGGCAAACAAGAAATCCTCACCTTTTGTTCACAGTTTTGGGAACATGCAGCACATTATTGCCCTGGGTTGGGCTCTATGCTGTCAGTTAGTGCCAGGAAAAACACTTTGGAAATGAGGTACTGCACCTTGCCATAGACCAGCAGCTCTTCTGAATCATGGCCAAAAGAAGGGGGGGGATGAAGGGAAGTACAGGTTGTCCCCAACCCCTTTATTTTTGTTTGTGCAACTATTGTGCTTACCAAGTTTTGACTTGTTTTAGAATTGGGATTAAAATCCTCAGTCTTTCCACTGTGAAAAGAAGGGCAAGTTGTGTGCCTGTGCTGATGTAAGGCTTTTCCTTGAGAACAGGACTTCTCCTGTGCTGGGTCATTTGTTGTGAATTTTATTAGCTGGAAATAGTCTCCTTTGCCTCCCAAGTGCAGTGTGTAACACAAGATCCACTCTTTGCAGATCGTGCCCGGTGATTTAGAACGTGCAAATGATTTAAAACGATCCGTGCTCCCTCCACGCCGTGTTGCCTGCCTGGGCTGCCATCCTGTGTTTATACAGGGGCTAATAGAAAGATCCTTGTTAAGGCACTCGGGCACTGCTGAAGCACCAGTGTCAGGAACTTTTTCCTCTTGGACCTTCCCTTGCGGATAGCGGGCAGTACAGCTACAGGTGGGCAGGAAGCTGTGATGGAGATACTGGTTATTTAACTATCAGGCAACTTCTATCACCCAGAAAATCTGTTTCAAATTTAGCAGCTGGATTCTAAATCCCTCTTGTATTATATGTTTGTTGGAGATGTGTCTCATTATAGACACAAGTACCTAGGAGCATTATCTAATATTTCATACTAAATGCATTTGAGAGAACAGATAAAAACACCAGGGCATGTTAAGGTGTCTGGTATAAAAGCCAGGGCATCAGCTGTTTTCTCTGCCCCTCTGAAGCTTGAACGATACCAAGAGAGGTTGATTTTGTTTCTTATATGATCCATACTTACTGTATTTAGTATACAGACCAGGAAGCTGTATGACTTGGAAAACAGGACCAAAGAATGGCACAGGAATCCCAGGCTCCAGTCCTACCTCTGCCACTAACAACTTGGATGACCTCAGGCAAGTCACACGACTGCTTTGCTCTTCTGACTTTTCTAGTTTGTAAAGGTCTTTGGGGCAGGGACAGTCACTTACGTGGTGATTGCACAGTACCAAACACAGCAGGACTCAGGAGCTCAATTAAGGCTTGTATTTACAAATATAAGTAAATAGTAATATAAATAGAAGGCATTCTGCCTGCTCAGCACACTGCTGCTGCAGAGGATTAACCCATTCCAGAAGTCCAATGTCTTCTTGACCGCTTTGATGCCAGGACAAGATGAATAAAACATGCTACTCATTACTTTTAAAAAGCATTTGCATAAAATATATTGCTATATTTTACTACATTTTCCTATTATGCAAGCCCACCTTTATGTGGTAAGATTTATTGCATGCTAAGATTTATTGACTTATTTCAGCATGGAAATGACTATTAAGATTGACCTGTCAGCAGTTTTTAATTTAATTGCTCTTTGATCCTTCAGCCTTGAACATATTTGCATTTGCAACTAAGCATCTCTTGGCAACACTTGTAGAATACGGCAGAAGCAGTCGCTGAGGTGCAGAGTCCTAAGGAAGCCTGTGAGCTTCTCCATTTCTGGATGTGGACCATGCTGAGTTATTGCAGGTTTTCAGTCTCACTTTACAAGTGTGCTTTTGGGTGGCAAAAATACTCCTTTGTTTCCCTAACCTTTTAATCCTACTCTGAGTATAGAATAGGTGGAATCTCAAAGGAACATTTTCCAACCTGAAATCAAAACCAGCTATATCTACATCTGCCCATTATCTGTGTTCCCTGTCCACTTTAAGTGCACAGGCTTAATCCTCAGGGGTAGGGGGATGAAACCTGTGGCCACTCTGCATGAAAATATGTCTTCAGTTGCTCTGTAATATAAAGCAAAATCTGGAAGACTGATGATTTCCATGGTGTTTATATGGAAATTTATTACATAGCATCCTCCTCTGTGGGGAAAACCAGCACTACTGCACAACCTAGTGCAAAACTGCCTATTTGGAAATAGGTAGGATGATCAGGACTATAAAGGAGAATGAGGATGTGGAACTTCCCTCTCCTGGAATGAAAGACCTGCTCTATTTCCCAGTTTGAACCTGGAAAAATTATCTCTAATGACAGATGCATAGGATAAAACTAGCAAGCTTTAACTTGTGGAACTGGGCTTAGAACACTTTGTACGAACATTGGCCCCAGTAGCAGTAAAGCAGTAATTTTACATAACACAGAATTGTTGCTAAATTATTCATCAACACATAAAAATATAACTCTTTGCAGTTCTGCAGCACTGGCTGCCTGCAAATTGCCTCTGACAGTTCCTTCCATAAGTTGGGAAGTTTGGAACATTAGCAGCGAGGCTAATGAATGAGGAGGCATGCACTATGCAGGCAGCCAAACCACTGCTCTGTGTTTGGTGCTGCTGGTTGGGAACCTGCCAGGTACACCCACCTCCTGAGCTGACTGAAGGACTGAGGGCTGGATTTTATCAGCAAAGGGTCTATACTGGGGAGAGTTTGAGTCTGGTCTTGAGCATGTTAACCTACCATGTAGCTGTATCAGCAGAGATACGTGCAGTTTCAGGTTCTTTTGGTAAAATTCAGACCTACCAGTAGTTTTGGTGGACCTGCAGCTTACTGAGGCACCTTCTACGTGACCTTTGCACTGTTAAGATGTCACTGGGGCAGGGAGGGCTGCAGCTCTTTAAATTACATGTGGCGTATTCCTAGGTTCTGTCAGAAGGCAGATGCACCCATTTCCCTCTCCCTTCACCATTATCATTACCTCTGGCTTAAGAAGATGATATTTCACTGGTTACCAGCATCTGGGTGCTGCAGTTGGCACACACTGGATCATGGATCACTCTCCACCTCAACTGCAATCCATGTGTGGAGCCTTTGCTCACTGCCACAGCACAAGTACTTGGTTTGCAGTCTCCAGTACTGGCTAAATCAAACCACATTTTGGCTTATCACAAGGCAAAAAAAGCCCAAACCAGTGACACAACCCATCAGTGGTGCCACCCAAATCAGTAGCCTCAAGTTGTGACCCACTCACCCGTGCCAAGCACTACTAGGGACAGATGCCAGTGCTTCTGACAGAAACCCCTCTGTTGAGTGCATGGAACAAGACAAAGGAAGCCCACGCCTATTTGCACTGTGTTTGCTTTGTTCCTGCTACAGTAAACACAGGTTCCGATGTAGAAGACAATGATGTTCCACAGTCTTGTTCTTTCAATAAGGTTTCCATGTCCAGCTCCTGACTTGCAAACTGGACAGTGGTGTTTGTGTATGAATAAATGTCCTCTTTCAGTCTGGTGTTCAACTGCAACACCACTATGCTTTGTTCAGGGGAAAACCTTTTAGGGCTTCAAGCACAATAATGACCTCAGAAAAGAGACGTGGCACGTAAATGTTTTTATCAGTTCACAGACAAAAAAGCAAAGAAGAAAAAAAAAAAAACAAAAGAAAAGAAATTGGCTGAAGACAGCATTATATGGAACTGGATTTGACTTTGCTTCCAGCAGTGACTGCACATAGCTGCTGTGACTGCGCCAAAACTTAGTCCCTGACTTTCTGGAAGTCCCTATTTTACTGGACAAAAAAAGCTACTGTTAAAAATGGAAAAGGATCCCGTGGTAAAGATGCTTTTTTAACTATTCCTGACCTTCTGAAATGACAAAGGAGACTCTGTGCGCGTGTGCTCCTGTACATATGGAATGAGTGATGGGAGGGAACAGACTATGGAAGCAAGCTTGTTCCTAAACTCCTTAAGTGTGAAAAACACAATATTCCTGTAAAGTAGTTCTATTTTCTCTCTCTTTTTGAAGTCTTCAATACTGCAATAAATCAGAAACTGTTTAAACAAGAACAAAAAGTTGGTAGACAAACAGAGGATAGTGGGACTTTGATATCTGGTGCAGCATCATGTAAGCTGCTAGTATTGAAGCAAATTATATTTATTTAACAAATAATTATATTTGGTAACAATAACAAAAAAAGTACCTTTTTGCTCTTAGAAAGGGTCATCCATCTTACCATAATTTGATGAACAACTCTGAGAATGCAACTACACAGAAACTTTCTCCAGCCGAAGGAAGCCATGAGCTACAAATCAAACTCCACTCCCTACTCAGCAACAAAAAAGAAAAGCAGATCAAAACAGTGATGCACAAAACCCAGGTGAACATTACTGAAAAATCAGGAATTTGTTTTATTTTATGCTTAAAAAAGAACTTTACCCTTGCAAAGGTCATTTTCTGCAAGCAGCGAAATGCAACCATTATGGCAGCTAAAGCTATATAGCAGGGCCATGGTGTATTTTATTGTGTGTGCTCAGCAGCAACAAATGGAGGAACAATGGGAATAGTCCAATAAATCTTCACAGAAGTCTCACAGACAAAGCACACTGGTACACATAATGCATATGTAACCCAACAGAGGATTAGAGATGAGAAACAATACACACAAATAAATACTTTAAGTATGTAAAAGTTGCTAATTAACAGTTGCAGAAGATAACTATTTTTCATATTGCACCAACAAAGAACCAATTTATAAACATTTCATTCAGATAAACTGATTCAAATCAAGATTTGTGCAAATCTTTGGATTCAAATTAAACCTTGTGCTTAATGCTAAGCAGCACTCAACCATAGAACTGCTTCTTTCTTTTCTGGAGAGGTTAGAGGGAAAACTCTCGGGGTGTCGTTTTCCATTGTTTCATAAATACATCCCTTGTTCTCTTTCTTTCTCCTACACACTGATGAAGTGCCAATTTTTGGCTGTGGTAACTCTAGCATAAATAGTGCAAATCACTTGTACGAGCTGGGGAAGTTGAACACTGCCATGTTTGAAACTCTGTAGATTGATGTGCATGTTAAGAGGTCTTTTGGTCCAACACTTTGCATGACTAACATTAACAGGCTGTCTTTACAAAAAAAAACCCTAGTCTATAATGAACTCCTCCAAGTCAAACAGCTTGTGCAGACACCCAGTATTATTTAAAATTAAATATCTAATCAGAGAGACCTAATACTGACTTAATGGTTGAGTAATACTCTGAAGTCAAGTTAAAAAAAAAAGTTAATAAAAACATGTAAAAAAGGGGAGAGAGGAGTAGAATTTTTTGTTTGAGACATAAGATTATATTTCTTTAAGCCTTGAACATTGATTTATACCTGTACAATAAATAAAGACATCAAATCCAAATTCTCCATTCAGTTTCCGTGGTGATACCATTTTTTCCCTTAATTTCAATCTCTTACTAAAAAAGAAAATATAAAGGGTTGGATGAATCAGGCATATATCTGAGTCTTTCCTCTGGTTGAACTGAGACAAGAGCATGTGGGGACAATCTAGGCAGAGAGACACTAAGGAAAAGGGTAGCTCCCTGTACTTCTTGCAGTCCTTCATAGAAAGAAAGGAGCCTGCAGACTGTGCCATGAGAGGACATGTCAGGGTGTAACCTGGGCGACATGCAGGCTGTGTCTGCACTAGCAAATAGTGTAGGATAGTACGAGCAGCCATAGAGATGAAAATGCTTGGTGCTGAGAAGAACATGTCTTTACCAGACACATTTCAGGGTTTTTCTTTTAACTCAGGATGAGCTAACCATTATTACTACTAAAAGCATGATCAGAAAGTTACAATATGGAAGGGTCATACCTGTAACTAGACTTCATTATAAATGGGTTTACAGTAAAATCTGCATTCAGCTGGGGTTAAATTGAGCTCCTACCAGGATTTCCACAGTACCTGGATGACAGTTTAAGAGCAGATACAACTCCCATTAACATGAGAAGGGAATGAACAGCCAGCCTAGGCTTCCTTCTGTAGGTAGCTGAACTCCCCCTCCATTTTTAGTTTGAGTTGTGACTGAGCCATCAGGGTTTTTTGTAATTTTTTTTTTGCTGTCAAAGTGAAGATGACATCTTATCTTGTAGCTGTTTTTATAGCTTTTACTCAGAAGTTTATTCATGAATAAAACTTAGAAACTTTAGCTCTGTATAGTGCCAGCACCCAAAACCGGAACCTTTGCATTGTGAAACCCAGAGGATGTTATTGTCCAAAAATCCAGTTTTGAATGCCTTACATTGAAAGTAAGTACTCATATAACTTATTCCACTAAAAGGGTGTTAGGAAGGAAGGGCTATGCACCTAGGGCCTTCAGGCAACACTAAGAAGAAGAAGAAGAAGGAGAGATGCACTGAATTTTGTCTTGCAGCAGCCAGCCAAGGAAGCAGTATTTGTTGCTACGGGGAGTATCTACAGCACCAAACTTATGAGTGAGTGAATCCTTTCCCGAGATAGCATTTTCTGTATGTTAGTGTTTCTGATCTCCAGCACATCAAGAAGACTTTAAAGGCAAAAGAAGGATAATCACAATCAACAGAGATTATTTTATTTATCCTAGGGAGCAACAGAGCACCTTAATTCTGAATATATATGGTTCACTAATGAGGAAATGGAACATTATCATACTCCATTATTGCTGAAATGTATACAACTCATATATTGATCCTAGCTGGTGATTTCTACTGCACTTCCAAACTTAGTTTTGAGCACTTTCCTGGTTTGAGATACTGAGCACAGCATACTGGTTTGCTTAAGTCCATCTCTAAATCTAATTCCTTTCAATAAATGGAAAATATTTGGCAAAAAAAGAGTCTTTAAAGTCATGTCAGGTTTTGATTTTGTTTTTATTCGTGGCACTAACAGACATCAATATTTTACAATATATTATATATAGTCACATTAAATGCAGATGGCTAAATATTCTCGTGCTCTCAACAGTCCATAGCTATACATTTTAAATTCCAGCTCAAAAAAAAAAAAATCTGCCACCACTGTAGTCTGTGATTATAAAAATGTAAATGTACAAACTTCCTCTTCTTCAGTTTCATTACAATATAGGAAATCTGAAAAAGCATTTTCATTTTTCTTTTTTAAGTTAATCAATTTAGCGAAATATTTTCAAAATATGTACAACAACAACTACCAAAGTAGTTAACATTTGAAAAAGATGCTGCTATAAATACTTGTGAGACAACATACAACAGCCATATGAATTACAAACCAAGTGGCAATTTATGCATGACCTGAACAATAGACCACAAAAGTCCTGGGTACTGATATAAACCAGCTTCACTTCATTTTGCAGTGTAGAATGAATTCTGCATCTTGGACCTCTGTACTCTGAATCTTATTTATAACCTTCACAGTCTGTGCAAATAGAGATCCTTTAAGGTGGCTCAATATTTTTGAAGTGCCATGAATGTTACCAGGGTTCAGCATATCTCTGCACATCGGCATTCTATACGTCATATCCCATAAGTAACTTTTCAATAGACACTCTCTCACATTCATTATTGATTGCCTGCTTTCTCAGAGCTCCAGCAGAGATACAAAGTTAATGTAATTTTTAAAACCAGTGACCCCAACATATGACAATTTAGGTATCAAACTGTTTTCTTGTGATTGTTTTTTATGGACCTTTACTCTGGTTTTCACCCTTATTTCTTACAGCCCTTTTTGAAATCAAAAAAGAAGCAAGTAAATAGTTTGAAATAGTTACATATTTTTAACAGCTTGAAATTAGTATTACTTTTCAGATAGCTAGCAAAGTTTTTAATTTTGCCCATAAACACAATTAAGTATTAACACAGGACTGCACAGTGTTTATATTCTTATTAACCTGCCAACAAGAATAGTTTATTGGCAACCTTAAATATTCAGAGGCAAAACACAATTCCTTGGCACAGAAGCTTTACAGCAGAGCAACATATTTTCCCCTTAGAACCATTATGCAGGAACACACAGAAAATTAACTACAACTTATTTTGGCTTGTAGTCAAGAGAATAAACTAAACTTCTTGATGTTTTTTGCCACTTCAGACTTTGAATGATGATTATGTGTGCATACGGGGTTAGATTTTCCAGTTACCTATTCTTTTTACATGATTCATACAAGCAGAGGGACCTGTAACAAAGAAAAGCACATGATCATTCAAGATATTTTTAAACCTCAAACTGTTGACATTGCTAACCAAACATTCTCCCGTGGGGCTGTTTTCAAGCTTGGTCTCTTCATCTGTTCCTTGAGACTACTTAAGTTTATCTGCTTTTTTTTCCAGCTATATCACTTGGTCTAATGAAAACTGCTATTCTTCCCTAAAAATCCCATACCTCATACATCCTTAGGTATTATGTTTGTAATTGTGTTATTTCTGGAGCATAGGTGATGCATTTTTCTATGAAATTCCTTCATTTTGTGGAATGAACAGAAGCCCAGGCAGCAAGTATGCAACATCCGTCAGTCAAAATCTGTTCTGTATTGGTTAGCTGTCACTGGCCATAAAAATCAATTGATGAGTACTTTGCTTCCTGATTGAATGAAGGAAACTCCCAATGGTTTTGATTAAGGAAAACACTTAAACAAATGCTTATCTTCCTTCCCCGTCCTCGGGTCATCTAGGCATATGGTTAATTTTAAATACATATGCTAAGGTGGCTCTTCCAAATTCAAAGTTACTGAGCTTTGATTCTATCAGAGAGATATACATTAAGGTCACCACAAAAGCTAAACAGGAATAATGCATTTGATCAAGTATAATTTTCCATTTTGACCTTTATTCTTGAGGAAAAAAATAGGCCATGGTATAAATTATTAGCAAGGTGAAGAGTTCAAATCAAGTTTTATCTTCCAATTCAAACAGAGTAACAGCATGCAAATGCCTGCCTCTCACTGTGCATGGGAACTGGAATCACTTTATAGGCTCATTTGACTACCTGTGTATCAAGCTTGGCCAATCTTATCGTGGGGCCTCCTGCCCCATTTCCAGCACACCAAAGCCTACATCAGTTGTGGCTTTGAGTCAGTAATTTCTTTCATTGCACCCACAGATACTGATGATAACAAACAGTACTTGTTCATTCACAATTATACTTCTCTGCTTATGTGAGAAGAATAGTCCACTGCTTGACATAAATGTATGGAACTAGGCCATGCTTCCTAGAAGACACTCAACATGCCATAATTCCAATCCATGTGTTACTTGTTGACAACCAACTTCAAATTATCCCAGAGACCACATGGACTCACTGCAATTGGTGCAGTAATTATCCTACCTGGCTCCTGTGATTGCCAACAGAATGATACACCGCACGTATCAAGAGCTGACGTGACCTAATGCTGATGCCAAACATCACCATGAATGCTTGTGGGAACTGTGATGGAGCCAAATTAATTTTTAAAATCTCAGTGAACAAACAGAAAAGGCTACTTTGGTGCAACTCCAATCTTTATTGGAAAATATGTGGAATCTGCAGGATCTCCCTTGCACATATCATTAAAACGGGTCCAAAGCAATCACTTTACCAAGAGCAACAGCCTCTTCTTCAGAGATATAACTTGCTTTCCCCACCATGTGCAGACACATTCTCCTGCAATATTTCTACCAAATCCCTGGGTACAACTCTACCTAAAATGAGTGGATGGCATGTAAGTTAAAGCAACTTTTATAGCTCCCCTTTGTTGAGTAAGATTTTTAATCCTGCATGGACTTGTGCGGCAACTATACCTACAGCTAGACATCTAACGGGTTATTTGCATGTGTAGTTATGGGTTTTTTTTCTACAGATAATCATGGTAAATCCCAAGGCAAGTAACACAAACACAAAAATACACATGCATTCATATAGAGAATTTCAGACACCGAGCTATGTTATTTTGCATTTTCTGAGATGGCAAATAGGAAGTTAAAAACTGCACATATAGATCTTAACTATATGATACTGTTTGACACAATTTAAGGAAAACACTAGTTCACTTTTAAAATCAGAACATCGAATGGTACAGCTCCATGACCTGAGTTTTGCCCACCAGAATCAGTCAAAATTTAGTCTCAGAGGAGCTGTTTACTTCCTAGATCAACTGATTCTCCTTTCCACATGCGGCAGATTTCATGGCTGGGACAGCTTCCTCGCTAGTGAGACATGTTCATTTCTTGAGACAAATGACCACCAAAGGCACCAGGGCACCCCTCACGGCTGGTGGCTTCACTGGATGCCACCTCCCTGACTTGCTGTTATACTTTGGATGTGTTGAACACCTCAGGTTCCTTGACAGACCATTTCAAAAGTTGAAGAAAAGGGTTACTTCCTTGCACATTGTCAGGTCTTCTCCAGGTTGGTAAGTTCATCCCATTCCTGTAACAACCTGTGTCTCCCTTTCCTTTGGGTAGGATCTGTGGTGTAATCACTTTCTGGCAGGTCTCTGAACTGCCCTGCACTGGGGATGAACCATTTGACTGAGTGGACTCAACTGGGCTTGGCACCTGCAATAATTTTCCTTCAGGAGTCTGTGGACAGCAACAGTGCAATAAAACAGAAGCCATTTCTTAAAGAAAAAGAGTGATTTATTTGCCAAAACAGGCACAGTACTCCAAAAAATGGATTAAGGAAGAGTGAGGAGAGCTATGCATATACTATCTTACCTATACTTGGCTTTTCCCTCAAGATCTATTTCTGCCTTGGTTTGTTTTGGTCAACCCAATTAGAGACTGTTCTGTGTAGACCCTGACTCTACGCTAGGCAAGGTCAGCCTGCAGCAACTTCTCTCCTCACTTCCTGCACAGTGAATCATTTAACCTTAAAGTTCATGGCTTCAGCAAACAGCTGTGTAATCAGGGGAGGAGTGGAGGAGCTGCCTTTTCACAGATATTATTTGAGCTCAAATGTTTGTTGGGATGCTCCTTATCTAGGCAATTGGTTGCTTTTTACATTTACTTCCCCTGACAGCTCCGTTTGATCTACTTCCATTGCAACTAACCCCACATAAATAAGCACCGAGTCACACATAACTATGCAACAGATTCTTCCCAGTTCTCTATAGTATTAGCTAAATAAATGACTTTGCTGTCAGCAACACAGATTTTTCCCAGTTCTCCACAATATTAGTTAAATAAATGACTTTGCTGTCAGAAGCCCTTGTCCCAGAAGACTTTGAGAAGACAATGGAAGAGAAACAGATGCCATTACTGAACTGAACTACCTACTCTGCTGTCTAGTTGCTGCAACCAAAATCTTCCAGAAAGCAAAGCCAGAAACAGCTCTGTGCTCACATCTCCAAATCAAAACATCATAGAACTTTGACAGAGGAGGCAAAACAAAGAAAAAAGTTTGCCTCAGCCCTGGCACAAAGCAGCCTGTCAGCCACTGCCTACAAAAAACTCAGTGTTTCTTAGACACGGGTAAGGAAGAAAACCCTGATATTCAGCTATAGTGTATTCTCTCTCCTCTATGGATTCAACTTTTGCTGTCTCAAGTTGTCCAACTGGAGGGAAGGATCAGAATTTGGCTCTCAATATAATGCAGAAAACTGGAAGAGCTATTAAAACACACTGGATGGAAAGCCTTTTCAGAAATCTGACAACATTTTTACTTTAATCAGTTATCAAGGGCATGAGAGCTCAGATGTCAAAGTGTCATGATGACTTTGGCACACACAACACTAGCTTGCATATTGAATATCTGGAAGGACAGCACAGTAATAAGAAAATCATACTCTGCCTTGGATAAAACACTGCTCTCTTTTATTTTCATAAGAGACCTATATAATGAGATGTACTCTTCTGTTGTTTCAATGTCAAAACTAGCAAAAATTATTCTGTCTTGGAAATGAGACAAGACAGGCACAGTATTTAGCAGAATCCATCAGTATATCTGGTGTACTTTTATGACCTGCACTGGTTATCCAAGTGTTTTGAAATAAATCCCCAAAGATATGATAAAGACTTGTTTTCATGAGTAGAGCTATGGATCCCCTCAGAGACTTCTGCAAGAGCACTGCAGTTGGAAGAATAAGAAATTTGGAAGTATCTAGAAAACAACTGGATTAAGTACCCTTGAATATCCAAGTCCCATTTTTTTCTGTCACTTGGTGAAGTGGGGAAATAAAAGCCTGATTTCTTCATAATTTGTAGTCTTAGAATCACAGAATTTCTCAAATTGGAAGGGACCCATAAGGATCATTGAGTCCAACTCCCTGCTCCTCCCAGGACTGCCTAAAACTAAACCATATGACTAAGAGCATCGTCCAGCTGCTCCTTGAACTCTGTCAAGTTGGTGCTGTGACCACTTCCCTGGGGACCCTGTTCCAGCGACTGGCCATCCTCTTAGTGAAGAACCTTTTCCTACTGTTGTATGAACTTCCCTTGACACAGCTGCATTCCATTCCCTTGGGGTCTATTGCTGGCCACCATGGAGAGGAGACCATGCCTGCCCCTCAGCTGCCCTCCTTCAAGGAAGGCACTGACTACCATGGAGTTGCTCCTCAGCCTTCTCCAAGCTGAACAAACCAAGTGTGAACTCAGCTACTCCTCATAATTGTATGCATAACATAGACGTAATTTTTCACATAAAAAATTAACTGCACATCCAGATTCCTGATATGATCAGAACATGCAGATGTAAATTTCCCTGAAACACTGATTTGTTTGTACCATTTGTATGATTCTGTGGCATTTCTTGTTTATCAGAAACCAGACATTTTTTGTCAACTTTTGAATGTTAAAATTTGAGTGCATTTTAAAATTATTTAAAAGAGGGCAAGTGAGCAAGGTTAAAGTTTATTTACACATTTATGGTTGGCATCAGCTAACTCATGTGTTGGGAAAACTACATCTGCTTTTCTACATTCCCTTAAGTCCTTGGATCAAAGTCTATTCTTGGATACTGCAGTGTAATATAGGGATGCCTCCACTAAGGACAATTGATCTGCTTCTCTTTACCAAGAAACACAGTGTAACTTGAGATTGGGAAGAATAAAATTTGATCAAAGAGATAAATGAAGTTACTCCAAAAATCACACATACAGGCAACTGAACATTTAACCACCTGGGAGTTGATCAATTCACATCTAACCAGAAAAGTGAAACACACATCATTCAATTAATAAAGTTCAGGCAGACATTAAATTGACATCACTGTTTTACTGACAGCTCTCAGCACATGTGACCAAGGTTTAAGTGTTGGGAATCAAGGTCTAGGACACCCTACTGAAATTAGGAGAGAATATTTATTTATAAATTTGCTTCAGGGTCTCATATCTGATCTTTCTTAGGCTCACTTTGTCTAATAGACATCCAGCATTATCTCAGAAAAGGTCATGAAAATTCTTTCTGAAATTATAGTCAAGCTCTTGATGGTCTCTTTAATAAAACTTACTGTCTGTTCACATGGTTGCATATATGCACAAGTGTTTCATTAGTTGTTCAAGGGTTTCAAATACATTTCCAATCTTTGATTCAGTTAAAGGAAATAGCATGTACCTTCTTCTGATGGAAGAAAGAAATGTGTGCCTAGAACAACTTAAAAATGGTTCTGAAAACGCAGAAAGTATAAGTTGTTTCTTCCAGAGTAAAACATAAAAGAATATTTACCTTTCTTAACTTTGCTGCTCCAGCACCAGAGCGAATGGCCTCCAGCAGGGCTTGCCTTGCCTCCATCGTGTTACCTGAAGCTGTGGCAGAGGATTTAGGAGCTGCTGCTGACAGCTGAATGGGAGGTGGTGGTGGTGGCTGGGCAGGGGCAGGTGGGATACACAGCTGCTCTTCCTGAAGGTCTGCCTTCTGCAAGGACTGTTCTGCTTCCCTAAAATGCTGCAGCTCTTGGGAGGCCGGTGAGGAGATCTGCTCATCATGCAATTGAAAGAAGGTGGTTAATATCAAGCATGGCTAAATTGTAATTATTTGACATTTGATGCACTTTCAGAACCCCAATTTCACTTTTCTTGGATGATGTAAAACACACAGAACTTTTGTTTGCTCATGGGGTTGAACATCTGTTACTACTCACTCACATCACTCAGCTGGGCTGATTACCAGCATCGAGGACTTGGCATTGAGTCTGTCTCAGAAACTCAATCTTTATTTACTGTGAGCTTCAGCATCCTGTAACTCTTCTTGGCATGTAAGGTAAGAGAGAAAGTTGGACTTGGTATTAATTTGGAAACAACCACAAGGGTTTTGGAATCAGGAAGATATATTAAGGCTGCAGTAGCCACCCAGGAATATGATTACTTTTTGCAGTCTGGGCTGCACAGAAATAATCTCAGATGACAGAGAAGCTCTTCCAGATCTGAGCTCTCAGACTTAGCTTCACTGAAAAAAAGCCATTAAACCTAAAGTTTCCAGCCATACTTAAAAAAAAAAAAAAAAAAAAAGACCAGAGAGAGCTATGTGAAAGCACTGAGAACAAAATCAATTGATTATTCTTCCAAGTGTGTTTCTGTGGAATTTCTGAAACTAAAATTTCTGCACAAATTACCAGCTTGGAAACTCATCCTTCTTTAAATGCATGCAGGTAAAGAAGACAGTCTTTCAGACTAAGCCAGCTTTTCCATCGACTGTGTCAAGAGATACTTTGCCACTAATACCATTAGTAGTAATAATCATGATGGATTGTTAGTAATTACAATGATTCTGCAATTATTAGGAAATTCAGTATTATGGGCCAGATAGGAGGTTTCCAAGCAGATCCATTATAATTCATTTCTCAGACAAACTGAGGCACAGACCTTCTGTGGTGAGAAATTAAAGGATTCACCTCCCATCAAATAATCCACAGAGAGCTCCTGTATTATATTCCTTCCCTATACATATATATACACACAATATATATATGAGCATCATGTCATGTTAGATAAAAGGTGAACATTTGAGAGAAAATGAAAGGGACAGCCCTTTCATGACAGTACATCTGCATTGCACCCTCTACACACACAAGCACGCTCATTTAACTAGCACAGGTGACATGGTGTGAAAAAGCATATGGTTTCTAGGCAACTTCCTTTAAAATCATGGCAAAAACTTCTCTGCCAGAGGAAAGTATTCCAGAATGTCTCTGTGATGACTTCATTGTCAGAGCCTCTTTTACACAAATTGCTATTTATTCCTAATGAATGCATAGTGCAGTTAAGTACGTGTGAAGATTGCTGCTGCTTAGCACATCCTGCTCACAGGCTCAGAGGAAGCTGTGCCCTACCTGCAGCAAGGGCAGTAGGATATTTGAGGAGTGAAGTAATTCCCTAACACAGGCAAGAGAATTTTTCTATCTAATGCCAACTATCTGGATATGTGCTAATGAACTGAGTCATTGCACGAGGGAAATGGGAACCTCCTTGCCAAGGACACATCTTTGGCCGGATTAGTCAACTGAGTGAAAACTAAGGCTAGAACAATGCAGGTTTTGGCTATTAGGAATAAGAGATGCTTTAATGATTATATAAATCTTTCAGAGAGAAGGAATCATCCTGCTGTGGTGAATGTTGATGAAACAACAACATTGATTACTTGCATACAACATGCACCATGTTAGTAGATAAACAGCATGTACAAAGAAGCCCTGGTGTGTTTTCAGGAAGCTGGGATTGGATGTATATGGTAAGTAATGCAAATATATTAATCGAACTGCAAACTCCTTATGTACAGCTTCTCTGTACAGAGAAGCTGTGGGTGCTCCATCCCTGTTGGTGTTCAAGGCCTGGTTAGATGAGGCCTTGAGCAACTTGATCTAATGGGAGCTGTCCCTGCCCAAGAAAGGGGTTGGAACTAGATAACGCTTAAGTCCTTTCCAATGAAAACCATTCTAAAAAAAGACCCCACTTAAATGTGAAAATGATGAACATTTCATGTCTTCTATGTACTCCTTGTAATTAGTTTGGATTTCTACATGCTTCTTTCTGAGCTAAAAGCACACTGTTTCAAAGAGTTTTAAGTTTTATAGCAGAGAATAGGATTGAACCTGATATGCCCTCTGCCTCAGCCAGATCTGGTCTTCTGGCATATGGTTACCCCCTCAACTTCTCTCTTTGCAGCACAATGTTTCATTTGTGGGATATTTGGGTTTATTCAAAACACTCTGTAGGAAGAGATTGCACTTCAAAGATCACTTACCATTTTTATTTCTTACCTTTTTTAGCTTTGAGGTGCCACTGTGGCCTCTAATTGCTGCTAGTAGGGCTGAACGCTCATTCTCTGGCTCAGCATATGAGGGTTTCCTGTGATTGCCATTTAGTGCACTGTTTGAAACCTAGAATATGAAGGAATAAACCTCACATTGTTATTAGATATTTACTTAGAGATAGCTTGGAAACACTTTTTGGCACTTGTACCAGAATGCAAACTATGAAGACTAATCAGTTTGTCTTTTTTTGGGCCTGCTTGTAAAACCTTATTCACACTGAACAGTAAGTGTATGTGTAGAGAGTAATGCTGTACTTAGAGATGCAGTCCACATCCCCTGAGCATGAAGTCAGTGGCATCCTATTATTCCCTAGTAATACAAAATGCAATTTTCTTTCACTGCAGGTATTTACAAGTTTTCTCCATGGTGTGTGTTCCTGTTTTTACATAACACACTGAAATGACGGTTTGGCTCTTAGACTAACCTCAGTTACCTCTTCTTTGTCTGTGTCTGTGCACCCTCTGCCTCCTCCAGCTACTGCAGCAGCCATGATGTTGCATAATATATAGGATGTGCAGAATAAGCAGCAGCTTGGTCTGCATTTTGCCATTATAAATTTTTCAAATGCCTTGTGTTCTCCAGCTCACCTGCAACTGTACAAGTTACCAAACCTCTGATGTCTAAGAGGGCTCTGCAGTCTGACCAGGTTAGAAGAAGTTTCCACTTTACCTTTCTGAGTTTCTCCTTTCCCCCTGCTGTTTGAATGGCTTCCATTAGGGCACTGTGCAATGATGTGTCTTTTGGAACTGGCTTTTGGACGACAGGCTTGAACTTCTTCTTTGGTCCGAAGATGTTGGTCTGCACATTAACATCCAGTTCACCAACAGTATTGACATCTGAATCATCAGGTTTCTCCTCCTGTTCTGACTCTGCATTTGCTGCTGCACCATTTAGCTCAGGTGAAGTTTTAAGTGAACTAACTTGAACACCATTAGCAGGGCGCCATTTAGTGGCTCGCAAAGATGAGCTGAAAGAGGATGGGGCTCCTTGGAGATCAGGAGACTTAAGCGATGAGGCTGAATTAGTAAAGGTCAAAGTCTCACATTTCTGGTCAAACACAGGACGTGTCTTTTTCTCTGCTACACTTTGTTTGCTGTTTAAACCATGATCATCTTCTGCACTGTTATCCTTTGAAGAGGATTTAGTAAGTGGGGCACTGGCATTCTTTTTATAGAAACTCACAGGAGTTGCTTGATTTGGTGCCCTGATATTAACTACTTTGTTTTCCATGCCAGAATTATCACCAGGTGCAAATCTCTGGGATGCTTTCTGACTGCAAGCAAAAATACTTGAAAGTGTTTCTCTTGTTTCTGCTGATTCTGTTTCCACAGGGCTATATTTGGCCACAATAATACATCGTTTTGGTGAAACCTCTGCTTCATTCTTAACCTCTCCTGCCCCTTGCTTGTTTTCATCTTTCTCATGGTATTCCATAGTGTCAGATTTAAAGGTAGTTGCACTGATATGTCTTGCAATGGCAGAGGCAACATACTGACTTGAAGTTCTCCTGTGTGGCTTCACGAACGGGAGTTCCACCTTGTCCTTACTAATGGTTGGGGCTGCTAACGGTGTTACCTGGGACTGTGCAACTGAAAGAGCTGGTTTGGTCCTTTCATTCTCAGATTGTCTTTCAGCTACCTGGGTAGTAACAGTTTGTGGTGCTGCAGGTTTTGGAGCTGCAAGACAGACAGGTTTGTGTTCATGTTTTATAGTAAAGGGCTTAGAGTTTGTGGTGACTGCAGACTTTTTAGGAAAATGCTCAGCACAG
The DNA here is from genome assembly GCA_034509425.1 of Eopsaltria australis. Lineage (NCBI taxonomy): Eukaryota > Metazoa > Chordata > Aves > Passeriformes > Petroicidae > Eopsaltria > Eopsaltria australis. Next base: position 5,184,960 of record JAVTVJ010000072.1, read on the forward strand.
TCATCGCTTTGCTTTTCCATAGAACTTGACCTCCAGAATGCCTTCACTCTCCCAATATGAATTTCCTCATTTTCATCAGAAGAAGAACCTTGTACATGCTTACTAACACTGGTATTTGGGCCTATAAGATTGCCTAGTTCATCTATCTTAATGGCACCAGTGGAGAGTGAAACTCCTCTATCAAAATGTCTTACTTCAGGTTTGGGAGGGACAACTTTAAAGGTTGTCAAACCCATTTTAGGTTCGTAGCTTGATCCTAAATTCTGGGCACGATGACACCATGTGGGTGTTGATGGGACTTCTTCTACTTCTGTTTTTTTTGCTGGTGGCCATTTGATTTCTAATTCTGATTTACTTTTTTTCAGAGCTCTCTCCCTGCTACTACATTCATTAACTGGATTCAGCTTCTCTTTTGCTGTACTGATTTCAGTCATGGCCTTGGAGTGAGATGGACTCAGCTTAGATTTACATTCCTCAGCCTTCACACCATGTTTAGGAGAGGGCTCCAGTCTTAAGTTCTTTTCATTTCTTTTTTCAAAGGAGGATGTGAGAGATTCAAACATATCTCTCCTCTGTTCTACAGGCAAGTGACTGAATTCATTTTCAGATGATTGCTGATATATTAGGTCCTTGTATATAGCTCCACCATCTGTGTGTCCTTTATCAAAGGAACCTGCATTGTTGTTTTTATTTGTGAAGTTTCTTGCATTAAAAGAGTCAGCTGAGATATTCTGTGAAACCCTACCCTCCATCTCTTGATTTCCATCTGAGTTAGACGTGCTAATTTCTGGAGCATCATCTATGATTGTTACTGGAACAGAAATGGAAACATCTTGGGCAGCCTCAACTTTTCTTGTATGTGGGTTCAAGGCTTCACTGGTGTAGTCAGAGTCAGAGTTGCTGACACCATCCTCAGCTGCAAAATACACATACAGTGTTACATATAGGCAGCATTTAGACAATATGACTATAAATTATACAAACAGCCAGTACAAGTTTAAGCAAACCAGGTATTTTAGTTACACTAAAAGTAACAGGCATTTTTTAAAGCCTGTATTACAAATAAAGGAGACGTCTGGGTCCTTCTCATTGTCTGGTTGCTGATTAGGATCGGCAAAATATTCTTGCAGTCCTGCTTCAGCCAGTGGGAAACACACAAATGCAGCTGAAAGCAGAATTTCATCTGTTGTTCATACCTTATCTTTGACTTACTTATCTGAGTGATAAACATTTCACCACACGGCTGCAAAGGGGAAACATTTCTAAGAAACAGCAAGCAACTCCAAATTATGTTTCCCAGACCTGGTTAGCAATAACAGCCCAGCTGAAGGATTTCCTTGAGCAAGCAAACAAAGAAACAGTACTTTTATTTTTTCTCCATTCTTCTCACCCTTTATTACCAGTGACTCCAGAAGCCTCATTGTGCAAGAGAGCTATATATTCTCTTGAATTTGCTGGTATAAATCAAAGGTTACAACACAGAAGCTAAGGAATGGCTGTGTCTGAGAACTCACAAGAAATCAAATCAGACTGAAGTCCACTGCAGAAGTATTAAAATGAAGATGGAAAGTTAAAAAAAAAGTATTCAATGTCATTTGTTGACAAACCAATAATAGAGAAGTATTTTTAATTCACAGTAGAAAAAAGAGGAGTACAATATGCCATTTTATCTCTTCCCACTGTTTCATGTTTTTCCATTTTTAACTTTTAAATGTGCCTGCTAACACAGAGGAGGCACTGGGTACAAAAATGTTCCATCCCTTTCCACTTCATTATGATAAAATAAAAACAGAGGGATTCTTCATTAAACACAGAGCTAAATTCTCAACTGATTTAGCTTCATTGAAGTCAATTAAATTATACTAAATTTGGCCTATAAAATGCGTCCATTGACTGCTGTTCATCTCTTTTTGGTAGGAGACACTGAAATACAATGACAATCTGATACGAAGTTTAAAAAATACGCAGTGTGAGCCTATGAAGGGTATCTGCTCCTGAAGCAAAGGAGCCACTTTGGGGGAACCACATTCCACCTCACACCCATGAATTGTTCTCAATGAACTCAGTGAGAAACATACGGGATGTCTCAAGAGTACAGCTTGATTCTGCATCTACTGGCTGTGTCACTGTTTTTTGTACTTCAGAGGTAACACACACTTTCCTACCTTCTAAATCTTCTTCCAGGTCAGCCAAAGTCTGCTGGAGCCGTGCTGCAATGCATGTGTCTTCATTCTCATGCTTAGCCAAAGCCATTGCTTCATCTTGCCTGCTAAAGGAAACAGGAGAGAATCACTGGGTCTCTCCCCTCTCTTTTACTTTGCACTGCTGCTCACACTGTAATTTCAGCCCCTTTGCTCTCACTGGGGTTCTAAAACTCATTCCCCAAAGTATGAAAAATGTGTAGCCTTAGAGACACACACCACCACACTGACACATCCCCATCCAGGAAGGATCTTGGTGGTGCCTGAGCATCCCCAGTGTGCTGGTAATCAAAAGATTACGATTAATAAAGCCTGCAAAGAAATGGTCTGGCTTCAGTGTGAAGTACTCATTTCAGCTGGACTGAAGAAACACAGTATATGCCAGGACAAAGGTTTTGCATATCCATACAATTTTAAGGCAGACCATTAACCATCCTGTGTGCCTGCTGTAACAATATACATGCACCTTAATTAAATAAAAATTGCATGCTAATGAAAAATAAATACAGTCAAAATACTGTTAGACAATCACTCTGCATCTTGAGGTGTGGGAGGGAGTGAGAGCAGTTTCTAATGAAACATATCAAGGGACCTGATTTTGCCAGAAAACTGATGAAGCTGTACAATGACGTAAGACAAGTCTGAAATCAGAATAATTTCAGTCAAGTGTTGCCAAGTGTTGATTTATTAAAAAAAGAGAAGAAAACGAAACAAAAAAATCCTACCCCCCCAAATTAAAAGACAAAAAAACCACCAAAAAACAAATAAACAAAAAAACACCCACCAAACCCACAAAACAACAAAAAACCACCTGTATAGCAAGGTGGTACACAACAGTCCTCTCTTTTCTCAGAGGGCAAAATCTTGATCAGCAGAACATTTTTATCTAAATCACTGAAATTAGAATTTCACACTGGTCAATTTATTTATTTCGGTTACCTCACCTGAATTTAAGACCTTGTGGTCTGTGACACTGTATCTAAGTTTTGCCCTTGTGATTAGCCAATTGGAAAAGTAGCTTTCCATTCTACCCACACATAAACTAACTGTGGCTGGGTGAAACACATTTGCCCTTTTCAAGATCACATCCTTAATAGCACAGATACTGTAACAGATGATAGATTTTTTTTTTTTGTTAGTTTACCAAACACTACCTGAAAAACGCCATTTTTCTTCTTCCCTTTAAGATAGTAATCTGAATAAAAATTCAGAGATGTTTCCTGATATTGATTTAAATTTTGTCCAACAATGTAGCTTCCTTTTTTTCCTATTTCATTGTTTGATTTTTTCCCTTGCTCATACCAGGAGCAACTGAAAGGGCATGTTGAAGTATCAGGTATTTTATTTTATTTTACCTCATTATTTATTTGGCATTCACCTCTCCTTTATGTCTTTTGTAGTAGTCCTGCAGCCTGATCTTCTACTTTTACCTAAACTGCCTTGCACCTACAAAGCTGACTTCATGTATGTGGTATCAATGAAAACAACAATGTACACCTCCAAAGGAAGCCTTCCAAAACTGTCACACACACATTCTTGTGTATATGAATACACAGATGGGATTAATTCAAGACAACAAGGCTTGATACATGACTAAGAGGTTTACTAAACTGGAATCTAGGGCAGAAATCAGAATTGGTTGTTTTAAATAAAGAGAAAGAGACAGGGTGCTCTGAGACTGGAATAGAATTCCTTCCCACATCTGCCACTGACCCTTTTTCAGGGCTTTCACAGGCCCTGAACATCCCCACAGGCCAATGTGATCCAGTGATGCTCAGGCTCAACATCCACACCACAAGATTCATGGTGAACTGAGTTTTTCCCCTGAAGGATTACCAGGATGGTGGAGCAAATCGGTTAAAGTTTCCAGTGCAGGCACCTGGCGCTGCAGGACTGCAGTCCCTCTGTACCCTGAGGCCCGCCCCCACACACACACATCCATAAATCAGTGAGATTGCCCATCTGAGCAATCTGACAAAGAGATTTACACTTACTGCAGCATTTGAATTGGGAGAGAAGACTGGCAAAAAACCCCCTCAATGTCAAGATGGCAGAAAGAACTGAATTTCATATTGTTCTTGCAGTGGAAGGTTTCATAAAATTATTAAAAAATACCCTCCTCTGAGTGAAATTCAAAACAATTTATTTGCAACCTCAGAGAGAGCATTTCCAATGGGAGAACAATTCAAACTGTGCTCCAGCTAAGCAACAGGTCTATCCATCATGGAAAGCAAATACCATTCTCTTCTTTACAAAGCTGGTCTTGCAGAATAGTTGTGCACAGCTGGAGGCAAGTAAGTGACACACACTGAGACTCGTTCTCTGACCTATTGTGGAGAAGTTGTTTCCAAAGCCTGGGTAAAAAAATCTGTAAACTCACGAGACCTAATTTCATGAAGGCTATGCCAGCTCACCACCTTTTTGCTATCTGATTATATTTTTCTGCCTGACTCTTCTGAAACACAGCCAAAATCTGTATTACTAAGGTTATCTGTGCTGGAATTTCTACAGGAAATAATAGGGTTGAGAATTTTATGGGAAACTTATCCAGAAAAACGTATTTGGGATGGGAACAAGCATTCCTGGGCTTCAAACATGGAATGTAGGTCCACGGCACTGCACTGACCAGCTCTTTTCTCACATCTATCAGTGGGAATCTTTCAATGACTCCTCATAGCAAAATTATCCTCTCCTTGCTGGGCACAACAGTCAGCAGTGGTTTCTTTCATTATCCTCTGTGCACTTGTGCAGTGACTATACCTAATTTGCCTCTCAATCTCTGCTTCAATCTCTTCACTTAGACAACTGGGATAATATTATCCAATTCACAGAATTTTTCTTTAGGAAAGAGAACAATGCAGTGAAAATGAAAGGATTCTTATTTGCTGCTACAGAGGGAGCTTCAGAAAAAGCAGATCTTTTCTTTTGCATTTCAAAATCTCTAAAAGAGCTACTGTTCAATGCATCTCCAAGCTCACCTACAAAGCAAGCCAGAAGGTATAGATTAATCACAAGGGCTTTTCTTAAAATTCTTACCACCAGGAATTTAGAATGGCTATGTGTTTTGTGAGGTGAAGGTCTGGTAGTTTCCAGTAGCTCACATGACTTACAAATATGCCTAAGAAGACTCTTTCTCACAGGAAAAGGAAAACAAAAGGGCCTCAAAATTTTTTTTTCCATAACCTTCCCTTCTAACCCTATACACTTTTCTTTTGTTGACAGCTCTTCTGGCCAGAAGCCAAGAAAAATATGACTTATTCCAATACCATGTTTTACATTCTGGATAAACATTACCAGTGGTATTTTCTCATACATGCTTCTTTTTTTTTTTTTTTTTTTTTGACTTAGGGAAGAACTTGATAACCTTTACGCTGCCTTCCTGGTTAAAACATGAGGTGCTAAAAATACAGCACTGGTGAGCATTTAGCCCAAGCTCAAAATGGCAAATGTGCACGGTTCCTGGAAGCCTGCGCACATATTACTTATGTAGATTAGCAGAGATTTGTGCAAGAGCACAGAACGAAGCAAAGTGACTACTAAACTACAGCATTTAATGTTCCACTGAGCTCAGGCTAAAACGCCTAATTACTCCTTGGCAGTCATTTGTGCAGTTGGAGACAAAATGAAACTTACAGCAGCATTTTACCAAATTAGTGCCATGGGAGACATACATTTATGAGAAGGTTTACATTCTAAGAAAGACAGAAATTTCTCTGATAAAACTAGCTGGAAATGCTGCATTAAAATAAACCCAAACTGGTGGTAAGACAATGGATTTGCAATAAGAGAAGCTGCCATTTTGTTATAGGGAAAGCAGCTTTACCCCTGGGTCCGTAAATCACAAACCTGACCCAAGTTTCTCTGAGCACTTGGGAGTTCTAGTGAGCCTCATGCAGGGTACCAGAGGTACACACCACACCTCCCACCATAACTGCTTAAATACAACATAGACCCATGTAAACTGCAGAGCAGGCATGGAGGAAGACATTCAATTACCCAAATGCACATATTGGTGCCACTTTAAAAGCTTAGGATGTTCAAGATGTTCGTCTGGGGCTCTTAGACATAACATGGCAGACAGGGAAACTTGTGTTCTACCACACAGCAGGCAGCTGGTAAGAAGAAACCTAGTAGCAGACACATCTCAGGTTAACCGAATGTGATTTGCAATCTCACTCATTTTGCACCGTATCTGCTATACTGAAAGACTTGAGAACATGAACCTGTTACTAGGTGGGCTGGGAAGACAGAGTCATTGCAAGTAACTCAAATCCATACAGGCACACTGTGCAGTAGGACATGCAGGGATGTAGTGACAACTGTGAGGCACATTGAGAGCATTCAGCTTCTCACGTGAGCTTTGGGCAGCTAAGAGGGACTGACCTACATGGAAAACTGGGCTTTGGAACATTCAGGCTCCCCTCCCAGCTCTGACAGCCCTCCCAGTCTGGTACTGGGCAATTACATTATGTATCCCAATCTTTATGTATCCCAATTTGTCTCTTTAAAATGAATCCATGATATTCACCTCTTACACAAATGCTGCAAAGAGAAATGCTTCTACATTGTGTATCTATCAAGGTGGATGTTAAGAGACTTGATGCTGAAGGATTTTAAGATGTAGGAAGTATCGCTGAAACTTTCTGAAAACAACTTGCTATTCAATCGGGCCAGAAAGATGGCATTAAGTAAACTTGGGGTGTTTATATATTCATTTTTGTGAGTGTTGTGGCAAAGTACTCTCCAAAACTGTTTTCCAGATTTGGTTTCCTCAGTCTTAGAGACCATTTTTCCATTCTCTGCATTTCTTAGGCTAGGTAACTTTCTTTTCAGTTATTTTCAAGGAAGTAATATAACTGCATCAGGAGAGCAGCTAGTGTAAGTGCTGGACTTTCTAGTCACCTAAGCCATGACCTGACCAGCAATATTTTCCATTTCTACTGCCTCCTGTGAGCTTGAGAATGAATTTTTAACCAAAACCTGTTAAAATTCAAAAGTTGTAGGGTGAACAACCAATTTAGGACTGGTTAGATAGCAAAGTCGTCACTTGTGTTTGATGCAAGATTTGTGAAAGTGGCAGGCAACTAGGAAAGGGAAAAAGCACATGGTCATATTCTGTTGAATACCAGATAACCTTCTGTTTTATGTTCTTGGATAGGCAATAAAAAAAAGCTGCAAACATTTTTGAGAGCAAGGTACAGGTATCACTTCCACTCCATTTTTAGTTTGTGTTCTGCTTCTAGTTTTGTGTGACTACATCAAACAAAGGTCTTTACACAGCATTTGTATCTGTGCTGAATAAAAGTCTTCAGAAATTGAATTTAACTATTTTTCAATCCTGTAATACACAGGTCCAGTAGTGTCTTCAGATATGCTACCACCCAATTAACAGTAAGAACTTGAAAACAGAGGTGAGGAGGAAAATTACTCAATTTTTCAACAGCAGCTGGGTTTATGGTCCTTTCACAATTTTCTCCATGGTTACTGCTCAAGAATCTAAACAGAAAGCAAATTAATATGCTTTTGAACAGTATCATTTTGTGCTTTAATGCTAGAAATCTCTAAGCTTGTTACATACCAGGGTGATTTAGGCTTCCAGAGTGCCTGACATATGTCAGTTCCAGGGTCCTGCTGCATAAGCAGCAGCTTGCAGTTGCTATACAGCTGGATACACCCCCACTCCCCCTCCTCTGGCAACAGCTTCTCAAGAGGAAAGCCTGCAGGCAGACAGCATTGCTAGAAATAGTCAGGAAAGTGGACCAGCATGATTTAGATCTCAGCACAGCCACATCACCTGTGCAATGTAACATTACAAGTTAAAAGATGGCACAGTCAAATAACTTCTCTTGATTTACACTGAAAAATAGAAACAGAAAAGGACCAGAGCCTTCCTCTCCTGAAAGCCAGTACCAGGCCTTTAGCAACCAAAGCTGCTCTCTGATATTTAAAATATTCTACATCTCCAGAGCATACAGTGTTTTTCCAGTGGATGAGTTTAACAGAAAGGCTAATCAGTATTCTTGCCCTAGAATGACTGCGAGTATCTATTACTTAACCATAATATCCATAATATCTTTCCTCCACAAATATCTGCCAGCAAAAAGTGCACAAAAGTTTCCAAATTTGAAGAGTTTTCTGGAACAAGGGGAAAGGGAAAGCCAGAGATAAGGAAGGAAAACTATGTAAGAAGCAGAGGCTTGCAAATCTGTCAGACATCTGGGTTTTAATTAAATAATTTTTCATTCCTGAGGTTCTCCCTCTCACTTTAACCCTTTCTCTACTTTCCTACCCCTTGAAAATGTTATCAAAAAAGTAATACAGGCTTACCCAGTTAAAATAAAACCTATCCTATAGAAAAATAACAGAACTAAACTTTCTCCTGTTTCTCAGAGACAGTTACAAGTGACAAGTAACCATACAGAATGTGTTTGTGCACAGAGGTATATGTAATACATACATACACTGCTATTTTTCACTGCAGTTTTTCTCTTTCCTTCCTGCCCTCAGCCACTCACTATTTTTATTTCTTCTGACCAGCTTCCACACTGAATTCTCTCCAGCTACTGACTTCTCCTTCTGTCCTGTCCTTCCCAAGTCGAATACAAAACCCTGTAACATTTGAATGTGAATGGACTGAAAATTAAGCAGAACAGGTTCACCCACCCCTCAGTTTCAAGTTTTTGTTTTAAACTAACTCATCAAAACCCAAACAGTTTAGTAGCAAACAGCAAGTACTTCTCAGGTTGGTAACTAAGAGGATTGTCCTCCCAGTAGCTTCAGCTACTCTGACCAGAGCCAAAGGTAACAAATTCTTCCAAGAGAAAGGGAGGAAATGGGATTATCTCTGTCCAGACCCACAGCACGAACTGATCTCTGGAGGGTTCCCCCACCCCCACCCTATGTCCTCTACTAGCTGTACGTGAAAAAATATTCCTCTCTCATGGCTACTGAAGCAGACACTCAAGGGAGGGGAAAATCCCTTTCAGACATTTAGAAGGTATTTTGTCTTTTTGTCACACACAAGCCTGTATTTATTTATATCTTTATACCTACAAAGTTCCCTTCACATTTTAAAATACTTTTATTTCTTAAACATTTCAATACTTTTAAAATCTCTCCAGAATTTAAAAAGAGTCTGGTCTTTTAAAGTGTTTTTCCTTCTCTGAGACAGGCCAGCAGAACCCCTCTTAAGAGCGACTCCCTTTAAAACTCTGATTTCAGATGCTTATGAAGTTGAGAAACTATACATTTCTGTGAGGTGACAGTCCACATGACAATTTATATCACGCCCATAATCATACTATTATTTTATTTCAACAAAAATGTTTAAATGTCTTCCAAGAACAGAATTTAGAGGAAAAGGAGAGCTGCATTCTGACACATGAAATTCTATTTAATGCTCAGCCCTCTGAAAAAAGGTGGTCCTGCATGGTGTAAGTGTTCACTAGCCTGCCTTGATTCTCTGCCCATCAACTCTCCTTCCCTAAAACAGGAAAATACCACCTCTTCCTATCACATGAGCACTGTGCAGAGAAATTAATTAAAGTCTACATAGCATGTGAAATTAGTGCAATGAGTAAGATAAAAACAGCCAAAGGAAATTAAGCAGTCCTGTCTCCAGAAGAGAATTTGAGCTGAGTGAACAGTGGTATATCTGTTTTATTAATTGAGTACTGAAACTCAGACAGAAAAAAAAATCAAGTCCCATCACTGTAACCAGAGACATTATCATACTGTACAAAAGGGGGCTAAAAGGGCAAAATCTAAGATTACACACAGAGCTGCAATACTGAAGTTACCTAACTTTGAGCGCATGACCCAGCATCCCTAATAATATTATTTTAACATAATTTTTAATGTGTAATTATTTATAAAGCTCCAGACAGTAGGTGTGCATGATGCTTTACAGGCGTATAAAATTGTCTGATCCCTGCCCCTAGGAGCTTGCGTGATGACACCACACAAGGGATGGGAAAAGAGGGGGTATGGGAGGACAGGGTTGCAACACTGTGAGATCATGAGATGTACTTACTGCTACATAAGCAACATTTCAGCTTCTCTGTGGTTTTCTTGTTACTCATTTAACACTATATATTAAAATTTGGTCAACAGATACATAACACAAAGACATCAACCGTAAGAAAGGATATGAATAAAGAGAACTATGTAGTACAATGTTCAGACTCAGCAGTTAATATTAAAACATTCACAGGCAAACGTTGCATGTAGTCAATTATTTATATGGGTTTAGCCCTTGGCACCTCCAGCTGAGGTCTGGATTCTGCTCCACCAGGCACTGTATAAATGTATCGTGAGATATGATAGCTGTGTTATGGTTTTTACTGTAAAAAAACAGTCAGTGGCAGAAGGGGATCTCACAGGCGGAGAGACCAAGGTGGTTTAACAGGTTAGAGGCAGAGCTAAGAGTAGAACTAGAGTGTTTTGACATTTGTTTTGATATTCTAATTGCTAATTAGTATGTGTATTTAGATTATGATTGCTTGAACAAGAATCCCCAAACCAAACGAAACCAAACAAAAGAGTGCATTTGCGAGTTGCTCCCATGTACAGGAAAACAAAACCGTGGAGGAAAGACCCCAGCTTGGAAACCCTGGAACCCATGTACATTCTTTTAGAAATTTCTGTTTCTGTGCTCTGTGAACTGAAGGGGATTTGAGCTCTGTTGTGCTGTAATATTTGTCTGTGCAAAGCCTGTGGTTGGTGTAATTTCTGACCTGGCCACACTCTTACCCTGCTATGTGCTGACAAACATATCCCGTGTCAGAGACTGTACCCTTAAATGCTCACAAGTTTCCATGTCTTCAGCAGCAGATGAAGACCCTGCTGTCATATTCTAATGCTATCAGACATTACAGCCATACAGAGACCACCCAGGACATCCAGTAAACAACTCCAGAACATCTACGAAAAATTAATTTAAAACTAAACATACACTAATTAAAGGAAGCAACATGGCAAAATATTCTTGATCTCCCGGAGCACAGGCTAACCCTTTGAAGCAAACCTAGAAAACAACAGTGGACTTGATACTGCTCTTCATCACAGTTCTTCACAATGCATGGGCAAAATACTACCTGGACATTTTTTACAGCCCTTCACACTCCAAATATAATTTGCTTCCACTTTAAGGGTACTTTTCACAATCCACAGAGTACAAAATTATTTTAGTACATAGCATTATTCATTCTTAGGAATTTGTTATTTCACTGGGTGAAAAGCCCAATTTTTAGTTACCTTTAAAATTTAGAATGACAAACTAAATGTTTCCATTATTTTTATTAACCTTTTCTCCCCAAGCCTTAGCAAAATTAGTCACTATATAAAATTTCTGGCTTCAACAGAGCTCAGATTCAAGGAGAACTCAGTCTCACTGCTGCTAACCCCTACTACTTTACAGCAGCAACATGTTCTTTCAATTTCTTTGTACTTATCTTCCTATTCCTATTGAGTTTAGATCACTAGTGTACAAAGTAGAAGACAGAAAAGAATGAGTAAACTCTGTGAAAAATTTTCCTTAATGTTTTGTAGCTTATGAAATGTACTTAAAACTCTGTATAGCGTGGTATTGGTTGTTTACATGAAGTGCATTTTGACTTGTCTGGGGATTTAGGAGACTAGTTTGGTCCTGAAAGTAGCCCATTCATCAGAGAACTATGTAGAATTTCTGAGTTCCTAACACATTTTATTAGTGGGATGATAGTTGTTCTGACAGTGAAAATGTAAATTGATGTTCTCCAAATTTGGCTGTTCTCAAAATTGTACTAAGCATTGGTTTATATCTGATTAAAACAAAAACTTCATGCAAATAGTTTTTAAAACGTTCTTTTTATCCCCTTTCCTTTACACTTAGGAAGTGGCTTTTAAAAACTTAGCAGCTTGACCTCAAAAGGATTTAGAGGAGCACAATTTTCAAAGATGTTTTCTCTATAGAGATAGGTTATGAGTGGAATTGGATTTAACTTCAAATATTACTGGCACATTCAGAGCATAATATTTTAAGAGATATTACTCTCAGCATCAGTGTTCTGTCAGTCTAAGTGGTTGGAGACATAAGATTAAAACACATCACAAATGTTAAGTTTCTGCTATATCCTTAAGCTGATCTGCAGCAATTTTGCTGTCCCAGAACCTAAAAAATAAATAGTATTTATGAGAAATAATCGCATTCCCCAAACAACAACAACTGTCTTCTATTTCAGTCCCAAACCACTGTTTTTAAATTACAGATATATTAGATAAATACAGAATATTTAGCATGATAACATTACAGAAAAAAAAGCTAGTTGGAAGCCTAGCCCAACCTCCTGCTCCAAGGAGGGCTAATTTCAAAGCCAGAACAGGCTGCCCAAGGCTTTGCCTGGCTGAGTTCTGAGAATCTCCAGACACGGAGATTCTTTGACTTCTCTGGGGAAGCTCTTCCACTGCTTAACTGTTCCCATTTTGAGGAATTCTCTCATATTTAATTTTTATTTCCTGTAGAGCAGCTGGTGACAGTTGCTTCTTGACCTTTCATAGTCTATGCTTGAGAAGCCTCACAGTCCTCCTTTTGCTAGGGAAAGACTGCAACGAGGTCCCTCCTTACCAGCATTGTTTTCCCAAGGTGAACAACCATCCTCCTCATACCTTGCATGCTCCAGTCTCCCAACCCCCTTTGAGGCTCTCCTCTGGACCCTCTCCAGTTTTCCAGTCTCTCTCTTGAACTGGGCACCCAAGACAGGACACTACAGCACTGGCCTCTCAGCACCTTCCTGACTGCAATGGGCAGTGCATCACACTATCCCTCCAGCTTCCACTCCTTTGGCCCTGGACAGCAGTCCTGCTGGACAGCTTATGAAACATCCCATTGTCTCTTCTCTGTGCACTCTTTCCAGCTAGTAAAAATTTTGTGTGTTTGTGTGGCAAAGGTAGATCTATATGTCATGGACAGAATATATATTAAGGTGAAAGATGGAAGGAATACTGACCTTCAAGAGGGAGTGTGTCACAATGACCTGTGGCTAATATTTTATTTGATTAAAAAAACAGAAACAGTTCCCCCCAAATTGAAGCTGATTAGTATTGTTATTACAGGGCTTTGCTTTGATGTCTTTGGTCAACAAAATGCTAACTTCTTCCCCCCCCCACTGAACACGTATGTGTGTTTTTCAAACCACTTTAGATCCCACGTTTTGAGGGAAGTTGGGATAGCCTATTTACCTTAAAAGGACCAATCTAAGCCTACTGAAATTAATGGGTTGCTTTTTTGGATCAGGTCTGGAATGTTAATTGCAGTTACTATACCAGTCTATCAAATCCTTGCAATAGAAACTGCATCAGGACCTAAGACACTGCAAATGGAAAAATCATAAGAAAAATGTGCTGCTGAACAAGTATCTAAGTAAGGCTTGACCTCGCCCCCATGGATACTGATGGATAAAGAAAAACCCCAAAATCATTCCAGTAGGTTAAATACTGACTTTGGTCTAATTTATCCCTAAGTTATCACCCACTGCATGATCCAAGATGAAGTTCTCACTTAGAAATGTGTGGATGGAAATAACTAGGTCATGATACGCGCTTTTATGAAGGGACTACAGATTAGCAGCTGAATGGAGAGAGACCAGAAAGCACAGACTTTGTGTCAACTGAGAATTCAGAGGAATTTCTGGCCCCTGTCCCATGACTCTGCAGCATCACACAGAGTGGATCCCTGTCAGTATTACCAGGCCACCCTCCTTGCTGGAGGCACAGCTTCCTATTTGGCCAGTTTGTATTTGCGAAGTCCTATAAATTTTGGGTTCCCTTTGCTGCCCTGCCACCAACTATGTGAGTTTTGGCAAACAAACAGTGTCAGAGTCATTTGTGCTTGAAGGCAGTTTCTAGTTAAACTCCAGGTTCTCGTATTTTCTTGCAAAAACTGCAGAAAATGTTTGTTTATGGTAAAAAAAAAAAGGGGGGAAAAAAAGGAAATATGCTGAAAAAAACCCCCATGCCAAAGTATAACACCAATGGAGGTTAGCATTAGGTGAACATATATATATATATATCTATATATATATATAGATAAACACACATATATATATATATATGCATGCAAACATTTCCAAACAAATCTCCAAAGTTCACTGCATACAGTCCTTTTCCACCTGACTTTCAGAGGCTTGAATTTTCCACTCTATGTCCTACATGTCATTTTTCTGGATCAATATATGGTAACATTTTTTAAAAACTTCATGTGCTATCAGAAGTACAAAATAAACCAAGCTGTAACAAAATTATTTCAGGCTCCTTGAAGAAATCAGCTCTGGAGGGCAGCGGTCTTTTGCAAGAAATGTAACTACAAGTTCAAACAAAAAAGTGACCTTTGCCTGTTGCTACAAGTATGTCGCTCGAGGGGATTTGGCAGTGAGCTTTTCACTGGGAGGAGTCACTTGGCATTGGTACTGGTTTATGAAAGAGCAGAAGAAAGTGTAAGTTGGTTTTCTTAAATGAGTCCCTACCAGGAGGACATGCAAGATGTTTTCCAAGTGCTGGTGGCAAGCAAATATTTACCTCAGTGGAGCAGTGTCGGATCCCACGCTGCTGCAGTAGGCATTCTCCACAGGGCACGTCTCTGTGCCGCACATCGCATCCGCCTCAGCCGGGTCCATGTAGCCATTGACCAGCTTGATGTCTCTCAACTTCATACTGTCATTTTGTGAATCCAGAGACACGATGTCAGACGGGGAGCTCACAACACCCGAGTCCTCCGTGGTGTCTTCTGATGCGAAACAGCTGCTTTCTGATGCGGTTTCTTCCACCTCTGATAGCTCCAGAACCGTGTCATCCGCTACATAAACATTATCATGTGTAGACAGCAGGCTCTCTAAATGAAATATAACAAGGAAAGTTAGCTGGAAGTCATCAGTACATAAACCAGACAGCTGTCCCTTTGTAATTGGAAAAACCCACATGAAATGCATTAGAAATGTGAGGGAGGGTGGTCAGTATTTGTATATAAGACGATTTGAAAAGTGACAAAAATTATGTCTTTTGCTTTCAGAGATGTGGTTTGCTATGCTGGTCCTGTGGGGTTTGGGTCTTACAACTTTCATAGCAAATCAGTTTCCTTAATTCTCTGAAGAAACAATTTTCCAGGGACAGTTTCTTGAGGAATTAGACTGAAGTTTAAATGATGCGGTTCAAGAAATCACTCCTGTTACACCTCATGGCAACACAATCTCATTCTTTCTCTTCTATTCTACCAAACAGATGGCATTTCCAATAAGAAGTCTATGTACAGGTAAAAATGGGCAGCATCTCCCAGTCAGGACACTCAATTGGTAAACTACATCCACTGCTGGCCCAGTGGGCATTACTGATTTTATCACCCTTCAATTTTTCTATTTTTCAAAGCATACAAAATCTCTCAATAAGTTTACAGAAAAGTAGACAGTACCATGCTTAAAGCAGAAACTTTTCCAATGTTTAGTTATTTATGAAGGAGATCAGGGTATGCCCTCTGCATGTTTAATTTTATTAAAAGCTGCAAATTTTGTGAGGAGAGTAGACACAGTATAATTTCTTTTACCCTATTTTAGTTTGGTTCCTATGAGCTATCCCCTTTGTGTTTTTTGGTAAAAAACACAATTTTATTTTCTCTTAAGAAATGTACTCAACTTCATCCTGCAATTATGCCATTAAAGGAGAGCTCCCAACCAGGTCAATAATTTCAATGACTGAAATTACTGAGTGATGAAACACAGAATCAAGCCCAAACACACTTCTCTTGATCAAAAGGAATCAATAAAGACTAATCTAAATGTTTAATTTGGAATTATAAGTGTGCTTCATTCTCTTCTTGAACCTCAGTAAGCAAGAGGAAGATTAAACAACAGTTTATGGTCTGATCTTCCAGACACTTGTGGTGGATGTTAATTACATGAGAAGTCCCAGGTCTGCAAGTGTGACTAAGATTAAACATACACTTCACTGTATTTTAGGCTCAGAATCAACAACTTTTTGAAGCATACATGAAGCTATAGCTCAATAAAAATGATCAACAGAGAGAAATACTTCTGAATTATGTTGTATACACAAAAGTATTTTCTTTAAGTCAGAGAACTGAAAACAACTTTGTCAAAGAATGCCACAGAAATTATTTTGTCAGGGTATAGCCTAGCAGTGAAGTTTCGAGTAAAACCAGAATAAAAATCAAGCCAACATTCTCCTTGACTGAGGTTACAAGATGCCATTAAGTACTGAAATTGATTTCCGACAGCAGAAGCAATAAAATTCAGAGGGTTACAAATCATGATTAAACTTTTAAGTGCTGTCAAGCATTGATATTAATGATGGAAGATGATCCAAAGACTCTATTGCAACTTTGGAAGCAATGTTATTTGATTTCTTTGACCTTATTTTCTGTAACATTAGTTCTAGATTCTGGATATAGTCTCAGAGATTGTCCCATTTTAAAATGGTAATTACAGGAACTAAGTATGTGCCACTGAATGGATTTGAGTATGCTTACCACAGAACTACAGTTAGGAAAACACCAACATGATGTATAAATATGAATAGTTTGACATTGACCATCAAATAATAAAACCCCACAAAAACAGACAGTGAACAAGCAGGTACGAGTATATGGCTTTTAGACAAACAAAAAAAGCCCAGTAACAAACATTAGTAAAAGTTACATAATGTTAAAACCAGGACAAAGTAGGATAACAAAGAAATCAATTTAAAGAGTGGAAGTTGAAAAGTGAAAGCACGTGGGAAGATTTTGAATAATGTACAATGCAGTATATATACCTTGATGCAAAGAGACCTCACTGTAATACATCACAAATCTATTGTCACATGGATGCCATAAATGACCTCCACCCTACAGCTGGCACAGCAATTTATAGCCAAGTACCTACTCCCACATCCTGACATGAGTGGGGCAGCGTTTTCCTCCCTTGCTGTCTCTTGCATTTCCTCATCCTTTTCTTGCCTGCCTGCAACTATTTCCTGCATCTTTCTGCTCATGGATTCAGATCCTTTTGGTCACACAACCCTACTTGCCTACTGCAGTAATAACACTGAAGTCTCTCCCTGCTCCGCAGCAGGATCCCCACCCCCAGCCCACTGTCCTCACATGTTGACAAACAAAATGAAAACCAGCCTCTTCTTATCAGAGTCCATGGGTGAATTGATCCCTGTTACATCTGGTTCTTGGCAGCTGAATCACTCAGTCCAGAATAAGAACCTCCTCATTCAACAGCAGTTTTATCCTGAAGCATGGAAATACAAATAGACATCTTTCTACTCAATGATTAAATTCCCAATGCTCAAGCAAAACTAAAATGTTCCCTCTTCTTCAAGCCTATCACTTTGATAAAGTGCTTCCCTATCTTTTATCTTCACCAAGAAGATTCATGAATTTTTAACACAGTTAATGCATGGCACTGAACAGAGTTATTGGCTGAGACAAACCATTTTGATTGCCACTACTACTTGTCTGAACGTGAAAACACACATATAAAACATGACTGTGATGGTTCTGTGTCATGTTAACAACCTTGTTTCAGCTAAGAGCAGCACTAAAACAGCCCTGTTTCAAATTTGAGCCATTCTTGGATGGATTAAGTAAGAACTATTCTTCCTCCTACATGCTTGATTAAGTCTTCAGTGGTGCAAACTGAAGATGGGATGGGCATTACTGAGTAATGACACATGACATGAAAAAAGCCTACCTCAACATTACTGAGTGGTCTTGTCTTCAGGAGTCAGAAAATACTTTATAAAACTTTCTAGTTCTACATGGAGAACAGGGTAACGTTTCCTAGTAGATGTGATTCTGTCTTGCAAATTTTGCATTTTTTTCTCAAAAGGGATGCATATACAGAAAACCACCCCACACTAACACAGTGTGACCACAACGATGGCACTACTGAGGTTTTTTGTTGGCCAAATAAAGAAAAATCTCAACATTTTCTTCTCTTTCCTCTGTCATAACACTAAGACAAATTCAGGCTCTGATCCTCAGGACCTCATGCAGACATATCCAGGTTAAGAAAGAGTATTCAGCGAGTATTCCAGGACTGAACACACAAATAACAACTCTCACAGATAACATATTATTGAAAGATTTCTATACAGAAGACTGAGTTTTCAAATATATAAAAATGGCAAGATTATTTTTTCAGTAACATGACCCCATTCACTGGCATCAGGTGGGGCATGATACTGAAAAGCATGTACAAGTTGGCCCACTGTCTCCAAGCTATTCTAAAATCTCTGTGGGACACTTCACCCCCATGTGAAACTGGAGAGACTTCTTCAAAGCCTTGCATTGCTGCTTACCTACGTCCTGCTTCAGGCTGCAGACACTGCTAAGCCCACATGAGTGCCGTAGCAGGGGTCTCCCCGACTCGCAGCAGCAGTGCTGTCGCTGCACAATTAGGTCAACCACAAGTTACAAAGGCTTTCTTGCAGAGGGGGATGGACTGGGACGTCTGTTTGCAAGAATGTTGCCCGTGATCATCAAGAGGGAAAGAGGAGAGTAGCTCATGAGTAAAGAATGTGAGCTTCTTGTTTAACACAAAAGAGATCTTGTTGCTTTAATCTCAATAGCCTGTAAGCAATTAGGAAAACACTGAACTCCGAATTTAGAGGAGTAATATCTGCACTCGTGCAGTTTGATATCGCATATATGTACACATTACTCATCCAGAATGACAGTGATGGAGAGACAGATAAACCTCACCTTGTTTAAATGCGAATCAGCACTTTCAGAAATGAAGATTAAATTCAATATGTGAAGACTTCCATGGGTAAAATACTCACTTTGATTACTGCTATGGAAATAACCACCATTGAATTTAAATGAGATTAGAATCAGATGTAAGTGTTGAAAAGATGCCTATCCCACCCAGACTTAAAAAATCAATCACCAAAGCCCAAGTCATCACTCCTTCTGAGTCCAGTGGGCACTGGGTGTAATCCTAACTGCTCAGGGAGTGCTATAACCTTCTAGTTTTACAGCACTGCTGATGTTTTGTTATTACATCCAGTAAGGACAGACAGAAGATGTAACAGTTGATTCAACCCTTACATGGTGAGTAACCTGAACTTCACAATTGTTTTAGAGACGCAGAGTTTCTCTAACGCATCTAACTCTTGCTAAGAGGCTGGTAATTTTACAATTTCTTTCATCATTTGTTCCACTGCCAAAGAACTCTCTTTTCATGGATTAAAATTGCTTTGCTGTAGTTCAAGTGGTCTATTATAATGAAGTTGTAAAAAATTACCACAAACTTCTGATGTTAAAGAATATTAATTCTTATAATGATCCCCAAATTAGAACGTAATTCTTTCACTGACAGTACTTAAAATTTCTAACAGCAGAAAGTAACACTGCTCTAATCATTTGTCCTGGCAGCAAAAAGTTGAGACCATCGCAAAAGACCAATATTAAAAAACTGCATTTTTTTTCATACACTTGGAAGAAGGCTGATGGAAGAAATGGGAAAAGAAATAATTTGTTATGGCAATTATTTACAGAGATTATGAAAACAGAGAACACAGGATTAGCTTGAGAGTTTTTACACAGGTACAGGATGTTCTTGTTACATTTTACTCATTTTGCTCATGGATCAAAAACTTCTATGTAGAGATAAATGTTAAAGATCACTCAGTGAGCAGATGAAGCAGTAGAGAGAATAATCTCCCTATCATAACTAAAATTATTTTAATTCAGCCTGCTTCTTAGCATATTTGAGCCTACATGCATACTTTTTTTCTTTTTTAAAAAATCAAAGGAAACAGAGAGAAAATAAATAACCACTGTTATACTTAAACAATAATATTAGAGGAGTGGGGGAATGGATCAATTCCAAAGCACTCCTCTCCCAACTCCTTGGACTGCCTTGCAGAAACTGAAAAGGAGGCCAGGAAACACTGAGTTGAGGTACCAGGCTCTGCAGCTCCAAAATGAGGATGTAGAGCAGCTTAATGTTGTCTTAGTTTACTTAGGTCACGGAATCACAGAACAGTTTCATTTGGAAAGAACCTCTAGAGGTCAACTAGTTCAATGTCCTCCTCAAAGCAAGGCTATCTTCTAGCTTTGACAAAGTAGCTCAGGGCCTTGAACAGATTAGCTTTGAAAATCCCAGGCATGAAGACCCAACAGCCTCTCTGGAAAAAAATCATGAATCATTCCCTGGGCAATGTCTAATGCTTCTCCCACTTAATAATATTATTTTTATGTCAAACTAAAAAATTTCTAGCTGCAACTTGTCACTGTTGCAGTCTTATCTTCTTGCAGCAGATCTCAGAGAAGAGTGTCTCAGTCTCTCTTTGTCCTTTAGATGCAAGACAGCATTCAAATTCTCCTTACCCTTCTCTTCTGCAGGGGAGGGCTGAACAAGCCCTGCTGCCTCAGCGCCTTCATGTACATCTTTTGTGCTTCCTGCCAGACTCTGCTGCCTCTGATGTCTCAGTATCCTGTTACACAGAACTCAAAACTGGACTCACTTTTGGACAATGGACTCACATGTGGCTTCATGGCAGCCAAGAAAAGGGGAATAATCATTTCCTGTGATCTGCTGGCTGTGCTCTCGCTAGTGCAACCCAGCCTGTGGTTAGTGCTTCATCACTGCAAGGGCATGTTGCTGACTCACACAGCCCTGCATGCGACTTCCAGTCTCACATAATGAGATATTTTCAGTCTCCTTCCTAGTCTTATGCCCCATCCTCATGTTTTCCAATGGGTTCTTTAATTGAAGAAATTCTCACTGCAAACCCTGCAAACAGAAGTAAATCCACTCCTTTACATGCTAGCCAATAACAAAAATTAAAAGACTCACAAAGGACATGTCTCACCAGACACATCATCAGAAAGGTACAAATGGAGTGTTATTAGTTACACCCTGTGAATCTGCAGCATTTCCATAGTCAATCTCACACTAATGACAGTCAACTTAGCTACCTAGGTCTACTCTCCTATGGTTGAAAAATAAATGCAATGTGGACTCATTTAACCTGACTTATGAATTTGAGGTAGTTTAGCACTTCCCTTGGGGTTAAACTTGTCTGTTGTTAGTTGATATCACAACAGAAAAGTATTGTAGCTTTCACAAAAGCTTTTTTGGCAATGGAGTTTCCAACACCAAAGGCAATACAAGATAGGATCAAGCCAGGGAACGAGAACTGAAGAGTGCTCCAGTCCCTCCATTGTTTGTTTCCATGTACAAGCAACTGTGAAGATCTGTGCATTAATGTTTGCTTTTCCTTTCAAACATCTACTGAAAACATTGTGAAGTCTCTCTCTCTCTCAAAACAACACTACCTAAAATGTCTGCTGGCTCTTGAAACACTCAGAGGAAGCTACCCCTGCAAGTAAATGTCTGCTACTCTCTCCCATTTCAGACCTTTATTTTTACCACCTGCCAAACAAACAAAGAAAAATTTCTGAACTAATGCAGCACAGATTTTCAGGCAGGGGAAAATCAACATATTGGACTTTATTATTCCTATTTCTTTCCCACAATCCTTCCTTCAGTGACTGAAAAAGACTCTCTGACCCCTGCAAAGCCCATTTGACCTAGAATGCTGCTGCTATTGCTGAACTGCTTTTCATCCTCTCCTTTTTGGCACCCTCTTGAACCTACTAGCCCCTTGCTTTTATAAAAGCCTTGTTTGGACTCTCTGACAACTCTACATCATAGCCAGTAACTAGCCTTCCTTATTCAAAGGGATCAGATGTCATAAAAGCAACACAAAGAGTAAAATGCTCTTTGACAGAAAAAGGATCGTGTGTCAAAGTAGATCTTTCCTTGATTAACTGGAGAACACTGTCACTTGGCTTTGGGAAGGAATGATTTTAGAAAATGAATCAGTAGTGTGAGTTGTTAATTTCCTTTTATACACAATGAAGTATGATGGGGAGAGTTTCACAACAGTTCCTGGTGTTCACTTTCTGAGGTTAACAGCAAGCTAGAATGGTTCATGAGGTGATTTCAGGGCTCTAGATGGTCCCTTACTTCAGGCAAGGAGAGGGACAGGGTGCCTAATCCGTGCAGTTCAAAAAGACTACCAACAACCAGACAATGTAGGTTAGAGGAGGAAGATAACAGAAATATATTTAAGAGCAATTATAGATAACTTCGAACTTGCACTTCATAAATCACCATGTGTAACACTGGGAACATGCTGTGTTAAATAACAGGGCTCTTTGGGGGTGTTAGCAGGACAGGAAAATCTAGATCTAAAACCAGAGACTGCCCAATATAATGAGCTTGGTGAAGAAATAACCCACTCTCCCCGTTTTGCTGGGAATTATTAGTCTTAAGTGATAGATTTGGGCAATCCATGTCCTTTTCAGAGGTGGTCGGCTTTCACACAAGCACGCTGCAGCATCTAAACAAATGGACTGTGAAGGTGATTTTCATGAGCAACCTTAGAGAACACACTCTATAAAAATGCTTGAAAAGCATATGCAGTGTAATGATTAAACCAGAAATGATTAGTGTACCTATGCAATAAAACAATGTTTTATTAGGTGATTTTTAAGACCACAGAAAAAAGGCCATTTGCTCAACTTTTCTTTTTAAACTTCACTATCTTTTCCCCCTTGTGCACTCTGCATCAATTCATTCTCTTCCTTAGTTTGTTAACTATTCCATAAAATCTCTACTGCAGTTTTGTATTTATAGCATCATCCACAGGAGAAAAACATAAAACACTTTTGCATTGTAATTATCCTTTCCTTCCCCAGCAACTGGCTGCCAGCAAAG
The DNA here is from genome assembly GCA_034509425.1 of Eopsaltria australis. Taxonomy (NCBI): domain Eukaryota; kingdom Metazoa; phylum Chordata; class Aves; order Passeriformes; family Petroicidae; genus Eopsaltria; species Eopsaltria australis. The sequence continues at coordinate 5,207,926 of JAVTVJ010000072.1, forward strand.
TCAGCAGAGACACAAAAACCCAACCCTAAACCGAGCACACATACACATATGTACAGGCACCCTTGTGGGATTTAAGAGCTCTTTCCATAGTACAGAGATATCACCCTACTCACAGTTGTGTATTTATTTCTAATTAAAAGTGATTTAAAAGTTAGGAAGGGTGAAAGAGAATGAGGTCAATCTGGAATAATCTATTACTGAAACCTTTAGGTATTATACACATACAAATAAAAATTTTTGAACAGCTGTTTTCTGGTTTTGGGGACAAAGTACACTTGTCTTGGGCACAGAATCACTTCTACTGAGAACTGCTGCACAACTGCCAGAAAACCTTCCTATCAAGGCAGACTTAGTAGGAAGTAATGGCAACACATCCTGGTTTTGCTTAATACCAAAAGCTAATAGTGAACTACAGGCTGGAATGATGGCTAACAAAATGGGATTTCATCACTCTTGCAGAACCCTCCAGTTCCCCCATCAGTGCATCCATTATTCTCCCTTACTTCTCTTTCTCTTTTTATAAGATAGTACCTTAGTATAATCTGAAGTCAGACAGAGCCCTGAGAAAATTTTTTTGTGAACAAACCACCTAACTTTCAATTAAAATGGCACAAAACAACTCCATTTAATTGGCCAAAACATATTTCAGCCAAACCACCAATAATGTAAATACCTACACAGATTTTCAACGGCTAGCTCCAAATTTAGATATGAAAACATTTTCATACACCTCCATAGTATAAAGATACAAAGCTCTACTCTGACCTCTTTTGATGTACATTAACTGACTCCTCTTGGACCTCCTGATCAGTGGAATATATTCTTCTTCCTCCAAGAGGCTTTTCAATAAACTTGGGCTGGTGGTTTACTTTGGCAATTATATTTCCAGAAATATTTTAACCTAGAAAAGCGTGCTTCTTTTCTGAGTTGTGACACATTTTATTGCACATACACACTGCTATTGTACTTCTCAGAGCTGTAAGATATCCTATGAGACTCTACTTTGAGTATGTGAACACTTGTCACTGAAACAGTCTGCCTTCTGAAACTGCTCAGTAAAGACAAAATTATTCTTGCAGGGAAGAAAGCTGAAGGTTGGAGTATACTAAGTATCTCCCTGAAGTTCTTGTGTGACACCCTCCACAAGGGCATTGTATCATTTTCAAAAGATGTTTCCTAGGCTTTTGAAGACCAGACTCCTGTGCTGGGATGAGGGCAAACCAAGAGCAGTGAGGCCAGGAGAGTGCATGGCAATCACTCTCTCCACCTAAAACACCACCAGGCACCCCTGGGTCTACACTAGCAGGAAACAGGCACACAAAGGCTGCAGAGGCCCATAAGGGCAATTGGATCTATGGAATTATAGCAAGAGACAGACTTCTTTTGCAGTGACACAGACATAGCCAAGCAACCACAGCATGAGACAAGCATGGAATGCAGGAAGGGTATCATGAGTCCAGAGGAGGGCCATGAAGATGATAAGAGGGTTGGAGCACCTCTCCAGGGCAGGCAGGCTGAAAGAGCTGGGTTTGTTCAGCCTGGAGCAGAGAAGGCTCTGGGGAAATCTCTTTCAGCTCCTTGAAAAAGGGCCTTAAAAGAGAGCTGGAGAGGGACTTTTTACAAGGCCATGTAGTGATAGGACAAGGGGAATGACTTTAAACTGGAAGAAGGTGGGTTTAGATTAGACATTGGGAAGAAATTCTTCATTTTGACATTGCAACAGGTTGTCCAGAGAAGTTATGGATGCCCCATCCCTGGAAGCATTCAGCATGAGGCTGGATGAGGCTTTGAGCAACCTGGTCTAATGGAATGTATCCCTGTCCACAGCAGGGGTGTTAGACTATAGATGATCTTATGATCCCTTCCAATCCAAACCATTTTATGGTTCTTTGATTCTACGACTTCCACATACTATCCACGAAGTTATCTTTTCCAGCAGTGCACATTGAAGCTCTCTCTGGCAGCCTAGTAAGAAGGGGAATACTGGACAAGTAGAGAACAAAGTGCCCACAGAAGAGCATTGCTCTCATGCCACCACTCCTCTTTGGCAGCAGATGGACTACATCAGATTATTTCAGACATAAGCAGAGATAGAAATACTTAAGTCAGAGCTGAATTTGGCCTGCTCTTCCACAGTCCTCGTGTGAAGTCAATTATCTCATCAATCATGCTTTGCCCTGGAGCTCTCTTTCCCTATTAACTTGAAGAAATGCAAACACGCAAGAGCAGTAACTGGATGTTACGCTTTGTACTGATTTGTGGATAGTAAAATGTTAATGGCAGGGCCATCTCTGGTGCTCTGGTGAACAATAGCCTGATGCAAGAAATGGGTCATCATCTGAACACCCACTTGGAAAAAATTTTCCCCTTTCACATGACGTGTTGTTAGATCCTGCTTCTACTGCAGCAGTTAGGTTTTGCCCCTGACTTCAATGGCAGCAGGATCCGACCGTTCACTGATTAAAATGCAAAGCTGCAGATATCTCCTGCATGGGATGAATCCCCACAGGGAAAATTTGTCTGCATTTTTATTCATGTGAAACATTTTAAGGCTTTCATTTACACAGTTCATTCAATAATAATGTGCATGCTGTATAATGGGGTACCTGATTAAGCATGCTTAAGTGCTTTGCTGGAGCAGGGCCATTTCTAGAATTTGAAGGTTTGCTATGATCATACACTCAAAACAGGCAAGCTAGTGTGGGGAATTTTTCACCTGAGTTAATGGGCTTAAATAGGATCAGAATAAAAGGGGGAAATTTGGAAATGTCTGACTTTCTTTTTAGCATCAGTTCCTCTTCCAATTAGGCTGAGAAGGTCACCTTGTTGTAGGTTTTAAGCTTGCCTGTGTAACTTGCTTGCCCCAGTAACTTTTAAACTGGCTACCAGATTCTCCTGAATGAGTCAGGAAGGATAATAGTCTCAAGTTCAGCTACAAAAGTTTAATAAAGAGGTAGAAGGACAGAGTACAGAGACTTTCTTCATATACATGTTGACATAAAAGCTCATTCTCTATTATCTGCTAGAGATACTGAGGGAAGGATGCTATGAACAACAGCAAAACTTCAACCCCAAGTGTAGTGGAGTTTAGATATCAGAGAACTTAGTCATTAATGCAGAATGGATTACTTGATGGGGTCTGGGGGAAGAAAGTAAGAAAACAAAGAAAAAAAAAAGAAAGGAGAAATTCCCAAATCCTTTTGGTTTAGAAAAGCAAGAACCTCAAGGTCCTGGGATTTTCATCTCCATCTATTTTTCCCCCTTTTTATTCATCATTATCCTCTCTCTTTTCTGCTCTTGTTCCTAATTAAAAAACCAAAAAGGTTATTTTAAAAAAAGGCACCTTCTCTTTTAAATTCCAAAGAACTATTACTTTTTTTTCTTAAAACCATTACTCCAGAAGTGTATTTGAAAAAATTTTTAGCAGGTGTGACTGGCCACTGCTGCACTTTGTACAGTACAGTTTGTACATTAATGCTCAAACATTACATTAATTCTCCTGATTGCTCCTAATTTCAGCATGGTATTAAAAAACTCTCCACTCACCTTAGAGCGGCCCCTATCAAACCAGCACAGAATCAAGCTGGTGGTTTGTTATTACTCTTCCCATTACAGCATGAAAGTTTAAAGACTTCTGTCTCAATTGCTTTCAGCCTGCTAATTTTCTCACAGGCACTAATTTAAGTCTGTGGAAAAAGCCACAAGGAGTTTCCCTGTGCAAGGATTTTTTGTGTGAAAGAATGCAATCGATACATTGCCAAAGTCTTGTATTATGAACAGTGGCATGTATTTAATGTACTCTGAAAGTGAAGAAAAGCCTTTCTAGTACAGTCTGTGTCCTTTGTAAGAGCAGACTGAAGACAAATGATCTTATTTCAGGAAAATCTGAATCCCATTGATTAGCATGATGAATACAGAACAGGAAAGCTGCCAGGTACAGAGGAAGCTGGGCATGTCCACAAGGGAGTGGAGCAAACAAGCAAATTACAGTATATGCATGCTCTTTTACTTTTTTTTTTACCCAAATGTTTTCATTTGGAAAACTTGGACACTTAAACCTCTAAGTTTCTTTAACTGACTAGTCAGTTAATCAGCATATTGTTCTAATTCTCTGAAGGCAAGCAGAGAAGGGTTTTAGAAGTGAATAAATAGATTTTTAAACTATAAGTAATATAAATATTTATATAATACATATTATATATTATATAAATAAAATATTCACATACATTGTATTTAAATGGAATAGGATTTCTTCTGGAAAAAAAAAGTTTCTTATTTTTGGGGACACCAGTGGCGTAAGTTTTACTTGGTAAAAAATAATTCTGTCACTCCTAAACATTGATGTAACATGTCTAAGACTGGCAGTACTCAAAAAAGGTTTCAGAACAAAACCAAGATACCAATGTATTCATGCAGTAGACCCCAAAGTGTCATCTACTTCCAACAACACCAGGAAGTTATACAGGGTGGCCCTTCTACAGTCCTTGGCAGTCCACTGTGAGGCTTTCTGGAGAACAAGTCTGTAAGAGTTTGTTTGCCTTCCAAAATGCTCCCTCTCTTACAAGTAAATGATAAGTAAACAAAGCTCTTATCTTGAACTTAAAGCCAGTAATTATTTTTTCTTACAGTCTTTATAATTCGTCATAATTCTTATGTTTTAAGAAGTATATTCATTCAAATCTCGACTGTTTCATTCATAAACACACCTTAAAAATAGAGCTGTTGCATGTTTCCACATAGTTTGAAAAAAAATATTGAAACTATTTCTCCATTAAGTTTTATGCTTTTACAAACTGTAAAAGTATTTCCTTTTTAATTTTTACCTTCTTGTCAACTGAAAAAATTGGGAAAAGACCAACAGAGAGGAAAAAAGAAAAATATTTACCTACTTGTTTTAAAAATCAGAAATCAATAATAATTTTTATTAGAAGTGAAAAAATTAGTTGCTTTGTTTCCTCTAACAAGTAAGCAGATAACCCCCTACCAGTCTTTCACTGTTTATGGGAGGGTACCATATATTTAGAACCTTTATTTTCACGTTTTAATCACTACAGTCTTAAAAGAAAAGATTGTATTTGTCTGCCATAATCCTCCTTTCTCATTCTTTCCTCCATCTTCTTTTGTTTTAAGTCTTTGTCCTCCATTACACCCCACCTTTCCTTATGGTAGTAGGTTAGAAAGTAATTATTTTATCCATGCCAGGAACCAATTATGGAATCCACAAAAGGAGCTGACAAAAGAGAAGCTGTCTCTGCTCTCAGCCTTTTGCTCCCTCGTGCCCGAAAACCCAGAAGTGAATGTGCATGGCCAGAATTCTCAATTTCTTAGAAGAAAGTAGGCAGGGATTTTAGCCAGTGTTTACTGACTTAGAAGTGGTAATAGGAAAAGCTGAGCATGACCATCTCTAAGGATGGAAAAGCACTTTGGTATGAGAATCATCACCTACGTGGAACAGAGAAAAATTTACAACAGTTTGTTTACTGCAGCTCCCTGAGCATTGCCTGCATTCGAATCAGTAGGATCTTGCTCTACAAATGCCACTTCAAGTACCAGCCTTCCAGTTTGGTTTGGCCCATTCCTTATGTGTAAACCTGGCACGACTTCAAGGTCACACTCAGGATGAAAGTTCTTGCACCATGCTGTGTGTGCACACACACTTGCACCACGTGCATGTATTTGGTAGAACACAGATGTTTAGTCCCGCTTTCTACTGATAGAGTGTAAGTTGCTCTGTGTGTCTGGCTGTGACTACTTCCTCACATTCCACTGTTCAAGGGCAGCTGTGTATGCCTAAGATGTCACTCAGTTATTAAAGGTACAGCTCCTGCAGCTAGAACTGCTCTTCTTTTGATGAAGGAAGAGGACAACATGGAATTTGGTTTCACTTGGAAGAAACATTCACAGTTTATCCACAGACCACTAGGATTGCAAAGCTGGTCTGCAAGGGAATTAACAGGAGAGATGTAGAGATGTCTTGATTTAGCCAGGATGGGAAAAGGGAAGCTCAGGTTTATTCTACACTACATGAAATAGGTGAGTATCCAGTTAAAAATTTAAATACCAGGAAAAGTGTCTAGAAAGACTATTTGATTCATTGGGGTCCAGTCCCATACTTATGTAATCAGAAAATATTTTTTTCAATTATTCAAACTGATTGTGCTCCCTTACAGTCAGACTGACTTCTGGCTCAAAGTCTGCAAAATCACAACTTTTATTTCCAATACAGACAGGTAGCACAGTGTAAGGGAATGTAAGGGAATATGTAATACCCTCACTTTCCAACCAGTGTTTGCTGTACCCAGGACTCAGTCTCCCTCCTTAGAACTTTCTCAAGGCACGAGAAAATGAAGCAGATCTGGTGACCCAAATTTACTATTTTCTTACTAGAAGTAAACAGAAAAAAAAAAATCTTTCATGTTCAAGGTACATTCAAGGAATATAAAGGACTCGGTAGTTGATACCTATTCAGCATGTTGCCAGCTTCTAGAGTAATTCATTCTTTCTTTGGGCTTGACACTTTCAACCACTTGGAGCCAGAGCACCAGAGAAGAATATGCAATAATAAAGGAATAAAGCAAGGGATTCTTGCAGGGTAATATACAAGATCACCTTTCCCCTTATCCACCTCAGCAAAAATCAGCATTTATTACCTGTAAGCTCTTCTGGATAAACAAAGAATTAATTATGTCACTTTTTGTTTTGTCAACTTCTTATGAATTTTAACAGTGGACTTCTCTAGCCACAGAGCTGCCATAGCAAAAGCTTATGAATAAGAAGTGTGTAAACAGAGACAGAAATTCTGTTTCACTGTCCTTGAGGGAAGAGTCCATAGTTTTACAATGACATCAGAAAACAACATGGCTGTAATTTTCGAGGGATGGAATAAGTTCCATTCTGTCTTCTGAAATAACATGTATTTTTGTATGGAACGTTAAATGGTGCCTACTGCATGTACTAAATATATGCTGAGAGTCATGGTAGAGACTGGAAGCCAAGCTCAGAAGACAGAACTGCTGTCATACATACACACACAGAGTCCAGCTCTCAAAAAGAGGCACTTTTATACTTGGATAGAACAATGAAGAGGGCTTAAACTAGCTGTAAACATAAATGATGAGGGTATGAGAATCATGACCACAGAGTTTACTTTAAAAAAGCAGAATAAAGGGACAGATGATGGGCATATGATAGATTGGACGGCCATATGTTTAATAACTAAATGCATTATAAGTCTTTGCAATTCATCATACAATTTGAACTGGATGATTTGTCTACCAGTCATCCTCCCTTGGCACTTACTGGAGCACTCCAGATACCACAGACAGCTTTAAATAATTCCAGTTGAAAAACAACAAGAAGAGAAGTATTTCCTTTCTCCATTCATATATTTAGGATATTTTTCTCCATATTTTACCTGCCCAGAATAATTTTCATTGCTGGACTAGTAGCACGTTTTCTGAAGATAAAAATGGAATGAGTTAAAAGTTTAGTATTATTCTACAGCCTTGTCACTAGAAAAGAAAAAAAAAAAAAATCCATCTGCCCAGCAAGAAAGACAACATTCATTTTGATCCTCAAAGATTCCAACTATAAGGAATGAAAGCATTACATGTAGAAAAGATATTTAAGGATGTTTTGAGAATCAGAGATTTTCGTCTCTGAGTAAACAAATTGCCAGTAATAAAGTAATTTGTCTGTGAAAGAAGATTGATACTAAACTGACCTGGTCATGATTTTAAAATTCTAAGACTCAAGCTGATAAGATCCACCTAGCAGAACACTGGAACTATACTGGAACTAAACCTGACCTAATCCTATGCACTTATGCATATTTTAAGTATGTATAACAATCATTTGCACTAATTACCACACTCTGGACACAGCTGCCATAGATACAGAAAAAATATCTATGCAATCTAATAGCCAACCCAATATGCCACCATCCTCTGAGAAAGCTCAGAGTAAAGATTTGAGCTTGCATCTGGAAGACGCCATCACAGTGGCATCACCTGAAAATATGATTTTATCTTTATTTCCTTATTTTTGATGAAACTGATTTTAAAATATCTAGAAACATTTTTTTTTTCCTTTTCAGCTGCAGCAACTACGAAAACTAAAAACTGAAAAACTTTGTGCAAGTGTGGGATCTCTCAGGTTAAAATTCACTTTTAGTGTTATTCTTCCTTGCGTGCTACCGAGAATCCGGGACAACACCGGCTCCCTCTGGTGGCCAATGCACAAAAGGACTTCAATAAAATCTTGCACACCACGAGGCTTTAATCTGCTTCTAATTCACTGGATTTCGTACGGATTGAGAATACTCATCAGAATAGGTTTAATCATAAATTATACATCTGTCCTTATTCCCTAAGAGCACTGAATGTCACTGACACTGCAGTCGTAAGACAGGAATTCGTTTTGATTTATAAATTCTATGCATTTATTTGTCCTCCAGAAAAGGCTCAATGATATTTTCCATTTTTTTTGATTGCTTATTTGATTTTCACCCCAGATACCTTAACATGAAGGACAGCATTTGAACAAGACTGTTAGGAAATGCAGATGAATCCTGAGTATATTAAATGTGTTCCTTACTAACTCTGGTAACAGCATTTTGGTAGAAAAATGGTCAGCTATAGAGGTCAATTTGTTATCAGCTTCTCCATGTCATTCTCACTTCCAATGTCTCCAAGGTTAAAATAAAAAGAGTAAAACCAAGCCAGTGTCCTTTCATATCACTGCTAACCTAAGACTCCATCAAACAGACCTAAGTTGATACTCCTTCCTGTCATGGAAAATGACAGAAAAACTCATTCTCTTCCAGAAGCCAAGTTGAGGAGCCCTTACAAATCCTGAGCTGAAGCTTGGAACAAACAGGAATTCCCCAACAATACCTCAGGGCTGAGCTGGTGCTTATGAAGTGAACTTCCAGTGAGTTCCAGGTCCTGCAATCACACTTTGCTTAAACCCTTTCCCTCCATGCACACACTCTATTATGAATTAACAGCTCTGAGACAGAGAATCTGTGCAATTCCACTCAATGCATTTGGATTTCACAAGTGTCACTGTAAGTTTTTTCTGACACTGTGTACAGTACTGGGAGGTTTCAAACTATGCTAATGTCATAGTATAATTTCTTATAACTAGGATGGATTTCTTGTAAAGATGCAGAAATCTTTCTTCTATTTTTTGTAAGTTCTGTTTTATAGTATATATGTATCTGTAACTTAAGAAATAATAACAACTGACAGATATGAGTGATCATAAGAAATGATTTTTTAAAAAATCCTGAAAGGCAGAGCTGGCTAGCTTAAGCTGGTCTTTGAAATATTTAACCTAGGAATTTCACAAAACTGCTAATTCCCATGAACACATTTTAGAGGTAAATTTTGCATTTTAATTAAAGAAAAGGTAAATTAAATGTAAATAATGAACTTTTTGAATTTTCACCTACAGCTTTTAAGAGCTTGAGAAGGCTACCTGAAAAGAGATTGTTTTTTACAGGAAACACGCCAGCTACGTGGAATGGGGCCAAAGCTGTATCCTTTAAAAGCAAGGAGATTTTTTCATTAAAAATGTGATTTTGTTGAAAACTTGTGCCACCTTTCAGTGAAAATGGTGTCAATGGAAACAACTGTTTCAACAACACAGAGTATTTTGTACTCAATACAAAACACTTTGTTTCACCACTTCATTATTTTTGCACTAGTTTGAACTCCATGGGCCATGTAACTGTGGAGTGACAAATAGGATGCAAATAGAGTAATGAGAATGGGTAAATTAGGTTCTTAATCTTCACATTGTGAACACCTACTTGTTTTTTCTTTTTAAGAGAAGACTTACAATTAAACCATTGTCTTGTCTTAAGAAGGTATTACAAAGTACCTGGCAGCTCAGAGAGTTCAAATTTACTCCACTTTTACTAGAAGAGACCCTTAGGGTACTAAATATACTTTCTAAAGAATCACTTAAAACTTATTAACTACATGTCATATTTGTATTAAAAACTGTCAACCTCCATTTTAGTCATATTTCATATCATCTGTAGGAATGCTTTGCTTTCTTGTTCTCCATTTTGCCTACCTGGAAAGGATTCAAGATTAACATGATTATTTGCTTGAGGGTAAAACAATAATTTTTCATCATTTAAATTAGAGTTATGTATTGCAAGTCACTCATTTAAATAACATGAATGTCTTAAAGCACAGTACATGTGAGGTCAGAATAGTTCTGGGTGTGTGCACCACTACATTACAACTCATAAAGCCTATGTTTGTAGTCCAGGATTATTGAAAATACATGTCTTATGGGCTGTTCTCATGAAGAACTTCCTTCAGCACAAAGAAGTTCTTGCTAAGTGCAAACCTATACATTTTAATTAGAACTCACTGACTATTCCTAGTACAAGTGTAAAAAGGAGACTTGTGGAATGAGATTTATCTTGAGCAAACAGCGTTTGCATCCTTTGTTACCGAAACAGAACACACACCTTGATTTCCACAGGATGTCTCTAGCATCAAGATAAAATTACTCATATTACACATCAGGATGAAAGCAGAAGTAAAGAATATGAATCAGTGCATTTGGTATTGGTTCTTGGTACTCCTTCTAAGCCACTTACAGATGCAACAGATCTTCCCGTTTCATTTTTTCTTGACAGCTTGATCGATAGCCATGATACAGAAAGAATCTTGCACTTCAACTTGACTAGGCCATGCCCAGTTCTAGTTTCGTTCCAAAGGAACAAAATAGATGCAATAAAAGGAAAATAGAACAAATAGAGAATACAGAATTTTATACCTAGAGTAACAGAAAGAAAAAAAAAGTTTTTAGAAACTTTTCATTAAAACTTTAAACAATATGGCAAGTAAGACACCCTGTCTCAAGAACACACGCTTCTGCAACACCAAATCGAATCATGGCTCAAAATAAAGAGAATCTTTTGGAAAAGAACGACAGATAATCTTTCTGAGACTGATACATAGATTTATATAACACACCATTTAGTTCTGGAGCATACATCTCACAAATGAGTATGAACCACAGCCAAAAATAACCAATAGTAATTAAAAGAGAATGTGCGAGTTTAAAAAGAAAAGAAGCCAAAATCTCAGTCAGAAGAAAAGGTGGGTTTTTTCCAGCAGAGGAGGAAGGAAGGCAACAGAAGAATCAGGGTAGCAGAGGCAACAGGAGGTTCAGAAGTATGAAGGTCATAGGAAGTGGCAAGGTCTGTCACACACGCTTGGAGTATGAAGGGAATGATGCACAACAGTAAACTGTCGGGGGAAAAGAGTAAAAAATAAAATTATAAGTATTGTGTAGGTCAGTCAGCAGAATGGCTGGCATGCGCAGCAACATTAAAGAAACAGATGCCCAAAGGAAGTGCAGGTGCATGGGCACATGTGTTAAAATTTGGAATCCCACAGATGCTCTGAGACTAACTGTCTGGGTTCATGTATAAGCTAACACAATCCTAACAGCACAATACTTACTGATACGCAGTATATCTATGAATTCTGCTTTACTTGGCCTGAATTTTAATTCTCCAGAAGGTGCAAGACAGATGATTTTGGAGATTCAACTTCATTCTTTAGCCTCAGATTGCCTTAATGAGTAAGAGTAGGGCTGGCAATTAAAGCCTCCTAAGCCCACCTGCGGGCATTCCTGCTTCAAAGACCACCCCTGAGAAAGAAAAGACTGGGTCACTTGACACTTGCCTTATGAAGCAGTGTACCATGACAAGCCAGCAAAACTCCCTGCACAGCAGCCCTCCGTTCTCAACTGATTTAGAGCCACATGCAAGAGAGTGAAGTTTCCTCTGTGTTTCTACCCATTTCTGGTTCAAGCTAGCAAAACCCAGCTCATAGAATCTAGCCCTCTGAATGACTAGAAACACATCTAAGGTGACTGAAGAAATACGACTGAACTGTTTGTGAAGCTGTCATTGCATCTGTCAACTGGCTTGTATTACCTGTTGATATATCAGTGATATAATGAAAAAAATTAAAAATTATATATAGGGACAAGGCTCTTTTCTGTTAGCCTGGTTCCTTTAAATTAACCTGGTTTTATTCATCAACTGGTAGCATGTATGTCATCTACAGAAAATAAAATGCTTGTACCCACCCCTTCGCCCCTTAAAAACCTTCTAATTCAGTAATGATTGACTACTCTGATCTATAGTTAAAAACATTGCTCAAATCATGATTATGCTTCTTCAAAGACAGAACACTTTCTGAAATTTACAAATCAATCAGTTGTCCAGCCCTTACCCAGTGTGAGCCCTGAGTTCACTGGTACTTTATCCAGTGCCAGAGTGAAAAACTTAACTTCAGGATCTCACTCTACAGGAAGGTGCATTGCATATTCTTCTTCATAAAGCTTTTAATTTCTTACTGCATACCTTAATGATAGTTCCTAAGTAGCCAAATAAAGGGCTAATCATGGAGTTTCACAGGAATATTGAATTTACTCTAATAAGCTGGCTGATATTTCAAGGCAGCGTGTTTCAGATGCTTGTCTAGGTGCAGCAGTCTTTCACAAAGTGCATTCTTTACCTCAGGTAAATAGCACAGAGCTTACCATCAACTCATACATTCAGAACTTCACAAGCAATGTGACATAACCAAACACCATGCAACAATCTCCATCTCTGCATTCCCAAAGTACAGTCAATCTTAGAATCAGGAAGTGATAAATCTGATTAGTAAGATAAGGAAGGAGAAAGGATCCCATTAACACATCAGTTTAAACATGAACACAACATGCAGCTAAGGTTCTACCAGACCAAAAGTGAGAGAAAAGGTCACGTAATCAGAATAAAAAGACTTAAGAGGAAAAACTGTGAGGAACTTTTGTACTCTTGTTTGTGGAAGAGATTCTTACCATTTGACACAGAAAAGCTGAAGTATCTTACTGAAGGCCATACTCATGAATTACTTACATTCCATGTAAGTTTGGAAAACTCAATGAAGAGTGACTGTTGTCACTCTGTATGAAATGAAAATCCCTCAACCTGTGTCTCCCAGAGCACAAAAAGACAACTGTGTTTTCTGGGAAGGATGGATGGCAGGATGGAAGGCTGGATGGAAGGCAGGAAGGAAGGAGAGGACAGTCCTTCACAGACAGTGGCAGATTGTAAGGAGTGAGAATTTTAATTCCACATGATCACAGAATTTTAACTTCTAAATGGGAATTTTTTCCCGTGGAACACATACTGCTGCTGACAGTCACCCACCCAGCAAAGGAAGACCACAATCCTCATCAGAGAAAGCTGTTTTGAGAGTGATTTCAGAACAAATATGTCTTCTATCAACAGCTGGCATTGCCCATTTATCCTCCTCCCCACCTTATTCTATGAGAAAACACATTTAACTGAAGTTAGAGTTAGGAAGACTGAAAATTTTGTTGTTCTTTGAATCTACCGCCCAAATCTTATTTGCACTGCTTGAGGCATTCTCAGGCAATAAAAGACATGGTTGCAAAACGTTGTTCTTACACAGCTCAATCGCTACAGTATCTAAGCACCTTTCAGATGGAATTAGGCAATGTAATTGGCATCTGTCCTACGTGCTGCTGTCTCTCATGGGTACATCTGTACACGCTTCTCTTGTGTAAATCTACACACTTATCTTTATCTGGGTAGGACACAGCATAATTACAGAGCTAAAACTTGTCCCTCTTCAACACTGATGCTTTAAGTCTAAAATAAGTACCCACTAAGCTCTTGCTCTCAGTAAATTGGGGATAATAAAAACTCATGTTTTGTTTCTATGCGCAAGCTTAATCAAATCCTTTTGGCTGAGATACTGTGTTTGTTTCAGAGCAGATGATCACACTGATTAAATCACGGCTGCATTGATTAAAGGGTGTTTGATCAGCAAGGTAGATCAGGAAAGCATTGCAAAATAACAGTGATAGAAACTCAAATGAAGCAGAAATATTAATGCAAAGAAGGCCATAATGGATTTTTAATAAAGAAAACATTGTAGGCAAGCTGATGGTATCTAGAAGAAAAAGAAGACTTCAAGTATGATATGATTTCTGGGCATAAGCTGGTAAAGATGTGTTAGGGTTAATCCTCAATAATATTCAGGTTTTCTGTTTAGTATGATCTCCCTAATTACCATCACTAGCTCAAATAAAACTTAGTAATTTGTATTTCCTCAGCACAGATTTGAAAAATATTGCTTTAGATTTAGCTGGTAATCAACAGCAAAGACATCCACATTAATGTATCAGAGTAACTGCAACCTGCGGAGTACTTTTGGTAAACGTAAGGTCCTGGAAAGAGACTTTCTGTCAAATTAGTAGCTAATAGAGACATTTCTCTATCCCATGGTTAGGAGACACTCTCCTAGTCTTCAAAGGAAGTGCATCCATGAGATGTCATAATGTGCAGAGCTTTGCTGCTTTTACCAGCTCTACATGGGTGTGCAGGGCAAGCCCACAGGGAACATAATACATGATCAAAGACTTGGAATGTGTACAAAGATTTAAAGGCAGTCAGTGGATAAGCACGAAAAAAGCAGCATGAAAACATGCTTTTCACAAGTACACGTGGATGTGAAAAATATTGTACTTCTTTGTCTGATAACTGTTATGCCCCAAGGTGAAGAGCACACAAAGGACTACCCAGAGATGCCAAGAAAGATGTACCCATTAGGACAGGAAGGCTTTTAACTATATACAACTCCTGTAAATGGTTTCATTTTCCTAAGGAAGACACTGCAGTTTTCAACCTACACTGATAGACCCATTGACTCTCAAAGGAACTTGTCTCTGGGAAGACAAAAAAATTGTTAGTACAGGATAACTAACTCAGGGAATTAATACAAGACAACAGTTTGGTTTTCTTCAGTTGAACAAAGCAACAAAGCTTGATGGTTATTTTTAAATGCTTCTGTACAATGACCAGGTGCAAAACTCTTTCCAAACAAGTATTTTGTTTACTTTATATTAATTAGTTACACTGCATTGGACATTTTGAAAGACAACAGGCTGAAAAAAGGGGAAAAAACAGACATGGATGTCTAGAGAGCAGAGAGGAAAGTCTGGAAAAGCTACCCCTGAGAGTAATCATCAAAAGAATGGAAATGCAAATACAAATATTTTCAAACATACGTTTAGGTACCAGCTCTGTTGGTGCTGTAACATCTGCTTCTCTGTAACACACTGTTGGATCCACAATGTCACTGCCAGGAGGAGGGTAAGGTGGGGGTGGGGGGATCACTAACTGGGGGGGACCACGAGTGGTGCCCCTAGGAGGCTTTTGTGGCACCTGCCGTCCATCACCTACAGGGGGATCAATTGACTTGTTACTTCATTGCAAGATAATGATCGCTCTGTTTATTGTTATTTTTTAAAAACACATTGATTTTCCCCTACTCATGTCCAAAATCTCTCTGGATCTAATTCTGCTCTTATTTACATCCAAATAATTAATGGAGAAGGAAAAGGTGGGTCTTAAACCAACAGCAGTGGGACCAGAATGGAGCCCAGCTCATACACATACATTACAACTAACTGTTAAAATCACTGCTTTTGGTAGGCATAAGGATGGAGAAAAAGAGTTAAATAAAATAGAAAAATTGAAAAAAGCTGTGTAAGAAAATGTGAAAAATGTGTTTTATTTTTATCTTCTGAAGTGTCAAACTGCCTGAATTTGTTGACCTCTCAGATACTTTTTGTGACTATTTTTCTGACTCTTCCTGAGAAAAAGCAGAAGATGCCTTAGGTCATCATCATTTAGTATTTTGAAGCAGGTATCTTACAGGTTTTTCTGTTCTTCTTTTTGAGTTGGTTTTCATTATTTTGACATTGTAGAGAAGCAGAAGATTAAATTGTTTTTCTGCAAAACAGTGTTTGAAGCTATCAAAGGAAATGCCCTTAACTTTTTCTGGGAGATTATTTCAACACTATGTGCAATAACTAAACAAATACATGAGTCTTTGCACCATACTCTGTGAACCACTTGCGATGTTAAAAAGCTGCTGCCAGTTTGTAGAGTACAGAACTTGAGCTACTGTTATTTGGAAAATCCTTAGAAGCTGAAAGTGCACTGAGGAACCACGACTACCTGCTCGTTCTGCTTTCATATCCTGCCTCAAGCATGTGCTGTGGTCATTGCTGAAGATGGATATTGGCAGAGACAGATGTTTGGTCTGATCCATTCCTACACTCTCAGGCTTATGCTTTGGGGCTGCTGAGAAGGGAAGCAGCACCAAGGGGGAAGAAAAAAAATAAAACCATTATGATTTTTTACTTAGGAGTCACTGACTTCCAGAGAAGTATCTTCCAGAGACACAATTTAATGCTGGCAAACACGCAAGCCCTTTTTTACTGCTTTGAGGAAATTTGGCACAATACCTTGGTGTCTCAATAAATGATTCAGTATTGAATACTACAGTGAATTTGTCAGAATATTTTTGATAGGATATTTCACTTTGATTCACGTGGCTAACTTGAGAGCTACACAGGTACCTTTAATACTTTTTCCATCATGTGGCTGACTATTTCTTGCAGCACGTTTTTCCCCTCACTGAAGTCTTGCTTTTTTCACAGCTTTTCTCTCATGCTTTCAGAGCCATCTGTGCTTTCTCATTGTTTTCTTGCAAGGGCCCCGAAGAGAGGCTGTTTTACCAGCCCTCTCTGGCTGTAACATTTTTTCTTGTTAATGAACACATTCATTCAAGAAAGTAGCAGAAAACAAAAAGCACTGAAGACAGGGCTACTGTGGGACAAGTTCTTTGTCAGTGTAAAATAATAAGGCTCCATTAAAGCAAACGATACTACAGAATCCTACATGAGCAGAGTCTGGCCAGCAAGCACTTATGTACACAGTACTGAACAGACTAGAAGTAGCTGTGCTGTATCTCATTTGTAACATTTGAACACCAATAAAAAAAAAAAGAACACTTATAAAAGTTAAAACAACAAATGTCATCAAAAAGTGACCAGTAGTAGGGCAAAGCGTGAGAAGCGGCAGAGTGTGACATCTGTAATGGTTAAAAGTAAGACAATTTGCTGGAAACTCCTGTGTTATATGGCCCAGCAATAACACTGCCCTTAGAGAGTTTAAATAAGAGATGTCAATGGAGTCAAATATGTCACATGATAATGGACTCCTGCTGCTACATAAATGCTGAGGCATTAAATGTGAAGCATTTACTGAAAATAAATGTTGGAACAAAGCCAAGAGGTTTCTTTCTAAACTGTGAGGCATTTGTAATGTAAGCAATTATGTATGACAGAATGTCATATCTGTATGTCTTAGGCATTTTATGAAACATGAGGTCAAAGGCATGAACTGAAGTGCACTGAGTGCATTATGGCACTTGAAGAATTATTCTCTTAATGTACTGAAAAATGAGTTCCAATATGCGGGGTCATTATCTCATAACTTGACCCATTATAAAATCACTTTGCTTGCTAGAAGTATAATCCTGGTGTCCTCACTTGGGCAAAGCTCTCACCAATCTGAACAAGCTACCAGGCAGATAACAACAGAGAATGTTGGGAGAATGTTTTTCAGTTTTCCTGTGTAAGTAAATGTGGTGCCACATGCAGCTGAAGCTACAGTTTCTTTTATTGTCTCTAGGTATGTATGGTATTCCTTTGAGATCATCAGTTCTTTTTTTTTTAAGTAGTTATCTAAAGACTCAGCAGATATTGATTTGTAATAAAAGTGAGGAAAAAATTTTAAAAAACCCCTTTATATGGGCAACTGATGTGAAACTGTTGGAGGACTATATGAAAATCAAATGTCTTCAGGATTTAGAAACATGAGGAGACACTTAACCAACCTGACAGTACTTTGGTTCTAGACGAACTTCATGGCTTCAGATGCATTCAGTACTGCCTGGCCTATCTCCATTTATTAGCATTTCCATGTACTGTTTCTGTATTTCCATTTACCAGGAAACCAATCATGACCTTCAAGGCACAGAATACACCCAGGGCTAGTGCTTTTGTAGATAAAATTTGTGCCAAATGTTCAAATCATCTGATGAGTGTTACCTATATTTTACTACCCTGTGGTACTCTGAAGGGTGACATTAAAAAAAAAAAAAAAAGAGGTAATACAAAAATACTTATTTCCAGACTTTCGTTCTGCAGAGAAATGTAGTTTTTTTCCCCAAGTTACAAAAGTTTCCAAACTCACAGCATTAACAGAATTAAGGCAACTTCAAACAGTGAGCATTGAAAGCACATGAATAGGATTATTCAGGAAAAAGACCGCCTCTCACCCATTGTGCTCTTCCTCTTCTCTTCCCTGTCTTCTGTCCTGTTTGGCATGGCAGGAGTGGGTGGAGCAGATGCAGTTGGTGGAAGAGGGGCACGCCTCTTCTTTTTCCTTAAATCATCCAGGGATGCTCCTTGTGATATCTAGCAATGTTGAAAAATAAGCACAGTAAAGGATATATTTTGTTGATGTTGGAAATTGTCAGTAACAAAAAAATAGTGTTAGCCGTATGACCTAATTTCTCTCCTACTTTCTAGTGTAGTATATTTATAATGAGCATTCATAGTGACAACAGGAGATTAAAGAATTACAGTAATATTGCACTCAGATAAGGAAAGAGACAAGAACTGCAGATGAGTGTCACAGCAGAAATACCAGTCTGGTAGGCATTTGATGGTTTTGGAAAAAGTGAACTAGAGAGCCCAACACTCAGCAAAGCAGAGTATGACACTATGTGTGTTGTTAAGCTTGAGCCATAACATGACCTTCTTTTTCCATTGGTTTCTTCAAACCTTAAATTATGGTTAAATACTCCAGTTGGCATGTATAGTGAATAAACTCTTTCTCATTTCTTTTATTTTTGTCTCAAATTCTTGTGTAAGGACTTCTGAGAGAAGAATCAGAATTGAATGTTTGCTTGCACAATGATATGAGATCATACTGTACTCTATTCATGCCTACTGGACTTCACAGACATGCTTTTGAAGATCTGTAACACCTTGGCTTCCAATAATTGCAACATGCTGGTTGATATGCCAAGACTTCATTACTGTTTATGCTGCTTTTAAAAAACATGAAAAATGTTATTACAAATGACTTGGGTTTCACTGGGTTGCATAATATTTTCTGTAGTTTGTTGGAACTTAGCTCTACTTCCTTTTTCTGGAAAAAAAATCATAATAAAACCATGTAGGAAAATCTGTGGAATTTTTATATTTGGAAAGTACTGACAACACTAGCCAGTACCAGGCTTTGCTGAGGCAGAGAGTAATGGTGGCTGCCCACATATGACATGCTGCTGGCATTCCTCCAAAGAAGCCTTCACTTCTTTGATTTAACTGCTCTGTCTGTTCTGATACTTCTGTATCTAATACATTACAAATGTGGGTGGTTTTGTACTATTTCAAAGGCCAAACTAATAAAACTAGGAAGAACAACAATAATATATTCATAACATTTTCTTTAATCAGAGGATTAGTGGATCCTTAAAATACAATTGTTGTGGGAGATTTCATTGAACGAATAGTAGCTTCACATTGCTTAAATCCACCATCAGAGTTCAGAGGAAAGGCACTCCTTTACAGGTTTCCTTCCCTATGTTGAATAAAAAATCTGAGAATAAATGAATGTTACAAAGATTAGGATATGAATAGTGTCTCCTTCATTTAGCCTTCCTTTTTAAAAGCACTCAGGAGAGTCTTGGATGACAAAACAGAACCCTTTTGTTCCCACTTTTCAGGATGTTGCTTTAACCACCATGCCACATGACAACTGGACACTCACCACCCCTTGGTGAACCTGCATCCTGCATGGGAGAAACTTGGCAGTAACTACACTGGACATAGAGCACAGCAACCAGGATGAGCTGCAGCTTCACAGCAAACAAAGAAAGTATTCTGGTCCTACTTCCTACTATCATGGGTTATGTCAGCATTTTATATTAAATTTCCACCAGATACAGTGCATGACAAAAGCCATTGAGGCCAATCTAG
Source organism: Eopsaltria australis (assembly GCA_034509425.1). Classification (NCBI taxonomy): domain Eukaryota; kingdom Metazoa; phylum Chordata; class Aves; order Passeriformes; family Petroicidae; genus Eopsaltria; species Eopsaltria australis. The sequence continues at coordinate 5,227,882 of JAVTVJ010000072.1, forward strand.
ACAAAGTCAGGCATAGTAAATGGGCAATAATGTTAGGAGTAACTAGAGATTTTGTAGGCTTACATTTTGGTCACCAAACTTCACAGAATTTAAAAAAACATTGGACTTATACCCAGAAAAGAGCACCACACCAAATGCACAGAATGCTTGGATACAGCAAAATTTTAGAGCTCCACTGGAAAACTTTTGCCCAATGTTATAGTGTTGCTCCATAATAAGATGGGACACTTCGACTGACAAAGAAACTGCCTGTAGTGATTAGGAACTACCCACAACTAACTGAAGTTGAAACAGAATGTGCAAAATTGAGCTGAACATGGGAAACTCTGCTCAGTGAAACACTCATCAGGCTTTGGTTTCAAGGGGAATTACAACAAGGATAGCCACCTAATACTGCATTCTTCTCTACTGAAGAAATTGGCAAGTACACACTTTGAAAAAAAACCCCATTCTTCCTCATTGCATTTTAAATAACTAACAACATGTAGGCACTTGACACTGTATCTTGATTCTTCAGAACACTACCAGACAGAAAAAAAAAGGAAAATTATCGAAGTGGGGATTTTGATTACTACAGAGACTGCAAAATTCAGTAGCTATGGAGAACTTGAATCATCTGGGAGTCAGGCACCACCTGAACTTTTCCAGCAGTTCACAAGTGTAAGGTTGACTTTCGCAGTTGTTTAATGGCATTTTGCAGCTTCCACCTTCACTCTTCCCTCCCTAGACAGAAAGGGGCAAAAAATGGTTGGACCGGTGATTTAAAAAGAGAAAGCTAGGAAATCTTGAGAATTGAGGAAGAAAGTAAGGAAATCTGTCTTCCCACTTAAAATATTAGAGATCACTAATCCCCCTTCTCCAGGTACCAGATGAGTGAAGGATGTTAGCTTGGAATAGTGAAATTTCTCAAAGACACTTAACTACTTTCCTGTGAAGAAAGGATTCTTGTTAAAAGACAGCTTATCTTTTTCAGCTCTATGTATTCTCACTTAGTCAAATCTTTTGAGGAACATTAGAGAGATGTATGGATGAACAGGCTGCTACAGTTAAAGAATAGGCTAGGAAATAGCTAGTGCATGACTGCAATAATGAAAGTTTGGGAAATACACACAAAAATTGCTTTTATTATGCTGTCAGCTAAGTGCAGTATTCTTCACAAACACCATAAAGGAGATGAAAAGCTTGTTTAAAGCTGGTCACACTACAATGTATATAAGAAGTGTCTAGTTCAAGAACAGGTCATAAAAATTGTTAAAAGTAGCTTTTCTTTAATCCCAATTTTGGTAAACCTATGAGGCTAAACATAAATGGAAAAAGCACAAAGAACATTCTGTTTCTTTCTTCCAATTGTATATACAAAACCAATAGAACTTGAAAATAATTTGTTATGGCTGGCTGCTTCTTTTATAAAGAAATCAAGCCTCAACAACATTATTTGGAGTAATTTCCCATTGAAACTTTGTTACAGGAGTCCCTCTCTGAGTCTAACAGAATATTTCCTAGTCTTAGCACTTGTGCTTCACTTATATTTATCAACAAGAAATTACTAATTCAGCTCCTGTTACAACAAATAGAGAATTTTAAAAGAAGTTCATTAAGTTCTGGCTATAATTAATACCATGAACTGAGCTAGAGATGAATAAAAGAGGTCAAAGGGACCCAAATCTGAAAAATAGTGTAATTTCTTTTCTCCTACTGATTAGACCACATACAATTAAAAAAAAAAAAAAAAAAAAAGGATTCAGGGCTCACATGCTCTTTGAAAAATACTTCCAATATTGCAGACAAAATATCTTAGCAATGTGCTGAATGTGTTTTCCTACTGTGAAAGCTCAACATACTTATCAAAATCTGAGGGCTCTAGATAAGATTTGAGAATATATTTAGAGCATAACAACAACAACAATCATGGGGAAGTTACTTGTTAAAATTGTGTGAAAAAGAATCCTACAAGGCCAATGCTTGAAGTTTTCAATCAGTAGCATTTCACAGTCACCTTACTTGGAAACAATCTGTGGACACTGTAAGAGTGCATGTATAAATTGAGTTTAAGTTTCCTCATGTGTAAAAGTCCAGTATTTTCTTTGGGTCAGGTTGCACTGAATATGAAGTAATGAAAAATATTAAAGGAGGCCCAAGGAAACAAAAGTCACCACTACTGAAAATTCATCAAGCATTCAAAGACAAGGAGGTTCTCAGATAAATTTCCAGTATGAGCTCCACTCCTTTGCCTGCCTGTCCTCTACTTACAGGCCAGACATTGGTTTTGTATTTGTCAGCCCTTCCCTTTTAAACTTTCTAACAGAATGCTTATTTATAAAAGTACTAAGAAATCTGGTAAATGCCAACTTTCTTTCATCCACAGACCCAACTAGGCCCAAATTCATTGCAGGTTTATGGCTCCCAAAACTGAGCCTCCTTCTGTAAGCCAGAAACTGTACCACTAATTTGCCTAGTTTGTGTTTCAAAATCCAAACCAGTCATTCCAGTATTTTTATAAACATTGCAAGGAACATTTGTCTTATGGCAACAGATTTTTCCTTCTACTATCACTCCTATCATTTTGCCATAGAAAAGGAGAAACCTTGAAAATCTAAGAATTTTCCAGTCTTGATATTTAACAAAGTTCTCTTTAAAGCAATTTTCTTTCTGTTTAAACAACACAGCCACAGATGATATAGACATATCAGCAATAGAATCATGTCTGGAATAATGTTTGCTTTTCAGGGATGTCATGATTGTCGAGCATATGCAAATAGAAAATTGTACAGCATATGATATAAAGAGCGTGAATAAAGCCCTTATACTCTCTTGCTTCTTTCTCCTTTTTTTATGCAATATTATGCATCAGGACAATATATTGTTTTGTAGAGGAACTGGCTAATTTGTATAGAAATTGTCTTATTCATGTTAACAATGAATGACTGTAGAAATTATTTGTAGAAGTGAAGAAAAAGAATTTGAAAAAGCACACACGGTTCAATCACCGGCATGCCCTCATCACAAACTGGTTCCATCATCCCACACTGACTAGACACAAACTGATTTAAGAGAGCCAGTTTCTGATACACCTGCTAGTGATGACATTGTGTGGGGTCAGAATGCCTCTTGAATTACAAAAATGTTTAAATGCAATCCAAAGGGAAAAAACCAGAGCTAACCTGTAAGTGAACAAACAACAGTTACCACACAAGCTATGTGTGGGGCCATTCCAAACTTCTTCCCCTTGCAAAGAATTTTAAGAAATCTTGAAGTAATTAAGAGCCATTTTACAAGAAGTTCTAAAAGTAAAAAGACACATTTCACAAATTGGCTTTAAACTCTTGACATAACCATAGCCGCACTAATCCTTTATAACATTCCATGAAAGACAAGTGGTAGACTGGTATGTAGGAAAGATTTATGAGCTTAGATTTAAAGACATTTTCCTATGACATAACTTAAAGCAGTTGAGAAGAAAATATTTTGATCCAAGAGGAGTTGTTCTAGGAACATCAGGGAGATAAATCTTTCAGCTGCAGAATGGAGACATAAATCTGCCCACTAAACTTGATGATATAAAAGCTATTCTGCTCAGCTGATTCTGCATTTTCACAGGGCAACAGATGCTTCAACATGCCTAGCACTAGAAACCACAAGAAGTCCCAACTGAACGTTAATGTGTCTTAAACAACATTTACTCATATGTCTAATATTCCTTGGACAGGTCATACATTATTAGTCTTTTCACTGCCATATACTGACAAAGGAAAATTCAGTGAGCTCTCAAAACTGGGTGTATGAGCAACTCATGAGGCTGACTGCTGTAAAGCTACATTGAAGAAAAATGTCTATTCAGCACTAAACTTCTCTACCTTCTTTCCTTATTGGGTAGTATCCTGTTTAATTTGATTAAAAAAATGAATGTTTAATCCATAAGTAAACAAGTGCACTAAAACAAAAGTATATTAGAAACTGCACTCAAAGACAGCAGACTGATGTCTCCCAGAAGCGTGTCCTTACGTTGCAGAATGCATTTGCGTGGGTTATTTACAATCCTTACTAGGATCCCATGCAACACAACAACATACTACAGAAACAATAGACACAGAGATAATAAAAAATCTAGCACACTAAAACACTTCTAAGAGGGTATTATTTGGAAAACTTGTGATTTTGATAAAATGCGTAGAAAGAACTACAGTCTAGAAATTAGTAAGCAGTTTCTCTGTATTGGTCATTTTGCTTCTGTACAGATTGTTTTTTCATTGTTGGATCTTACAAGCCTGACAATAAAAAGAATAACAATAGGATTAGTTTTAAGTAAGTCATATGAACAAGTATGCTGGGATAGCAAGACTGATATTTGGACTGATCAGACATGATAGCTTGTATGACTCTAGACACATCACTCTCCTGGGGAACAGATTTAGATGGGAGACTCCCAAGCCATTGCCAACATGAGTTTAAGTCCACAATAACAGCAAGCAACTCTTGGAACAGGATAACCATGTTTCAGTCCTGGCAACACCACTCTCTATTAGGGGGCTTCCTCCTGACTTTGAAACTCTGCACCATGCTTCCTTGTACTGTGCAGGTGTACAAGGATTTGTACACCTGCAGAATTTTATAACAAAATTTAGTATCGATTTTCAAAAAATCAAGCTGTGACTGCAAAAACACCTTGGTCTCAATAACAGATAAAAGCTTAAGCATTACTGAATTTTACAGAAATTGCTATGTTCTTGTGCTATTTTATTCATAAAATGAGGAAGACAAAAGCCAAGGATGTCCTTGAGTACTTGGCTGATTGGTGACAGAAAGCTAAATCAGTTAACACAAGAAAGCCAGTACAGGGTGAAAGGGCAAGCTCATTTTTCCATCTGTTTTTATAGAACACACCCTTTGTGAAATGTCACAGTCAAGGACAGCTAAAAATTAATGTCATTCTAATCTTAAAACCCTTTAACTTGTTCAGTTAAAAGTGTCAGACAGGAAACTATCCATAAACAAATCCGAGATGTTAAATTACTAAGATAGCTGTGATTTCCTTCTTTGCAAAATCTCACTTCTAGCTGCAGTATTATTTCCACTCAAGGAAATCACTTTACAACACCAAATATTTTCACATGCATTGAAACATGTAGACTACACAAGTCTGCGGATGTTTGCTTTGGCAAAGAATTGAACTTCCTCTGTTTCTCTGAATACAATGTAATTCTCCTCATTTATGTCTTCATTTAGGGGGAAAAAACCAACAAAACCCCTTCAAACACTTAAAATCATATTTAAAAGCCACCACAAACTGATTTGCTAACAAGATTCATTTCTCCTCCAGAGAAGCTAAACAAAAAAAGCAAAATCAACCTCCAGATTTTAATCTCATATTTTTGCTCATCTTTTTAGCTAGAACTATACAATTAACAGAACAAATGAACATTAATATGAGTGTAAGATGCACAGTAGCAATGCAGTTCATATTTAATATGACAACTTTCTCAGTGAATTTGATATGATCAATGCCATCTTCTTAAGTGACTCCCTTTTGGAAAGGCACTAGACTAAGAATTTTACACATTATCTTTTCTTTCTCAGTCTCGCATCCTGGATTATAGGCTGGATGACTGGCTGCTCTGCTTGTCTTTCCTTAAAAATCTCAGTGATATCATGAAGATTTGCACAAGTTATTTTGCATCTTTGTCCAATATTCTGCCAAAAGGATGTGCTGTAGCCTAAAATCTGTTAGGGCCAGAAAGTGGAAGGGAATTCACACAAACATATGATAAGGAGCATGGAGAACACTATCCTTTCTACTTCCGGTAAGCGACATCCTTCCCTGGAGCTTTCAGGTTTCCCTCTAGACTTACAACTTCCTTCTGTAGAGACAGCCAAGTTGAATTTTTAGTGCTTAGCACTAAGTCCTAGGCAATCACCTTGGCAGTCTTCTCAACTTAGAGAAAAACGTAACTGACTATTTCCAGTGTCCTACTCCCTTCAATCAGCCTTCTCCTTTCGCAGACACATAGAATGCCTGGGAAACATGGCTTAGGCAGTAAGTCAAGGGATAGTTTCTGATTCCTTTCCGAGTCAATAGGACCTTAGAATGGTTTGGGTTAGAAGGGACCCTTAATGACCACCTCATTTGTGCCATGCCTTCCCACTGCCCCCTTCAAATTTCCACTCAAGTCTAGCTCTTTCCAGCATTTATGAATGCCAGACTAAAGCCCCTGTATTTCCATAACATTCTGAAAGCAAGAAGAGGGAAAAATAGCAAAGTGGTACCACAGTGTCAATTAAATATATTACTAGGACTGTAGCATAACATGGCTCTACCTCAAGCTACCCCCTACAAGTACAAAATTTTATTATCCAAAATTAAAAATAGACTCTGCTATGAAGACTTGTTTGAGGAACCCATCATGGTACACTGCTTGTTACCCACACCTGGAATTGTCAGCAAGATAGAGCTGAGCAGGACTCAGGGGTTGTCTACTGGGTCTCAGGAGGTGAGAGATTACATTCTTATTAAGACAGGCATACTGCAAAGGAAATGAGGTGCCTATTTCTCTCAGTGACCAATGGCAACTTTAAAAAGGATGGTGTCAAACTCTTTACTGTGGTGCTCAGCAACAGGTTATGGAGTGTTGCGTTCCCTGCTTTATCCTGTCCCGGTACCGGCGGCAGAGCGCTAGCGTGAACCTGGGAGGCTTTTCGCGTTCTGGAAAGCCTCCCCGGTGAGCCTACGGAGGGCACCGCTAGTCTGCGTCCCGGTCTGAGGAGATGTTGCCCTCAGAGCACTGCGAGATCGCAAAGAACTCCCAGAGAAGGAGGTCTCTTGGTATGTGAGTTCGGTAGGTTTATTACCTCCAAGGGGAGCACATGGATCCAAGAGCCAAGAACAGCTCATTACATGGGTATTTAAGGGAGGAACAACATCCAATAAACTGAGGGCAAAGGGGCAATACAGGGGAGGGGCCGGGGTACATGGCCGAATGGGGTTTAGGGAGGGGAGGGGGAAGAGAGAACAACGAATGAACAATGGAGTGACAGGGAATTTCCCAGAGCGGGGAAACATAACAGACAAATCAAGGAACCAATAGCAGGAACTTGGGGTTCGTGGCTTGGTGGTCCAAACCACTGCCTTTGGGAGCTTCGGAGGGAAACTCTCTGTCTGTGGAACATGCCACCGGAAGTCCTCGTCCTTCCTGGTTCCGAACCACCGCAACAATGGAGCAATGACCATAAACTAAAACACAGGAAGTTGCACCTCAACATGAGGAAGAACTTTACATTGAGGGTGTCAGAGCACAGGAACAGGCTGCCCAGGGAGGTTGTGGAGTCTCTCTGCCTGGGACAGAACACATCTGGACGTGTTCCTGTGTAACCTGCTCTAGAGGACCCTGCCTTGGCAGGGGAATTGGACTGGATGATCTCCAGAGGTCCCTTCTGTCCCTAACAATTCTGAAATTCTGTGAAAAATAGCTTGAAGCAGCAGAGAACAATTACTTTTTTTTTATTATACTTGTGATGTTTTCCCTTATTTTCCTTATTTGGCTATACAATGACTCTGCTATTAAACCATAACATTAAACCTGATTTACACAGCACACATTCACTTTGTTAATTTTTCTATTCTGTAATTTTTTACCTTTTTAATTTAGGATCTATGTAAGGTGGAGTTAGAATCAAAGTCTGAAAAGTGATGCAAACCCAGTTTCTAAATTAAGCACAGTGTTAGGGTCATTTTTCATTGCTCACTGAATGCCAGCTCTTCAGAAGCCCTGCTGCTCAAAATGATCTTTGTCTATTAACTTCCCCTAAATACCATACCCAACAAAGCCTCATAATTACTTGACACATACTTTCTTCTTTAATGAGAGTTAAAGCTTACGATGACATCAGCCTGTTCTATTTGTCTGAGACTTGCGAGCCAGATGAAGTTTACTTACTGAGCGCTGCAACCCTGCCAAAATTCAGGGCTGCATAGAACAGTATGTTCCGGCCCTAATGTCTTGCCAGTTTTCAGTGAAGTGCTTGACAGAGACCACATGTGGAGGTCAAGTGATACTATCGTGATCTCACCAGATGGTGAGCTGTGGTATCATTCCCAAGGCAGGTAGTATAGTCTGCTCAGAAACAGTTGGCAGGTGAACCACGAACTCACAGCCAGAAGCAACTGGATTATTGCAAAAGATCAAGAATGCTATTGATGCTGGCAAAAAGACTATTCCAAGAATTTTTCTTGCACATAATTCAAGGATTGAACTCTCAAGACATATGTTTCCTTGAAAAAAAATGGAAGTCCTCCTGCCAAACAAATCTCGCATTTTTGCATGATTATTATGTTATGGATGTTAAATTGTAATACAAAGACACTGTAAGCTCACCTTGCTTGTGTTCTTGCATATACATTAACCATCACCAGATCACTCCAACTTTGATGTCAATTCAGAGGTTATAGGTACACAGGTTAGAGTGCAGGACTGGACTACTTTTCAGAAAACAACAGGAAAGTAGACCATGGAGGAACCTTACAAAATTTTATAATTACATTCTCCAGCCCCTCTAAAGTAACAGCCTATCCAAGTCAAATTGTGAAGCACCCAGCATTTCACAAAGTCCAGCCTTCAGTTAAAGCAGGTAAGCAATTTAAATTACTGACATTGCTACTATTTCCCGGACAAAGTTGTAAAAAACCCTATTTCTGAAACTGCAAAAAAGCCACAATGGATTCTTCCTACAATGAAAAAAGACACAATTTTAAAGCAGATCTCAAAATCTCAATTTCTTCTGGTGCACAACCTATTAATTTACTGTGAACATTATCTGAGTGAAGACAGACTCTCAAAGGGGTATTGCAAAGTGAGTCGTATCTCCAGCTGCACTTCTGAGAGACTGTACCTTCTTGCTAACACAAAAACCTCCACTGAAATTCTGAACAAATATCCTAGTTCATACTGGCCAAGCTCCAGGAAAAAAAAAATAACCAATTGTAGTTAATCACTTCTTGACTGAGAAAGCTTAGAATCCTTTCAAGTAATTCATCCCACTGTGAGACCGTACTCTATTTAAAATTACAGGAAAAAAGAGTAGAAAAAAAAAGGAGGGACAAAAAGGTGCTGGAAAATAAGTTGGCTGCCTAAAAAAAGAGTTGCCTAAAGTTATTAAATTGCTTTCTGCCTTTTATTTTTAATGAGACACACGCTGTTAGTAAATAAACATGCAGCAACATAAAGTTGAGCATTAGAAGCATTAAAGAGGATGGGTAGCAATTTGGACTGAAACAACGGAATTTCTTTAGAGGTATAGAGAAGAAAATTCTGTAATACAGTATTAAAATATAACATACCCTTAACTGATACTCTTTGGAGATGTTGAGACAGTAGTCACTACACTGCATGTATCATTTAGATGCAGTTTTTAATAACTACTTTAAAAGAATTAATGTGTTTAAGTGCGCATAAACCAGAATTAATTTTTGGAGCTGTTTCTATCATAAAAAGAAGTACAAATTACTCCCTTTCTCTAGCAGCTTTTTTTAGCCTTCCTAAATTTCATGCTTTACATGACAGCAAGATAAGCCTTCAGCCATCATTGCACTTTTTGCTTTTAATTTGGGCCTGCATCATTTATCCAAACCAAAGTGCAGCTGTTAGCTAAATTAAGCATCTAAACTGCACAGCAAACATTATCTGATGTACTGTCAGCTGGCTTCATGTTTGCCCTCTGATTATTGTTTTGTAAGACATGAACAAGTCTGGATATCTCTCATTCAGATAACTGAATGACATGTTTAAAGCTCTATAAAAATGAACAAAACACCTTCAAATTAAAAATTAATTGTTGAGTTTTAATTTTTTAGTTGTTTACCCTCATATAGGGCATTTTGAAGACCACAGATTTCTTTTACTACTCACTCTTGTTTCAACTAATTGGTTCTGTACACCTTGATAATGGTCTCTATAATAGGATAGCACTAGCCAGGTTCAGCTCCAGTGGAAATATGAAATATATAAAACTTTCAGGTTTATGATTGGTTGCAGTGACTATTGTTTCTATAAAACTTAATGTATGTCATCACAAAATTTTATGTCTGTGAAGGGCAACAGTTCGCACATGGCTTTTTCAACAAGGCAATTAAGTGAAAGTCATTAAGAAGAGCTCCACCCTTATACACTCTTAAAAAAATATTGCCTGGTCCTTCAAGCAAAAGTGGATAGATGGAGTGAACTCCCAAAGAGATTGACTTTCTGTCTCCTGAAAGAGAAAAATATCATCATTTTCTAAGTTAAACAATAGCCCCGTCACTGCACAAGACAAAAGTGTCCCAACAGTTCTCTTCTCTGAGGACCTGCAACCTAGAGAATATATCTGGCATGCACCTGCATCTGATACTGATTTCAAATGCAAAAGGATCACACCTTTCATGCTGCTTTTTATTTTGTCAGTGAAAAGCATATGCCCTGTAGAGTGCACTGGGCATCACCCATACAGCTCCCAGCCACCCGTAATATGAGCTGCATAAATCCATCTCAGTATTTTGAGATGCAGCCCAAGGGGCCTGAAAATATGACCCTTAGAGTCCTGTGGGGCTCCTTGATACTGCAGTTCCACTATCAAGCTGTAAAATGTATACCAAGCAAGTTGCTTTAGGGTTCATGGCCCCAACTTCTTATTGGTCCAATGATTTACTGGCAAAACTTTCAGCTTCATTCTGCAAATGCAGTTTTGCACTTAGGAGCACAAAACAAAGAGATTGACGACTGGGAATAGCAATCAAAGGCAGCTGTTTCTGTTTTTAATGAGAAACATGTTTTTCTGGTCATCAAATTACCACTGATAAGAAGACCTCATGAAGTCATTGTGAATGCTGCCAGTGACTTTTCTGGAGTGATATCAGATCGTATGAGACAATTATTTGGGTAGGACTCTCTTCAGTATTCTCCAAAAATAGCTGCATGTGTTAGCTCAAGGGCTCTGCCCAGGCTTCTTTATTAGACTGTGGCAGGTACCTACAGGACAGCAGAAGAAGAGGAAAGGTATGTTCTATACTACCTTCTCCCAAATGCTTTTGCAGCCACCAACCGTCTTTATTTCAGGGACTTCCTGGTGTGATTTCTTTCAAAATTCATAATAGATTTGTCATCCTTGCAGCATTTGTTCAGTCTCCTCTTAAGCCCATGTAAACTTCTAGTGTCCATAACAACCTTGGTGGACCAATTCAGTAAAGACCCACATGTTTTGGCTTTGGTAGTTTGCCTGTTTTCTATAGCTCCAAATGCTCCTGTAATGGCTGGTTCAACAGTCAAATCCTTAACAATAGTATTCAGTCACTTTTTCAAGATGAAGCCTCATGGTTTACTGAAGTTGCACCATCGACCCTGTATTAAACTACTCCACACCTTTGATCACCCTTGATGTCCTTCCATGAGTCTCGTTCTACTCTGTAATATCTTTCTGAAACAAGTGGAACACCGTTGTAATATTTAAGATGGCATAATAAAGCTCACAACATAGTGGTGTAATAAAACTCTTTTTATCCTTTTTTCCTCTTCTAAAATGCTCTGAAAACGATTTGCTTTTTTGATTGCTAATGAGCTTTGAGATGACTTTGTTCAAATAAAAATGTCTTCTGATTCTAAGATCTTCCTAATCAGTTACTGCCAGCTGAGAGATCAGTATCTTACAAGGTCTTAGGGAAAATTCAGGGTGGCCTTTTCTCATGCATACCACTTCACCCTTCCCCACACTGAATTTAACTGCTTTTATCTGCAAGCACACCCAGCATTCAGTCTCATAAGGTCTTTCAACTCTTCCTCTTCATACTCAGCCTTGGCCCTGGCTATCCAGATAATTCAAGTAGGAGCAACAAAATTTCTCACTTTACTGTTTATTTTTCAGGTCACTTCTTAATGTGATCACCATGGATGGTCAAATACTCCAAGGCTACTGCAACATTTCACCACTGGATGAGCAGGTCATTTAGTCCTAACCTGCAATTTTTCCTTTTCTTTAGTGTCTGTTATTTAAGAGTAAGATGACCTTCCTTATTATGGAACTGAGACTTGGTTTCCTTATGAAATTCTTGATGAGGGAACTTGGAAGCTTTGTGGAAACCCAGACAGACGGTATCAACCAGATCACACCCATCTGTTTGCTGAATGCATCAAGAGCACTGTAAGGGAGTTGTAAAGCAGGGTTTCTCTTTTACTAAAGCTACATTTACCCTATTCTCTGTCTTTACAAAGATGCCAACTGGTTAAAATCTCTATTATATTTCTAGTAATTCTTTCCCCCCTAAGGAGGGTTGCGAATTTTTTTATTTCTCTTACACTTTCCAAACAGCAACTCAACATTTCACCTATTTTCTCTGAACTTCTTCGTAGAAACCCAGAATGTGGCATTGGCAGCATTTAGCAGTATTATTCAGTAATTTTTTTCTCTGTTTCTTTGCTCCAAATAGCAGAAAGAAACTTAATACAGACAGAGTTACTTTATAAAATCTTTCCTATTTCAGATAGCACTGCAGCCCCTGGCACAACATCTTGAGAATGCTTCGCACAGCTGCTGCTCAGACAAAGGAACTACAGCGTGCTCCTTAGACAAAGAGCCGAAGTGCACTCCTTATCTCTGTTACTGGACAAACTTGGTGTTCATTGTCTGTCTGTGCTCAGCAACCTTAACCTGTGAAAAATGTAAAGCCAAGTTTAACTGTTTTAGCATCCCAGAGTAACAGGCAACTCTCTGGCCAAAGAGTAAGGCAAAATAAATGATTTCTATATGGTTCTACGAACAGAGGAAGAAGACCCCAGGATATCCATAAACTCTCAATATCTGAAGAAATGCATAAATGAAATAAACTAGCTTCTAACTAAAACATCAGTCAGAATGATTGAAAAAAAAAGCACAAAAAAATAGGTACTAAAAGCCTAATGGAAAATTTTTGTAATTACCATGTAGTATTTACAGCCTGGTACATCCAAAATAAGCAATTGCTACATGAATTTGATGTGAAACACAGAAACAAATAAAACAAATATAATCTCTATTCTTAACTGGCTCAACAATAATTATCTGTTTATCTGTATCAACAGAGAGAGAGACATAGCTACTCTTTGACCTGATCAAAATACTGCCCTATACCAATTGTCTAAGCAGTCCTCAGACACTGCATTTGGCATCATACAGCAGTAAAACCTGCACTCCAGCACCCAATATCCAAACTCTAATACAAGAAACTAGCTTCCTTCTTTAAGGCTTACATAACTTGGGCATTTGAACAGTATTCCAGAGAAAGAACATCTTTAATAAATATTCAGTATCCCTGCCCTCATCACAAAAATGCTGTTGAGAGATATCACATATTGCCTGAGAATTCTAACAAGTCTGCCACAAAGATTGGAGAAGATCACAGCTAACACTCATGACATCCTCAGTTAATGAACAAAGGCAAAGACACTTCTAAAAATAACATGCAGCATTCACATTTCAGCCCTCTGTGAACAGAAAGAAAATCTAAATCAGAACAATTGAAAAGGCACATAAACCCAGTTATTAATTAACTTTAAATCAACATTTTAAACAAATTAAAAACTCAGTCAAGTGCTCTTCCTTCTCCTTCTGAATAAGTCCTGCTTTCATATCCTTAGGGAACTTATAAAAACCTGGCAAGTGACCTAGAAGACACAGTAGGTAGTAGAAATAAAAGACACATTTTGAAAACCAGCTTTTTCCTACAGCAAAACCTGATTCATTGCATCCTTCCTCAGAATGTGAAAAAATGTATCTGGTATTCTCAAAGGAGACTTCTGGATGCTCCACAGAAAAAAAAAAACACAAAGCCAAACGAAAATACATTCACAGAACACTTAAGGGAGAAAGGAAATGTGTCATAAGAAAAAGGCTGAGAAGACCTCACCCAGAAGACCTTTGAGTCAAGAGAAACCTCCCTTCCTCTATAAAAGATGATAAAAAAGCATGTATTCATATCTTGTTGACTTCTAGTAGATATTTCTGGTTTAGGTGTAACCTATGAAAGGGAGATAAGTAATCTGAAGCCTTTTGTTGAGTTCTGGGCTTCTTATTAAAACAGAATATATCTGTCACATGTCCCCCGTGAACTGCTCATTACCTTGCACCTTATACAGAAGGAGTGAAATAAAGCACAAGGTAGAAGGGAAGAAAATACCTATAGCATAAACATATCCTGCTGCAGTACGAAAACCAAACCCCTCCTTCAAGTATGACTCTAATAATTTCTACAAAAGTAGGATCAACCAACTAGGTAAATCTAAACTAATCTGAAACTTTTCCTCTTGCGACACAGGACTCTGATCAGAATGAAATTTAAAGAATAATGAATTACAGCAGGTGCACAAAGGAAGAAGAAGAAGAAGAAAATAAGCTGGTAATAGTACCATGCTTCTAGAGGTGATGTTAATTAAGTGGGTTTTAGACAGCTGCCTACAATAAATATATGTTCTGTAACAAGCCATGGTAGGTGCTCTCATTCAGGTGTGATTCTTCGTCCCTCAGCTTCCCACAACTGCAGTGCTTGCTGGTATCATGCTGCTTTTACAAAATGATGATTCTCATAGTCCAAGAAAATTTGTGAGGAAAAAATGCTGTCATCCACACAAACACAGGTTCTTCCAAAACACTCGGCTGTTTTTCAGAGGGAAAGCCAACTGCAGTAGTATTATTATTTGAAATATCAGATTTACTGAAAATAACCAGGGACAAAGATTCAAGACTGACAGTGCACACAGACAGGGAGATCTGTCTCCAGGGATGCTGGTTGCATCCATACTGACACAGATGTACATGGCAAGAGCTTACTCTACACTGTTCTACAGGATATGTGTTCATGGCTTTAAGGTTTAATTTGCAGCCACAGGGAAATGTGTCATTTTGAAAACCTGAGAACAACAGTAACAGTGTGATTTCATACCAATTCAGATTACCCTTGCAGCCAGCTAACCACAAATCCGTGGCATTAGATTATAAAGAAGTAAGGTGGATGAGTGGTTATCGCTTTGTGCAAACATGCATGAAAGATAACTGTGCAAAAAACTCTTCTGTGCTGGGGGGACAGTAGTGGAAGAAATGCTTGCTTTGCTCAGATTTTTGTATTAACAACCTCAGTTTAAACTCCTTTGGCAACAGAAGGTGGCACACTGAAAAATAATATGATATTAAAATCACAGTGGCCAGATACTGAGTTGCTGAGCAACCAGACGTAGCTTCTGACATCTTAAAAGTTCAGAAAACATAGAGCTCCAAAATCAGCTTCCTAATTATGGACAGATGAGCTCACCATTTCTAAAAATCTTGGCCACTGTTTTAAAATACATCTTACTTTTAAGGAAGATAATGAGTCACCGTTTCAAGTAGCTTCCAAGTCCATGCCTGTAGCAAACACACGGGAAATTTAAGAACTGCAAATTCAGGGACTGATTCTAAACATTTGGATGAGTCTATAGTTTAATAACACTTTGAAAAACCTTAGTATGTTAATTATGAGTTCTATATTAAATTATTCATACATTTCCTTTACTGCCTCTCCTTTATTTTTACTGCTTGAAGATTATTCTTTGGTTCTTGCTGGCAGAATGAATTCCAGGTATGTTTTCACTATATGTTGTGCTCATTTGCAGTGTCATTTCAAGTGTTTCAGGGTTGCCTGTAGATGGGTACAAATTCAATGGCTTCCAGAAAGGACATTTCACTGGAGTATTTTTCCTCCTTTTGACACACTTGCTAATATGCTCAACCAGCCAGGGGGGATCCAAGGTTTCAATCCCTGGTGTATTCTATTTATATAAAATGACAGTAAGTAGTACTGTAACACAAATTCTGCTGTGAGAAAGACAACCCTACCAAAAGCATGAAAATGCTACTAAATGGATAGGATGCCTAACCCAGGGTCCTGCCAGCTCTGCAGCACTCCTATCAATGACTGCCAGCAGAATCATCACTCTTTCAGGTGCAATATGCACTGGAACTGGGGAGCATACTTTGTAGGAGGTTGCTATGTCCAATGGATGGGGAGAGGAAAGAGGAGAGAGGAGAGAGGAGAGAAGCACCCTACGTGGTGGTCAGTATAAGAGATCACCAACTAAATGGCAAAAACATAGCAATTACTGAAAATACCTTCTATATAAACAAGACATTTATCAAATTTTTAGTGCATCTTATTTTCTCCAGGAAAGATATGAACATCTCATTTACATTTGTACACATTATACTGATTCTCTTAAAGCCAAATTTCTCATTTAGTGTAGAATTGGTTTATTTTAACTGTGGACAATGAGAAAGAAAACTGGCAGAAATTATGAGAGCAAGCCTGTGGCTCTCTTGCCCTTTTGTTCAGCTGAGTAAGACTCTTCAATGAATAAGTTATAATTGGTGAGAAAATATCAGCCTTGATCAAACATTGGGTGCAAGTACTTTGCTCTAAAATATGGTCTTGACCAATAATTCAGAGTCAGCAATTGTTCTCAGCAACGCAACTTTGAGATCTAAATGGGGAAGAGAGGAACATAAGAAGCGGGGCAAAACCCCATAGTATGCTATATACATTAGTTTGTCTATAGCAACATACAGGAGACTACGTAAACATGTAAATAAACCTGAAAGTTGTGCTGGTTTATAATGCAACCTTCTAAAAGTGTGAGTCCAGTTCTTTACCTGCACTAAAAACCTCAATACATATTTTATTTAAGCCCACTGTCTTGCCATATAACAACTAAAATGGAAGTCTGTGGCACAAATGGTAGAATACTGTATCTGATATATCTTTCTGTTCTTCCATTAGTACAGGAATTTGACTGGCTAGTAAAAAAATCCCTGACTCCTCCTGTTACATTTACAGTGCTTCTGTTCTGAAAATGGTAGCAGCTGAAATAACACACAGCTCCTTTATCACAGTCTACAAGTTGCATTTCTGACTTTTGATGTTGATACCAGCTTTTATACTCATGAAGGCACTAAGGAGTCCTCATCTAACTCTATGTTGTCTCCAAAAAACCCAATTAACTTCTTCTGAATAAACCACTGCATTTTATAGACAAAACTCTTGAAAGAAAAACCCAAGGCCAACTTTATCATATCCCTCACTCCAATTTCTGTAGTTCCCCATACATGTGAAAAACCAAAAAAAGTAATTATTCCCATAAACTAATTTGCCAGTGCACAATACCCTTGACTTCCTAGAGACTCAAATAACTCATTTTCACAGTTCTTTCAGGTTCTTCCAAATGGGTATTTTTTTCAAGAAAAAGACACTTCTTTTACAGAGAGATCACTGAATAAGCCTCTAAGGAGATGCCAGCAATTCTGTCAGATTTCATGTGTGGCTTTTCTCTGTGTAGTCTGTCTACAATGTCATACTCATACAGGTCTTCTCTTATATTTTGTCGATACAGTGCATGCTTCTTTGGGGGGTGTGGGGAGGCAGAAATTCTGCTAGCACATCTTCTGGAGTGCTCTGACAGACAACACAGACTGCAAAAGGTGTTCACTTTTAACTCACCCCTACATTGTTCTGCTCTACTCTTTGGACTGTATGGGCTCTGTGTTGCAACCTAAGAAAGGAGAGGACTTCCTTGGTTTGTAAGCATCAAACCTCCTGGATTTTGTCCTGGAATAGTTATATACCCCAGCCTTTTGAAGATTATTTTTTCAAGTGACTTCTCATTATTCTAAATAGCATAATTTGGAAGATGTTTAAGAAAAACAGGGGTAAAGTCTCCAGAGAAGAAATCTACTTTGTGCATGTTCAGGACACTCTGAACAGACATGAGTATTTTCTAGGGTAGATTTAAAGAAGTTACAAAGGGAATGCTACCTTTAAATAGACATGGAAAACTAATGTTGCTGCACTAAGAAGTAAAAAAAGTTACTGCAGGGGCCTTATTCACAAAGAGATATATTATCCTAAGACCTACAGGAACAAAATCTGTAAGACTGTAGAATTATACCGCAGTAAGTCACCTATGCAGAAAAGTGAGTGGAGAAAATCTAAATGTACAGCATGAACTAGAACACCCCAGTCTTCATACACATGGAAATTTCTATTTGGAACCATTAGGCAGGGAGATAAGATATATATAGCCCTAAAGATTCATCTATGCCTGGAACATAACAATGGGTTAAAAATAACAGGCTTATTGGGTTAGAAAGTTACAAGTGCTCGTAACACCTATAGTATTTTATTTCCTACACAATTCTATGGACAGTTGAAAAAGAAAAAACCCTCTGAAAGTTCAAATTCCCACCTTTTCATTTTCTATTAGTGTGCTAGCTTCATTGGAAATAAACATGTTCCCCTTTTGCAGGATCTTCCTGTTAGTAACAGTTGCACATAAATAAAGTTTTCTAAACAAACATCTTATCTTTTTATGGAAGGAAGTCCATTAATAAGGAATTGACGTCCTTCCTTGAAAAAAAAGATCAGTGCTAATTTTTTCCCATAAACTAAAGAAATAAACTTACACCCTGAGACTTTTTACTCTATTTTCACAGCAAACTGGCTTGTCTGCACGTAGATAAAATGGAACTATTTGGGTCTTGTCATAGACAATATCTCTGGTGCTACTTTGCCCCATTACACCGTATAATTAATTTCTTCCCTCAGTTTTTGATTACTTCATGGAACTTGCGCTTTATTTCAATTTTATTCCATTCCTGTTAAAACTACATGGCACCCTTTGAGCAACTTTCAGCCTGGGAGCTTCAGAAACACATCATAACTTTCTAAGATTTTGACCTATGCCATAATTTCCAGGAAGATGTCCTTTACTTAGCAAATGCAGACAAATACACTCTAGCACCTCTACTGTGGTCTCCACTGACTTTGTCAGCTACACAGGACATTTCTTTTGACCAAAATGAACTTTGTTATGGAAAATCCTCTGACACAACCTTCATCTGCTTCCCTTCCTCAACACAGCTTTTCCTTCAGACTAAGAGAATGCAAAGTTGGTACTGTACTGTATGCTACTTGTAAAAAATAAAATACAGACTTTTCTACCAATGGCTTCAGAAAACCAGCATTTTCATCTATTTGCAACAATGCTGAAAATACAAATGTTAGTAAGTTTAAAGAGAGTTTAGATTTGCAGTGTTACTGTACATCACAATTTAGGATTTCAATGCCATACTGCAGGGTGATCCGCCAAAGAGAATGGCAGAGTAATGTAGTCTGTGATTACCATACTTGTATAAACCTAGGACTTATAATGCCATAGCATTTTTGTATGAAAAGATCTAATGATCTTAAACACACTAACTCTGGGGGATGCAAGAAACCTTATAAAAATATTTACATAGGAATTTCAAAAGGAAATTTTAAGGAAAAAAGAGCACAAGTGTTGCGAGAAAAATGCTGTTTTTTCTCTTCAGCTGTGTCTATAAATGAATACTATTTCAAAGTCATCTATTCCAATTTTCAAAGATGAAACACTACTATGTTCCAGCAATCACACTTAGATATCCTAAGAATAGGAAAATAAAAATCCACAATCCTTTACAAAGAGTGTGCATCAAATTTTCTTACAGAATGCTTCACTTGAGAAGGCGTTTAACATGTCTTAATGCAGATAAGTAAGAGAGTGACAGGGAGTGAGACCAAGCACCAGCTCCTCCTCCTCTGTAGTGAACTCAAAGATTCCTTTCTGACTCCATTTTGCTCTACAACAGTTTGCTTTCCAAAGATCAGTCTGCTGTAGAGGTGACAAACCCTAAGCAGGTAAGAGTCAGTCCACATTACCCAGCTTTGGTGATATTGGTCCCTTGCACTCTTCTTTGGCATCCATATATAACTCTACATGGTTACATTTAGACTGCAATACTATTAGGTGCTGGTGGAACCAGAAGACTTTATGTTCTTGTGCAGGTTTAGTAACACACACGAGTGTCACTATAAAAGCAAGAGCAATGTCCTCTTCCCTTAGCTCTATTCTTTTCAAAGGCTTAGGTCCTCAGAAAGGTTTCCCCCCATTTCTGTTTAATTCTCAATAATACACTGCGAAACAGTGACCTTTTATAAAAGCAAAACCAGAGCACTGCTTTTAAAGGTCACATGGCACAACTCAGAAAACAGAGCAGATATTCTGGTATCCCATGGCTGCACTGGAAACAGGGATACAGGCAATAGCCTGACAAATATCTGGACAAAACAGTATGCTGAAGGTTTCTGTCTCTCGTTAGAACTTTCAGCCAATCTCCAGGACTGCTCTGGCCAGTAAGGATACCTTATACAACTTCTAGCTTTTCTGCCTTACTTTTTCTTTATTGTCCTTATCTTAGCATATTGCTTCACAAAAGTTTTCTGATTTATAATGATTCTTGACAGAACAGAAAGCTTGGGACAGTCTCAGTAAAGGTGTACAAAATGCTAAGACTTTTGATAATTTTATCTTGTAAGATGGAGTTTTGGTCAGTTGCAGCAAATGGCTAACCAAAATACCTGTGAATGGCTTTAGGACTGCTGAATGAATGGATGGTACCCAGCACACCAAACAGAAGAGCCCATGCAGTGGTGTCACTGTTACCTGTGCTGCTGTCCTTTCTTGTCCCCTCACCTCGGCGTTCGGCAATACTGGTGTTGCAACTGGTGGAGGAGGTGCTCTGCGCTTTTTCACTTCTGGGTTTGCTGTCATTCCAGAGATGTTACCAAGGGACAGTGAGGAACCCAGGGTACTGGAACGAGAATTCGCCGAAGGGGAATTTGGTGCTGTGGAAAAACCCTGTAAATGGATTAACATCTTGGATTAACATCACTCTGTAAAAACAATGGGAAAGAAAGAAGAAAAACAAGACACATCTGGTTACCGTTTAAACAATGATATGAATAATCATGTATGTTCCTCTGCCAAACCTGCTGAATTGCAAACTTTTGGAAACTTCCAAAGGTCAACTGGAACAAAGCTTACAGGCAGTATTAATAAGACAGGAGGCACAAAAAACACCTACTGCGGTTTAACAGTAGTATTGATGGGAACACTGCTGCTGCTTGCTATTTAAAACATTAAGTTCACATCAAGACACATAATTACAGTTACCCAAATGCATTTGCAGTTGCATTTAAATTACAAGCGTTACACATTTCTGGAAGCAAGATTTACTCTTAAATGAGAACACAGTATTAATAAAATGCTGTCAGTGTCTCAGGCTTGTCTGTTTTATTATCAATCTGCCTGATTTACCTGAGTCTTCTCTGCAGATTTACATAAGAGAAATTCTGCTACCATTAAACTATTTCCAATTTACATGCACAATCAAGCATAATCACTTACAACCTACTGAAAACGACCATTTAGCTAGGTGAAAAGAAGTCCTCCTGACAGGCGCCACTCTGGATTCTAACAGGCCCAGATGAAAGGAGAAACAGAAAACTACTTTGGTAATTTCTTACTGTTAAAAATTACTTTAGTTCTCATTAAAAACTTGATAAAATCAACGGGAAAAGTTTAATGGATTTCAGAATCTTAATACATTTTTATATTAAAATACAACCAGAAACATATGCAGTCACATAGTAGCAAATCTACAAATATGAAAGATTAGAAATAGGATTGCCTGAAAATGTACATTTTAACTTTATTTTTTTCTCTTAAATACAATACCTTCTTTTTTTTTACTCTGCTAATAAAAATCTTGCAAAAGCTTTTCCCTCAAAATCTGAGTCACCTTCTCCTTTTTTTAATTAAGAGAAGCTTCCATACTAAATTGAAGATTTTACTTTTTAATTAAGTTATTTGACTGTAACTTCTTCCCAGAAATATCTTCTGTGGAATCACCACTGATACCACTTCACCATGACCTGGAGCTGAATAGCTCTTCTGGAAACGAAGGCTGATAAGCACGGTTGATAATGCTGTTCTTATCACAACAGAACATGCTACCGCAATTGCAAAACTCTCCCATCGAGGACATAAAGCTCTCTGGTGGAATTTTGTCCAAAACCACAGAATACATACTGGCAAGAAACTAAAGGCTACCCCAAATGCCATTACTTTAAAAAAAAAAATTTTCTTCCCACAAGGGCCAAGTGCAAGCTTAGGTAAAAATTAAAAACACAGGGCAGCAAGCTTAGAAATGCAATTCATTTAGTTTTAGGACCATTGAGGAAGCACTGATAAAGCATAATGAGCTAAAAAATAGAGCAGTGCAAAAATATATATAATACAGGCTCTTTTATTGTTGTCTTTATCTGTTTTATTGTAAAGTTCCATGTTCTGTAGATTCCTGAGAAAGCAACTGAAATGCAAACAGATTCGTGACTTGTCCTGCATTTACTGTGAGTGTGATACCAATTACTGACCTAGATGCTTTTGTTAACTTTTATGTTGCATACTGCACAGCACACTTCATCTTGGAATAATGTATTTAACACAAGTGGGGCATGATACCAGTCTTCCCTGACTGAAAGCAGTGTTTGCCACATCTTTTTCATCACCAATTTCTCTGAACTGAATGGCATCAATAGCGTCTTTACCCTTCTAGCAAATGAAGAAACAAGTTTGAAGTAGAAGATGTTGTTTGAAAGATTAGGTATAATCTTATAGAGAAGTAGTCTTGTCTTGGTCCTGTATCTTGGGCAGTGGAAAAAACAATGATCTCATCTGTAAGCTTAAAGTTTTAAGTCATCAGTGCATATTGTACAAGGTCCTACCAAATTAAGTTTGTTTACTCCTACAGAAGTGACAGGGCTCACAGAGTGAAATACAAAGTAGTTTCCTCTTTTCACACATTTACAAAACAACTGACAAAACAATTTCAAAGTGGATTCTGCAGGTATTCTTTAGCAACTATTAATTCTTTACCCTTCTAGATAAAAGGGTAGAGAAATTTTAGACAAAGATGTATGAAAATAATAAAAAAGCCTTAAGACTTCCCTCCTAGCACTACAAATATAGGGTACTGATAAGATGATAGGCCATAAACAGTTTTAAAAGAATATTCAATTTTATCTCAAGATCTTGTGGCTGAAGAGCTATCAGAATTCTTTTCCAAGCTACAGGTCATTGGAAAGGAATACAGTGATTAACAACTGAACAGTTTAAAGCTGGTTTGTTCTGTTTCTAAGCCTGGATTTCCTAACAGAAGATACAGGGGGAAAAAAAAGGTAATACTTCCATGACATTATAAGTAGTTTTTACTAAAAAGACTTGAATGATAGAAAAAAACCTCCAACCTTGCAAATTCATCTGTGTTTTCCTTTCCAAGTCCAACCTTTATATCAAGCCCATTATTCCCTTACTGAGCATTTACAGAATGCTCATGTAAATACACTTGCCTTAAAATAAAAATTCTCCACAGTTTCCAGGGGAATGGAATCAGGACAATTTCAAGCTAGTTTTGAAAGCCTTCTCATGCAACAACAAGAGCTTTGCCTAACTGGAGCCAGACCTTCATACTCTCCCATGTGTGCAGTCATTTTCATTAGCTTTAAGGGAAAAAAACCAACCCTGGACACAAAACACTGACACAAGCGATTTTGGCATGACTCATCTTTTGTTGTACAACTAATACAGAGAGACAACACCTAACCCAGCTTTTATATTTTATGTTGGGTTAGATGCAATACAGTTTCTTTCCAGATCACGGGATTTTGGAGGTTTGTTTTTCAGGCAGTTTAGCAAGGCAACTATTAAGAGCATACAACATTAATCAAGCAAAATTGCAGAGACATGATATGTACATGCCAAATACTCCAACCATCTCTCATTTCTTGTTTTTCTAATTTGTTATCAAAGAACCGATTGAATTACTCAAATTACAGCAGTGTAAGTGAGGAAAGCCAAGCGCAGGAATTGAAGCCAATGTTGCTGGCTAAAAAAAGTCAGCCCTTATCCTCCGTTTCATCTGACAAACAGGTTAGCACGAATACTCTCCTCAAAATCCAAATCAGCTCATGGAATCCATGTGTTTCATAAGAAAAAAAAAAAAACATAAAAAGAGGGAAAAAAAAAAAAGAAAAAATCAATTAATAAAAGAAACTAATGGAAACTAATTATATAAAGAGCTTTCAAAAATGTCTCTCAACTTGCAAAATCACAGTCTTTGTTAAGCCACTAGTGTTTGAGCACTTTGCTACCAGTTCAAACAGTAATTAATTAATGCAAGCTAGCAAGAAAAAGAAACAATTTGGTTTGGGGTTGTTTTTTCCCCCTGAATTAAAGCAAACCCAACATAAAACCAGATAGACCAGCACAGGTCAATAGTTAGGTTAGACACTAGCTAAGCAAGGGTTTGGAATATGAACTGAAGCACAACCATGGATCAGAGTCCATTTCAACTCCATGAAGTAGATATTGGAAGGAGGCAAGAAACAACTGCCGTACCTACCTATGGCATCATCAGATTTCATCACCATTTCATACTAAACTTGTCAGCTAGTTTTTTTCCCTCTCATTAAACTTCTGAAATCCAATGAACTTGCTGGTTTTTTTTCTAATGTACCAGGTGTTTCCTTTGGGGTTCAGCAATTTAATTCTAAGACTTTTTCCTATTAGTTGTTCTAATTGAAATTCAGCTCTCAAAGACATTTTTGAAAGGCAAATAGGGACTGCTAAAACCACAGAAGTATGAAGGCTAAGAGTAGCCTGGTGAGGTATGCATACCACTCTCATTTTCAAAAGACACCAAGCAGTCAGCTTTCTACAAGACTTCTGAAGTCCCATAGCCTGCTGAACTCAACATAAGATAGATTAAGAGCCTAAAGCTGAGTCCAGTCTCTGTTCCAAGGTCATCAACCTAGAATGCAATCGTAAAATATCTTTTTCAAACTACCTCCTTTTCAAGAATAAACAGAAGTTCTGGTATCTTATGGATACTTTGAAAACTTTAAAGTCATATATAAATAAAGGTAAAAATAATCTATTAAGAATGTAACTGTACTGCTGTGAGAATTTCGTTTTACAAAAACAGATGTGTATAAAAATGGAAATCAGCTTATGATTGTTTTTAAAATATGTCCCTTATATATAACTTTCTTACCCAAAGCCCTGTTATTAGCATTTCCTTGACTTTCTGATGACACTAAGTGGCATTTAAAGGTCAGCAAGGAAGAGGCTGCACATTGCCTGTGAGAGTGATTTGACTTCCCGTTCCCTGCTCACACCGGTCAATAAAAATTTTTCAAAATGTCAAGTTCTTTTCTTGTGAGGTTCCTACAGACAAGCCTTTCTTCCGCAGCCCTTTGCCAAAACTCACATATTTGAGCTCCCAGTCTTGTTATGCAACTTCCTTCTCAGAAGTTTTTAAATCAGAAGTAATCAATTGAGCTGTTTTTAAGCACTCAAAGTACCAGATGTATTAACAAAAAGTAGATGTTTTCTTTTTTCCAAAATAGAGACAAAAAAAAAAGTATCATAAAGGATATAATTTTTTTTTGTAAGTGTACCATGGGTAAATATGAAAGGTAAGATTTACAGCAGGCAAACAAATCTATCTATTCACTGACAGCAAGAGTGTTTATGCCTGTTAGACATTTAAACTCCATTAATGCAAACTTTTATTGATTAGCTGAATGATACCACAACTGATTACAACTGTCCATATAAAATGCCAGACAACTCATGTCAGACCTACTGCCCAAAGAGAACTTAGAGGCTGCTTTCCCTGACATGACACTGATATTACTTAAACTAGCACTAAAATTGTCAACACTGAAACTGAATTAATCCAAGCTCCTGCTTCAAAACTAAAGCATTATACTGTAGTCATGAGATTGCTGGGAGACAAGTTAAAAAAACTCAACAAACAAAACAGAAAGATTGTGACTACTCAGATTTTCCTTTCTAACCAGCCACACTGAATACAGTTTGTTTTTTTGTACTCCCTGAAGCACTTGTGCTGACAGTCTGCAGTCAGAAGGAAAAAAAAACTTAAACTTTTCCTGTTCTGAGCTGAAAAAAGAAAAAAGCGTTTTTATGCAATTTACTTTATGCTGCTTTATTATCTCACTGCATTTTGCTATTGGTAGGAAATTATCTGGTCACACGTCACAATAATAGAAGAGAAGCAACTATTTAATTCCCACAACAGTTATTTACACAGGCTGTGCTGTGTTGAATTTATATGCCTGGCAAGTAGGCTCTCAAGTCCTTACTGTAAAAGTTTTGAGTTATACTTTGAAGTGCTACTTTACACTTGCATGAGTCTAGCAGAGCATCTAGATAGCAGTTCCAGATCTTGTGGTCAGGGCCCATTTGGTAGACACCAGAACTTACACAGCCAGAACCAGAAATGTCTGAGAACATCCTGTTTCCTGTGCCCCTGCCAGTTCTCCCTCAGCGTGGCTGACCACATTCCTCTTGCTTTAGTACAGAGTTTTTTGATCAGAAATCCTAGCAGTGCCAGGTGAAAGGCAGTCACCTCCCATACAAAATCATCCATTTTATCTCCCTGTTCTAAAGTGACCAATCTGTCACTGCAGAGGTTACTAAAATCTTCCTATGACACAGGTCCAAACCATCTACAATTATGCTGCTTTTCTTCTTAACTGTCTTTATCATTAATTTTTTTCCTTGTACCTTAACTATAATTTCCCTTCCTAGAAACTTATCTGGTTACTTCTTGTCTTCACTTAGGTAAGCTCATGTGATGGAAAATGTCTTTACAGCTAAGAGTACAGCCTTGGTTTCCAGTCCAACTGATTTATGTTCACTTTGCAACTCCTGCGGTGTCCAACTTCTTTTCCAGTTGAAAAGATAAAAGAACAACCACCCAAGGAAGGGAACTAGAAAAATGGAAGCCTCTAGGAAAAAGGTTTTAGATTCACTGTGACTTTCTCAATAGAGGACAACTGTGGGTATTAATTCTGGCCCCTTCCACTACAATGAGGATGAGGGTGTGGAACCAGAGAGTGCTTCCAAGAACCTTCTTTAGTTTTTGTTATATTTCTTGTGCCTCATATATATAAAAGAAGTGAAGCAATATTCAAAACCCATTTTCCATTTGAAAATCAGATGGATACTGAATGAAAATGGCAAAACCCACAAGTAAGATGCTTACATTTTTTTATGAACTGTCAAATATTATATTTCTAAGTTTAGGAAATAAACATTTTACTCAAATCATTAGATTAGAAAACATGGGCAGGGAATACATGAATTCCAGCTAAACATAAACATGTCTGTAAACTCTTGCAAATATAAAGAAACAGATGCAGTATCACCCACTATTACCACCTCCCTCAGTATTCTGCCTGTCTGAGATCACAAATTTAATCTGAATTCTCCAAGACTGAAGAAAGCACCACGGCACATATAAAGCAGTGGAATACAAGTTTAGGAATTTGACAATGTGTATTAATCAAACAACTTATTGTCAAATAAGTTACAATTTTCAAAGTTTTTATGACAGATCAATGCTTTGAGAATTGAAGCTTTTAAATCACTTCTTGCGATTTAAAATTCTGTTTATTTTTGTCCAAATAAATTCTCCTGTTTCCTGTTTTACTCTTCAGATTTTCTCAAGTCAGAATACCCTTCATGCTGAATAAAACCTTTGTCTATGACTGCTACCCAAATTCCTTCACGTCAAGCTGAAGAAGTCAATCAGTATTAAGAGAAATGGATGCAATATTTTTTTTCTGTTGCAGCAATACATGGAAAAAGGGAAGACAAGCTAACTTGATTTATTTTTGTGTCTTTGTATCACCTCCCCTCTAAGTAACAGCGGGTTTCAAACAAATTCATATTTCTTTTAAAAAGTAGCATTCCAACAGAATCAGCAAAAAATAACCTTTCTTGACAGAAGAAGATAGCCATGTCTCAACAACTCAGAAGGTGGGAGCAGGCAGAATGCTGCCTGGTACTATTGGGAAGACCCAAGTGTATAAATGGATGTTTGGGAGGCACACACATATAAATCCTTTGTGTCCTCTCCTATCAGTCTGGACACTGAACTCATAGCAAGCTCATATCCTGTAGACCTTGTGAATCACAGCTGAGGAACTTGTTGAAAAGAAGAGAAACATAATTTCTTTGATTCAGAGCTGTTAGCATTGACAAATCATTCTCAACTTGATGCAAATTTTTCTAATGTATGAATTTTTATTTAATAAATTAAAATTTATTAATTTTAATTAATTTAATTCTGTCACTGTGTGTTCTGTGAAGGAGTAAAAAATTAATTTGCTGAAATCTGAAGATATTTAGCCACAAATGAAAGAAACTTAGGTTGCTAAAAAATCTTCTCTGAACAAATGTGATCAGCAAAGCAAGGAACGGCATGTTAAAAACAGCAAACCTCAGCTCAACATCACACAAACCAACATATTTTACACTTAATATTTCATTATTCTCCAGATTCTCAATTTACAAAAGTGCAGCCAAATTATTGTGAGATACTTCAACATTGGTATAAATCCAGTGACATCCATGAAACAGACACAGGCTTCGTGTGTCCATTACAGGTCCATCACATTCTTTGTAAGAAGACATACTAAAACCAGCATGTTTTTTTAAAAAAGAGACTAGCTTGTCCAGTCCCTTAAAATGCCACTTTTCAGTGCCATATATATTACAGGGAAAACATGGACATATATGCAGAAGCTTCCAAAACATGCCAACCTCCTTTCTGCACTTATGGTGCTCTGCAGCTGAGATCATCAGGCTGAGTGACAGCACACAGAGCACATGCGTTCTTTTTAAACTTTCTGGATACGAGACGTATTTTAAATGCCCCTAAAATGCAAATACTTTTGCTTTTGTTTTATGTATGTAAACTCCAGTGAGAAAAATCCATCATTAACATAACACAGAAAACAGAAAACCCATCACTCAGGTGGGAGGTAGGAAGTGCAGGCTGCAGGCACAATCTGAAGTGAATTCCAAAATCAAGCTAAACTGTGGGTGACAGTCTGGGATGCCACCAGATACTTAGGTTAAGGTTTGTTTGCATTCCATACAAGTGTAAAATGATTTATCTTGACTTTCAGAAGTGTGTGGACAACTTCGTGTCTCATTTGATAGAATGTTCTCTTTTTTTCTTTTCCTTCTTTCTTTTAATATCGTTTTGGGAAAATACCAGAATCAATTTACATCTAAAATGCACCCTCTTGGGGCTGATTTACATCTTTCTGGCTAGACTGCTAAAAACTTATCTTCTACAAGTCCAACACTTTTTGTCACAATGCACTGTCAAAATATGTCAGTCTATAAAATATACCATATTTTGAAAATAGATTTTTCATAACTGTCAAAAGTAACACTATGTAAAGTCACTACGGGAAGAAATACTAATTCCAGAAAGGAATATCCAACAAAAGATAGAGAGTCAGCAAATTCAGCTACTCACATAACTTTTTTTTTGATAGCTACGTGCTTGTAATGAGAGATGTGCAGGGAATCATAAAAGAATTGGTGAATCATAAAAAGAAATAAGAAAAAAATGTGGAAAACATTACAAGTCTCTTTTTGGGTATTTGTCCAAGTGGAACAAAAGGAGACGTGAAAGAAGTAGGAAAGAACACATGAAGTGAGGATGGGAACAAAAACACAGTAATTATGGCAAAAAATGAAGTGAACATGTTCATGAGATTTGACCAGAAAGTAATTCCTTGAAGAAATTCAGAGATAAAAGTCTGGAAAAGGAGAGAAGCATAGCAAAAAGCAGAGGAGTTTAGGGAATGTGATGCTAAGAGTACTGCCTTATATCCTGGGGAAGGAACAATGAACTAAGAAGACTGTGCAGGACAGAAATGATAATTTGTAAGAAAACTCCATGACTGTACATACACTGGCCCAGAAAGATGGTGATGTTCATGTTCACTTGTCATGAAGGCAGTGGGGGAAAGGTTGCATGAACAGAGCTCAAACCAGGAAAGATTTAGCACTGAAAGAAAATGGGATTGATATATACAGACTTGTGAATGTGTGATAAATATTTCTGTGGTAGGGATTTAATGCATACTAAGACATGGAAATGAGGCAGAATGGAAGAAAATCACAAAAGAAACATTTTGAAATCTACAAAGAGAGGTCCAAAAGTCAATGACAGACCCCAATAGAAAAATACATTTTAAAGGAACCTGAAGAAAGAATTACAGAGGAAAATTAACATGGACTCCAAAATTAAATT
This sequence comes from Eopsaltria australis, assembly GCA_034509425.1. Classification (NCBI taxonomy): domain Eukaryota; kingdom Metazoa; phylum Chordata; class Aves; order Passeriformes; family Petroicidae; genus Eopsaltria; species Eopsaltria australis. The sequence goes on from JAVTVJ010000072.1 coordinate 5,257,957, forward strand.
CAATCCCAGTATAGGAAGAAGACAGGAAAATAAGAAGCCGGAAGGAAAGCACGGGAAAAACATTAGAAAAGAGGCTATTTACACTTTGTCTTGGAAGGGCATTAGCAGATAGAGTGAGGGCAATCTTGGAAGACTGAGGATGGAAAAAACCACATTTTTGTAAACTTGAAAAAGTTGGTTTCTCCTTTCACTTATACTTTTGCGCTACATGAAAATAGATTAGCTCAATCCAATAGTGTGGAACAACCAAACCAAAAATCAAAACCTGTCTTTGCTAATGGTCTGGCAACAGACTTCAGGAAACAGGGAGTTCAAAAGGTCAAAGACTGACAACAGAAAAGAAAAAGACATTTTTCCACTGGTGTTAAGCATTTATCAATCATAAATAACCACAAAATGGATCAGAAGTTTTGAGCAAAATGAATTCATCGCTGCAATATGAATTTATTTTCTCTAGAATTACTAATCCTTTTAAATCAATTAGGCAGTGTTTTTGGTCCGTGGAAGATAGAAGTTGTGACATATGCACTATATGTCCTTCTGAAATTCAAAATATTTTTAAAACTATTGCAGAAGTAGTTCTTCTCTGCAAATTCTTTTAACATATAGAAACTATTAAAGCTCTAGAGTTGATCATCTTCAATATATTTTCATTGTAGATATGCCAATTTATACTGGAGGAGGAGATGGAAACTTTACATAAAACATACAATTTAAAAAATATCTGCTTTAATGTCTGCATAGCCAATTTTTATGGCAACCAGAATTATGAATGGAATAGTTCCTGGCATGAGGTTTTTGGGTGTGTATTTGTTTGGTTTTAGAGAAATAATTTCTGGGTTTTACTGAAAGTATTTTTATTCCACTTGAATTAGAAAGTGTTCTCTCCATATTTTAATGAAAGTGTTGTACTTATGCAAGTTTTCCAGAGGCAAGAAACATGAATGATCAATCCTCAAAAACTTCCAGTGTCTGCTGAAATTCTGACACATGTGACTACTGGCCTCTGAAAATCTCCATTTATTATAGCTGTGGATGAATGAAGAAAATCTACTGAGATTCAAAGGCAAATTTTCACCAAGATCTGCAGAACTTTTCTGAAGTCAAAGGTGTTTCTCTGATCTACTCAAGCTCAGGGATCTGGCTTCCAGCTCCAGTCCTTATAATCAAATTCTGACACAAATACTTTATTAACTTAGAATGCAGTCCTGCAACAATCTTTCCCTTTGAAGTATGTGGTGACTGTAGGTGTTTAGCTAGAGGGAGACAAATATGATCATCCAACTGTCAAAGCAAATTTTCAAGAAGGAAACTTTACACTTTGTAATGATAAAACACTGCCAAAGATATTACTGAAAAACAATATAACCTCTGAAGACTTTAGAACTTAAATTAGAAGGACAAATAAGCTTTTGAACACTGAAATTAGCGCAAATCTTAAAACAAATCCTAATTACAGAGTCACTAAGATGATTCTAGCAACACGAATCAGAAGTCTGCAGCCAGGAATTTTACAGTTTCAGTTAGTTCTTTCAGATGCCTGGATGTGCAGGTGTGCGTGTACATAACCTCTGTGCATATGTACATGGATCTACATACAAACACAGGGATGCATGCACGCACAGCTCATCACGTCAGTCAGCTCTTCCTGATATGTGCACCCAGGTTTGTGCCTGAATGCACACATACTCACTACACACTGATTACAATATGCTGAGTCTGAAGCCCTAAGGGCTGGCCTAAACAAGCTCCCTAACTCTCTGCATCTTTCATGCTTTCAGGAGTTTCAGGAGTTTCATGACAACTGACTGCAAACTACAGCACTGGAGCAGACCAACTCTTTAATGAGACATGACAGCTTTCTGCAGAAGACAAAATCAAAAGACAAACTCACATCGTGCTTACAGCTTGATGGTTGGGTACTGATGCCAGAAAACCACCTTGAATTATAACAGCTGAATATTTAGTCCCAGATCAGCATCAGGGGTCAGGAGTGAAGAGAAGGAGTCAGGAGGACATCATGTGAGAGCATAGGGGTGAGGAGAAGGTTTAAAGATAACACTCTCCTGCTGGAAAATGGATGGAGCACATCCAGGCGTGGTACACAGCCACCTTCTGTTTCATAACACCTACAGATTGATACCTGCCGAAATTAAGCTTGTCTCATTAAAGGAGGTGATCGATTTGGATAGAAAAATATATATGATTATACTTTGAGGAAGTCAAATTAATTAATTTCAGGATCTGAATCTTCCAAGACCATGAAATTCAAACCCAAGCTTCCTTTCCATGCTGAAAGATGTCCCAAAGACTATTCTCTTTGGAGAATAATCAATACCCTGATCATGCTGGCAAATATCACTCAAGTTCATTAGCTGGGTTCAGAGGAACAGGCTAAGAATAAAGGAGACCCTCCCTTTGAATTTTCTTTCAAGTAATGCTTGAACACTATTTTAATATCCTTGACCTTTAAGTCTTTTCCTATTGTGAATGTTCTACTCTTTCAACTCTATCTAGACCACTCAATCTTCTAAATAAATATTAAGTGATAATATAGGATACAGCAAAGGGAATGGAAGATGTGCTGGAGACCAGGCTACTTCAGCCTTTTTCCATTTTGTATATACACATACATAAATTCATAATTTTATCTTCCTTTTTAGTAGACTATAGCCTGCAAAGTTTCTCCAAGTCAAAAAAATAAGTGATATATCCTTAGGAAATCAGAGCTTGACTTGTGAATGTTTATTATTCCCAAGAAACTAATTTTCCTACTGTGTATAGCCTTGTTTCTTTGTGAATTTAGTGTGAAATACTAAGAAATCACATCTCTCCAATCTATTTCCAGAGACTGGTGTACTCCAATTCACTGGAGGGAACTTTCCACTGCTCAATTTTGGCAGAAATGTTTCAAGCACAGTCCCATATTTAACTGACACAGAAGTTAAAAACCTGTGGAAATAGATACAACATATACCTACACTTGGACTTCAACCGGCACAATTACAGCTTAAATAGGGCAACCAGTGCTGGGAATTCTGCCCACTTGTGGGTATGCACTGCTTCAGATAACATAGAAAAACCTGCTTTTGCAACAAATTATTGGTTGGTGAAAGCCACTCCCTTCCCTTGCCAGTGTTTGCAATTCATCTTCAACAAGACTTAACATGTTTACTTTGGGGTTTTCTCCTTCCCCAGTGAGAAAACGCTCTATAAATTAAGCACCTTAAAGGGGTTTATCTGCAGCAACTGTCCATCAGAAGGGAAGGTCTTACGTTTTAAGAGATTACAGTGAAAGTGACAGAAGACTTTTGAGAAACTGAAGCAGGACAAGAAAGAACGATTCAAAAATGGACTAGTGTAGATAATTCCTAGCAACTCATCAAGGACATGGTCCAAACCCAGTTAAAACCAGCAGGAATTTTTCCATTGGCTCTAGTGAGTTCTGCATCAAGTCTCCAATGGTCAATCCAACTGTATGATGCCGAAGGAAAATAATACTCTAAACTATACTGCCACTGTAATTTCTCCAGAAAATCTTTTTCTTCAGTATACTTTCAAGCGCAATGAAAATCGTAGCAATGCCAGCTGAGAAAGCATAGCTCTGGTTTTTTAAACATAAAATTTGGTCCTAGTTATCCATACTTCAATCTCTTCTGTAAAGAAATGAAGAAAGTAAAGGACCTCCAACAAAACACGTGTGAACTGGATCCCCACAAATAGGCAAGGAGTTGTTTTAAAAGCATGATCAAAAAAGATTAAAAACCAAAATCCAAAGAACCCAATGCATGATCAGATACCCTACACTGATATATAACTAGTTGTGTAACTAATTGGCAAGCATTTAAAAAACCAGAACACATGATGTTAAACAGTATATGAACATGTATACAAAACTAACAGACTCCACACTACTTTCACCCTCAGCATGATGCTTTCTTTGATGCAATATTCAGCCACAGGAAATTAAAAGTAGAACAATATAGTAAGTTCACAATCAAAACCAAAAACATTAAGAAGTCCCAAAGTATTTCCTTTCCACAGACGAAGGATAAAGTGGGTTTTTTTTCCTAACTCGAAGAGGTTACATAGGATATATTCTCCCAGCTCCCTTCTGCCTCCTCCCTTTTGGGCAAGGGGGGAAGAAGGTGTCACAACTTTGGATAGGAAAGTTGCTTTTAATTAAATACTAGTTAATAACTTTGCCTGACTTGTACAACTGCCAGTATTTTTAGTTGATATTGTCTTTCTGACCTGTAGCCCTTAAACTAGAACAAGGACCTTGTTTAACATTTGTTAAATTTAGACAGCACCACTATCCACTATTACCCCCCTCCCACTGCTGCTGCACTAATCTCCCATGCCAGCTGCTCAAATGTTTACATCTGAAGGGCTTTCTCTGTTTGTGCAGAAACAGTCTCTGCACAGTATCTCTCATCTGTACATTTGCCAGAATCAAGGCAAGAAAAGCCTCCCTGCTGGAATCCTTGATTAATAAATAGTCTTAAATGTTTCTTCTTCCCTTCCCCCTTCTGTCAAATCCATTGCCATTAGGTTTTTACAAGCCAAACCTCCACAGTACACTTTACTGGCCTGACTCTTGTCCTGTGCAAACAACTGTAAATCAGAACAAGCTCCATTTAAAGTCAATGAAATCTCACCATCTCTGTGCTGAAACTGGGAGAGACTGAAATGAAGATGCATACCTGAGCATTTGCTGGGATGGAAAGAAGAAAATGTTACCATCGGAGAAGAGGGGTGGGTGTGGGGAATTTAACAACATAAATCTACTGGTAATCTCCCCATCTCACTATGTCAGTGCATTTCAGAGACTGCCTGCACAACTCATGACCTACACACCAGTCACACCTGGCTCACAGCAGGTCACCAAGGTACTGCACCAGCAAAACACCTAAACAGGTGCTTGGTATGGCACTGAAAAGGTCAGTGGGGCCAACGCCTACAGCTAGTTTCCTATTTAAGACCTCTGTAGGGCTATGTCTTGCTATTTGCCTTTACCTGCTTTCTCTTCTGCCCTTCCAGCTGACCACTTACAAAACCAGAAATACTTTCCTTAGTTTGCCCAAGTGTTTTGAGATCTGCTTAAAAGTGCAAATCATTGAAAACAATAATTCAAGGAAGTGGAACTGAGTACTCCATACTGCTGTAAAAGCCTTTAAAAAGACTGACCACTATTTGCCTCACTCTTTCCCCGCTTCAGTTTGCATTCCAAACTGTTTCTTAGAATTCAAACGAAGTATTATAGACCTTAAACGGAGTAAGAGAAAAAGCAATGGCTGAAATTATTTGTAGTCCTTTCTGCTAAGCTCAAAGGGGAAGATCAGTATTGCAGCTGCACGTAAAGACTTATTTAAAAAAACCCTAGTTCAACAGTTGTCTATTAAAACGCAGAAGAAAGAATACGAAACAGCAACACAGACCACAGGCTTTAGAAGGTCTCTTTTTGTAGTGATGGACAGCTGAGAAGCACACACTGCGAAGCACGCTCAGTGCTATACAGTCCTTCCTTCATACAGACAACCCTTTGAGTTAAAGAAAGACCTGTAAGGGCCACTAAGCCTCATGTAGGTCTGACTTTGCATGAGAGAACTAAGCCATAAAGTTCACTTAGGAAAACTTCCCCATCAAAGTAAAATGCATTGCGTCCTGTCAGCAAGTGTTTTGCAAATCCTCCCTCACCTGCCATAAGATGTTATTGAGACATGGTTTCACACGCTACCGAGCAGCTCAGTTTTGCCAACGAACAATAATGCACAGAACAAATACGTGTGGAAATCATGAGATCATCTAATTAAAAGAAATGTTATTGTATGCCACTACTTTTAATGAAATCGAGTCTTCACTGTCCACAGAAGAGGCTGGAAAGAAACCAAATCCTATTAGTGCTCATGCCTCAGAAATTGTTTGCAAAAGGAAAGAAATTATACCTTAACTGGTGTTGAGAATTTTTGCTGTATCTAAAATCTACATATGCTAATAGGATATTTTAGACTAATATAATGAATCTATGGTTACATGGGATTCAGATTATGCCACTAGAAAACAGGTTTTACTGTCTAAAAAAATTTCCATTGTATATTAGAAATATGGAATCGATGACATATGATTAGCCATTTGTGATTTCACCCAGTAAAGGGCACTGGCATAAATACACACTAATCCTTTTGCCACAGCAGTTACTACTGGAAAGCAAGAACATATTTTGGATATCTATCACCAAATCGAAAAGAAAGGTACATTTCAGTGGAGCAAATAATTCCCTGACTAACTCCCACACCATCCCAAACTTAAATAAAAAAGTATTTTATCTACACAGAAATATGTGAAAGACTTTTTTACGGAACTGCATCCAGTTGTGAAAAGCCTGATGCTGGTATAAACTTTTGTTTAAAGGTGGTATTTTCCACACCACTGCACGTTTGCCACTAAGAACAATATGCTGAATGTGTTATGACCAAATGTGAAATACAAGGTTATTATAGACTATTAAGGGGTTCTGGTAATATTAATTACCAAGAAAGCAAAGCCTGAGTGGTTGACATGTCACTAGAAAAATCTCAAATGGAATTCTGAGTTTGTCTTTGGGTATTTTTTTAATGTGCTTTTATTAATGCAAATTAAAAGCCATTGGTCTTATTAGCTGCTGCTTTATTCTATTTTTTTTTTTCAGTGAGTTAACTTCAGAACTTTTCAGTTAAATCAGTAACAAAAGATGAATCAGACATAAAAGGATTTGGGTGGTTAAGGGTGTGTCACCAGGTCTTAATTAAACATCCGAGGGAGATATCTGAGCCAACTTACGCCAGACTGACTGGGTACATCACTGTGTAGAGAATGATGCCACACAGCCCAGCTCTGGAATTGCCACACGCAAGCCTAACTTAGCGTGCTCCTGTTAGGTTATGCCTCCCTACATCACAATGGTTTGCGCTTTCCCATCAATAAGCCTGACACACATCCCTCTTATGTGCCTACTTCCATGTTGGTGCCTGAATTCTGCTTCTGGGCATGCTGAGCATGGAAACTGTGGAGAAACTGTGCTTCTAACCACCTGTCTAAATTCCAGTAGGATCCATACAATGTGCAAATCTCCTTCTTTGTCAGCCAAGGGACCCGATCCAATGGGTCAGTTTAAAGCACAACTAAGCAACTGGGCTTCACAAAAATGCAACTGCTTGAAAAGGCAGCCATGGTATTTACCTCTTGTCCTGTCCAAACTCCTGCCCCAAGTTCAGTGATTCAGTAAGAGTATGGTAAATCCAGGTCCAGAACTGTTGTCTAGTTGAGAAATAACAAACTTTCCCCTCTTGTGAGGAGAGTAAGACTATTCTCTGTTCAAGGACATGAACATGAGCTTAGCTAAAAGGAGACTGAGATTAGGGCATTCATCTGGGCAGGAAGCCATTTGGCTCCTCCAGTTCTAGCTCTAGTGACTACTTACTTGCTGGTTGTAACATCTGCTTAGCATAAAACACAGAAAAACATCTCTGGCGTTGGCACTGGAACCCAGAGCTGCCACCACACTTAAGTTATTTCATTACTGGTCTGAATAGTAAGCTTGCTCTTGCTCTCTGAGTCACTGAATATTTGGGTATTTGTACAAAAGGGTGCTTCCCACATCAATAATACCTCACAGCTTTGTTGCAGGCAGTCTCCAGCCCAGTAAGTATTTTGCGTTTTTATTTTTTTTTGTAAAGGAGGAAATTATTCTCTGATGCTGATATCTCTAAAGGCAAAAAAAAGAGAACTTCCTTCAATCACATTTTGGATAACAGTGGCAGGTGGTAATGCTCTGGAGTAAAAGCTTTAAACACGTGAATCTAAAACCTGATTCGAGGTTTGAATCTTGAGCGGAGGCAGGTAACAGACATAGACATGCAGAGTTTAACAAGCAACTCCTGCTGTGAAGATTTTAGTGGATTCAAAACTTGGGAAATCTGACTCCAGGCTGCTTAGATTCAGAGTACAGACACCCACACTGTCAGGTATTTAAAACAGGCACTGCCAGGCATAGTTGTACCCAATTCCTTTAGTAGATATGACCCTACTCAAGGCCTTTTGATTTTACTTTATCCATTTCTCTGTGTTAATCTCAGAACACTTCTTGACAATATTTCCTTCAAAATGTCCTGCTAAAACCACTGCAGGAACTGAAAATTACAAGTTATCTTTTAAAAAGCAGCAACACGAATACCACGAGTTGCGATTGTTTAACTCTGAACCACACATTTCTTAATATAGATATAGGTTCTGGTAACCACTGACTACCTGATAATATATTTTTAAAAAAATAAAACCTTCATGGTCACAAGACAGAAACTTAGCAGCAACTTCTACATACCTAACACTCAGAAGTCAAATGGAGGGAAGTCCACCCTTAATGATTTCTTTTCAAATCTCATGATCTTAAGACACTTTTGTGTGGTGAGGGCAAGAGCTGACAAGTGATTTTTGAATGCAGGAAGTTGGCAAGTACAAGCTAAGCGGCACAGACAGAACAGGGGTCAGCCGACATGTCTCTTCACCAGATACTGTTTTTAATAGCTTGTAACTTCACCATGCTTTAACCATGGATGCTGAGACTTTCCATTCCAGGTGTCTGCCTCGGGCTACTTTTTTTTTTTTTTTTTTTTTGAGCCAGAGTAGTTCAGCTGGTTCTGAGATGATTTTTTTTGCACTAACTCCAAGGACCTTTTCTTTGAAGAGGTCTAGTAAGACCACATCTTGGAGCAAAAACTTGGAAGTCTGGTGGTGGCAGGCAGCCACCGTTTCAAGCTCTTGCCTTCTGCTATCACATACTGTAAGAAAAATCTAAAGATACTATAATGATTCACATCTATTATTCACAAGAGTGAAGACAGTTAATATCCCGTAAATGTGCATCACAAAAGGAGCTGGGTGCAGCTGCATCTCTCCAGCAGCCATAGTCTGTCTGAAAGGCACCTCCATGGTCTACTTAATCTATAACTCTGCTCTGAGACAGAATAAACTACATTGTAGCTCATCCTCTAGACATTTTTAGAGGCTTTGCAGATTAGGTGATGATAAGGATTTCACCGTCATTTTAATAGCATGCTGTCCTGTGAAATTTCCATGCAGTCAAATATTTCTCCCTCTCGTATCCAAGTTAAATTTCTATTGATATATATAAAGCCCATTGCTTCCTGTCCTGCCTCAGTAGACAAGGACAGGATCATTGGCATCTTTACTGCCTACTGAAATTCTCTCAATGCCAGCTTAAGCCTTAGGCAAACCTTTTGTCTCACCAAGGCAAGTTAATAGTAATGATTTCTTCCCCACAGTGTATCACAGACTATCAAAATAAACCGAAATCTACTGTGATGGTGACCTTATCCTGAGATATATGGTATTTATTAGATCTCATTTTCTTCTGCACAAATGAAAATATTTATAACTATATTTATATAACTACGTAAGTATATCTTCCCTAGTGTCATCCTCTGGCATCTAACTACTGGCTCACAGGCACCCTTTAAATGAAAGACTGGGGGAACAGACCTGTCTGCTGCAGTATTTAGACAACTTTCCATACCTAGTTTGTTGAGTTTTGTATTTTGCAAACAAAATCACACCAAGAAAAATAGTTTCAAGGTCAGACCACAACCTACATCTTGGACAGATTATAGATAGCTCTAACTCTACAAAATGCCACATAACTATACCTAGAATAACTAGGATTTGTCCCTGCTAATAACAAATAAACACACTCCAAGTATTGTCAGGAGACCAAGAAGGGAGAACATGAAACCAGGAATTTAAAGCAAATGTGTTTGTTAAACACAAGAAAATATTAAAAGTGGATGGTTGCTAACTTAACTTCCATTTAGATGACATGGGCAGTATTCTCATTCCTACAGCCCTAAACAGTATTTGCCTGTGAAATCTTTGACAGGAAAGCATATTACCTGATCACCTGGGACCTGACGTGGTTGAAGAGAAGTAACATTCACCTAACTGTACTTGATCCTTCTTTCCACCCATTCTGAACTGAAAAAGTGTATCATGAATGGTCTAACTTCTGCCATCAATGAGGGCTAAAAGTTACAGTTAGAGACAAAGGTACTGAAAACATAAATTATGCATGTTTTTAAAACCTTTATATGGCAAAGAGTTGTTGCCATCACTTTAAAGGTGATTGCTAAGATTACTAATGCACCAAAATTCTTGATGACTTTTATCAAATATTAGCACAGTACTCTTCTTCTGGAGCATAATCTTACAATTACAGAGGTACTATGAAAGAAAAACAAAACCAACCCCCCCCCCACCCCCCCCGCAATATCTGATAACTGTTTGGTATTTTAAATGACATGTTTCTTTTCCTCCTGTAGTTTTGCATATGAACATATAGAATCACATCATGACAGACTCATCAAGCAGAGAACTACTGGACTATTCGCTTCATTTATTAATTGATTCTGTTATGGGCAAAACCTACATTCTGACATACACTGAAGACTAGGTATTTTAAAAATGGTGCTGATGAAGTGCTGATGAAAATCCTCCATTTCACTGCTGAAGTTCTGTTTGAACTAGAGAAACCTTGTGTGATAAGACTTTGTGCTGAAGTTTCAAAACCTCTGATAAGTGTTGCTGGCTGTACTTCTAAATATTTTTTTCCCAAGCTGATATATTACATAAACAAAGTCCACATCACAGCTACACACCGTTCAGCACTTGGGATGTTTTTTTCACTCTTGATTTATGAAAACACGAGGACCCCAAAAATAAAACCAGCTAATTTTAGTACTGTGTTCCAAATACCGTGTTTTATCTCGATCAACTGTTTATATGAGGACAGTGACACCAAGCGGCAGAGAGGACTCAAGTTCCCTTTTTTCCCAGCTGTTCTGAACTCCAGCCCTGACAGTCTGCCTTCAGCATAGAAAAAGCTGAATACAGCTAATTGTGCTGCAGCTTTCAACTGCTTTATCTGTATAATGTGTATTTCAATAGCATTTGAACTGTGAAAAGTTAACCTGGATATAAAAGTCATCTGCTTAGCACAAAACTGAGGTTTTTTTCTTCCCACATTAAGGGAAAGGATTTCTGCTTCATTTACAATACTGTTGGATTTTGTGTCCTTTACTGGCGTGTGGTGTAATGAACTACTGCACTTTGAGGATTTTCATGGAGAAGTCTTTTCTTGCGTTTCTACACCCTCTCCCTAAGCTGTAACAAATTCTTTTCACCTTTATTTTTGCTGACACTGTGAAAAAATATCCTTTCACCTCAAGCATAAGTGTTGACTTTGCCATCTTGACTTTGAAAATCTGCTTCTTCATCAACAACTCAAAGTATTTTTAGAGGCATTGATAATTACAATAATAATTAGATAAATATGGCACTGAGGGTGCTTTGCTGGTTAAAAAGTGATTATAACTTGTGGTTGAATAAACACCTACGGGTCTCTTTTATTGAACTTTTATTCCACTACTTCATATTGCCCGGTTTAAACAAAGAAACAAACCAACTCCAAATCAATACCCAGAATGGAATCATTACCTTTTTTTCCCCTAAAATTCAATGCACATCACCAGCACGTAATAGTGAGAAAAGGATTTAAACTAAGCCTATTAAAAAGTTAATGCCTTTTGCTTGGTAGTACTTAATGAGTTAACTATTTCTTTATAGGTAAGAAAAATTTTCTTGATCCAGTCAATGTAACTCCTGTTACTGTACCAAAAGTAATGGCAAGATATTTTTCTTTCAGAAATAAAACTGAAACAGCCTTTGGTTCTCACACAACAAAAGCAAAATACTTTCAGATGACCCAAAACAGTACTAGAAAGCAGACCTGAGGTAACTGCAAAAGAGAAAGCCTCTACTGGATGACATTTTGCCAATAGTCCCATATCAGCAATGAAACTTTTATATAATGATCTCTAAATACACATTTCACATATATGGCCATGTAAGATACCACTTAGTTGGAACAGGCATACTTAGTTCCACTGAAGTAAACGAGGTATCTTTTGAACATGCACAATAACAAATTACTCAGAATGATCGAGGGTCTCAAATCTACTTTTGAGAAAGCCATAAGGAACTGCTAAGCTGAACTTTTAAAATTATGAAGTGTTTTCCCTGGTGTTTCCATTTGAATTTTATCTTAATATAAGTTATCTATGCCAACTATCTGTGCCAAGTTTGCAACATTTTAGAATTTTTCACCTAAGGCATCACAATTGCTGAACTTTTTCTTGAAGCCCATCTAGTCTTTTGAAAGGATGGACCTTTTGTGCTGCTGAGTGAATCTGTTAGACTTATTTAATACACCTTCTACAAGCTTGAACAGAATACTACCAAATTAATGCAACAAGTTCAACAAATTCATTTAACTATGTGCTCATGTCTTAGCAGGATTGGTGCTCATAAAAATACAGGTGTCAAACCAGAAGTGAAAAACATAAACACTGAAAAAGGGCTACATTGTTCTCCAAGATTAATTCCTCTTAAGAAGAAAGTGGGAAAAAGTTAAATCCCTGACATGCTCATTTAACGGAATAAAAACATTTCTACCTCTTCAAGAGCCCTTTCCCCCTATAAACCTGCACCTTTAAAAGACAGTTACATGTTCAAAACTGTTTTGAAAACTTTTTTCATCAGAGGAAAAAAAATATCGATTTACAATTTGCCCCATAAAATTCCCTAGAAAAATAAGGTGATGCCTCTCTTCTGAGGAAAGCACCACACACCTTCACCATCATAATGTCACTTGTAACTCCTACTCTTTCCTCCTTGTTCTTTTCTAGTACTTGGGTATCAAGATATTGAGATTAGTTTATAATGGCAGTGAATACAAACCACAGGATTATTTTATTTTGGCAGAGCTTGTGATGCTTTTTCTATACTTTTACTTAATCTATTTCAATTACACATAATCAACCCTCCTTCCAGGACTTCCTTTTAGTAAGAAAGGTCTACTAATCTATTCATCTTTATAGTGTTGCCCACATTTTTGGTATCATAAGCAGCTTTCCCATTACAGTAATCTTTTATTTTGAAGTCTTCACAGATTTGCAGAGTTTGGTGTTTTTACACTTTATAGCCAATCAATTTTCTATTTCTCCTTTGGACTTATATTACTCTTTTCATCTGGAATTTGTTCTCTTACTCCTTCATTTTTTCCACAATTTCCTGTCACTGTTCTCTGTGGCTAGTGACTTCTATATTTTGCAGATCCACACTCCTTTTCCAAAGATCTGTTTATGAAAGGGGGATTCAGAGCTGAACCTCACATTTCAAACTTCTATCACATCATCAAAGTCTTCTCTAGGTTTTGAAAACATAATAACAAAAATTTTAGTAATTTAAAAAAGTAGTAAGAAAATTGGTCATTTATTATGATTACTATACCACCAGAATAACCTTAGAAAATATTTAGGATTCACACTTCCTAATCTGATACCATCCTATTTGGATCCTTATAAATTGGTAGGCTGTCAGTCACTTAAAAATGTTCCTAAATGGGGTTCACAGGATTTTAGTACCCCAAACCCTACTGAGGTGCTTAACAAAAATCCTATCTGTTTTTCCAGGGTTTACTCTTCACCCCCAAGCTCCTTATGAATCAAATAGAAAGCTGCCATCCTGCAGAAGTCAGATACAGGGATGAAATGGAAATGTGTGGTTTTATAAGAATAGCCCCCTTTAAATATCGTTGGTAAGGCAAACATTCTCCCGCATCATGCAGTACTGTCACTGCATGTCACAACACCTATGTTCTTCTTTCTCACAACTGCTTAGAATTTAACATTGAAAGAAACTTTATTTATAGTGAAGGTAGCAAGTTTTATTTGAAGATAATGCATTACATTTTAACTTCATGAAGATATGCAAACTGCGCACTCACGTAACGAAGCCTGCTAAAGCATAAGCTATTTCTACTTCTACTTGTCCAAGCATCACAACAGCAGGGTTTTCTGGTTAGTTCAAACTGCAGGATCTAGTAAGAATGCAATAGCATCTACAAGCTGTGTTAGTACTTACATCCAAGCTTCCTTCACTTGTAGATGCAGAACTAAAAACATCCTCCTCACCACAATCTCTGTTCATCCTCAAGTATTCTTCTGTCTGCAACACAAACAAGTGTCCTACACAGCAACAGCAAAGGAAATAAAAGTGCAAAAACATGCCAGAGCAAAATACCAAACCCCATCATGGGACCAAGACAAATTGTCTCAGTAGTGCTGGACCTGATTGTTGAGGAACTCTGAAGCAGACTGCAAAATTCTCTGATGTAAGCAAGGAGCTAAGAAAGCCATCAGCAAAAGAAGTTAAGAATAGAAAAAGACAAAATTCTTAGGCAAGGATAAAAATAGAGAGTAACTAATTCCTGTAATATCTATCAGAGACCACACTGCTAGTCTCTGCTATACCCACAGACACAAGGTAACAAAGCAGGGAGCTCCTTCCTTGCCATTTCTCCATGAAGGAACTGTTTCTGTGGGCTAGCACGTACCTTACTTAAGCCTAGATCCCATGATTGTCTGCATAGCACCTCTGCTCTACTGGATTGTTTAGCAGTGCCAATTTGATCTGGATTTAGCCTCAGGCAAATGACTACATTTAACATCAAAAAGAAATGGAGTTCATGCCACCTTTATGTTTTGAATGCCAGCTGCAGGAGAACAGAGGGTAACTGATCCAGCATAAAATTAGAATGGAGAGAACAAGATGATACCTGATCTGGCATTAAGCCTGCCAGTACAAAGTTAACCAAAGAAATACTTTCAACAAATTTGTACCAGACATGAGAATAAGACTTTGCTTTCATTCTGTGTCACAGTGTTTTCAATATAACGGAAAGGTTTTTTTAGAACAGTTAGATCTGGTGTATTGTCATACCACAATTACTGCTCTCAGAGAGCCAGCTGAGAAAGAAAGCATGTGCATGGGCATGGAAATCCGAGCACAGGCCTGTAGTGTGCAGTGACACCTGATCCATGACAGTTTGCAACACAGGCTAACACTCTTCTTCCCTTGCAAAAGAAACTGCCTTCCCCTTGCAAATGCCTGTGCAGGACTTTGAAAAATTCTTCCTATCAAACAGTTCTAAAATAGAGACTATGCATGACCACATACACACACACCTCACCACTGCAAATCATAATACAAACAAACAAAAAAACCAAACATAAATATGCAGAACTATCTTAAGCCTCGTGGGGAAGTAAAAATATAAAAATAGCCATAAAGAGCAGAGTTTAGACACCCTGAAGTTTTGATTCCAGTTCCCTGAAATCACAAGGCATCCCATCATCTAATCCCTTTATAAACCGACCAAATCCTTTATTAAAAGAACTTTATTAATTTGTCCTCATTCTGCTAAGTCTGTTCAGCAGTTTCACTGCTGTTTGGTTACAAATCTTTCACAATAGCCAATTCAGATATATTATACCTAGTTAACACCTGCTTGCTCCTGTGTGCTGTGCCGTTCTTCAGTTTCAGTAATTCTTCCATCTATTGTGTTTCAAATTCCCAGAGGTTTGTATTAAAAAGGCAACAGTGACTTCCTTGCTTGACTAAACAAAGTGACTGATTTAGTTTCTTTTCCTACACAGCAACTGCCGTTTGAAAGTAAGTGTACAATAAAGAAATGACCAAGAATAATCAATTAACTTGTCAGAACTACCAACAAGGAAGACTTAGACTTTTCCTCAGATTTAGAAGGTGTTTCTCAAACTTGTTTGTACAACTTTTTATCAGGTTAAGTATTAATTTGAATTTAATTCACCCTTAATATCCTTAGCATTTATTAAAATCTGTATTTTAAAAAAGTCAGAGTATCACCTCCTTTGCTTTTATTAATAAGCAAGAGAGAAAACAAAAAAATAAAACCAGAGGAGCTTGCAATCTTTGAACACATTTCCAACTCTGCTGTGAGAAACTCACTGCAGTAAGCACTGAATTAGGATGCTTCCTAGAAACTTTTGCTGATGTTATAAGCATTAATACTTTAAAAGTTAAAACTGATCTGCTTCTGGAGTTAGAACTGCAAGAACACAGATTTCACACCCAAGTTCAGTAAAATGGAATAAGAGGACTATGTATGACACAGAAACTGCAAGCTGTAATGTGTTTGGTTCCTCCAGAGGAATTACAGCCCCACAGCGAGCTCTAGAGGCTCAGGCTGAGCTCCTTTGTTTACTGGATTCTTCGGAGCAGATACAGTATTACTGCTCTAGTTATACTTTTGTTCCCTTCTAAATAGGAAGTATTTTCTTACAGTGGAGAAACACTCTGAAAGTGACTCACTTCTTATCTCATAAAATAGTTCCCATGTGTCCCTTACAAGATATTAAGAATAGTTTAGTATCTATGACAGAAACAAGGTTTTCCACCACAGTAATTCACAATGTTCATAAAGGAATCTATTCCCTAGTAAAAGCACTATAAATTCAGCCATGAACAAAAAGGCAGACAACTCTGAGAGATTTTCAAAAGCCTTCACAGTTTTGTGAATGTGACTGAGAAGTCTGGGTAAGTAAAACACAAGTCCTTTAACAAGCAAATGTTTCTTTCTGCCAGTTAATCAGATACACATTTTGTAATTCCACTCCAAAAGCCTTGGAGGGTTTCAACTAGAAAAAAGAAAATTCCCTTTTTCCTCTGACATCCTAGAATATTAAACACTTCACATCCAAAATCATTTAGCATTAACATTTTTAGTAAAGAATGCAAAAAGTATGAAGTTAAAAGCCCACTATTTTTCTCTATGTTCTTGAGTCAGAAAGTTCTTTTGTATTTTATTCTTGTGATAAATATTCTTCATAAATGCATCACAATGGAACTATCTGATATAAAATTTATTTCCTAATTTTTCAGTTTAAGAATACAAAGTTAAAAATGGCTAACATGTACCTCAGCAGACACTGATCCTTCAGCTCAGTATTGGAAGTTATTTCTTCTATACCTGATTCACTGGCTTTACAGACTTGGAGACGCCAACAGTGTGACTGCACAGAGCTTCCGAGAGGTACAAATGCTTTAAAAGAGATTATTACCCATGCACAGAAGAGGTCATAACACCCATCTCCTTGACAAGTAAATTGTTCTGTATTACATCAGTCCTTTCATAAATGTATTTTATAATGTGAGCACTACTAATAAGCAGACACAGGTTGCTTTAAACTACTGCCCTTTTTTAACAGCTACTGAACTCACAGTATTAAAAAAAAAAACTAAAAAAAGTCAACTTGCTTGACTCCTTCAATAAGCAGATGATATCTCCATCAGGCTGCACTGATCACACAGTTTATGCACCTGTTAACAGATTACTCTCCAGAAGGAAAAGGAATGCAGGCCAAACAAATGCCACCACCCACAGACATAACAGATCTGGAAAGAAAGAAACTTTCTTTAGTGAGCAGTACACTGCTGAACACTCACCTTGCTGCTTCTTCTATCAGCATTAAACAATCCCAAAAGTCTTGTCTTTTCTTTCTCTATTGCATCACTGCTTACTGAGGCCTTTCGATTTGGTTCTGAAACAATTTAATGGAATACTTGTTAGATTTTTAAAACAAAGATTCACAAGATGAGTATTTTAAAATATTTGAGATTAATGCTGGTTTTTTATGAGCTGGAGAGGTTATGGACTGGATTATTTAAGTAGCAGTCAGATCCTGCACTTACTTTGTCATCAAATTTTCATTTGTTCTGAGTATGCTCCAAAATCTAATGGAGACAAATGGAATAATTTAATAAACTGCACTAGGTTTTCAATCACAGCCCAGAAACCCTTATTAAAAGGCAAAACATGAGCAAATTGCTTATGACTTCACAAACACTTGGTAAATGTATAACTTAAATCACATAGAGTACTGTAATACTAAAAAACCCCAAACACTTAAAATAATATAATGGTATCTTTAACAATTCACAGGTGTGACTTAATACTGTGAAGTTAAATGACGGATTCTCAATCTGTAATTTGGATAAAGCTCTGTGAAGAAGAAAAAGACCCTCCCCTTGGAAAGAGGGCTCTCCTTAGAACTTAAACTAGCTGGTTGTGGTCATCTTTCTTATCTTGGTGCTTTTACTTCAGGTGGGAAAGAGGGGAGTTTATCGGTATTTCAGGCTGTAAGAGCTTATATGTGTCTTCCTTGAACCTGCTTAAGAAATTGTATGAATTCTCATACCATAGTATCCCTTCAATTTCCCCCTTCAGTTTCTCATCCACAAGCTGGATGAGCAAAATGACACATTCATGCATTACAGGAAATAACACTGCCCATTCCATATACAGACGATAAAGTGCTCTCACTCTTTTTAAATGGACTCTGCATAATGCTATAAATCTTTCCTCCTGATTCCAAGCACATCAGATTATTTCACTAGCATTCAAAAAGTTTAGTTCACAGGGAAAAAATACTTTCTCTTGCAAATATTTGCTTAATAACAATTAAAACTCAAATTCAAAATTACTTACTTGTTGACACAAAATATAGGTTTACCTCACAAAAAACCCCTCATCCCAGAACTCTTGTGAACTTATTTGTATAATATACAAACTGATTTTCACACAGATCATTTTGCATATAAACAATCTCACGTGTTAAACACATACAATGAACACAAAGGACAACAGGGAGAAACTATCCTTAAGAAAGGCTGCAACTGCACTGCAAACAAATACAGAAATGAATTAATCCTTTTCTTAAATACTAAGCACTACCTATGCTGGTTTCTTGCTTGGGGCTGGGCTGTGACTAGATATGGATTATGATTCCTTTACTTGCATGGTCTTCAACTATAAACAATGCTGTGGAAAGGCAAACATAGCAGCTGATCATCAACACTGTTACTGAACATTGTGTAATCCCAATAAATTAGGATTTAAGTAATGCATATAATATCAAAATAATGAGTCTTTATTAATTTGTTTAAATGTTTCTTAAATAAATACAGTAGATATTTCATCTAGTATTGATCTCCATGTAAGAGGAAGCCACAGCAAGTAATGACAGAGGATTAGGGGCAATAGTGCTGCCATTAGTGAAGCCAAGAGGCTGTGAGCTAAGATTTGCTTGATGGCTGTCACCTACGGGAGGTGGACTTTCTTCATAAAAATTTAAGTAAGTTATCCAGTTTTACTTTGGTTATGTTGTGTCTACTAGTAATGCAAAGAAATTAGAAATCAACCATACCTTTCTTGAGGATAACTAATTTAAGCAATGCATTAAAACAGACTTAATAGGGAAAAGGACATACTAAATACACACATTTGCTATTTATTTAACTGGAAGCGGAAGCATCAATGTAATCTAATCCAACCCCAACTACTGTAACAAGTCAGAAGTCAGCATCTATTCAGTTACCCAATGTGTATGTATGCATTTGATATCAAAATGCCTTGCTGCATGTAAACTGAAATCAGTGGAAGATCTCACAGACATCAAAATTTTCTGCCTTTACTACTAAATAAATTTTGAACCCAAGAGACCTCTGAAATGTCAGCAAATTTGAAATTTAACTAATCATGATTTAGGTAAACTGAACAGGCTTGGAATCTGTACAGAGATACACCACACCACAAAACAGTTAAATGGCAGAATTTGTTACTTGCTGGCATTTTAATGGTTATTACTGAAGAAACAGTATGCACAGAATGTGTTTGTTCTTAGCAGAAGCACAAGACATGTAAGCAACACTTTGGGAAGACAACACAGATCAAAAATAGCTTGTTTCTGTATGGTATTTTACTCGACATTCTTAAAGATCTATCTACCAAACCCTCTTTAAACATAGAGTGAGGCGAAAGAGTTAAACACAGAGTGAAGTTTCCCCTCAGCAGCATTGTACAGTACCTCTATAGTTCAGAGAAGGTTCAGACTGAGTTTTTGATGGAGGAACTGGAAAAGGCAGGCAATGAAAGGATAAGAGAAAACACATTAAAGTTCTAATACAGCCCTGTAAGGCACAATATTCATTAATCAGTCCTAGCACCCTTTTTTCCTAAGTATTATAGAAGAAAATGTTGACCGACAACAGACATGCAGAGCTGCTACTGAAGCAGTTTAGCTGCATTTGTATTATTAATTCCTGATTCACGCATGAAGCTGCTTCAGCTGCTAAATCGAATTAAGTAAGCAGGTGGCAGCAGAGCTTCTCTTTTAATAATCCTTCAGCTTGTGGTGTTTTCTGTTTCAGGCAAGGAAAGAGTGAGGAGTTTTTCTAGAATCTGCTCTTACAAGTACAGCCTGTGGCTTTCAGCACCTGTGATGCCTTACTTGTTCACGGGAGTGTGTTTAAAAAAATCTATTTTCTGTTAAGTAAACAGGCTAGACACCCACTGAATGCACAAGTCACAGACCAACTGCTACTGAAACCAGTGGGTTTATTCCTCTTGGAGATTACAAATGAGAACATTGAAGAAGAAATTTGCTGAAACAAAGGAAAAATTTTTGTAAATTTTATGTGCACTTACTGGTTTTCTCAGACACCATGGTGCACGACGAAAGCATAAAAGATTGAATCATACTCAGGATCAGGGGGATTTTATCATAATGAAAGGAAAGGAATACTGAAAGGTTAAAAAAGAATAGAATATAAAAACAAAGCTGATGTAGAGAGCAGCACACAACAATGTGTAGCTTTTTGTGGGTCCCTTGCAACTCAATATATTCTCTGATTCTGTGATAATTTGCTGCTATAATCCCAGCCCTGTAGTAAAGTCTTGGTTTTGACTGTGTAGGCTACAACCAAATTTGAGGACCAACACTGCACAAGCATACACACCACAAATTTCGTTTGAAAGAAAGACTTTACTGAAGGCTTATGATAATTACTCTCTAAGTTGTCCCTGGATTATGTTGAATGAATCCTTTTGAATACACTCCATGTTCAATATGTTGCTCCAAAATGGTTAGCTTAATTACAGTAAACATGTCTTGAAAAAAACAAATATGCAATTGAGTTGTGACATGTTGTCATCCTCTTTTTGGAACAATTCAGCAATTCAAAAGAAAAGGAGATATTCAGTTTACTTAGAAGTCTAAACTCACTGAAATTTGACTCGCACAGAGGCAGAACTGTCACTTTCCAAAGAGTTGGAAAGAAGAGACAGAATGTCAACATAAATAAATAATTTTATAAATAAAAAATAAGCCTATAGCTCAGCACCTACAAGAATGACGTTATCTAAACAATAAATAAGGACATTTAATGTGCTGGAAGTGATAGCTATTGAGACAAACTGCAGGAGACAATTTTAATGAATATCACTTTCTGACATCAAAGAAAGTATTCTTGTCAATGTATATTTTTAAAGCAGTTATATTTTAAAGCACATCACAGAATTACATTATTTGAATAATCAGGCTTATAAAACTCAACTCCAAGAAGCTGCTACTACAATTTTGTCTATGAGAACAGAAAGTGAGGATAGGTAAACATGAGAACAAAATTTTAAATACAAATACCTCTTAGCTCCTCTTCACTAAACCGTCAATAACTTTCCTCTTTGGAGGAACCGTCTCTGATCCTGTCCAGCCTGTTTCTCATAAGCCCTGGTCTGCCGCCTCTGCCTCTCAGCTTTCACAGCTGCCATGACTATGGCATGTCTCTTCTTTCCTCCTCTCCAACCCACAGCACAGGTAGGTGACAGACTGCCTGGATGCAGCCCCTTGTATTATGCACACCTCTACTGACAGCAGCTCTGGGACATAGCAGAGCTCCTCCTTTTGCCCTGCCCCAGGCCAACCTGCTCCCTGCCAGAGTCCAGCCCAGCCTGGCGCAAGGCCCAAGAGCAACCAAGGACGGCTGGGCACGTTGCTGACCTGGCTGCTGCTCTGGGCACAGCTCACTGAACAAACCCATGCTGCTCTCCGGACTGAGATCTCGCTCTGCTGTTTCAGCTGGACCCCTAAAGAATGGCAGCACAATGCTTTTAATTGCCTGTAATATTGTTATCACATCATACAGCCCTGCAGTGACCGCTCTCGGTTTTGGCTCACCTTTTTTTCTATCCCAGGCGTACAGCTCCTTTATCCCTAGCTCCTCCAAGGACTTGGTAAGCTCCAGCTCTTCCCCAGTTATGCCATCCCGCAGAAGAACAATGTGCTCTTGACTGACTTCACATTTCTCACAAATAGCTGGGATGATGTTGTGGAGAGGCACCTCTGGACTAACTCGAACCACAGCCTTCTGTGTCTTCAGGTAGTTCACTACCAGTCTCACAGATTTCTGCAGAAACAAACACAAACTCTCAGCCTCTCTTCTGTGATGGATAGGCCCTCTTACAATGAGAAAAGCACTGGGGATTTCCATATTGTCATGACTATTCCTAGGCAAACTTACCCCAAATTGCAAAAACTACTATTTAAAAGAATAAAATCTCAGACCTCTCTTTCCACTAAGGAGACATTCACAAGAGTATGTGAAGAAGGAAATGGAATCAGAGGCAGATACAATGTAAACAAGTCCCACTCTGAAAGGTGGGAGAGTATAATTAGATATAGTTACAAGAATAATAAAAAATTCCAGCAAACATTTGGAAAATGACAGCTTCTCAATCTTCACTGTACTGTGAAATACCTTTATTAATGACTGGCCTTCTCCCATATCTTCAAGGAAGATGGTACACAAAATACCATCAAAATACTATCTCCACACAACCCCACAGCACTCATTTCAGCCATTACTGCAATTTTCAACAGCCCCAATCTTCAGATTTCCATCTATCCAACCACATGCAACATACCATTTTGTCTAAATGTCTAGACTAGCCTCAGCCAATCTACATGCAAAACAGTTAAGCTAGTAAAGCAGGTTATAGTCAATCCCAAGTCTTCCCCATCTGGTTTAAAGATGGCAAGATTGGAAGAACTGAAATCATAGGAATGAAATGATGTTTCATGGTATCATTTTAGCCCTACAGAGTACTAACCTCAGGGACCCTTGGCAGAGGTCGCTTTGCCTTCTCTTCAGGAATCTTCTCTTTCAGAAGTACTGTCTGTACATCCAGTGCTCCTATCAAAGTGTTTGGCTTGTAACTCAGAACTTGTTGAGTTCCCGAAGACTTTAGTTCAAGACTATGTTGGGATGGATTTAAGCGATATTGGCTGCATAAATCAACCAATACATCCATCACAGCTTTACTACAAGGAAGAAGAATTCACCATTAGCAAGACAAAAACCAGTTGCTACAAAATTTACCTCAGTTTTAAGATGAGGGGATAAAAGACAACACACACTGTGGGATGTGCCACTCGTTAACCATCTTTGGGAGGGAACGGTGCTAGAGCTTTGAAATGTTAAACAGATCAGATAAAGTGATAGGAATGAAATATATTCACACTTCAGTGTCTGTTTATGAGCTCGCAACTAATATTCAGTATGAGGTAGACAGAAGTGCCGATCATAGCACTAACAAACAAGCCAAGACCAGACAAAGTGCATCTTATTTATTTCCAGACCACAGATCACAGAATATTCTGAGCTGGAAGGGATCCACAAGGATCAAGTCCAACTCTTCAGTGAATGGCCCATATTGGGATTGAACCCACAACCCTGATGTTATTACCGTTCTCTGACCAACTGAGCTAACCTGAGGGTCATAATGTAAATCCATACATTAAACGCTCCCATTCAAATTCTGTTATTTAACATGAAGATAAGATATGAATAAATTAGTAACTCACAGTCTGATAAACACTACCTAGATTTGAACAATCACATAACAAAAAATGGAGTACTTAAACCTGGAACAAATGGCAGAAAGAGTTTATTCTTCCAATTTACAACACTGAGTTCTCCAAATCTATTTGTAACCAGCAATATTTTCCAGTACAAGAGATCCTGTCCATATTTATTTTGGTGAAGAGATTAACCCTCTACAAAACAATCTGGTTTTGAGTGTCTGCATTTACACTAACTTTTACTGCAGTCTGATTCTTAAACCATGAGGTTTTAAAAGAGTCAGCAACTGTCCCTCTGATTTCGTGCCTTTGCACAGAGGTACTCCCTTTTGTGTCAGGAACTCAAGATTCACTGGAGCTTGATACTAACTAATACAGCAGGTATGAACTGTGCTCCCCCACACCCCAGAAATTCTCCTCTACCAAGGTAATGAAGGGTTCTTTTATTTACTCAGCCTTCCCCCCAAAAATTCCATACAGGATCAGAGAAAATAGGTTTATTAAAACTGGTCATTTTTCCAAACAGATTTGGTTTCATACACCAGTGCCTGCCACCAA
Organism: Eopsaltria australis; assembly: GCA_034509425.1. NCBI lineage: Eukaryota > Metazoa > Chordata > Aves > Passeriformes > Petroicidae > Eopsaltria > Eopsaltria australis. The sequence continues at coordinate 5,282,202 of JAVTVJ010000072.1, forward strand.
TAAAACAATGTAAGCTAAAAAAACCCTACCAGCTGTAGCTGAAACCTGCCATATACAGTGGGATACTTGTCTTCTAACAGAAGTGAAAATAAATGCATAGACAGCAAATTTGCCAAAAGAACTGGTGCCTCTTCTAATGTTTAAACTGGAAAAAACTATACAGACTCAAAATGAAAGCAAATTCAAAGAAAATAAAATCCTCCTCAGGTTATTAGCCAGCACCATTAAATATGTAGCTCAAAAATAACCCTGCTGGCATCTGGGAAATTACTCTGTGGAGGGCCACCAGTCTTCTTTCTATAGGTTTGTTGTTGGACAACAACTGCTCAAGAAGTTGGTGAAGAACTCTGGAGGGATAATGGCAAAGACAACAAAAATGGAAAACGAGAGCAATTCCTTATTATCACGTAGGTGACAGCTCTTCCCATGCAAGAGAAGATAAAGGATCTTCTTTCTCAAGTTTAACTGAGTTACACAGTGTGAGCTGGAAAAGTGGCAAGCGTGGAAAATTTGAAATACGTGGTCTCACTGAAAAGGGAAGAATTCAGAAGATGATGACTTAAGAACAAATAAGGAGAACAGGTATCAGTAATATGCATAGGAGGCTTCAGAACAAATAGCACTGTGGCAACTGCTAACATAGAGAGCACAAATACAAATATGAAGCACCCAAATCAAAACTGTATCAGGTCATTTCATGATGACTCATTTTGATGCTGTCCCCAGGTTGAAAACATCTGTGTTTCTCAATCATGTTCAATTAATATGCTACACACTACAAACCAACAGACATTTACAGCTACTAAGTCCAGATTACAGGAGAATCTCACCTACACCAGTATTTACATGAATATTCATTAAACTGTGCAGCAGTGCGCAGTTTTTTAAAGTACTTATCAGTTCTCCTGATACAGATCTCAACTTGTCTGTTTACAGACATATTTCTTTTAAACTAAAATTTGCATGTGTTTGTTTTCCTGCAGCCTTCTTACTATTGTTTCAGAGAAAAGTAAATAACCAGGTAGGCTCAATACATGGTGTCCTGTGTGCTTGGCATTCATATTTAAAGTGGAACACTAATGTATTTCTGTAGTGCATGATAGTGTGATAATTCATTCAAATTTGGACAGTTATCTTGCCTCTTAAAAAAGTATTTGTAAAGAGAAGATAGTTCATCAAAATACCAGTTTATGATTCCATACATGTACCACTGAAATTATAAAATGTATTCACCAACAACAGTACCACAAATACAACAAGATCAGAATCCACACCAGTCATCTGAGAAAATAAGTTACAGACAACCATGCAACTTGAACAAATTTGTCTGGACAATGGACAATTCAAAAATCCAGCCAAATCTGAGGTTTCATCTTATTGCTGACAATGAACATGTATGCATTAAACGTAACACTTAAGGAAGTCTGAAACATCCCAACCTGTGCCATGCTGCTCAGAATACAAAATTGTTCCATGAAAAGCATCCCTAGCCTTCATCTGTATCATTTGAAAGTACAGCTGAAGCTTCTGAAAAAACTTCAAAAGCATATAGTATGCTCTTTAAAAAATGCGAATTTGGGGAAATTTTTTCACAAAACTTCTCAAGTGTAAAGAAATAAAAGAGAAGAGGGGAGAGTGGAGAGGAAAGGAGAGGAATTCCAGAAAGTTCAAAATTCTTGTATTTCAAGTGAAGAGACCTGGGAAATCCTTGCAATGAAGTCATTCTTTTATCAGATTTCAATGGCACCAACTTGAAAAATTTTCCTTCCAAACCATAATGCAGTTCAGCTTGATTTTAAACTGGAGTTTTATTTCAAGTAACTCCATGTATATGCTACACGCAGAAAAGAGCCACTAAACACAGCAAGAGAATGGTAATCTACTAATGTAGACCAACTTTTCTTTCTAACCTTGGTCTGAATATGGCTCTTGGAAGATGCAAAGAGTCAATCCTTCCTTTGCTCCTATCTTGTTCCACACCAATCTCCACTTCCTTCTAATCTGCTTTGATATCTGGTACAGAGCATACTTTGTTTTGAAATTCAGGCAGGTCTTTAAAGCTGAAATGAAGTTACATATGTCCTGCCTTTCCAACTACTCAGCTAAGAAACATCTTACTTTTTCATTTTAGTAAGATGTTGCTGAAATTTTTGGTAGACTGTCCCAACCAAAGATTAATGACTGACAAGCAAATACTGGAGAACAAAAACAAAACTGGAGAGTGAACACAAGACTCAGACAAGAAGGTCCATATGACTATTCTTAGCAAAGCAGAGTACTTTGGCTCTGCTAAGATATTCTATTACTAAACTGTTTGACATTTAATGCCAATTCTGGACAGTAAAGAATAACTTTGTAAGCAATATTTATCGTGCTGAAGTTCTGATCAAGTTTGAGCAGACTGCTTGTTTCCTTCTGCTTTCCAGTAAAAGGCAGCAAAAGCCTATGGTTTATAGAAAGCATATAACAACTGAGATGTTTTGGGTGTGGTTTGGCTTAATCTCCTTGGATCACACAGAGAAATCCATTTTAAAATACAGGCATGTACATCTAAAAATAAATGCACAGAGTAAAGTTGTATTCTATCAAATGAAACCAACTTTCTTTTTACCTTCTACTTTCAAGCTACAAATGCCTTCCAGTACCTAAAGGAGCCTACAAGAAAGCTAGAGAGGGACTTTTCACAAGAGCAAGTAGTGATAAAACAAGGGGCAATGGCTGAGAGTAGGCTTAGATTAGATATTAGGAAGAAATTCTTCACTATGAGGGTGGTGAAGCACAGGAACTGGCTCAGAGAAGCTGTGGATGCCCCATCCCTGAAGCATTCACGGCCAGGTTGGATGGGGCTCTGAGCAAGACCCTGGTGCATGGCAGGGGGATTGGAACTAAGATGGTCTTTAAGGTCCTTTCCAACCCAAACCATTCTGTGATTCCATGATTTAAAAAAAAAAAAATTAAAAAAATCTCAAACTGGAGTAAAGAATATTCTTTATTTAGATCAATGTCAAATACACATTAAGAATCTACAGCAATTGACTGGAAAAGAAACATAATAGGGTAAAGGGGGTGGATGATCCAAGTCTCTAATTCTTTCACTATTTGCATTTAAATCAGAAAACAGTATTAGTCATTATTCTCTCATGCTCCAAAGAGCAGCAGGTACGTAATTAATAGATTACAACTCTTTCTACGGAAACAAAAATGTATACACTAAGTAGTAAGCTGTATCCAAAAAAGTTCAGAGAATGTGATAAATAAGACACTCATAAATGTTTTCTGTTTCTTTTCTTAGCTTGCTCCTGTACATTTGGTTCTTATTTTCCATAACTGAGCAAGTCCACAGAAGGAACATCAAGATGACACACAAGAACAGGCAGAGGACTGTGCTTCTTGAGCCTTAGGACAAGAAATGTGAAGAGAGACCTTGCTACTGTCTGTAAGTATGAACTGTAGGGCTGTAGAGCCAGACTCTTCTTGCCAGTGCACAGCAAGAGGGCAAGTGGCAAGAAACAAGTGCTGAATAGGAAATTCCATTTAGGTACACGTAAATATACTGTCTCCATAAATATGGTTTCAGCCCTGGAAAAGAGGTACAGGGAAAACCAGAAACCTCCTCCATGGAGGTATTCAAACTTCCCTAGAGACTGCGTTCCAGTGGCCCCTTCCAACATAAATTATTCTAGGACAACTTTTTTTCCCCTTAGCCTACACTGAACTGCTGCAGTTTTGACCTGACTTTTATTTAGTATTTAATTAAACTAATTTTTACTCCTTTTGCCATGTGCCCTTGTTTATCTTCTTTTAACAACACCTGCTCAATGTTTTACCAACCTGGGCTGATTTCACACCTTCAGTCTTTCCGCAGACACTGTTCTGTATGTTGAGCTATAAACCCACAATAAAGAGTATATGACTGAGATTACATGAGAATATCCTTTCTGTGATGACATTAGCTTTATGCTCCATATAATGTATACTCTGTACTGAACTCTGTCCTCCAATATTTGCAGAATCAGACAACAGTTTCAGTTAGTTTATTATTTCTTCTAGTGTCTGCTCTCTGTGCATCCTTATGCATGAGAGAATTTGTGTAACATGTAAGGTAACAGCAGGAGCAACAACTGTCCCATTTAGTTTTCTGTGTATTGATCATCCATGTGTTGACAACTCCAAATCAAATCTCACTTAGCTTCAAACATCCTTATTTTTCTGCAAAGCATTTCAAATACTACTGAGTTCCAAGCTGCTGACACTTAATGTCTGTGTCTGTGATCATCAGGAAGGCCTCCCCAGTGCCACTCTGTAAATAGGCAGATGCATGATCCCTTTATTTACAGGTTACCCACTGAAAGTATTACCTGTGAGAATCACAAACAGAAAACTGATAACCTGGGAGATTTTCCACTTGTTTTCCATCTAAATGTCTACCCATCACCTCTATGAGACCTGTTAACAGTTCGTCTGGATATGCTACAATCTGTAGGCATAAAACATGTAAGTGGCCAATGCTTTACCTATCCTTTCATACAGAAGCTCAAACACAGAGCAGTTTTGGGGATTATTTTATAATCCTTTTCAGGGAGAAGTAGGCTAACAGTTTTTCATTAATACTTCTACAAGTTTTACAGCAGAGCTTCCAGGGATCAATTATTTCCAAAAGAAAATGGTTTGTTATTACTATTCTATTGCTGCACACACCCCCTAAAGACTCAGCTTTGTACTAAAATCTGCACTACATATTCCCAAAATCTCAAACAAAGATGGCAATAAACTCTTAAAGAGAAACTGTCAGCTTGAGTTAATTTTTATAAATAGAACAATTTCAAGGTTCCAGATTCCAATAAAATATCTTTAAATAGCACACAATTTTTTTCTTTAAGTGTCTTTCAAAAAAATTTAGTAAGAATTTTCTGTCCTCTTGCTGATATTTACAGGAACTTTTTACACAGAGAACAAAGTTAAATTATCAACATGTTGCTTTGCTTACATACAAGGAACAAATTGAAAGACATAATTTTTACTTTTAGTTCATTTATAATAACCTTAAGTGATACTAATTAACTACAGTATTTATATTTTCAAATATAATCTAGTGTGCTTCATTGTTCTGTGAACTGCTTTCCTGAAATTACAGAATCATTTTTCATTACAAATATGCCCAGGGCAAGTATTTGCAAATTTTTTTGAAACAGAAAAGCTATTTTCCCAGGGTAGCCAAAAAGGAGATTTTACAGAATACAGTTTTAATGATGGCATCAAAAATACTGAAGATTTATAGCAGTATAAACAACAGTAGATTTTTCTGAAATGTCCTTCCATTATATCACCACAGATAAAAAGAGTGAACAGGGAAAATAATTCATTACCTGCATTGGCTCTTACATGTGCCTCAAACTAAAAAAAAACCAACAAAACAAAACAAGAAATACCCCAAAAAACCCCCCACATTTTTTTAAATCCAGTATCTTCACCATTTAATGTTTACCCCTGAGTATCATTGTATTTCATTGCTGTTTAGTTCACATTATCAAAACAATGCAAAAAGCTGAAAAACCTGAGCTTTCACCCAAACCTGGAGACTTAGGACAGTTCAACCCCGAAAAGTTTCAGATAATCTTGGCATAATTAGTTTTCACTATTCCACATAACTAAAAACATAACCAGGGCTAACACACAGGAAACTGCATCTTCCCGTGATTAGAAAGAACAGCACACACATGAAGTCTGTTCACAGACTGATGCCATGGTAATACAGGGCTTATTACAGAATATCCTTTTCTTATTTCATAGCTTGTTAGGATGATTAATTCCCCTTCCTCAGTTTCTATCATCTTTCACTTCCCACAACTGTCTATCAGTGTCACTAACTTCCCCACTCCAAGTCTTAAAGACAGCACTGAGGGAGAACAGCCACTGCCTAGGTCAGGCACCAGTGATGTGCACATTAACACATTAAGACAAATAGAAATTTAATTGCTACCTAAATCAGAGGCCTAGATCAGTCCAGCAGACCCTGGAGAGAAGTGAACACCTCCACAGACAACAAAGAGAACATTTTGGCTGCTTAGAATGCTTAATGCAGATGATATAAATAACCCCAGAGAAACGTGTCAAGTTTCATATTTGTCATTTATTTCAGGTTTTTGTCCACAGACGAAAGACTCTAATAAACAAAACACTCAGTCTCAGTGTATGTGACACATTGATAAACACCTGTGTTAAACACAGAATATTTACTATACAGGGACCTCCTACTTGTTCTTTGCTCCTGTAGTTTTTATGTTTGTCAAAAAGTCACATTAAAATACCACTCTTATAGTACTCCTGGAATGCTTGTTTTCGAGGGAAAAAAAAGTTTCTAACCACATGGCAATTACCTATGTCTCAATACAAAATGCTGCATGAATATTAACCTCTTGTCAGCTCCCAGGTGGCTTGCATTTGCCAGTGAAACACCACCTTTCTTTGGGATCTAATGGCCAGTGAGTTTCATGTCCTGTTCCACTTACTAGGCCTGTTCTCTTATTTCTCTCATTAAGTCCAAATCTACCAATAAAAACCCTATCGCTACATGTCTTATCTGACAGCACTGATAAGCACTGCTTTTCTTTCAAACATCACTCCTTTAACATCTCTCTGGCTTTGGGGTAGACACCCACAAGTATATAAGTAAATGTCAGTTTCTACACGAAAAGTAGGGAGGAAGAAGGAAGTCCCAGAATGTTAAGTCTGGAATGCAGACTAACTACTGAAAATACAAAATGTAAAATAAACACAGAATCTGATTTATCAACAAGCACCCTCTGAATTACACTGTGGTGTAACGCTTTTTAGTAGTTTCATGACTACTCCTGACCACAACATTATTTGCTACAGTTTCATCATAGTATTGATCATATTTTTGAAACTTTTCCATATTACTTCCCAAAGTAATGTCTCCCTCTTTCAAAACAATTTACACAGAAGAGCTCCCACAGTGGAGAGAATTATCTCAAAACTACCTTTCCAAAACAATTTTCTCTTGATTGTACTCAGTAAGTAACAAGGAAAATCTGTCTCTTTCCATGGGAAAAAAAAGTTTTTATATATAAAAGGCTTCCTAAATACGAACAGATGCTTTGCTGTCTACACAACTGCACTGTATTTGTGAAGGCGGGATCTCTGAATGCCATGAATCATCCATCTTCCAAGCCTGCTTCTTGACAAGACTCCAGGCACTCAAACTGTCAGGACTGTTTTCCAGCAGCACCTACTTCCACTGCAGTGAGCCTACTCTGGATTATGAGATGTGATACACCCTAAGCCCAGTGACATTACATGAAAGGGATAGATCCGTAGACGTGCTGACCCATGGGGAAAACCGTGACACAATAGCTGCTAAATCCTTCCTGCCCCAGAAGAGAGGGTCCTTTATACATGGCTCTCAGGAGCCTCTGGTGCAACAGCTGCTTAAGATGCAGAGAAAAGCATGACAGAGAAGCTCCATAAACTCAGGAAGAGAGACAGCATCAGCAAGTATCCCCCAGGGAACAAAGGGCTTCAAAAAGTGGGAGCTAGTCAAAGCCTTACCTTCCTTGCACTGTGCATTTCTGTTCCACCCCACTGGGTAAAACTACTGTGAAGTCCACCAGTCTGTTTATCATGTTCTCCTTCATGCTCACAAGGTTCTGATCAGAAATTACAGCTGTCTCTGCAGGTGACTTGTGCTCACTGTGAATTCTACTTGCTGCAGAAGGTTGATTTGGTGGAGGGGGAGCACGAGCTTTCATTCTTTTCCTTGTAAAAGAAAGGAAAGAAGAAAATTAATAATTTCTTGCAAGAAAATACAACCACGTTACTAAGAAATGTAAGTTCTTTTGGCCATAATCTCAGATAGTTTTAAAAAGTTCCTCTAATGCAAGTAATTTTTTATCATTACACTTTCAGTAGAGTAGCACTTTTATTTTTACCTCCTCTCTAAAAATATTGTAATTTTTTAATGATGCACTCACTCCTACTGTTTGCTTTCCATGCCCCAAGGGATGAATCAGTTCCATAATTAGGATATGATATAATCATTTTTCTGTTGACTATGAAGCATACTCCTATGAAGTGAGAAACAGAAATGCTGGGTCCAGTCCAGACCTGACTCAAGAAAGAGCTGTATTTATGTACGTGAATGTTTCCTCCAAGTCAGAATGGCAGCAGTGGAGGCAGGGTGAGGTTTCATTCAGCTATATTTGGGTTCTACAGTATTACTCTACTTGAAATATTGTCTCTTCCTCTGCCCTGAGTTAGTAGTATTAAATCTGGCTCATCGTACTTCATAGGGAAGCACCATGAAAAGGTCAACTGTGAATGATATCACTTCTTACCATGCAACAGCAACACTACAGCTCTTTGAAAGCACCCTGAAAGGAACTCATTCTTCAGTAGCAGGCTATGCACCATGTGTGATATACAGAAAAGCTGCATCAGCTTGCACCGAACCAGCAGTGTACTTTACAGAGATATAAACCCACCACAGACGTGAAGTTTACTTCACTGGCAAGCTGCCAGACAGATAAGCAACATATGTGTGCTGTTAAACTTCTGAATAGCTGGCCTCATACCAAACACATGTCTAAGAGGATTAACTCTGATGATTAATACTCCAGTGACCTCTTCTGACTAGATTTACGCTTAGTTTAAGTCAGATTTTAGTGTAACAGATGGAAAAACCAGTAAAATATTTACTCAGAAATTATTATGGAGGCCTACTGCCTGCATTTTTTAATCAGTCTGTTTTCAGGGTGCATAAAGAGATTATGATTCTTCACATGATTTTCGCCCTGCAAACAACATAAACTGAGGTCCAGAAAGGAAGAGTACAGAAAAAGCACTCTAACCCTTAAAAGCCGGAAAAGCTTAGTGGTCTAATCAGCCAAGGGCAAAACTGTGTTTAGGGGGAAAAAAAATAAAAAATTGAACTGAAATACCAAATCAAACTCTTCTTTAATAAGAGATAACCTCTATTCTCACAGATAAAAAGACTAAACATAGAGTTTGGATTACCACTGTAAGCTCCTTGCAGAGGAAAAAAGTAACAGCTATATCACATTAACAAAAAAGCTGCAAGCCAAACCAACCAACCAAAAAAAAAAAGTGTTCAGAAGCAATCCAAACCCTCCATAGTTTTTAATCAGTATTTGCATTTGACCAACCATCCCTGTGATACATCTCAACTTGCAAAAATTCTTTACACTTCCTTGAAAATGCACATTTCAGTGAGATCTCAGCAAGGCAGTGTAAAATCAGCAGTGACGAAGATACTGCCTTTCCTTCCCTGTGTGCATAACAAATAGCATTCCCTACAGGTATGTAGGGAGAGGTACTGCCTTATATACTAGTACAGAAAAATTTCTCTTTCATCAGAAATTTCCTTGACCATTCAGTTCATATGTACACTGAACAAGGCATGAAGTCATCAGTCACTAACTTGCAGCTCCTATGCTCCTCCCTGTTGAGGTGATGGTAAGTTCAGAGCTTTGACAAGTAATTAACTACCCTGACTCTCCATGAACCAAACTCTTAATTTATTTGTCTAGTGAAGAAAAAAAAAAGAAATTGGGATTCATCTTCTGCTCAGATCCCTTTACATTTAGCTACAGTTGTTGTTTGTAAGCAGGTGGTGAGAGACATGGGACTTTTGCATACATCCAGATTCATGCCAACACAGCCTTACAATCATGCCGTGTAAGAACTTCACATCAATTTACAAACCATGTAATTATTGCCTTTCATAACATCAGGTGCATCAAGATAAGTAGCCATAGAGTTTAACTTGTTTCTTAAAACAAGCTTTTGTTTTTTGTTTTTAAAGCTTGTTCTATAATGTGGGAGATAATTCCAACACAGTGCTCCTGACAAAGTACCAAAGGGGGTAGGAAGAAAAGAAGTAGGCAAGTGTTCTGAGCCTGGCAGAACTAGTTGTAATTATGATTTACCTTGCAGATTCCAGATCTCACTGTGAAAAAAGGTAGAAGAAATAAAGCTAAGGTAATAAAATAATCATGAATCTGAAATCAGCTGAAGCTGTAGACACTTGAAACATCAGGGAAAAAGTGAAGAAAGACTGATTTTTGAAGCTAGTGAAGGAGCTGAAGCTACACAAGGTGTCTGTCTGTTCCCTGATGATAACATAAACCTGCCTGTGGTTTTCTATGGGAACAAACAAGGTCAAACACTTTAATCAGAGTGTAATTTTTAATTTTAAATTTTTTTAAAAAACTTTTTAAGTACTCCACAGCCAATTCTGCTTATACAGACCTTGTATAAAACTGCTTGGGGCCTGGGGTGAGAGGGGAGCAGCATGCTCAGTGTGTCAGCAAATCAGGCACCACACCAACAAAAGCATCAGCCATACGTTGACCAGCGATGTTCACTTTAACTCCATATAACATCTAACAATGTATATTCTTTTTGGCATTACACAGACAGGGCTTTTTAGACACTACAATCCTCCTTTTCTTTTACGCAGAAAGAACAGGGCAGGCCTGTGTCCTTCAGAGACATCAGAGAAAGGAGAAGGGAAAACATTCCCACTGAAGTCTCTCTAACCTAGCAACAGTTCAGGTGACCTCATACGAACTTTTCCACAATAGTTCTCACTGCAACTGCTTGAAATTCCTGGTTTTCAACATTTTCCAAATGACAGATCTCAAACTATTTCAGTGAAAGCAGATCCCTCTGCAGTTCATATTTCTGGAGTGATTTGTGGCACAGATTTGCATATCCTAGCCAACTTTCTGAAACACCTCAGTAGTAGAATGTAGTTCCATGAATCACAGACTGAAATCCACAGATCCAGCTCTACACCTTGGATTTGACACGAGCAGCTGCTTTTTCTGACAGGCTCCAGCAACTGCAGTCAGAAGGTGCCTAGAAGCCTGTTAATGCTATTGAATGTGAGTGAGAAAGAATTCATCTTTCTCTGTCAGAGCAACAATGGCAAAAAAGGACAATACAAAAGCACTCTGTAATAAAAGCCTTATTGCTACCCAACTAAAATAATGCACAAAGAAATTGATTGATTTAAAAGCCTGTTTTAAGCATGGGAAGCAAGGGTGCTTTCCATGCTATAAACAAAACATACTATAAAAAAGCTGCATACCAGTCTTCAGTGTGAGATAAATTCAACCTATATTTAGTTCAACAGCCATCTTCTCTCCACAAATATCTTTCACTGTGACACCTGTACCTGCTTCTAGTCTGCAGAAGTTACAAGTGGGAACACTTCAGATCTATGATCAGATTTAACTCATGGTTACATGAATGCTTCCATCCAGTCCTTGAGACAGAGACAATGAAAACAAGCAGCTGATTCTAATACACAAATGTACAGTGGCCTTTACTGAGGTTTGCACTATTTCTTCTTACTTAACTATAAATTGGAAAAAATGCATAGAGTCATGAAATAATTAGGTAGAATATAAAAATAACCTACCAGCACCGTTCTCAGTAAAAGCACCAGGTTTCTCAAGATGAAAAAGGAAAAAACAAGGAAACTGACCGATAAGATTTGTGTTTCTGTAGTTCAGCACCAAAGAAATGTAAGAAAAATGAAAAGAAGTTTCATCAGATTATGAACTTCAAGACAAAGTAACAGAAGCCCTTTGGACCTACAGTTTATTAATATATAACTACCAAGCAACAGGATGCAAGCTGGACTTTACAATCCCATCCTAGAAAAACGTGATCTCTGTTTTGAGCAGCAGTGCTCCTGGGACTTCCACGCCCATGGAAAAGCTATGCAGAGATTGCTTTTCTTCAGATAAGGTCTAACACACACACACACAAAAAGAAAAAACTGAAAGTGAAACAGTGAAATGATACCCATTTCCACCATTTCCAATAAATAATCCTCTCTGCCCTGTAAAACAAAAGCAATTTAACAGGTACAGGACAGACTTCATTCCATGCATGTCAGCAGGACTTTGGCACGTGGTCCATAACACACCAATTTGTGGAATCTGATCCCTTCTATGCCAAGTCCCTCTCTAACCATTCATTTTAAACAAGCAAGAACAACTACAAAAGCACAAACACACACACAAACAGTAGGAAGAAAATGAACAAAAAAAAAAAAGGAGAAAAAAACCCCCACCAAGAAACCCTAAAAACCCCACCCTACAACAAAACCAAGAAAAATTCAATCCAAAACAAAACAAAACCTCAACCAACCCTGAACAGAATTATGGGAAACACTCCTTTTTTTTAAATGTAATGGACAACTAGCACAGTCTGGTCAAGTCAATTTGCAGTTTGGTCAAAAGGCTCAAAGGGGTGCAAAGGGTTTTTCTATGACAGTTGTGTACACCCCATCGCATAATTAGGTAAAATAAAGCAACATGTGAGTGCTTAGTGATGAGCAAAGAGAGACAGCGTCCCTTGGGTGAAAAACAGGAAACATGGGAATAAACAGTCTTGATTTTCAGGTGACTGGACTCCTATGGCCTTTTGAGGGGAAATCTGTGCACGCAGGCAAGAAAAAAAAAAAACAAACAGATGAGTATGTTCACTCACTCCCTTTCCCCCGGCAACTTGCACAGCCAAGGCAGAAGCCCAGCCCTGAGGCACACACCTCATATTTCAAACCACCAAGACACAGCAGGGCAGAAGTCCCTCATGCTCAGTGATCTTGTGAAGGAAGTATCTTTCAGAGAGCATTTTCATTCTTTGCTTGTTGCTTATGGCAAAGCAAAGAAAACCCAGACCACTGGCTAGGAGAGAGACAACCACTATATCAGAATAAACAGCGCGCCAAGTTCCCCCTTCATAAGTAAAATCCTTTCAGCTTCTCCTGCAGCAGCTCAGAAGAACTTTCACTCAGCTCAAATGTAAGGGAAATACAAACAGATCAGCAGCAAGATAAAGGCACCTCAAGAATTCTGAAAATGGAAACCAAAAGTCAAACAAATCCCACAGAGACTGAGAACAGACACCAGGAGAGTGAGACAATGTCCATAACTACCAAAGAGGGGGCAATTCACGCAGACGGAATTACAGCATGAACTAGAACTCCAGTCCACTTTGCCATCTATAACATTTAAATTAACCAATTAAACAAATTAAAACCCAAACAAAAGTATCAGAGAACATTCTAAAGTTTACTTTGTCTATCACAGGGTAAATATACCAATTCGTTATAGTTATGTGCAACACAGGTAACGTAAACCTTTAAATGTGTCATACAGTAAGTTACAGGTCTAAAATGCATTGCTATTGTAGTAACTTGTTTCCAGTATTATTTTACAACATTTTGGTAACATTAACAATATTAGACAAATATTACACTTCCTAAAGAGCTCAAATCTTCAGCATTCACTAAGATGCAATGAGCTAGATGACTAGCAGATATGGCTCAGACAAGAATTTGGATTCTCTACATTATTTTTTAAAATAAGTTGCTGCTTTGTTTTTAGCAGTCTTTAATCTGAATTCCATGGCTGTTGTAGTATGTAATTATTTTACAGCTCCCTCTTTTCAAACATTTATTTGAATTTCATATTACTTTTACAAGGTAATTCCATTTTTAAGGCAGGATCACACTGACAGACACAATGAAAATTATTTCCTTGCAGGCATGATACAGTCACCCAAAATAGACAAGAAAAAATAATTTGTTTCTGGCAAAGAAATGAAAGTTATTTAATTATATTTTTGATCTTCCATTTGATTCTGCTGATGAGAAACCCTATAGCTTTATGTATTTTAAAAATAAAGTTTCTATGCCAGAAGAAAAGATAAAGAAATGAAGACCAGAAGCAAACAGAATGAGCACATCTGTAGAAGAGGAAGCAGGGATGGAAGTATATGATCATGGTAGCCCAAGGGTGAAGTTAGAGAAAAATAAGCAGAAGTCAAGGCGAGATGATACAATCTAATGGAAGTAGTTCCTAATATCATCTCTCTAATTTCAAACTTTTCACATACTTAACAAATCCATCATTAAAATGGGCTGCAGTTTCCTGGTCTTGGATGTGCCAGTGAATGAACTGCTATGAAATCTGCTACCAGGGGCATCTCCCCATATATGACCCATTTCATGAGAGGCTGAAATGTGTCCCAACACACAGCAGAGACCCAGCCACTCCAGTACTTGTGAGACATTGTACAGCTGCCAAAGAAGAGAAAACAGGCTTCTGCCCAGCCAGGATTCCGACTCCTGCACTGACACAACGTAGATGAACCTACTGAGGGCTCACCCTCCAACAGGAAGGCCAAATGATTTGCTAGCCTATGGCTGGTATCCTCAGATAACTGTGTTTTTATACCCACATTTTTGATTAAGAATCATAGTGCACCATCTTCCAACAAATGCCTAATTTTACTTCCAGTCACTAAGGCATTCCTTCAAGATCTGGTACAGAGCAGTTGACACACCAGTTTCACAAGAGTCATTTTTAGGGCCAGAAGAAGCCAGAAGCACTCTAACCTGACCTCCTGTAGTCCCTGGGCCATGCAGTGCTCCCCACTGCTACTTAAGAAAGCCCTCTCTTGGAGCGAAAGCAGGGAGGGACCTGTATATGGGATCATAACTGATCAAGGATAACACTGGAGCCTACAAATGCCTTAACACTTAGAAACCACAGCCACGCTAGGGAGCCTGATAGATCTACCTGTATCAGTTCCCAAAACAAAGCAGAAGACAAGCCCTAAAGAAAATCTTTTAAAAAGCAGCCAAATACCAAGATTTGGGTACACGCCCACTGCAGTTAATGAAAACACTGGCTGAATAAGCACTGCGAAGTCTGTATCACTAATAGCTGTATCATAGGACTTTCGAGATACCACCCACACATTCAGTGTGTGGCAAAGACCACACTATGAGCTGGTGCCATGCTGTACAACTCCATTGGGTTGCACAACAGTAAAGAGAGCAGTTAACATGATTTAACTATTTCCCTCATCTGCTGAATCACATGCCGAAGAAAAACAGAAGTCTTTGGTGGTTAAAGGCAAGAAAGCACAGATAAGTTCTATTTTGGAAAGATAAAATTCTGCAGTCTAAACTACAGTGATATCACATCTCTCAGTCAGAGATACACAAATAATTTTAACTCTTTAGCTTAGGAAATGTGATCCAAACAAAATGCCACCAACAATTCATGCTGAAGGATGGGTAAGAAGCTTCACCTTCAAAAAAATGTGATCTGGAAAAGTGAAGTAGAAAAACAAAACTCTAGCAGGGATAGTGAAGCCTTGCTCTTTTGACAATGACATCTGCCAGAAGGGAAGCTGCAGATGAACCAAAATATGAATACAGGCAACAAACATTTAGGCTTTAGGACTTGAATATGTTTAACCATCACCACCTCAGCTAAAACTCTCTGCCAGTTTCATGCTGACCAAAATCAAAAGATTGCTGTTAAACTGACTTTCAGAGAAAACAGTAACGCAGTAGTGCAAAGCATTCAGTGAACAGCCATCCAATCCTATCCTCACCAGTATTTTTGACTTCCTCCTTCATTAGCCACAAACTTACAATGATTTGTCCCCCTCCTTATCAAGTATTGAGCTATTAAGTCTCATTCCATTCCAAGCAACAATATTAACATAAAGAAAACACTTAAGGAGAACATCACATTGCTTGTGTTCACCTGAAATATCATCCAGTTCCTTCATCTGTGACTAAATTGGGCTGCTTTGCATGGTATGCTTCAATGGGAAAAGAGAACTCTACTATTTTCATGTTATTGATACTTAAGCATAATGGCACTGGCTAGTTAATAAATCAAACCAAGCAAACAAAATGCAAAAGCCAACCATACTAACATCCCAAATGTATTTAAGAAAGAAAACCAAAATACTGATGCTTATACTCTGAAAAGTCCAGGCCTTGTTGCCAGGGCACTCTGTTCTGTTCTCTGCTCTCAAATCTTCACTGAGCTGTTCAAGATGCTCACTTAAGCAGAGAGCAGGCTACAACCTGCTTGCAGACAAGCCACTTGCACACTGAATTCTCTGCAGAGGGCAAATACTATGGCTGAACTGCGAAAATCACAAGGTTAAAATCTCTGGTAAGACAACTAATGAGATCTCTCAGCATTATTCATGAAGTTATAGTCAGTTTCATGTTGGCTAACTGGACTTTTGCTAACCACGCTCACCTGTGAAAAAACACTGTAATGAGACAAGGCAAGAGTATTTCCAAGCAGGCTGGAAGCACTGCTGGCCTTCTGCATGTTGTGGGCAAATGGGCATCCTTCAGATGCACTCACTCTACTGCCCGTAAGCTGTGGTTTTGTGAAGATGCCACAACTCCACGATGAGCTCTCTAGGTCTGGAAAGGTATCTTGTGAGTTCTAATAGGCTTTAATAACACACAATAATGACAATAGACTTTATCATGTTTATTTACAGTGACTCTTGATAGCAATGAGCAGATGATTTGTTTCCAGAGGGGTCAATGACTAAAGGTATGGTTTCTGAAGCCTGAGGATACCTCAGAAACACCTGTACAGCACGTTGTGTTCCCTGAAATGATAGGTGCTGTTCAGATTTCAGTGTGGTTGTCCTTTCTTAATCTCATATCAACAATCACCTTCAATAAAAGTTTACTGCTTAGCAACACTGATTTATGAACTCTCCTGTGGCAACTTGCACTGTCAACTAAGATGTAGATTCAAGGTGCATTTGCACTGTATTGCTGAGCAAAGATATCCCAGATTGTGCTCTATTTTTATACCCACAGGCTTTTAACCTCACTACCACTTACTGGGAATCACTCTCTAGAGGCCTGAAGACCATAGATTAGTGCTCCTTGCAGTAAAGTGCTTGCCATATTCATGCAAAAGATGGAATAGTTTTGAAAGAATCAAGAGAAAAATAACATATATCATTAATGAAATTCTGATTCTGTGCTGGTCAATTCCTAAGTTGTATAATATGCTTAGAAACCAGGGGGCAATTCAGTGGAAAACCATGAAGATTACTATAGAATATTGTTCCTACCAATACCTATTTCAACTAGAAACAGCCTTAAAACAGTGTCCATCTGAGGTGCAGATGGGGAAGAGTTGCGTAGCATGATTATCCACTTAAATAAGTACACACATGGTGATTACTACCACCTGTAACTGTGAGCTGACAGATCATCATTCCTCATTCAGAGACAACACTCTAGGAATATGCCACTGAAGGTCATTTCACCCATTCACCCTGACACAAACAGATCCCACAAAAACAGGTGGGCAATGGTCATCGAGGGAGAATTTGCAGTATTACACCTATGCTACTCCACCTACCTCCACTCATCTGTCTGCAAATGGTGACAAGATCTCAGAAAACTTCAGAAAACCTTAACATACCAAAGAAAGGACACAGACAAAAAGTTAAAGGCTCTGACCAGAGTAAAAAGGAATCTTGGCTCAGTTCCAAAGCACCCCTTGGACCCAAAAGGCTTCTCAAAATATTAGAAACATGTTTTTCTAGGCAGAAATTTAATTAATCAGTAGCAACTACCCCAATATCTTTACAGGATGCAGGCTAGAAGGTATCTGTGCTTCTGGTTAATTTCTTCAGCTACAAGGACCCAGGCACACAAAACACAGCAGCAGAACTACAAAAGCCATTTATTTTCCAGCTGCACTGAGCTTTCCTAAAAGGGGAGCGCCTCTGTGCTTCCTCTCAAGTTCAAGTTCAGCCCCTGGAGAAGCACTTGTGCTCTTACCATGGCTGACCTTACATCAGATTCCCTGGGGCAGAGAGGGGAAGCCTGTATCCAAGTCCAGTGCCCACTGTTCCCTATATATTCAAAAGTCCACATCTGCTGACATACTGGAAGATAAACAGTAAGACAACTTAATTTGGATTGCCTGATCTATTTCTAAATCTACAGTTATTCTATAAATTTTAACTGCAGAAAACTACATGCCATAGAAGAAGCCAGTACCTAAACTATAGGGTTGATAAGCTTTTCATCAGAGCTAGAGAAAAATCCCCTAAAAGATCTAACAATGCATTTTTGTGAGATACATTTTATATTCACTCACAGAGAAAAAGAATCAGGAATGCCAGGACATTCCTTACCCTCCCTAATCATCTTAATTAGCATTTATAATTCGGTCTTTCTACATGCTCCGTCACACAGCAAGAAATCACATACAGCAGTATATTAAATGATGGTTAATGACACAAAAATGCAGTGTCAATGAGATAAAGAAATATCCAACTTCAACACAACAGTCTAAACTGTGGTCAGACCCTGTACTTCTGGGATACCACATGTGCTTTTATCAGAAAATCTCACAGCTTCAGCTGACTTTCTGTGTATTTTTCTGGTGCTGATTTGCTTAATTAAATTTCTTATTAGAACCACAAGTATTTTGCTTTCACTTTTATGATTTTATCTTCTTATGAAATGACACAGGAATGAAGTACTTCTTGGTTTAAACTAAAATTCAAGTATTTTGGTTTATTAAAAGCAAATCATAAATTTAAGTAAGAAACCTTACTCCAATTCTACTGTGGAGGTGAGAGACCTACATTAATATAGAAACCAGAATGTCTGACTGAAAAGAATACTGCAGATGTTAGCACAGATAAATATACTTACAACACCAAACAGCTGATTAGGAGGACTCTGAAGTGTGATCCTGATTTATCAAGTAAAAGCAGAAGTGTTTTGATGATTTTTATATGCCAGCAAACCCCATTTTTTTTGTTAGTTTCCATTTAAAATTCTGTTTAATATATCCTGTAGGCATATGCATTACTTAATGGATTTTAAATCTCTCAAAACCAAAAAGGATACAGGCCTCATGCAGTGCAAACTAGAACACATTATGAAGAAAATCTTGATAAATCAGGCATGTCAACACACCCAGACAGTATCAAATGAGAGAGGAAGCAGCCAAATACCCTCCCTCTTTATCAAACACATTGAAATCAGGGATGATTATTGTGGGCATTTTACTGATGTGTGGCATTGGCTCAGGACACAGGAAACAGGCAGGAGTCAAGACCATTTTGGACTTTACAGAGTAAAACCAAGACCTTCCGGATGGCAGACTGGAAGCCACAGGAATGACGTTACACGTTATCCATGAAAAACATCACTGAGAGACTGAAGGCATCTGCTGCTTAAGAGCTTTAAATGCTGCTCAGAGATAACTCAAGGCAAACAGGCTTGAGGCTGCTCTGTAAGTACTGATGGGGCTTCACAGCAGTGATTGCTAGATCTTGTTGACATGCCTGAGCCAGCTGCACACTCAGCTGGGCCTACAAAACTCACGCAGGAAGAAACAGAATATAGCAGACTACCCTATAACATGAACTGCCCTAGTTATGCTAGAAGTGGCAAGAGGCACAAATACTTCAAACGCAAGCAACAAAAATTGGTGATTCACAGCTGGTCTTTTAACCAAGAGAAAAAACTTCCATCTCCTTGTCCAAAACAAAGAAACAGCAGCATTAATAATGTCCAATTTCCTCCAGGTTCTTTGTCTTGTCTGAACTGCTTTTCATATCAAAAAGGATGACAAGTTTCACAAGCTCTTTTCAGTACTGGAGCACTTAATGACTGTCTTCAACTCTGGACCTTATTCTAAATATTTTTCAAGAAAATACAGGCAAAGAACACCATGAAATAAACTTCATCTTACATCTAGCATTGCATGGCCACACAAGCTGTTGGCAGACTCTGCTGTAATAAGGGTGTCTGTCCCACCTGAAAGCCCCCACTTGGCAACAATGAATGAAAACAAGAGTTTGCAAGTGATCGACTAGTTTCCTCCTCACAATTCATGAAAACCAGAACAAAGATATCCTGGACTCAGTGAAGTCAGTAGAACTTTTGCCTGCAACTTCTGATGTTGCAGAAAGACAAGTTTTCATTCTGGCAGAACCTCAGCAGAGATCAGTTTCAATTCTGTGCTGACAGCCCCACTTACTGGCTCCTGCAGTGAGAAAGCAACTTTCAGGTACCAGTAGAATGTGGAGCATCACCAGCATGGCACCTGAAGAAGCGTTGGGAAGTGGAGAGTGACTGCATTGCACTGTCCTGGGCATCCAAACAGCTGTCTTTTATCTGTGCAAAGGCACAGTTCTTATTACATCTCACAGAAAACTAGAAGACTACTAATGTGCTGAAAGAAAAAAGGGAGGTAGGGAGGAAAAAAAAAATCATTTAAAAAAGCAAGCAAGGCTATCTTCATGTATCACCACCCTGACTTTTTGCCATTTCCGATTCTGAAGTGAGTCAGAGAGGTCAAGGAAATCTGAGGGCACTAGATAAAGTCAGACCTGCCACACCACGACTTCTCTGGTCACCTCCTCTGAAATAGGAAGGCCAGTGGCATAGTGATAATTGGTGAAATGACCAGCATAGAGAGAGCACTCCCCGAGCCAGGGCCTAACAGTTGCTCACTTGACACATGTTGGCACTGTGCTTCCCAAAGAGAGATGAGAACACTCAACTGCTAGCAAGCAGACCCAGTATCCCCTCTCTTGTTTATCTGACTTCCCAGACAGGAAAATCCTGCATGCCATATTCTTCCAAATAATTCTCTTCTGAGCCCAACATAAACTGCAAAGCAACAAGCAAAGAAAAAGGCAGGAGAAACACAGAGTTACTTACACCGACCAAAACAAAAGTGGAAGGAACTTGTCTTCCTTGTGTTCTAATTCTAGCCCTGAAGAAACAACAGCGGTGCAATCCAAGTTATTCCTCAAGCTCACCTGACCCCTGTACTTCACGATAAATGCTGCTGAATTAGCATGGGCTACTCATAACAGCGTGGGAAGGAAGGGTGCACTCCGGCCAGGAACACAAAAGCACTTCCACAGCCACAGCTGCTGCACATCATAACTGACAAAAGCACAGGCCTGCTTCCACCCTCACATGACATACAGCATGTAAAGGCTGCTCCCCCCCTTACCAAAATGGTATCATGCATATACATCTGGTGTAGAAAGAACATTTCCAGGCTATATGCCATCATTTGTGCTTCTGAGCAAGTAATATATGAGAAGTAGGACTAAATAGTATACAATATATACTCACTGTTTAGATTCAGCTGCTTCTGTACAGCATTGCTTTACCTTTCATCAACTTCCTCTACAACCCCATGAATAAAGAAATTATTATGGACATCTACTGACACAGGCACAAGCAGATCTGGTTGATCACTCCTTGTTGCTCTACAAAAGGCTGCCACCAAACGTTGACTTCAAAGCAAGTACATTTCCAACTCAGACTGCAGTTGCCCCAAGCCTCCTAGCAAGCTAAATTCAATCTCACAGCATCTGGGAACAGGATTGGCCAGCAAAAGATTAATGTATTTAGGAAACTGCTTGACCAAACATTTTTTTCCCCACCCTGAGTAAGGGGTGACAAAATTATATGACAGAAATATTACCATGCAATCATGGAAGACATGAGAGATCCATAACCATCTGTGTATCATCACTGCCCATGTTCAGAGCCAGAGAAACAGACATGGAGGCATTTGCACACAATGGTTTTAAGCTGTGCCAAGCGAAATTCAGGCCAGACATTAGAAAAAAAAATCTTCACAGAAAGAGTGGTTAGGTATTGGAATGGGCTGCCCAGGGAGGTGGTGGAGTCACCGTCCCTCGAAGTGTGTAAAAAAAGACTGGATGGTGCACTCAGTGCCGTGGTTTAGTTGATAAGGTGGTGTCAGGTCATAGGTTGGACTTGATCTCCAAGGACTTTTCCAACCTAGTTGTGTGATTCTGATGGTGTCATTTCTTGGCTATAATGTAAATATCACATCCTCACAAGATGCACTAGATTTGACAGAGCAGTTGGTCTGCTAGGTCCAGAAGCACAGTAACAGAGTACACGGAAGGTTTTGCCTGGCCTGTGTCAAAACCCATGTTCCCTAAAATCAAAAATCACATATTCTTTGTGCTTCTTATGAAGCAGCAAATGAATGCCCAAAGCAGATGCCTCCTGACATATGCCTGACATGAGCAGCAACACAAAAAGTTCACCCCAAGTGAATCAAACACTTCCATGTATTCATGCCATGCACTATGAGGCATTAGCAAAAGTACTTTTTTGCATGCAGTCCCTTTTCCCTGTTAATATCCAAAGACTTATTAATGCATCAACCTTATTCCAATTATCCTGACCATGCTGCTGTTAAAAGCAAGCTATGCTTTATCACAGATGTTCTTGACCACAGGATTAGGTCCAGAGAGACAGGGCAGGAAGACTGAGAATTTCATTTCACCACCGCTTCTTCTCTCAAGGCAAATAATGACTTAAAAGTTTAATCTTTGACTGAATACCTGGCATGTTGATAATCTTGGCAAATGACAGCTAAATTAAACATATATTAATGGTGTCACGTAACAAGTCTAACCGCTTATTTTTAAACTTGGAAGAGTCTGAACAATTGAAAATATCTGGGTTGGGCTTACAAATTCCACACACCCTCTTTGTGCACTCAGTCTGCATAGCTGGTAGAAGTAGGTGGCACTGAAAAGATGAAAAGAAATCTGAAGATTCAGAAGAAATTTGAAACAGAAAGGAAAAAAAAGCCAAAGAAGAAAAAGAAAAAACTTTTATACTAGTGATATTAATGAGAAATTAGAATGTAGCATAATATTGCTTTTCATTCCTGCTGCAGAGCAGGATGGGACAGGCTTAAGATGGAAAAAATCCTCTATGTATGATATTAATATTGAAGAATTAGTGCTAGCATGAATAGAAAAAAAACACATAATAAAAATTAAATAGCCTAACCCTAACCTCACTTAGCAGTTTCTCCCTTGAATCAGCAAACTTACACCCACAAAGAACCGCTGTCAAGTAGACAAGTAATGTGTTTTTGCATTTTCATTAAGTGTATATACAAAAGGAAATTTCCGTCATCAGAAACATCTTCATTGTTGAAAGAAGAAACAAGTGATGTTAAAAGAAGTCTTGTTCTGATTTCATTGGTGTTAACAAGTAACTTTCAAAAGTAATTATTTCTATCACTTTGCAATCTCTTCTTCAGCTAGACTGAAGAAAAGCCACAGACATACAGAGTCCAAACACAGCTATATACTTCCAAGTATTTTCCTAGATAGTCTCTTGATATAAACTGGGGAACGGGGGAGGGAGATGTGGCAAGGGAAAGACTATTTAAAGGACAGGTACACAGGTTTGCACCACATCTAACAAGAAAGGTGGATGTTCCTCTCAGTGCCCAACTGGCAGCAGCCAGCTGGGCTCATCCTACTCCTGCAGAGGGGCTCAGCTGTGCTGTGGAGCCAGCTGGAAAGGCTGTGTCACCCCTCACTGGGGCTGCCCCAGCACCCTGCCAGGGATGCACAACACAGTTAAAAATCAACAACACCGACAAAGGTGAAGATGTGGAGAAAAAGTGCAACTTCACATTTGTCTTCTCCAGCTCAGGAACACTGCCTGGGAATCCACAGCTGAGGCACAAGCAGTGGCTGTGGGACAGTAAGATTCCATTCATTCCTCTGCTGCAGACAGATCTCTCCTCAACCCAGACAGATCCCTCCATCTCTTCAAGCTCATCCAGTTTGTCCTCCTCTGGAAATACATGTACTACAGCAAAATGCTCACACATCGTGGAAGAGGAGAGGTGTCTTGATAATGTGTCCTGGGCTGCCTGAGTCCCTAAAAGTGACTTAAGCACCGGGCTGAGTGCAAGAAGCCTTGTGTGAGAAAATACAGCCTCTACTAAAGAAGAACACCAACCAACAAGGTGTGGAAGCCTACATCAGCAGATCTCATTAAACCCCAGGTTCATGCCAGACTCAAAAAGGCTACGCAATAACAACAATGCAAAACTCCCTGGCCAATAAGCCTCTCCCCACCCTGAGCCCCCCAAGCCACCTTCACGCCATGACAAACAGAGAATGTGCCTTATGAAACTACACAAGAAAACCACGAAGGCCAATGAGAAGCTTCACCTGCAGCATGGAGGTGGCAGAATTCCTTGTTATAAGGCCAGCAACACGGGATCACGTGCTGCCTCTGCTTTTGGCAAAAGGGCTTCAGTCTTACCTCTGTCCTGCAGCTTTGGCTCACTGTACACCAGGAGAAACTTCAATCAAACTTTGAAAGTCTACCATTTAAACAAGCTAGACCTCTTCTTTAATTAAAATGAACTCACAAAAATTCCATGAATACAAAGATAAAATAAACCACACAAGCATCCAGTAAAATCAAGTATTTAAAGAAATAAACAGCAGTTTCTTAAATCCAGCTCAGGGAATTCTCCTTCAATGTCAAATGCTCAAGCAAATCAACTGCAGCTTCCTCTTACAGTATCAGAGCACAGGGATGCAGCAACACATATGGATGGTGGCAGACAAGCTCTGTGTACTGTCTGAAACACAAAACCCCATCCCTGCATTTTTACTTCAGGTTTTCAATCGCCTTGTTACTCAATACTTGCCAGTAAGCCAAGGATTGCAATCATTAAAACACTAACTTCTCACACAGGTTACACTAGCAGCAATGGACTTAAAAACAAAGAGCCAAATTAGTCAAATTCTAATAGTCCCAGTAAACGTACAACTTTCAAAAACATAACACTTTTGGAAAAAAGCAAGTAAAAGCAACTCATGTCACAGATATATATGTCACTGTTAGTAAGGCATCTGCACTGTTGCAGAATTTCTTCTGCTCACACCTTCACACCCTTTTTTGAGTCCCAAGAGAACTGCAGTGGTGTGAAAACAACTTTTGAGTTCAAGAGCTTTCCGGTCATTTGCTGTGGCTACCTGTTGGTAAAATGGGTGTGTAAAATGTCATCAAGGAATATGTATCTATCTGAATGACTCACATCAAGAAACAGAGTGGTTCAGAGCCGCAAGGAACCTTAAAGATAGTCTTCTTGTCATCTGCCGTGACTACAGGAAGAGGACAAGAGATTGGCCTTAAGATGAGACAGGAGAGATTAAATTAAATATTCACTGTTAAGGTGGTCAGGCATTGGAATAGGTTGCCCAGGGAGGCGGTGGATTCACCATCCCTGCAGGTGTTCAAGAGGTGTCTGGATCTGGCACTGGCTGATGTGGTTTAGGGGTTACAGTGATAGGGCTGGGTGGACAGCTGGGCTGGCTGAGCTTGAAGGTGTCTTCCAAACCTGATGATTCTGTGATTCTTCCAGCCCTCCTCCCATGGGCAGGGACACCTTCCACTAAATCAGGCTGCTCAGAGCTCCATCCAGCCTTGCCTTGAACACTTTCAGGAACGGGGCATTTCTAACTTCTTTGGGCAACTTGTTCCAGTGCCTCACCAGCCCTACAGAATTTTTCCTAATATCCAATCTAAACCTACTCTCTTTCAGTTTGAAGCCGTTCCTCCGTGTACTATGTCTACATGCCGTTGTAAAAAATCCTTCTCCAGAACTCCTGTAAACCCGCTTTAGGTATTGAGAGTGCTACAAGATCTCCCTGGAGCCATCTCTTCCCTAGGCTGAGCAACCCCAACTCTCTGCCAGGTTTTCACAGGGAAGGTGCTCCAGCCTTCTTTAATGCTCAGTATACAGCATCGCTTCTGTTTTCAAATCTTTCAAACCTGTTATGTTTGTCTTGGGAGGGAAGAAAAGCGGAGTGGGAGGGGAAAAAAAAAAAAAAAAAAAAAAAAAAAAAGGTACTTTTTCATATCGATACCAAACGTTTGTTTGCCGACAGCGGTATTTTTAAGGAATGAACAAGGCAGGGTGTTTGCCCGCAGTGCTCAGTAAGGGCGCAGAGGGGCAGAGAGGCGCGGGCGCCGCCCGGGGGAGCTCTGCTGCCTGCGGCTGCCGGAGGGAGCCTCCCTCCCTTCCCTCTCCCTCCTCCCTTCCTCAACCTGAGCCCAGCCCGAGCTGCAGCACCCCCGCGCTATTCCGGCATGTCAGAGGGGACGCTCCGACTACTTTTTTAAGTAGTGCTTTTAAACACTATTTTTAGCTCTTGCCTTTTTATTGTTCACGATGGAAAACAAATACAGGAGCCAAAAGAGAAATCCCCTTCCCTCTGGCAGAACTGCGCTAATTACACAATCATTAGAGAAAGAACTTAATCGAATCACAAAAGGCGTCTGGGCTAACTGTGGGCCTGGGGGAACAACTGTCTGGCTGATTTTGTAACAATCCGTAGAGAAATAAAACTGATAAATGTTTAATTCCCTTGGTTTGTGAATCAGCATTGTCCATTACATTAATGGGGTAACTCTTCCTTAACCACTGAAATAACCTGCTTCCAAGATGTCTTTAACATACGTATCCTATTACCAAAGTGTATTTCTCAGCATTATCTGTGTGGCAAACAATCAGTGAAATTGAGAACTTTTATATTTTTCTATTAAAAAAACATTCACACAAGATTTATGAAAGAAAACCATGCACAAGGCATGGAGATTTTAAACTCTTTTCACTTACACCAACAGAGCTAAAACTGTCTAAAAATGTAAGCAAATACGTATTACAAATACTTACAGTGTTTTATTTTAAGCTAGAAAATGGAAACGAGTAGATGATTTCTCATGATCATTTCCTGAGTTTTACAGTAAATCCAAGCAACAACAGCAGCAATGTTACCCTTATAAAATCTAGCCTGGGACAGAATAGTAGCACATGAATTGCATCATCAGGGTGGAAGACATCAGGAGAAAAAGAAAGAATGTGAAAGCCATATTTGTACAAACTGGAAAAAAAGAAAAAATTAACTTGCAGAAATAAACAAAAGGAAACAGGAGATGTATCTTAGCAGATGTTGGTAAGAAGGTATGCCTAAAAATTGGTGTACTACAAAGCTAAAGCACTGAAAAAAGGATGAAAAAGCCTAAATCCAGTTGGGAAACAAGGAAGAGGATAAACACCCTTTCTCTGAAAAAGGCCATTATTTTACACTATCCACTGCTCCTGAACCACTCCCATCACACTTTACTTCTATGAATTACTTGTGTCGTAATAAAGAGTCACATTTTATATTTTCAGCAAAATTCATGACCATTAATTACACTCAAGGAAGTTGTTTACAAGTTGAGAAGAGCAGGGAGCAAATGCCTCCTCCCTCCAAAAAGAAACAGCAGGGCTGCCAGAAGAATTGGGTATATGAAGTACTAGATTTGCGTTTTTGTACACGTAGAGGGATTAAGAGTTGGGGTTTTCTGAACCTAACCTACAGATACTTTCACTGGTTAATACTGAGAAATCTGTCATTCTGTAACTCAGCCCTCAGTTTAAAACAGCTCACTTATGGTTTTAATTATTTTTTAAGAATGGCAGTGACACTCTACCCAGACTTATCCAAAGGCTGTCTAAAGGGCCATGCCTTCCAGCTGAAAAGGGTCTGCAGAGAAATCTAGTACTGCCAGATACCCAGTGTATCTGTTCTTTTTTTTCCAGTAATCTGTTGAAAGCTAATCTTCATTGAAAGCTAATCTTCAGTATCACAAGTAAGCCATTGTCTGAAAAAAAAAGAAACCACTGTCTCTACTCCTGTTGCATATACAATAAATATTCTACAGTACCCCATTTTGGAGAAAGAAAGAAAAGCGGAAGCAGTTTTTTTGCAGTCACTATAATGGGATTATGCACCATGTTGCAGAAAATAATAAATTGATGAATTAAAACCAGATGCCTTTGGCATATTCAACTTCCTGACAGAAAAATGCCAACTATTACATCAATCATTCTACAGTTTGATCCAGAGATCCCAAAGTAGTGGCTGTTTTCCTCACATCAATTTTTGCTCACATCAATTTGAATTAAGCTGCTGTTTGGAGTGATTTCACACAAACCCCTTCCTAGGCAGATCACATGGTGTACTGTATCTATCTGAAACTGAAAATACTTTTATAGAGTAAGTGTCATAAATATACAACTTCATATACGTTGTTTTAGAAATGAAACATTTTCGTCACATCAATTTACTCATGTTTAATTCTTGAGTAGATATCCTGAATTCCTTTTCTGTTCTGTTCTAGATGAGCAGAACATCCTGGCAGTGCCAGTGGTAGACCTGAAGTCAACCAGCATCTTACTCCATGATTTCTCAGTCTCTTCGTCTGATTCCAACTACTATGACAAAAAACTAACAGAACACTTAAGTTTGAATATAAGCCTCAAAGAAGAGGGGAAAAAGTATGCACATTATTACTTTCTGCACTCAGGAATATCTTAAAACAAACTGCTCTTTCCCATTCTACTGTTACATTTTGCATTTAAGAAAACTTACACATTGCACTAGCAGAGGGCATAAAAGATGGACTAATAGAAGGGAAGAGATCTGACATCTGTCCAGGATGAGACAATGTTCTTGAAAACTCAAGAACCTTGTTGGCATGTTGCAGTATTCATTAAAAATAAAAGAAAGTAGTTGCTTTTTCATACTAACAGCTATTGGATTGTAAATTCACCAAGAAAACACATAGCAAGCACATGCAAGCACCCAAGGACACCATATGCTAAAACAAGGATTCCCAGGTCATAATGAGGTAATGAATGAGCTATTGCTGACACAAAAAGGAATACCACTGAAGTATGTTTTTAATATACATTATATCATCATAAATTTACTATAGAATAGACACTGATATTGTGCTACAGGCAAAGCAACTTTGCTCCGATTAGTCTGATTTAACCCTTGGAAATGAGCTCCACATTCCATCCCATTACCAGTTTTGTCTCAAGACTAAATAGAGAAAACTGCCACTTTAGAAATGCTCCCAAAGTTTGTGTTTCTGTGTAAAGTTTATAGTCCCCAGCTGTCATAATCTCAAAGATAATCTGTACTTCTGTATTTCACGATGAAAATTTGGCATTAAGGACAGACAACTCAATATCATGCATTACTGAACACACAAAACATGTACTTTGTTTTTTGGAAGTGAAAACAACTCATATCTAAAAAAGTTGAGGAAATGGTATTTATGTTGTCTCATAAAAAGATTCAACATCAAAAAATAGAATCTCTAGCTTTTCATAGCAGTGTCACCAAGAGACACTGGACAAAAATTAACTGTTTTGTGGCAGTGTATAATCTCTGGTGCTAACTATCCATCTGCTTTCAGCTTTTGTCAAATGAAGACTGTCAAGTGACATCACCAGTAAAGTCTCTGCTTTTAACTATCCTTTCCATTCAAATCGAAATTCCACAACTTCGAGGATCTAAGACGTACAAGGCACAGGCGTTGTTACAAGCAGCAGCCTGCTTTTGAGCTCCTCCTTTCGTGTCTTCACCACTTTATTTCAACACAAACCCTCAGGTCAGCATCTGTACCCACCTATCTGCCACAGGAACTAGCACAAAAAGCGGTAGGAATCTGAAGGCTGAAAATCACAACTGAACTGTGAGTGAAAAAGTAGAAAGGCAGATTTCTTTCTCTTGTTACCTTGGGTGTATCATTACATGTTTCTTCAAATATAAAATGTAGACAGTTATGCCACCGTTCTTTTCTAAAACAATCTATATGAAGTTGTATATTTATGACACTCACTCTAAAATAGTATGTTCATTTTCAGATAGATTTAGTATACTATGTGATCTACCTAGGGAGGGTTTTGTGTGAAATCACTCCAAAGATCAGCTCAATTCAAACTGCTAAGTGTCTCATCTTCATTTATCCTCTTACGGCAATGAAGGAGAAACAATTTCCATAGAGGGACCAGAGCCTTGTTTTGTTTTTCTTGATCTTGGATTAATATTTGCAGCTGATCATCTGTGAGTCTTGGTAGCTAAATTACAACAGCTCCTCTGTATTCAGTCAACAAGGATATGAAAGGAAAATGCCCCCACTGCTGCCTTCCTCCCTCCAGAAAAAGAAACGAAAGAAGAAAAGAAAAAAAGGAATTCTCTCCCAGAGCCAAACCTCAGCTTACACAACATGAATCAATGTTCTCTTTTGGTCAGGTTTCATGGGATCCCAATGCCACAGAAATGCAGAGGATTTGCCTGGCTTATGCCCTGTTTTTTTTTAAACCTGCTCACGCCCTCCCCTCTGAAGTGGGTTTATATGTGGGAGCACCTGTGTTATCTTTGAAACACTCTGGCCAAGAATAATCCAGCACACAGAATCAGACTCTTTTTACACCTGCCTGCTCAGGACAGACACACGTGTAACCTGGCCGAGTGGTCCAGAGCCAGCAGCAATGAGCTTTCCGGTGAGGCAGCTGAGTCAAAGCAGTGGCATGGCAGGGTGCAGCCTGACAGACACAGCTCGGGACAGAGGCTTGAGAGGGAGGTGTAGCCAGCAGGAGAAACACAGCGGAAAAGGCAGACCTGACAGGGTATGAAACACTTTGACGGGAGCAGAGGAGGATGAGAAAGGCTCCACCGTGCTTGATCTGTGTTAAAACATGCAGTGAAACACCACTGAGGAGGGACAATCTGCAGGGCCTCCCTTACAGATCGAAGGCTTACAACACCTTTTAACAAGCATTTCTTTATATCCTTCCTTCTCACTAAGGCTCTTTGTCCTATGCCACAAAAACCTGAACAGAGCTCAAATTCAGAGATAGCATAAAACCTCCAATTTTTAAACTTCAATCTTCAATACCACCATTCGTGTGAGTTAAAAAAACAAAAGGATTTTGTGTAAATGCTTAAACCATATTTTCCAACAGCTGAATCTGTTGGAAAAATCCACTGTCAATGTCAAAAAACATCAACTTTGCTCATCTGTTACCAATGCCTACTGTGTGGTCAGGGTCCAGGACAATACTATAATGAAAGCAATGTATAAACCAAAAGACATGCAGTGAGCACCTGTTTCTCTTTTGTAGCAGAGGTGGACTGGACTGAATTTTGCTTGGTAGTGTAGTATTATAATTTAGCCTCGCAGCCACAAATGTGTGACTGCATCACCCATGCCCTACCCACGATCAGCAAGATGCAACACAGACACAGGAAGGTGTTCTCTGTGCAGGACCTGACTTCACACAGTTGGGACATCTGCAGTTACACCTTCATTTGCAGAATTTACCTGTCACAGGGACATGAACTGACTGCACTTATGAGTCTAGTAATTCTGATCCGCAAAGATGTTTTATAAAGATTTGTTAGGCCATACACTAAGGGAAGATATTTATCACTGCAAATCCAACACAAATGGTTTGCTGAAAAAAAAAAAAAAAAGAAGACTGACATATATATGAAGTTTGGATGTACAAATAAAGTTTTTCAAGGGGTTTCTCTAATTTGTACCTGAGCTTTTTAGCTTCTGCAGCAGCGAAGGTAATAGAATAAGGATATAGGAGGCATCAAACCACATATTTGCAATGATTTCTGTGCTCCTTCTCTCCCAGAAGATGCTGCACTGAAGCAGCCTCCAGGTCTTGACACAGAAATCCACAGAGATACTTTACTTCAACCAGCCACTTCCAAGGAGTCTGTTTTAACCACAGTTTCAAAGAACATAAAATTTGACAGAATATGCATACACCTGAGTAAACAATTTAATCCCAAATACTGTTTAAGGTCATGCCTACATGATCTTAAAACATCTGTTCTGCAGACTCCTTAACTGACCTCACTGGCTCCTGTACACTATGCCAGCTCAGGGCTGGAGACCAAAGCCTCAGACAGGTAAGCCCTTCCAGGCTATCTCCCACAATCCCCACAGATATTCAGTTATCATAAATTATAAACATTTTCTCTGCCTTAATTGAGCTTTTTAAAAATTACTATACAATTTATATTAAAATGCCCTATTAAAGGTTCACATCTCATAAAAATCAGTGGCTACTTGTCTCAAAAATCACCAATTTAGACTGAAATACTCCTGATTTACAATTACATAAATTAGCAAAGAGTGAAGCTTATGCTTGCTTTCTTCCCTTTACATGCTATGGACGGGACTCTGCCACAAAATTACATGAAAGTGATCTGAAGCTTTGCAGGTCATGTCATTACCACACATCATCCACAATATCAGGAAGCATTAGAAAATGAGCACACTGGTACAAACAAGTTGAGGAGAACTAGACCAAATAGGGCCTGAATATCTAAATCCTGTTTATAAAGAGAGCATGATTGTTAGAAGAGCTAGCAACTTTGCTAGCGACAAAGGCTCACAGTAAACTGCTGTATAGGGGAGACACTAATTTCTTTTAAAAATATGTTACATTACATAACAGAATTTTTAAAAATTAAAAAATATCCCAAACACCAAACGTGTAGCTGGTCTTTGCCTGGTGATCACAAAGAATTGCCTAACTCTCCTCCTTTTACATCCCAGCTGCTTCACAACAGCAGTCTCAACCAACACACCAGCTATGCAGCAGAACATTTTTAAATCCCTGCTAGAATGGGATGTACTGTCTAGAGGATTTACACCAAACTACTCTGTTTTTCCATTAATGCTAAATTACAATTGTGTACAAAGATGGAAAAGCAATTCCTTGCCAAAAGGCAACTAAAGAATCACACTCTTTAATTTCCCTGGAAAAAAGCTACCAGAGAGTAACCTCTTCCCAAAATAAACCCACCCCCATGCTTGTACTTGGAACTGGGTAACATTATATGATCTTCACACATATGTACTGTTCTACCAAGGCATTAGGATGTTAATTAAAAGTTGATAATATAATGTCTGTATACACATACACATGCAAATACAAGCAATATATCTGTCTTTTTTCTGACAAATAACATGAAGTCAACATTTTTCCATATTTAGGCTAATATAGATAGCCACTACACTGTCCAAAACTGGCTATGCTTTTTTGGGGAGTGGAGGAGGGCA
The DNA here is from genome assembly GCA_034509425.1 of Eopsaltria australis. Lineage (NCBI taxonomy): Eukaryota > Metazoa > Chordata > Aves > Passeriformes > Petroicidae > Eopsaltria > Eopsaltria australis. The sequence goes on from JAVTVJ010000072.1 coordinate 5,314,891, forward strand.
CTTCTGTACTCACCCAAAAACCCACTGACAGTTACTTGTTCCCTGTCTTTCACACGGATGCTTAACTCTTCAGAAGAAAAGGGAGGAAAGAGCTAGTCTTGTTGCTGGGTTGTTGAGCAGAAAAAGGATTCTCAAATGAAAACATGGTTTGAATGTTTCTTCTTCATCCTTTCCCAGAATAAGGAAGTCAGAGCTGTAGACCTGTCCTGTGCATCCCTCTCTGAAATAGCCAAGAAGTTTGTATCTAGAGGTGGCTTTCTGTTAGAATCATCCTTCCAACCCTTCCTGACACCTAACTGAAAACTTTGCTGCCAGCCCCAAAGCCTTAACTTTTGACTGACCTTCAGTCAGACCTGATACTGGAGTGGAATTACCAGAGGAGGATAACTGAGTAGGATACAGCACCTTCATACGTTAAATCACTGCTGCGTGGGCGTCCAGACATGAGTCTGGAAGGGGTCCATCTGGGGATTTTTTTGTTTGGTTTTTTTTGGGGGGGGTTAGATCATAGTCACTGCCTCAAAACACCACAGACTCACTTTGTGCCCATGATAAGGCTGTCACTGGTAGGCAGAATCACACTCGTCAGCTGGAAGGCTTATTTCCCTTCCATAGTAAGGCTTTTTTCCCCCGATCAACAACAAAAAAAATCACAAAACCTTTTGGTGACATTAGGACCGTGGTATGCATATACCATGTTTCTGTGTGTCTGTATAGTTTTTGTATCTGTTTATACTACAAGATTGAATCATCCTCATCAAAATGGGAAGCTTAAAAAAACCCAATCCAAATATGCTCTTCAATATGGAGAAGTGGTGACCTGCCAAGCACATGTCTACATAATTATTAGCTTAAGATATAAAGAAATACATTGATTTTCAATAGGAGTAAAGCCAGACTCCTTGGCACTTTTCTTATAGCTCTCACCTTGTTTACTCATGATCTTTTATTTGGAATTTCTTGCTTGGCTACCACTTAAATTACATCATCTGATAGTCCCTGATCACAATTTAGAGTCCCATCCAGTTGCAATCTCAACTACTTCTAACTACAGTAAATGATTGATACCTATTTATTTATATTAAAGGTGAAAATAGAACATAACGCTGGGATTATTAATGATGCCCTTATAATGTCATTTGCTTTTCCACAAATCTTTTGTGGTTTTCACTTAACTCTGTAACTACATCTATCTGTAACTTCCAGCAATCTCCTTTCCCTTCCAATCATTTTCCAAATGCACGTCCTAAGAAAAAATGCTGCACAATAATGAAAATTTATCGATGCAGCGTGTACTTTCAATAAAAACAAGTCGCCAGTCGCTTCACAAATAAAAATCCTCATGGCTCCATGACTTTCCTTTGAGTCACGGGTAAAGAGCAACTAGATGCTAGAAACTCTGAATAGCCCACACACCCACGCTCCATGCGCCCAAAGAAGATCATTTCCCAGCAGACATTTGTGGACTCGTTACTAACGATCCAGCTGCTAATTTAGCATCTGCTCTTGCTCTCAGGTTACCAGCAGGTCCCTCCCTGCCCTACAACCCCGCTCTGAATGGGTCGTACTCACGCACAGCTTTGCTTCTTTAAAATACACGGGTATATTTAGCAACAGTAAGCGACTTTACACGATAAGGAAGAAGCATGGTTCAGATTAAGTAGGTAAATAAAACCCAATCAACTTAATCAAAAGCAGGTTTCATAAAACAGAAGTCTTTTTGATTTGGTCATTTCAGGGAAAATCTGAAAGAGGGAGAAAAGCTTTAAAACTTTATCCGTAAGAAAAAAAAAATTTTTATCTTCCCCTTTCCCTAAAAGACAACTTGCTACAGTTTATTGAAACTAGAATTTTTTCACTAAGAAGCCAAAACTTTAAAGATACATCTCGTATTTTTGTTGTATAAAGTGAAAGAACTCATATTTTCAGAAGGGTACTTTTTTCAAAACCGAATTCAGTCATTAAAACATTAATTTTCCAGCAAAGCTGAAAGTAAACTGCCAGTAGTAAAGTTCTGAACTTTCACTCAAGACTAAGTTGGTTTTGTAGATAAGAAGGTCCCTGCTGTTTGTATGTTGCATTTAATTTCATTATTAACACTGAACTTCCTGACTTATATAACCATATCATAAAGTTACACAACATTCACTTGTTTTGATTATTAAGAAGTTTTGAGATGGAGCGAAAAAGGTAACATACTGAAGTACTAAACCAATAGAACTCTGTCTACTCAATCTGTACATACATACTTTGTCACATTTTGACAATGTACAAGCAAATTTCACTTTGTGATAGAAATAATTTAATGGAATGAAGTATTAAACACTATTAAAAAGGAAAACATTTTCACTGTAAAAAATAAGTGCATTATCACATTGTCATTTCTCATTTAAGGGTTCATTGACATACTGTTCTATTACATTTTTTAATGCAAAAAGTAAGAAAAATGGCACATTATGACTTACAGACTAATCAGAGACATATTCAGATATAATAAATGAATTGATGGCAATATTTAGATCTGTGACCAGAGGTCATATGGCTTGTTATCTGTTTTATATAATTACAAGGGTGCATAGTAGAATGCACTGGTATTATCTGCACTTGAAAATAGCTGGAATTAGATTAAGTGAGAAAAACTAGTAACTGTATTCCTGCCTAAATCCTACCTATAAGCATAAATCAATGGGGTTTAGCTGTTGCTTATTACACACTAGTTGTAAAATTTATATCTAAACATGTAAAACTTTATGATTTTTACTACGCCTACACAATTTAAGTTGCTATTTTGTGAGTAATATTTCCCCCCTCCCTCTTTTTTTTTTTTTTGTAGCACAGTTCTTTCTTGGTGAAAGAAGATAGCAGAGAGAACTGAAAGGTGCTGGGAAAAAAGAAGAAAGACAAAGACAAGTGGTTTGAGGAAAGTGATTTATGTAGCTGTGGAGTTCTAAAATTCTCCTTTAACATATGCCCTGCTGTGTCTTTTCATCTACTCCCTGGGTCTGCTCAGCTGGTGACTTTCTGGCCCACTGTCATTGTGAGGACAATGTTAGAAGACCAAAGGGCTTCTTGAAGCCTACCTGGGGAGTCACAGCTCTGCTGAGAGATACAGGCTTGCACACGAGACCTGAAAGGACCAAGGAGAACAAGACCAAGCAGAACGTGGCTGTCAGATGACAAGCCATGGCAAAGAAAGCTCCTTCCAATGCTTGTATAATGCAGCCCCCAAGCAACGATAACTTTACTCCAGATACAAATTCAAGGACGTGGCTCTCCTCTTCTGTCATGCCACAAAATTAGAAACTTGCTAGAGAGAATTAATAAAAAAGGCCAGGAGGAATAGACTTCACTATCAAGGGACAATTTCATTTTTTCCAAGTGTTTTTCCAAGTGAGATCTATTTACTGTGAGCTCCCGGGAATGTACATGTACTTTCTGACAATTTAAAAAAAAAAACCATGAAGACCTGAACTCCACCACTTGTGAAATCTGCAGGCAACATTGCCAAACCACAGAAACACGCTGATTGAGCTATACAAGCCAAGAGAGAATTTCGGGCAATTTTGAGTCTGCATCGGGTGTCAACACGCCTGCACCCTACTGTGCAGCAATAAAAATTATATTCCTCACCTCTCATCTTCCCCATGTATTTTGAGGAACACAATGGTATTGCTCCTCTGTATAAGGAGAGTTTAATTGGTGAGCACTTGGTTTCCCTGTGTACAGAAAACTGTATAATCTATAAGCTTGCATGGTCTGTCAGATCATTAGCCTCATAAATCCATCCATGACTGCAACATTTGTTCGAAGTAAATAGATTGCAGAACAATTCTGGAAGGAATGGCACAGCTGTACGACTCAGTGGACATGCTGGCTCCAGAAGCAAGGTCCCATAGGGTAGCATTTATTTCCAGTATTAATCAACATATGTTGCCCAAACCACAGTCTTGAATCTCCCATCTGCAGCTCAGAGAGAAATACGAACACATTAATTCAGAGATATGATGCCATTTTCAAATATTCCTAAAATAATCACACATTTCCTTTTAAATGCTGAGAGAGCTTACCAAACCAGCAGGATAAAAGAGAAATCTGTTTCTTTCTACAAGCAGTAAGCTACTTGCTTGCAGTCCCTTGTGCTACTCATTGGTAAGAAGGCTTGCTACCCAGACCACCTGCATGCAAGGACTAGAGCTGTGCAGGAGCATCTGCAGCCTAATCCCTCCTCACATCACTCCCCAGCAGTTGTGCATGTACTGCTCACAAACGTCACGCAAAGAAGCCTCCAAAACAGCTTCCTGTGTGGACGTCTCTACACCCGCACAATTTAATTCTGAAAAATGTAGGTCTTTTCTGATAAGCACTTTGGAATAAATCACAGGTACCTCAGTAGGCACAGAAAGAACATGAAGTCTCCAATTCACTTAGTTCCCCGAATTTTGTAAGAAAAACTATCTAACTGGTGTAAGATAAATCAATACTATTTTTAATCTCCTAACTGCATCACTATAGTACAGCTGAATGCCACTGAATTTACTTTTTTTCCCTCCTACACACAGCAATGATATCCTTTAAAAGAGAAGCAAGAGAATATATTTCCCCTCATCAACTGTCTGGATCATTGGCTTTGAAGGGTTGGTCTGTACTGCAGGCTGACGTGCATGTCCTCTCAAATGATAGTAGAACAGAGCTCTCTGCTCCCAGCCATTATATGTACTCTCTTATTCAAATCAAAGTTTTGCACACAGACGCTACTCACATGACGACAGCTTAATATTCTATACACAGCACTGAGTTGTTTGTCCTGTAACAGTACAGGTGAGTGGTAATTTACATTTTAAAAAAAAGACTCAAAACTCTTCCCAGATATACCACTTTAATAAACTATAAACTCATCCCCTTAAAAAAACAATAGTAATATTGTCAGTTTCTTTCCAGGTAAATTTAAGCTAAACTGTAAAGTATGAAGTAGTTTCAGACATTTTTTCCTCTCTATCACTTCAATAACAAACTGAATTTAAAACTCTGAAATTACTCTCAGGTAGCAAATTAGTATATAAATAATTGGCAACTCACCGCAAGCAATATTTCTTTTCAAGTAACTCCTTACGAAAATGAAGCAGCATGGGGAATTTACGGTGCTTTTTATGGCAATAAGTCCACGGTATCTGTATAAACAGGTTTTATACTTCAGGCAGTTTTATATGTGTAAAGTATTTTCCAGTAGACCTGGATCTCATTCTTAATAGGAGAAAGTGTGGTATTTAACCACTTGAATGCAAAGAGATTTCATTCCAAAATAACTATGGCTAATTTGAGAATACACAATAATAAACAACAAACAACTATATACTTGAGCAGTACTCTTAAGTAAGACTAGTGCAATGGCAAGACAAGCTGTTGGCTTTATAAAAAAATATAAGCAATATCTGATCTTGCAAAAAGAACAAGTGAAAACAGAAACAAGTGACCTCCGTATCCTTAAACAGTATGAATAATATATTGTTAGTGTCCAAGAGGCCTTTAGCTGTAGAATACTGGTGGAAAGATGGCTCTTTGAAGTTTACCATCATGTGAAGAAAATCAACCACAGAAGGAGCACATAGGGAAATGCACAGACTGCACTCAGCCATTTTTACCTAAACACCCCCCTCCTTTTATAGCGAGATACCAAATTTTCGTTACTTTAATATAAAACTTAAACCCGAGCCCCTGTAAAGCAACCAGATCAGTGTGGATCCACAAGTATTTCCTTGATCTGCCTAACTGAAGACCGCATTAGTCCATCTCTTGCCTGCATGATGCAGGAGCAGTTTCAGAGATTTCAGCCAAGCTGCTTGGGATTTGGACACCTCTGCCAGGCAACTGAAGCAGAGCAAGACCAAACCCAAAGGGCTCTTCGGCTCAAAACCTAAATATTAAGGCAATGGGAGTGTAGCCATGCCCAGTCTCCTCTGTGCTGAACAGGCCAGATAAATTCATGCTGCTTCAGTGCAGCTGATCAAAGTCCCATTTCCAATATTGCATTAAACAATTAGCCAGTGCTTTTGCTGCTCTTCATTCTCTGGCAGACTCTCTGACTCAATCCCAACAGAGTCCAATAGACCATGGGGACAGACGGACTCTGAGTCTGCTCTGTCCTTAGCAGTCATTTTGTACAATACTACCCTAACAGACTTAACAAAATAAAATAAAATTTAAGGGGAAAAAAAAGGAAAGAAGAAGAAAAAAAAGGTGCTTCTAAGAAAACATTAAATTCCTGGTTTGTCTTATATGGGGCTGGAGGATAGTAAGCACTACAAAAAATAGAAAGAAATACTACATCTGAGCCAGGAAAGGGAAGATCCTGTATTTTGATCCTGGTATCAAAATCACCTGAGACATTATTATTTGTGAAACAGAACTACTAAAAACAAAGAAATCAAAGAACATCTTGCACACACTGATACTCAAGTAGTTCCAAAATTCACGATTTGTCTTCTTCAGAAAGAATTCTATACAACTATGATCAATGTTCTCTATAAGAGGAATGTTTCCTGATTCCTTTGAAGTTGAAAACTGGGTAAATACTTGTTGCAGAATAACTAATTGCTCTTTCAGGAAGGTATTCTCTTGATTCTTACAAATCCATGTAAAAGTTGGCAAGGAAATTCAAATATTTGCTAGGAAGTTAGGAAGAAATGCAACTTTACTGTCATCATGACATGGTTTTATAATCAACAGGGCTGTGCTTAGATAGTCTTTTCTGAATTGTTTAACAAAGTTGATGCAATCTATAGGACTTGCAGTGAAGAGATAAAATCGGCCAATTAAATTTATTACTTAAAAATCCAGTGTAAATTTTTATCCTTCTCCTACCTACACAGTAATTTGGAAAATCCACAAATCTCTGAACTGAAGATAAAATTCTGTTAGGTAATGATTCATGTAAAAAGTGACTTCTTGCTATTTTAATTTTAAGTTTGATCCTGGACCCTCTACTCATCACACATGGATGCGCCTGTATTTGTCTCACAACAGAAAAGGTAAGTTTAATAATAAGAAGCAATTCCACACTAACACATTCTATTTAGGAATAACAGACTTGAGCAGAAGGCTAGCAATCCCTGACTTGCTAGTGTAAGAGCAGGAATAAAAATATCTTCTGGTTTACAAAAGATACAATGGAGTTGGAGAACGATTTCCTGCCACACCCCGATTGCTCCCCATCATTCCTGTGTCAGTCTGGGCTCAGGCAAGTCTACTGCTATACACAGCCCAGTATTGGGACAATGTGCAAGTTCTCTGGGTAAATGAAGGGCTGGGGACTCCCTTACTGGACAGTGGTCCCAGTTTGTCCCCCTCCGAACAAGTCACTACACCCAGGGAATGAAGCTGCACAACAGACCGTAAGGAACCACAAAATAGGACAGCAAAAAGACTGCATGTTTGAGCACCAGGTTATGCACATATGACAATGTAACATTATTGTAGCATGCAATGCTGTATTGCTGTGACGTGACTGAGTGACCCCCAGTTCAGACGAGGAAAATAATCAGTAATTAAAAGCAACCAAAATAAAGAACTCTGTTAATTACAACACCCTCAGTTCAGAAACATGATCTGACCTAATTGTAGCTGTATTTAATGAACTGAGAGAGTCAGTCTTAGGAGCACCTGAAGGTGTCACAGTACCAGTATTTTAATCATAACAGAAGCCAAAGTCTGATCTCCTTCCCAAGAAGAAAGCCCTGTCCTAACAGCAGGCATTCCTCAGAACGTCTACAAGCAACATGACCAGCCAGCCCCCTTAGAGCAGAGAAAGCTGTGTTGACACTGAAACGTGAGCTGTACCCCCAGGGAAGCCAGCAGTAATTTATTTATTATCCATAAAAGCATAGGCTTGGTTCCAAAAGTACCATGAGAAGTTATTCAGAAGAAAAAAACAGAAAAATAAAACCAAACTCAAAACCATGAAAAGAAACAGAAGGAATCTGGATTTGCCCCAAGATACTGCCTCCTCAACACCCTGAACCATTGCTGAGACATTGAGAAACAAAGCACTGCCACAGGAGCAGATACTGAAGAAAAGCACAGAAAATGTTTTTTCTTCCAGTTTGTCTGAAACTGTTTATTGATTTTGGAGACTCCCCTCCTAGCAAACTCAGACAAAAACAGGAGGGAAAATACATGTCCTGTGCACAGTAAGATCAGACATGCCATGCTTGATCTATTTACCTAGGAGGTATTTTTGCTGCCTATGCAAGATACCAAACTCAAACATAAAAAGAAAAAATGCAGAAAGGAAAGTCATCTAAGCACAGAAGTAAGAAAAAAATTAAATAATATGCTTTTTTGTAAAGTAACTTGGATTTTTTTATTTATCTTTTGGAACCTACTAATGCAGGGAAAAAGTTATCATACACAAAATAACTCTAAATAACAAAAATAAAGGATGAGTGTTTTAAAGGGTTTGAGCAGACTTCACTGGTTTAATTTCTCTTACATCAGAAAAATGCTGCCATAGCACCCAACAAATCTCCAGGGTGAGCACTGAAGAATGCTCACTGTGGGATACATGGGGCAAGAAGGAAGAAATGAGCTTTTAAAACAAAAGTCATCTAGACAATCTAAACCAGATCTTTCCTCTTGTGTCCCTGGAGATGTCAACCTTGACCGAGATGATTCTGTAACTGGTGGATTTACACACACTACAGTGTGGGGACCTCCACACAACCTCAGAGGAAAAACTCCTGCTCAAGCCACCACCACACCATCTCCTGGCATCATGTAACACAAATACCAAGGACAAACATCCTACCCCCAAAAAAACAAGAACCCTGCCTTTTCAGAGAAAAGGGGACCAACAGACTAACAGGAATGACTGTCAAACTTTGGAGCTGGCAACAACTGATTATCAATGGGTGCCTTTGTACTCAGGCCCTTGAATTTTATTGTTCTTCAGGCTAACTGAGCCACTGAAATATTATCAAAAAGCACTAATATAAAAGAGGTTTTGTATCATCTTACTATGAATGATAACAAGTGTGTTTATTGAAACAACATTTGAAAATTCAGAAAGCATGTCATCAACCATTAATGTTACCCATTTTAAATCTCTGTTTGTGTGGTCTTAAAAAAAAAAAAAAAAAATGTCATTAACCCCTGACTACTGAAAACCAACAGTTATAGCTCAACTTCACAATAACACCCCAATAACAGTCAATGAGATCAGCACGCATTTATTTAAATAAAACCCAACACACAGGAAAGGAAAGTAGGCACAGCAAACAGAGAATCACACTGATTGTTAGTCACTCTTGGTAAAAACGTAAAGTAACACTTATCTGATTAAGTACTTTTAGATTGGTACTTGCTCTTGGAACCTTACAGTATGGCTATATTTAGAACACTGATAATATAAAATGTAATTTTCTTGCTCAAGTTCCATGTCAGAAGGTAGGTTTTGCATGTTACCTGTTAATTTTTTTGTACAAAGGAAGTTTTCACTGTTAGCACAACACCAGCACAGCTGAGGAAGACCATATTTTCTCTAGCCTTTGAGTCACTAGGAAGAGCTTCCTACAGAAACATCAACTACAGCACAACAGCTTAAGGAATACTGAGGCTTACATCTGTCTGGTTTCTCAAAAGAAAAAGGAGGATTCCAGGCTGAGGGGTGGTCCTGGCAATTCAGTGTAGTAAAAGCTATTACAAGTTTAATCCTCAGACTTTCCTTAGCCAAGCAGATCCTTGAACGTGGGTTTTCTATAAGAGAGTTCCCTAATTACCTTGTTGATGATTACTTAGGTGAGAGAATCTTCATCACCCTTTACTGAGCTGTTCCACTTTTCATACACCACAGCAACACTGAGAGAGAAAGAGGCAGAACAGCTCACAGAGCAGCCTTAAATACTTATTTACAGGTCAACCACCTTTAATGAAAACAAGACACTGGAGAACATAGAACCAAACCTGAAAATGCAGTCTGTCTGCTGCACATCTGTAAGTACCTCAGGCCAGACTACACCACTTCATTTTCACCTTTCCTACCTGCTTTAGTGATGCTCACCATGTAAAAAAAAAAAAAAATGTACCCAGGTTGCATCATTTGTTGACTACTAGAGAAAGCTTTGGAACTCATGTTTCATCACTGAAAATGTAAAGGAGACTGACATCTCTCTTCCATACAACACATCCCAAGGAACACACGTAACACAGCTTAATGTACAAATATCACGTTGAATTTACAGGAATAAGAAATTAATTTTATGGTCCCAAAGACATTCTGAATCTGGAAGCTACAGTAAGAACAAAAGAACACAGAAAAACCATTCCCAATCAATTTTCTTTCCCATTTCTCTGGTTATGACAACTCCTCTGCACAAATGCACAGCACCTGAGGCAGCTCATTAGCCGAGGGATTAATGAAACTGGAAAGACATAATTTCTGGTATGAGGGGACTAAAGTGGGTATGAGATGCTGTGCCTCAGTGCCATCAGAGCACAGCCCTGCCACGCAGCTTTGTGACTTGCTCCTTAGCATGGGTTAAGTCCCTGCCTCGTCGCTGACACTCTCATGCTGAAACTATGACAACAATACACTATTCCCAGCATCACTTATTTAATGATAAGCAGCCTGACTCACTGGGCAGCTAACAGCTCTGGAAACACTCTCTATATTAAGAGGATTCATACCTTAATAAGGGTTGTAATTTCCATGTCCTGGAAATGCATCCATTTTTAAACGATCTTTAAATCATCATTTTAGCTGGAAACACGGATTGTAAGTCTTTTCCAATTCCCAGTTTCTCATGCATGAACTAGCTTAACCCGCTATGGAAAGAACAATTTCTAAAGGCCCGTCATTCTCTTAGAAGCAGCATTAAAGTGTGAAAACTGTCAATTTTCATGGAAATCACAATGCCAGAGCAACACAAAAAGCTGCAGTGTACAGAACACAGTTGTTGCCAGAAAATCAAGTGTTTGCTGATGCTAACAGAGTAGCTAAAGGGCAGACACAGGGGAATACTTGTTAAGGCACTGAATTGCGATTCAGGAGAAGTGAGGTACTTCCCTGACTCTGTCACAGGCCCCCTGGCTGCTTTTGGAGCTGGTCATGCAAATGTGTTCACACTTTCGCCTATATAAATAATACGGAGTCTTCTACATGTATTTCTCTAAGCCAAATGAATATTGTTAGGAAGTCTTCATAAATGCTTGCAAGATAATTCAAGTCTGTGACAACAGAAGTCTACATGAGGACAGATGATTAAGAATAAATACACATATTGAAGAGAACTCTCACTCTTCTGAACGAAAAAAAATTCCTTTCATTCTGTCCATAAGCATGCATTGGGATCCGAATTACTTGGCAAAAAGAAATACAATTCTCCAGCAAGATTAACTACACACAAAGCAGCCATGTATTTACTGAATTAACTTCAGTATAAATATTTAGGAAGTTGTTTTTCTTTAAGGATCAGCATCTTCTAGAAGTGTACCCATGAGAGCACTTGAAACTGTAATTAATGCCCCCTTCTCTAGTGCAGCCTTCTGAAATTGACTGTTGGTGTAGCCAGCCCAGATGGGGTGGTAAGTAAAATCTGTCCTATCAAAATGTAGTGCTACCTCCTGCAGAGCAGTGAAATGATTCCATGAAGACTAGCAATTTGACTAAGATGTAAATTTACAGGAGCAAAACATGAAGAAAAATGAATCTGAAATCACAAGGGAAGGAACATGAACAACAACTGAGACAGGTGACAGTAAGAAGGAGAAGGTTCAATTTCATCTAACAGTGGCAGGAGTGGCATAAAATAGCAAGATGAAAAAATATAAAATATTCCATAGCAAGAAAATAATGAGAGACAACTGGGAGATGGGGAAAGTCAAAACAAATCCTGAATATTCTAGACAGTCCAGAAATGAAAGAGATTTTTTTAACACCTTCACTCTCTACTCTGGCAGATTTCTGAAAGAAAGGAAAAAGGTGGGCGGGGGGGGGAAGGAAAAATAATATGAGAAATAGGAACCTGGACTTCAGAAAGAACAGCTGTCAGGACTGGGTTGCACTGCATTTATCTTGCCATTTGGCTTACTCTTACAATTAGTATCCTTATCTTCAGCAATGCTGAGATATTAGTCATGACTGAAAATACAAATCTGTTACAGTATATTAGCCTAACAGTTACATTCACGTGGAGGTGCAAAACACCCAAAAAATTGCCCATTTCATTCTATGCAATAGCAAGCACAATTCTGTCATTACTACCAGTGTTTTATTTAATGTGATGTACGTCCACTGACACACAAAGAAATACTTTGGACCCAGACTGAGAGGATGATAGGGTTAATGTTGACTGTGATACAAGAAAAATGCATCACAGAGAAGCTCCCTGTCTCAGGTGGACACTTAAGAAATGAAGTGAATCCACTGAATTGTGCAGGAGTGGTGCACAAATAAGGTAAGATACAAATAAGGAAACAATGTGAAGGCCAATGCCAAAAGCACTAGAGTCAGCCTTACAACTGGCCATGGCAGCAATCTCGAAAGTTGCTCCCATGCAGGGATATAACAAGAGGGAATAGCTTTAAGCTAAAAGAGGGTAGGTTCAGATGAGATATTAGGAAGACTTTTTTTACCATAAGGGTGATGAGACACTGGAACAGGTTGCCTAGAGAAGCTGTGCATGTCCCATCCTTGGCAGTGTTCAAGGCCAGACTGGATGGGACTTTGAGCAATCTTGTCTAATGGAAGGTGTCCCTGCCTATGGCAAGAGAGCTGGAATGAGATGATCTCTATGGTCCCTTCCAACTCAAACCACTCTGTGATTTTACCACACTGCTACTCTACATTTCTAGTTGCAGTCCTTGCCCTTTGCCCATCCACTACACTGCAAATTACACAGAAATCTCATATACATACAAAACATAGAAAACATATACAAATTGCTCAGTTTTCCAAACAAATGCTAATTACACTGTTGTTTCTTTTTACCCTGGATCTTGCAATACCTGGAGCTGTGCTAGAGAATTATGTAACTAGTGTTACACAGACTAATAGATGTTCTGTGCACAACTGTGCTCTCCATGCTTTTCTAGACAAGGAAATAAAACCCTAGACAGTGATAATAATAATAGTGATTTTTTTTTTTTAACTGGTTGTGCAGTTTCACAAAGTAACTCACTATAGCTATGTGTAGTAGCTATAAAATAGCAAGAAAAGGTTTCAACAAGTTGGGGTGTGCAACTTGCTCTGTAGCTGGGGGTTTGCTTTCCCAGGTTCTGCATGTAAACATTACTGGTGTTTCACATCCTTATCTGACTTCCAGGGACACTTCAACCCAGCAGGGAAGCCACTCCAGAGGAGGTGTGCTATGATGTGCCTGTGTTTATTAGTACCATAAGGCACTGTGAGATAGGGAAGGAAGTTGAAGCACAGAAAATAGAAGTCCTACTTAAAGAAAGTACTCATACACCCAGTTTAACACAGAGGCTTTCCCCACATTTGCCAGACTCCAGAGGAAGCTTTTCTATGCTCAGACACAGGTATGGAGATGGACCCATAAACTGCTGGCTTCTGTGGGAGACGGAGATGCCTTCCCAGTGGGCAGGGAAAATGCTCTGCTCTTTACAAGGCTCCCAACAGGGCAGAACAGAACTGATAACTGATCCTGCAAGTTCTCACTTTATGCTTCAGCTTGCAGTGCTGTTTATGACCAGTGTATGTCTGTTATGCCACATTATGGTCAAAAAAGAAACCCAGTGACACACCCAGAAGCTTCTCTCTGCTCTCTCTAATGAAAGAAGGCCAGGTACAAACAAAGATACTAAACAAGTGTATTTGTGTTTTAGTATCCACGGCATAATCACAGAGTAAACAGTAATTTCTGCAGTTGCTACTTATTGTGTCAAATTCACTTTCGTAAATCACAATAAATGTTCATTAGTTAAAATGTTATGAACTTGGTAAAGCTTTTAAAAAACTGATGCCTAGCAATCATTAATAATAAAATTATTGGTTCTGAAGTCTACCATTATCTTTGAAACTGAAAAACTGGAAAAACCCTGCAGTTATTCCTTTGCCATTTAAAACAACAAACCCCAACAGAGTCCTACTTTTAAATGCATAATTCTCAAGGAACTGTGCCATGGAACGCACATGTATGTTTATCTGTGTAAAGTGCACAGCAGAGCTGCTCCACTCTACACAAAATGATACATTAAATTTGTTCACTGTTTAACAAGGGAAGGTCATAATGTTGCTGTTAATGATTTACATAGAGACAAAACAGTTCTGCCTAAATTTTGTTAAAAATTGTGAAGCTACAGTCATTTAAACCTGCCTTTCATAACTGCAAGTTAAGCCAATCAATAAGCTGGAAACATGTACAGCATGTCTTCTGCCATGAAAGGAAGGTATTTCTGTCTCAATGGCCTTAACAGCCAGAAGTCCCCAGCCACACTCCACAGATGCAGTTCGTGTCTGGATTCATATGGAAACTAAAGAGGACAGACAAAGCTGTGCTCTTGCTGCACTTTCCTGACCCTAGTAGATTTCATCACTGAGTGAGCAAAATCTGATTAGGGACCAAACAGCCACCAGTGTCCAATATGGATGACAGCAACTCAGGGAATTAGGAACCATTCAGTGAAGTCCCCTGCTAACAGCACAGACACATGCAGGCTGGGAAGGTCTGATTTGCAAGAAAAGGCAACACGAAGTAATTCAAGGCAGAAATGAGCTCAAATAAAACAGGCAGTCACCCCTTGGTGCACAGGACAGTGTTGCCATCAGCTTCCACATGAGCAGATTAGCACCCACACACTTTGTTATACAATATCACAAGTGCATCTGCACCCTACGATTGGATTCATCTCCTGGAGCCACGTCAGGAGCAATATGACTGAAGTTAATGCAGTTACTGTAACTTCTGTTCATGTATGTGATATCTGAGTCTGGCTGTGGACAAGTTTACACAGATGAAACTGATTACAAAGGATTCAGGAGTTTTGTTCAGAAATGCCCCCAGGTCCCAGTGGTCCTCTCTGAGATGCACCAATGACATGCGTTCCCATTGCAAATTAAAAAGTTTTAATGAATCTTTGGATACCTAGAAATCGAGACAAATTTTTAGTCAGCACTGCATCTGAATTACCTTTCAAAGCACACAAGTAAATTGGCACCATAGGTCTCTCCATAAGCATTTTAGAAAGCAGCTATACTGTTACATCAACAATAAGGGGAGGCACCTTACATCTACCACTTTTCCTGGAAGGTTAGCCTAAAAGGTCACGATCAAACAGGATCATTTTCAGCTGGAATTAAGCATTTTATTTACAAAAACAGCAGCAAGCCATGTCATACTCTGCAAGTCAAAGAAACATGACACACACTGTTTCATTACCACAGCACTAGCAATGGCATCTTTTCTTCAATCACTGCTCCCTGTGCTACTTTCTGTGTACACAAGGTTCCCTATTAAACACAAACTGAGGAAACGAAACTGAACAAAACTACTGTAGCCCACTAGCACGTACTTTAGAGCTGCTTCCTACTTTGTTGAAAATAAATTTATGATATAAACATTAGAACCAAAAATAAAGCTACTGAAGCAATCACAGTCTCTTTCAGTCTGTGCAGTGTGAAGTAGAGCAGTAAATTGCAGCGAGCAGACAGCACAGCTCTTAAAACTTGCCCAGCTTTTGCTCTGACAAAAGAGATCACTTTGGACCTCATCGTGCTCCCGTCGTTTAATTAACGGACTAATAAATTCCACTGCTGGCATATCTTCTACTTGTCTCTTCTCTTGAAAAACCCCAAACCCTCCCGCGGTTTGCACTCGGGCTGACCGCTACTTAGCAATAGTGCTGCGAGAGGTGTGCCTGTCACCAAAGGCAGGAGGCACTGGGAGCAGTCACCGCGGTCTCCCACCAACCTCGGACAATTTTCGGCACTTTTAATTCGCGGTTGGCAGCGCTCTTCCTTCCTCTGCCGCGGCCCTGCGGTGAGGCTGAGACCCACGGCCGGGACGGCTGAATAAACCTTTCAAAGGCTTTCGGCAGCCGCGTCCCGGCGCTCGGGCAGACGGGCGTGTGGGCGAGAACCTCTGCGGCCGCGGGGGCTCCACGGACCCTCCGCCGGACGGGTCCGCCCCGAGCCCCGCCGCTGCCCCGGCTCCCTCCCCGCCACCGTCCATTCCAGCCCCGCTGGCCCGGGTCGGGAGCTGCAAGCAGCGGCTGCCCTTCGTGCCGCAGGGCCGCCCCGAACCAGCCCCTGAAGGGAACAAGTCCCGAACCGAACCGGCTCTCCGGTCCCGCAGCAGGAGGGGCAGCGCCGGCAGCTGGGCCGGGGCGCCTCGCCTGCAGGGCAAAGGCGAAACAGGCACTTTCTCCTGCTCCTGACCTTTCTGCACCCGAGCTCCCCGCCCCGCCGCCCCCTGCTCCCCACCGTGCCCCCTCCGTCCCCGGGCCGTGCTCCGAGCGGGCCGGGCGCCGACACCTGCGCGCCGCTCCAAGCTCGGCTCCCCGGTGGGAAGCGAGACAGGCGGGACGGAGGGAAGACACCGCGGCCCGCCCGCCAGCACGGCCGCTGTCGCCGTCCGCAGCCACTCCCGCCCATGGAGGGGAGCGGCGGCCGATCCGGCCCGGGTCCCGGCGGGAGCTTACCCGGTGGGAGGCTTGCCGGCCCCGGGGCGCACAAGGGTCTCCATGGCCGGGCCCCCCTCGCCACTTCTCAGAGGACGGGTCGGTGCAAGACGCGATCCCGGCAGCGGCGAAGGTCGGAGGCGGGGGTACCGAGAGGGAGGGAAGAGAGGAGAGGAGTGAGAGCCGCCCTCGCCCCCTCCCTCGCCCCCACCTCCCCCGCTCTCCGCCCGCCGCCGGGCGGCACTGCCCGGGCCGCCGCCGCCCACGGCTGCCCAGCCCGGTTGCGGGCGGGGATGCGCTGCCGAGCCGGCCCCCGCCCGCCTTACCCGGCCGGCAGGGCAGCCACGCCGCGCCGCGGGCCGTGACACCCGGGCTGCCCGGCCAGACCGCAGCCGGGCACGGCGGGCCGGGAGTCAGGCGGCGGAGCTGCCGGCGCGGCGGGGCTCGGCTGGCCGCTGCCCGGGCAGCGCGGGGCTGCGGGGGCGCTGCGAGCCGGTTTCCATGTGACTGCCCGGCACAAACGCAAACACGGCGGCTGCCCCCGCGGGCACCGCCAGGGCCGCCCACGCCGCCCACGCCACGGCGTGGGAGAGGAGGGGATAGGGCTACAAGCGGGGGAGAGCAGCGCCAAATTCCCCCGCCGGCGCCAGCTCCCAGGATACTTCTCCGGCTCTTTTACCACGAACTTGGCAAACCCAGTGCTTGTCAGGCAACTGTGCCCGAGACTGAGCCCCGCGGGAGCAGAGGCTTTTCCTCAGCCTCACACCCTGCCCAGCCCCGGCTCTACCACCTACGGCCTGTTTCTCGTCACCTCTGTTCATACAGACATTGTTTCTTCTCTCGGAGGCGGCACAAACAAATTTTAAAATTTTTTAAATTACCAGCGGCTGTGGTCAGGGAGAGGGGCTGGAGGGCCGTGGCACAGCACGGCAAGGCAGGCTTCTCCCGGGGTTTGCTTCCTGCGGAAGGCAGCCCCACTCCCCGGGCGGTGCGGGGCGTACCGCAGCACAGTCTTCGTGGAAACGGGCATCGCGTTCAAATCTGTGTGCGCTGTTTCAGGAATATCCCCCCTCACGCCTTTTTCCCTGAATATCGACTGCTACACCTGTGTGCGAAGGCAGAACCAGGCTGGAGGCGGGGGAGTCTGGCTGGCACTACTGCTGTGTGTGTGCTCAGCCCGGCGCGCCCGGCGTTGGGCTGCCTGGCTTCTCCAGGTGTTTCAGGAGTTTCTCTGCTACTCTCCATTTGTGTCATCTTGCTTTCCCGGCTACGGTGGGAGGATGGCAGAGACAACAGACAGGTCAGGCCAGCAGCCAACACAGGGACCAGGAGCCAGGAGCAAGGACGCTGAGTGACGTTACAGTAAGAAACTCGAGTGAGGAAGTGAGCTACTGCCTTACTTGGCTTTTCACCTGGCTGCCTTGGTGATAGTCACACAGATTCTGCTTAATGGTCGGTCACCCCTTTCCCCACACCCTTCCATCCCTTCAGTTTTGGGCTTGTATTCCTGCATATTCTTCCCATCAGAAAGTGTCTTGCCTAGCTCAGTAACCACATAGAGTAAATGTAAGTAGCTTCTCTAGCTCCAAAAGTGAGAGTTTCTTCCTCAGCAAGACTTGGCAAATCTGGGTCAGAAGCTGCATGTGGCTGATGGCATTGTCATATGCAAGAAAACCCCATCCCAGTCAGATTGAAAATGTTTTGAAACATTCAGACATTGGATTAATTTGCAAGCAACAGAAGAGTGAAAGACCTGTTCACCTTTTCTTTACTACATGAGTGGAAGATCACTGTAAATGCTTGCCTTTTTCTACCAAGGCTTTTGCATTATGATCAAAATACCAGTGTCTGTGTATTAATCCCAGTGTATAACAGAACACTCCTTGTGCTGTAGTCATCCTTATCTTCTTGCACTTTGACAACCTGAAGTCTCCCCTTAGTTCCAATATCCTCAGCAGAGATTTAAGAATGCTGGTTTCCATTCCCTTCTTTCCAACCCCGAATGTGCAGATGGCCTATGGGAGGCAGCTGCCTGTCCTAGCTGTATGTAGAGAAACAAAAACACAAATTTGCAGAAGCAAAACATTGATATCTAATTTCCCTGTTACCATGGGTAGAAGTTGACTGAGTCACCACAGTTCAGTAATTACCTCGGTCATCTGAGCCACATGCTGCAGTAATGAGCCACATGCATGATCTTAATTTGCGCCTTTATGAAAATAAATAGGCTAGGCTGCATACTTTATTTTGAAAGTGGATTGGTTCAGTCACGGCATGCTGTCAGTTTCCATAGCTCCAGGAATGAATGGTCATCTATTAAATCACAAGAACTTGATTTCACAGCTCTGTTCATCATCTGTTCAGTAATTTTTCATCTCCTGTTTTTGCTCCAAAATCTTAATGAACTCTTCCCTATTCTGGAACACTTGCTAAAGCTGCATAGGCACGAAAACCTCTGCAGAAACACCCAAACCTTTTCACATCTACATCATTAGCAAACTACACCAATAGAACTTCCCTTGCCTCAGATGTAACTTCTACCCTTATATACCTGAGCAGGGGTGTAAGGTACAAAACATCAGACTGATATTTGCTTATTATCTTTCCTTCTTTTTTACAGAGCACATCAAAAGAGTGAAAGCCTATTAATTACCAAACTCATGATCTTGCATCTCCAGAGCACTAGTGGGGCCAATTGCCCATGTCCCCCATTCTTTAGTCACATATATCTGATGGAAAAGCTGAGTGAAGTGTGAGGAGTACACTGTGTAATGCAACGTTGGAATCTGTTTTTCTCTGGGCTGCTTGGTACCGCATGTCCCTCTTAAAAAGGGCAGAGGGGCTATTTCTAGTGTGCATTGTAATCCCTACAATCGAGGTGCTATTTGTTTAGGCAAAGGGCATTAGTTTGGAGAGGGGCTATTTGAGTATTTGCCAATGTCATAAAATGTCTGTGAGATTGTCATGTTCAGTGCTCCCAGGACTGCTTTCACCCTTTCCTGTTTCACCCATCTCTGTTTCAGTGGGCCTCTTCAATATATTTCCTAAGCAAATCAAGTCATTTGGATGACAAAATCCTTGCTGTAAAATAGTTTAGGCCTTTACAAATAAAAATCAATGATTCACCTGTACAATTTTGCATTTATGCCTTTGTACAATTTTCAAAACCTTATTCCTATTTTTCTTCACCTTCACTGCTAGTAGTATTACTGAATCAACCCTTTAAATCTACATTTTTCTTCTGCTAAAACTGGCCTGTAATATTTCAGGAATTTGAGTTTGTAGTATAAACGTAACTGAACACGTAAGGAATCTAGTAAGACAAGTCTAATACCAAAGAATTTGTTTATATAGCAAAAAGAGCTTAAAATTAGTTTAGCATTAGCTAACATGCACCAGATAACCAAGCCTTTTCTCTAGTCTTACACATATACTCTTTTTATGATTTAGCTGTTTGAGGACCATCCTAGAGTCAGAAACCAGGCTTGAGCCTAAAATCCAAAGCAAAAATAACCCCAAATTTACAGCAGGAAAAAATTGTGAATTGAAGTTAGTTATTGTGGTTAGGTTCAGTTAATAGCAAATGTTTTTAACCACATAAGTCTTTTTCCCATTTTAAGCAATCTAGAAATTGCAATTTAAGCATTAGTCCCTGTAAGAGAGTTGACTTACTGTACAACTGTAAAACTCCCGATTATGTAATTATAGCAATTGGAGTTGTGTAGCCTCAAGCTCACAAAACTCTTTTACGTTGCTATCCATAGTGGAAAGGGAAAAAAAGAGACAGGAAATTAGGGCCTGCTAGGCCTTTTCCTTAAGTCCCAGAGCACCTATTCCTCAGAAATTTGCTTTGGGAGTTGGCCATACATGTCCTATTGTTTTAGTTAAGAATATCACTACTGAGAGCAAGTGATATGCTTTTTAGAGGAATGAGTCAAAATAACAAATAAAAACCTTTACTAGTTCTGAACAAATATCATGTCATTGCTGGCCCATAACAGCCCAACATGTTATCAAATACCACTGAAGAGGCTGAATTTGCTTCAGAAAGGCACTGTGGCTTGATGAGTGAGGCAGTCAAGGGGAAACAAGGAACAAGGGTGCTTGGATCTGCCCTTAGTCACATAGCAAATTGCCAACAAGTTTCTGCATCATCTTTTGTGCTTCTTGCTTGTCTTGTGTAGTGCTGAGAAGCCTCCTTTGAGACTCAGTGCCAAATGCCCTTGCACAGCATCTGCAAGAAAGTAAAGACAGTTCCTGCCCTGGACAACCTGGGGGGTTTTGGAATAGCGATTTTGGTTTTTTTCATAATTTTGGAGACTTATGTGTAAAACGTCTGTGATGTCAATGGAGGATCACAAAGAAAGAACCAAAAAGACACTAATCTTATGAAAACATGACAAGCCATCTGAAAAAGCATGTGGATATAGATACAGGTTTATGTAGTTTTGCTGAGATAGTTCGTGCTATTTCTGAATTACCAGGTAATTTTCTTCTGTATATGTAGAAAAACTGAAGCTTGTCCTTTGTCTTGCTACCTCTCAAACCATTCTGTTTTGAAAAACAGATCCCTTCAGAGATTTTTTCCTTATATCTCCCAAAACTTACTGAAGTCAGTCAAGAGTTTAGTGGGTTTTTGGCATTAAGACCTAGAAAAAAGTTTTGTGAATGTGGTGTAGAAAACAAGAGACTCTTGCCCACCCCCTGCATGGAAGAGGCTGCTGAAGAAACCTCTGCTTGACTGTTCACTCCTGCCTTAAAGCTGTGGTGTGATCTGGAAAGTGGTGGAGACAGGGATGGAGCAGTATTGCAGAGGAAAGGGTGTGTGATGCAGTCCTGGCTCAGCGCCAACAATTAGGAGCTGCAGGGCAGATTGAGCACCATCATGCCATGCAAAAATACTCTGGAAAGGGAGGGTCCTTTTGCCTAGGAGAGTATTTCAGAGCATGTGTGCAGGGCGGGGAACGTGATGTACATTAAAAGAGATGGGGAAATGGTATAAACCCACGACATGAATAGAGCAAGAGGAATTTCCGTGAACAGCACAGCCATCAGGACATTAAAACTGGGTTATTTTAGATGTGGCTAAAAGTGGACACAGCAGACAACCACATAACCCAGACTGAAGCCGATATCTATAATACACTGACACAGTCTTGAGAGTAAGAACTGTAGAACTTTGGGGATTTTGTTTTAAAGATCAGGTGTTGATTAAATGCTTATTCTTCTGTGCTTTCTATTTTTTCCCCCGACATTTGTTTTCCCTACCATTTTGTTCTATGTTTTGGGCAAGTAGCCTTCAAATTCCTCTCTTTTCTACTATTTCTCTTATGTGAACTTCTTTCAAGATTTGAAACCTGAGGCTTATTCTACATTTGAACCAACATTAATGAAAATATATTTACTGGGACAGACCCAGTGGGCCAAAGCTCATGGTCTTGGGCCCAGCTGTGGTGAGAACCTTCCTAGGCAACATGATAATATGAGATGCTTCCCAAAATTAATAGTTGCATGATTCATACTCATCTGAACAGTGAGAACATACTTCTCTGAACAGTGTCAGAGAAGGCAATAGTACTACCCAGAGAAAATCCAAAATCAATTTTCGAGACCATGTCGTATTATATGACTGGAAAAAGCCTTTGGGAAATCTTGGCTACCTAACAAAACAAATTTGAATCAAAACACTAGCTAATTTATGTACAATTATCTTCATTGTACTGAGCTGGGTAATCCTTCTTGGCGTGCCGGTCAGAGTGACCCAGCTACAGCCATTCCTCTCTGGGAGGGTTTTGCTCTTTGTTTGCCATGCCAGAGAGAATCTGAGGTTATGCAAGCAGCATTTCAGAGATGCAGCTCATCTCCTCACAGATGAGAGCGCCACTAAAATTTACTTTATCCTTACCTCTTTCTGTAATGCAAGTAATTTGTACTCTTAGAATTACCCACTCTTTCAGAATTTTTGTGAAGCAGAAGTAAAAGTCGTTGGCCCTCCAGCCCAGCAGAACTACCAGAAAGGGAAGCCTAATGAGCCTTCTACGTAAATAACTTCCCATGGATCTGAAACAGTTAGTTCATTTAGAAGTGGCATGAAGTTGTAGCACATCACTTAATGATGCTTTTGCAGTTAGTGGCGTACAGACAGGCCAAGCTTTTGTAGACTCGGGTAGGGCTGACAAGAAGACTGCAGAAGGGATGCTCTGTGCATGGTCTAGTGACACAATAAAACAGAAAGCTCCTCTCTGTAAGCTGTGGATGTGGCACATTCCCAGTGTTTCCTGTGCAGCACACTGTGTACACAACATCACGTGTTCACCCCTGCAAGCAGCCTGCACCCCTCCCATGCATCACACCCAGCTCTCCAGCCAGCAGCATGGTTGGAGCTGGGAGTGATGGCAGTGAGGAGCCCCTGCTGCCTTTGAAACCCTGAGTGTCAGGTGGGGCTTCAGCTACTAACTCCTGTAGTCATTCTTGGAGTGAGTTAGTGCCAAATGCCTTTAGAAAACAATTCTCATGAACCATATCTGTAGTGAATACTCAATACCAGGGTTTCTATTTTAAGGTCATTTCTATTTTGATATAAAAAAATATAGTCATGCTATAATCTGAAGAATTATGTATACTCACAGTCCTCTATATAAATATTTAACATTGTATGAGAGAAGCTTTTTTAACATTGTCCACAACTACCTTTTAGCTCACAGACTGGGTTAAACTTCTACTACATTTAATTTTTTTTTCAGGACAGTAATTCCCTGAAATTTAGAAGTTTTCCATGGTTAGGAGGTAGTGGTATCTCCAGGTTTCATTTTCAAGTTTCAGGATGGATAAATTACGGCATAGATTTTATAGAATTTCATAGTTACATACGTAATTCTCATTTCACAATTGCATCCTCTAACGCACCTTTCAGTTAATTCTGATTGATAGCAACAAAAATGAAACCAGGTTTTGGTTCTGCATTTAACTCAAAACTATTTAATATGCTACAGATAAAGACCAATACATACATAGCAAAGATACAAAAGTAGCAGGCTTGGTGCTGCTGCTGTTTCTATTGAGTTACCTAATTTGTGATTGCCTTAGTTCAACAACTCAAAGCACACAAATATATAAAAGAAAGCTCACCAATATTATATCACATCGCCATATTCCTTAATTCTTTAGGGAAAAAAAAGATCCTTTGACATATAATCTCTACAATTCTCCATAAATTGAACAGAACTTGAATAGCTATGTGCTGTTAAATTACTACGTGCACTCCCAAAGGCCTACCTTCTACTCATCCCTACCCCAAATAGAGGCCTCATGAACCTGCTGAAATCACTGAATTGTATTAATATGAGACTCGTAGCCCTGAAAGAATGAGACTTAAGAGATGCTATTGTCTGAAGAAGGCAGATGAAGTCTGACATACATAAAGCCTTATATATAATTCAGACTTTGTTTACAAGTATGAGGGGGTAGATGAGAAAACAACTTACCTCCTTACCTTGAGGAATTCTCTGTGAGCTTATTTAGATTAACATCATGTACAATAAAATTTTTCTAGTCACCATCATGCCATGGTACGATCAGTGGTGTGAGGGATGACTTTCCCATCACCTGACCCCTGAGCCCGGCAAAGTCTTCTTAACTCTTGCATTGTAGATTTTGTAAACTTTACACCTTAATAAGTGACAAAACAGTAATACTTTTCTTTTTGCTAACATACCTTGAGACCAATCCTGCTGCTTATGTCTTTTTCCAGGAGATTGGGGTTAGCTAGGTATGGCTAAAGAAGAGGAAGGGGGTGTCTTCCAAAGATGTCTGGTGGTACAAATCCAGGAGATCTTGGTCTGAGATGAAGTACACAGTTGTTTCACCGCAGTATCAGTGAACTGATGTGCTCACGTAGCAACAAGACAGGGTAGAGCTTCTCTTTTTATGAAGGGTTGCGGTCACCTTCCTCACCCTGCTCCTGTGAGCAATATGCAGAATTAGAAACCAGAAAAACTATCCTTGAATTATCCAGGAAGGGATTGGAGAATCAAAGAGGGATGGCAGAAGTATGGATTATCTGAACAGCATCACTGTAATGATCCAAAACCAACTGTTATTGAGGGGTTTTCTACTTATTCCAATTAAATTTACCAAATCTTTCATATGACTTGGAAGCACAGGCAGTAATGACTGTCTATTCTACACAATTTTTCTTCTCTCATTTGTTTCCCTCTTTCTTTTGAATGTGAAGTTAATCATGTCTTAATCCTACCTCTGGTCGGTTGTACTGGTGCTATGTGAGTCTTCCTAAGAGTCTGCTGTTTACTGTCCCCTAAAAGACAACATGAAGGTCAAAAGTCAGCCACATTCTTTAAACACCCTTTAAACACCCTGTGCCTGACATGGTGTGGTTGATGAACCTTTGGAACCTTTTTATTTCTCTGTCTTCTCCTGGCTTGCCAGCTCTCCTCACACGGCAATCTAAGTCTAGGGGAGTGGTAAAAATCGTTGCATAATTAAAATGAAACAACATTCCCATTTCTTCAAGTGAGTCATCTGCAGGTATCCAGAAAATGTACAGCATGAGAATTACCTCAGGTTCAAGGCATTAAGAAAACAAAAGTAGCTTGTTAGATGTCCTTAGGAAAAATAAATGTGGAGCACCTCTAACTTAGAGAGAATGCTTTCTTGCTGTTCACAGTTGCAAACTAGGAAAATATCAAGACTTCCCGTGAATTTGCTACACTGGGCGGTGCACTGCTCTGTGGCTTCAGGGACTGCCCAGAAAACAAACTGTGATGACAAGATCTATGCTTGGTTCCTCCTCTGCCCTCATGGCAAGAGCCCTGCTGGCAGCAGTTGGTGTCTGGATCAGTACTTGCTTGCTGCCCAGCCTGTTGGCACAGTTTACCTTTCCAGCAGTGGGCTGCGAGCCAGAGCCCCACCTTTTCTCCACCTTCTACTCTCTCAGCAGAGGTGGATGACAAGGGAGGAAAACAATAATCCCACAGAGACTCATCTTTTCTCTATCGCAGAAAGGCCTTAGTGGTCATGAAAGGTCTAGGATAAAGACCACAAACTCTTCAGTAAATAGGCACATGTCCATAGAAATTTGAAAGAATAGATTGGTTTTATACTTGTTCATAATCTGATGCAATATTAAAGGAACCCACAGATTTACATGCAATTTTTTCTTTTACTAGGTGACAAATGAAGGTTTAAATCCTCTTGAAATGCATGAGACTAGCACCTGCAATAATTGTGGAAGTGCTTTCACAGCACTGGCCTGTTTTAAGCCTGTCACAAAAGCCGTATTCACTTCCTTGACCTTAACTTCCTTGTACTGAACCAAAATGCACATGGAAATCTTTGCAAACTTTCACTGATAATGCATTTTGAAACCTGTCTACAGCTTACATGGGAAAACGAAAAGTCAGAGAGTGACATTTTAATTGTTCATTGTGTACTTTGTATTTGATGTGCTGTATCACCCCAATGGTTCATAGAATCACAGAATATGCTGAATTGGTAGGGACCCACAAGGACCATCAAGTCAAACTCCTGGCTCTGCACTGGACATGCAGAATCACATCATGTGTCTGAGAGCATTGTCCAAACACTTCTTGAACTTGAAGGAAGTGTCTGCTTGAGTCAGACTGTGTGTGCACACAAGAGTAACCAGCTGCAAGTCTTGCATCAACCTCTGCAGCCTAAGTCATTGCTTGCATGAAGATTTCTCAGGGTGCTTGGTGTGAGCAGCCCCTGCTTGTTTTTGTCCTTGCACGTGCAGAAGATACCCTTGTGTCCCACTCTGATGTGGGAACAGGGTGGGCTCCCACCTGCAGACACTTGGGCAAACCACAGACAGGAGGCTTCCCCACCGCACCCTCGGCTCATGGCCACTGAAACCACCTCTGTTGGGTTGCCCAATCCCAGCTGAACTATTGCCAAACTCACAGCACATCTTAAACAACAGGTAGATCTCCCTTGCATAGTCACCCCTGTGCTGGTATAACCTTCCCCTTCTTGGAGATTTCAGTGTCATAACATAAGAGAATATTTATGCTGCTTGAAAAGTGGCATAACCTTTTGGGAAAGAGTGGTGTGGGCAAGAGTGACACTGAAAATCCACAGTACTTTGCTACCATGTTTTCAATTTTTAGGTGATTCCCTATAAAATTACAAAGTACGATTCATTTATACATTACGATTGCATTTCCATGCTGCTAATACAGATCTTGATAATTACATTTGTTACCCTACTCTTTTATGAATTCCTCACTCCTTCCTGATAGATGAGCACTAAGAATGGCTAAACCTGGAATTTTCAGATAGATGTAACGTAGACTGTAAAATACATTTATCCATATATATATATGATTGTATGATTGTAGAGTTTTGTTTCCTTTGTGGTAGGGTTTTGTGTTTTGGGGTTTTATTTCTGCATACTGACTTACTTGGAAGCTCCAGATGCCTGTGGCTTCTTTTGAGACCCCACCAGGAGAATGGCATCCAACTCCAAGGCCTCACCAAAAAAAAAAGCCATGGAACTGTTGGAATGGGTCCAGGGCAGAGCCACAAAAAATCATCTGAGAGCTGCAACACCTCCCTTATGAAGAAAGGCGGAGAGAATTTGTGTTGTTCAGCCTGGAGAAGTGAAAGTTCCTGCAACCGTTCAATACTTAAAGGGTGGATATAAGAAAGATGAGGACAGACTTTTTACCACGGCCATGTAGTGATAAAAGAAAAGGGTAACAGTTTGAACTTCAAGGGAGTAGATTTAGATCGGATGTAAGGAGGAAATTCTTTACAATGACAGTGGTCAGAGGGTGGAACAGGTTGCCCAGAGAAATGGTGGATGCCTCATCACTGGGAATATTCAAAGTTAGATTGAATGGGGGAAGAGTAACCTGGTTTAGTTAAAAATGTCCTTGCCAATGCCATGGGGGTTGGACTATAGATGACCTTTAAAGGCCCTTCCCAACCCAAATTGCTCGTTGATTCTTGAGTGCCCAAGTGAGGATTCAGGTATTTGTGTTAATGGACTCAAGTGAGAATATAGGATTCATCGCTGGAAAACTATGAATATTTGAGGTCAACTGATAATGAAACTCCAGGATTCAGAACCCTTGTTCCTAAATGGAGTTTTTTTGAAGGGAAACAGAATCCAGCAGCCAAGCCAACAAAATAGATAGTAACTCATCCCTAGTTTAATTTTTACTGTAGAAGCTCAAAATTAAATCAGTGGTTCCACAGTGGTCCAACAATATGATGAGAAAACACACTGTGAAAAGCTCAGGGAAGGAAATTTTAATGAGCATGATTTCTTCAACAGTCTTGTGACAATCTATTACAAGAAAATGATCAATGAAAGTATTGATAACACTTCAGTTATTGGATTAAGACTTGGAAAAAACTAATGATTAAGAAAAGGAAGAGAGCAATCAGCAGGAAAACAAACCCAAAACAAACCAACAAAAATTCCCCAAGGTCTTATTGCAAAATTAGGGCTTTTAAATGTTTGTATCCAGCATCTCTCCACTGGGAGGTCTCTGTCACTGCTCCCTGGGGACTTCAGGCTGATAGTCCCAATATGCATCTGTGGGAGGAGGAGCCAACCCCTTTCCTGAGGTGGCAAAATAGTGTGTTACTACCTCCTGGAAAAGAGAACAGACTGGCTTTATTTTAATCATGATGTCTGCTTTTGTAATCCCTCTGTGCTCTAAGCAAAGCCAAACAGCTTTTACTTTTTCCTTAAAATGGGAATGAAATGCGTGGGCATGAAGGGGATGCTCTGAGGAGGTGGATGATGAAAGATTCTGCTAACATCATCATAAAAGCGAAGATGCAGCAGGAAGCTGAAAGGACACCCTGGATAGATTTGTTATCAGGGCTTCCAGTTTTGATGAGAGAGAAGTACAAAAACAAGACAAAGGATTTTGATTTTCTGAGCTCATGGATGTTCTGAAAAGCTGAAGAGGTCAGGTTGAACACACCAGCAGCAGGACAATGATTTCAGCCACTTGTGAAGGACTTGTATTTTTGTCTCTTGTATTCCCAGGTATCCTATGTTAAAAAAAAAAAAAAAAAAAAAAAAAAAAAAAAAAAAGAGACACTCAGGCAGCAGAATGATCTCCAACTCGGTCTCTTTGAGCCCTTAACCTGGTGGCTTGCCCCAAAAATTTAAGAGCAACCTTACCGCTAGACACCTCTGGACCCCACCAGAGGAGATTCTTTTTCCCGCCAGAGGGGTGAGAGGGAGGTAAACAGAACACCCCAACAGACGTGCCCTGAACATTTCTTTTGTACACTGTGTTACTATCCTTGAGAAGCATTGCTGAGAAATGGAGTTTAAAAACTGGGGAAAAGTTTGCAGCTATAAAAATGATATTTATAGTCTTCAAATTTACTTGAAGCTTTGTGAAATGTACACAGCTTAGGCTGTCTCAGTCTAAGGCAACTGCTAATGTTGTGCTTTGAGTGGAAGATTAGTGGTCATGCTTAGGCAGCTTGGGCAGGGGGGGTCACAAGATTTTGTGCTGCAGACTGTATTTGCATAGGAGGGAGAAAAAAGCACTTCCCTGCCTCCTTGAAGATCCATGTCCAGATCCTCGTTTGGTTCAGTTCAGCCAGCTGGCTGTGGGTAGTTCTGAGCATTAAAGCACCACAAGTCCAGCAGCCACAGGAGTCACACTGGTGGCTGTGCCAGGTTAGGAGCAGCCGGCCAAGAGCAAAGGGCTCTCAGCAGAGCTGCCAAGGCCCATGAATGAAGGTGGAGAAGCCAGAGGCACAACTATCAGGGAGCCAAGCACCTACCAGAGGATTGCTTCACACACTGTTTATTGTCCAACAAATCTTAGCTTTCACTTACTGCAGATGATGGGAAAAAGTCTACCCTGGGAATTACTTTAGAGGGGAAAAAAAAAACAAAAAACCAAACTATGAGCTGTTATAGTTAAAGAATAACTGTAACAGTCAATTACTATCACTGTTTATCTACCTGGTCAGATTTTTGTTCTCTCTTTCCAAAATAAAAAAAACCCCAAGAAAATATTTTTGGACTGTTTGGTTCATGTCTGCCTGTTACTTATGCCTCTGCTTTTGAAATACTACAGTTCAGTGTAATTTTTCCAGTTGTCCAGGTGTGGCCTCAAGTCACCACATTTGGAGCAACTCCCTTCAGTTTGAACCCAGACCTTATTGCTGCCAGTCACGTCCTGGCAGGAGGGTCACTTTGGAACAACAGCAGCAGTGTTTCAATGAAATGACTAAACTTTTCTTTTTCCAGAGGATCCCTGCTACCACTGGTATGTAGGATGGAGAATATGAAGTCTGAGGATGTACTAAAGCAGTGTAGTCTATCTCATTAGTTTGAAAATGAAGCAAACAAAGAGATTGTAGCAAGAAAAAAAGACAGTGTATTAAAATAACAAAATGCCATCCCAGACTGAACAGACTCCTTGTCTCTGAGCAATTATGAATAATGCTGGGTACATGGGATGAAACTTAATTTAGACTGCAATTTCATAGTCACTTCAAGCTAATCTAAATTGGCACAGATTATGAATGGAGGAATCTCGCCTGCCTGTCTGTCCGCAGCAAAGCTATTCCCTCTTTTTTCCCCTTTTCCCACCCCTTCACACACAGAGCAGCTTTATTTGTCTCTGTGTGGCATGGAGTGGGGCAGGCGGCTTTCCCAGAGGGACAACCCTGCTGCTCCCAAACACACTTTCAGCCTCCCCATGCCCCCATCCAAGTTACAGCCGTCCTGACTACAACAGGGAAAACTGCATGAATGATGGGGAAAGCTTTTGCTAAACCAAATAGGTTTCCTGGTTTGGGGTGGGGTGGGAGGGTGGTGCAATGATGTGTTTGAGCTGTGATGACAGTACAGTGACATACCTCGAGTACTGTGAAACAGGGTAGCAATCAAGATACATGGACTTGAAATGCCCGAGAGCAGGCACTAATTCCAGCATTTGCTACCTTAACACTGTTTTATATTACTGCTGTGTAACATATTAACTTCTAGAGGTCACAGCCCATCAGCCCTGATCCGCTGGTGACTTGTCCAGGTAAATACAGGCAAGCAAAATCCTGTTTATTCTAGTCATGGAGGTAAAAAATGCTCTTTTCCCCTATATATCTTTTTTTTTTAAATTGTTTTCCCCATTAAGATATAAACACCCTTCTATCCCTGCTTGTCTTTGAATACTCTAATGAGATGTTTGCATCAATTAATACTTTGGAGTTGTTAATCCTATGTCAGGGAGCCCAAGCTGAACTCAACAAACATAGCCACAGTGCGTGCCTTTGTGTGTACACCTAATTCTGCTTTTCCTGAAGTGCAACCTCAATGCCACAGCTGAACATCTATGCTTGTTTAAAGCTAATTACACAAAACAAAATACAACTCAAATGCAGCACCCTCATTTGGAATTCTTAAAAACAAATTACAAACAGGGGAGCAATGAACAAAAGGTCCCCTGGAATAATTTCTGAGGTCATGTGTTCATATTGCAGGAAGCTGTTTCTTTCCTTCGTTAGAGGAGTTGAAAAACTGTTAGTCACTCAGGTGCAAACTTTTTTGAGATCTGCTCTTCACCACCAAAGATATGCCAAGGGTTCTCATATAAACAAGGACTGCTTACAGACACCTTCTCAGCAGTGGCACTCTACTGTTAAACATTAATTCTTATGTGTATGTATGTTGTGCAATGTTTACACGTGCTACTGGGCTCTGTTAGCAATTTGAAAGGACACTTTCACCAATTTAGGAGCAAAGCACAGGTTCAGGAGAGTTTCCTACACAAAATATAGGATATATTATATATACTATATATATAGGACTATAAATACCTTAATGAGTAAGCAATTTTTATTGGTTTTATTTATTTATTTAGTAATAGAGCCCTGAGGTTTGTTTTATAGCCAGTGAATATTTAAAAAGAGAGCAAAAAATACCTTCACAGTTGGTCCTACCTGGTATATTTGCATTCTGCCAGTGGAAGAGCACAGACACACAAGTGGTAAAAGTGAGTTGGCATAAAAGGCTAGGGAAATAATGTCGAGATTTGGGATCATTTCTGGGGAGACAAACAAGCAAGCGTGCTATTTTTTACTACACCATTCCTGTGGAGAGCAGCAGAGGTGCGACTTCTCTGCTCCACCTGTTGGTGGAGAAGAAAAAGGAAAATTCTGCAGAGAGAACAGCGAGAGAGCACCCGTTTGCCAGGGAGTCTGCAGCAACAGTCAGAATTTCACAGAGTTTTCTCTGTGTCTTAGACGATAAGGAAGTGAATGAGAAACTCCAAAAGAGACTCACAGAGGGAAAAAAGAGGATTTACCTGCTTGTCAGCAGGCAATTCTGCCTGGCCTACAGTGATAATTTGGAAGAGATGCTTGAACAAATGCACGTCACCGTACACACCAAACACAGTTTGTGGGTGGAGGCTTTTTTGGGGTGGGGGTGATTTTGCAGTTTGATCAAGCTATGTTACTTTAGAGTGTTTTCATAGAATCATAAAATAGTTTGGGTTGAAAATGTCCTTTGAAAGTCATCTGATCCAACCTGTCTGCAATGAGCACAGACATTTTAACTAGACCAGGTTGCACAGAGCCCCATCCAGCCTGGCCTTGAATGTGTCCAGGGATGGGGCATCTATCACTGCTCTTGGCATCCAATTCCAGTGTTTCACTGCTGTCATTATAAAACCCATTAGCTGTGAAATGAGCCCACCAGACTGTCAGCAGGGTACAACATCCTCTAGCAGCTGC
Source organism: Eopsaltria australis (assembly GCA_034509425.1). Classification (NCBI taxonomy): domain Eukaryota; kingdom Metazoa; phylum Chordata; class Aves; order Passeriformes; family Petroicidae; genus Eopsaltria; species Eopsaltria australis. Next base: position 5,347,279 of record JAVTVJ010000072.1, read on the forward strand.
AAGGACTTACTGCTTTCTGTTGTATGGTATGTTCTGCTTTTTGCTTACCTGAGGTTGTAACCACTAAGAAAAACTTCCAATTTGCTGTTTTTGGCTATTTGTCAGTGTAATCCTGGGTTGCTCTGTTCACTATCTAGAGGCTTTCAGGAAAAATAGTGTTATCTGTCAGGAAGTATTACATCTGGTATCTTTACCTCTTGGTGAAAGGTCTAATTTGTTATTTCCCAGGATAATGGGGATACACTTAGATCTTGCCTGTGGGAAAACTAGTCAGTGACCATGAGAAAGCACACATACACATAGACTGCAGAAATGACAACATGTGTTAAAACACTCATGTAAGGAGACTCAGACTGACCCTAGTAGGCAGAGGTATCTAGAATGTGCACTTGGAGTATCTCATTCAGTGAAGGACAGCACACAGAGCAGAGAGTTCAACATGTGTCCTGAAGTCAGAGCTGGTCTGTATTTTTAGACTCTAAGTCACTGTGTGGCTGTACAATGGTGTCATTTCAGTTAAGAGAATGATTTCTCACTGGGGACATTTTTCAAAATGCCCATGATAAGGATAAATCACCTACCTACATCTAAAGTCAGGAAAAATTCCTCTGGGAGTCACAGTGACTCAGGAACGGCCGAGCTCTGCCAAACTGGAACAAGTTCAAAGGGAGCACTGCCTATGATCAATTCATTACATAAACCTCAGATAAGGGAGTGGCAAGAAACTTTCCTGCCACCAACCATGAAAACAGTTAAAGGGAAACAATCCATGGGTTTTAACAATCTACTCAGTCTTGGTAGTGTAAGAGCCCCAATGAGTCTGGTAGTAAACACAGAAGAAATAAAAACCAGAGTAAGCTGCTGTTCTGAGCTATAATGCCATTTTTTTCTTATTTCTCCAGGCACAGACAGCAGCTGCAGTTAAGTAGATAGCCTTAGGAAATAGCCTCTTAATACAAGAAAGCAGGAGAAAAGTCATTTTATTTCCTCACATTCTTTTTGCAGGCTCTGTTGCTCAAGTTACAAAATTCCTATGAAATGTAGCAATAAAAACTACGCTGTGTAGCAAGGGCCTAAAGAAGTTAAAAAAAAACCAAACCAAAACTAGATCATATAGCAAGTCCTACAAGGCTTCCATGAACCGCTGAGTTTCTTTGTGCATCAAACTAGTGGGCACACATGGAGAATCTACTGCCTCAGGGCTGGTAGAGCCTCTGAGCACAGGTCTCAGCAGAAACTAAGTGCAAAACAAAATTTGAAGCTGTGTCTCATACTAAATCTGTTATAATTCAGTACTTGGTCATGTGTACATGGTGATGTAAGTGACCAGGACCCGCACACAGTTACTCTGCATGCTGTGCTAGAAAAAATCTAAAATTCATGTGGGAGAAGAAAAGAGCTTATGGTCATGGTTTAAGTACAACCCTTGTAACACTTCAGCATGTCCTGGAGAATGCCTGGTTGGAGTAATTAGCAGAAAGCATTTATTTGTTCAAATGAGTTCACATTTTGGCAAGGTTTTATAGACCACATACCAAAGGGCTCTGAGAAATTTTTCAACAGCCATGAGAAACAAACACGAGAAAAAAGCAAGGTAACACCTGTCCTGGTCAATGCATGAAGGGAATATAAAGAGAAAAAAAATCTTAAAAAATGCTTAAGTGGGTGTTTTCATAAAACCCTTACTTATGCCTCTGCTCTTGAAATACTAGAGACCAAAACTTCCTGAGGATTTAGTGGGAACTTCTAGGATTCATCCAGAATTAAACTATGGAAAGCTAGTGAAAGGCAATTTGACAACATCCCCAAAATCTTAAACCTTCCAGGGAGAAACTTTACCCTATTTTAGGCATTCATAAAAGAGGTTGGATGGGAGCCATTTCTCCCTCCAAGACTGTCATTTTTCATGGCAAGAACAATTAAGTACATTTTGCTCCATTTTCTCTAGGGACTGGGTTGTTGCAGAAAGCAACACACCCAGCTCTGGGCAGGAGACCTCTCCAGGACAAAGGCTGTGCCCAGCAGCTTCCCAAGAGGCCAAGGCGGCACCACATGAAATCCAGGGCTGTCCTGTTGAGCAACTCAGTAAAAGGAGAATGCGAACTTTTATAACTTTTTGCATAAAACTTAAGTCTTACAGGTATTTCTTCTCTCATAGGAAAATGCCTTTTATTACTTGAATTCAAGTACTTTTCTCATGTGTTTCATGAGATGCATGTTTTGCTGAACTGCATAAGAAATCCCACCCTAAGGCAGACCCACTTGCACAGGGAACATCCAGTTCCATTCAGTGTCTGCGCTGGGAAAAATATACTGACCTCATACAGGGGGAAAAGAAATTTTGTGTGCAAACAGAACCTGAATAGGTTCTTCCTAGAGAGGTTGGATGAGGAATCTGAATAACCAGCAAAACATTTCCTCATGGACAAAATGTGTTCTGTATGTGGGAAATGACCCAAGAATTTCCCATATTATCATATTTTTCATCATCCATGTTAACATGTCTTTCCAATCCCCTATTGCCATCACATCAGGGGTCAGAAGTGGCACTTAAATTGCAAAACATATTAAATCTTTCTCATAAATCTCAATTAGGTACAAAATACTTCAAAAACCAAAAACCATGGTTCCTCTCTGAAGGATAAGTTAGACTAGAAGATTATAAGAGTCTCAGATGCCCTAGAAATAATTAATCTGGCAATGTCTTTATTTTGTGTTTGCAATTCCTTCACAGCCAGGTTCAGGCCGGGACAACAGACAGGGCTTAGCCTGACGTAGAAGAATTCTCCATTTAAATGCTCTAAGTCAGATCAACAACACCCTAAAGACCCAAGCAAACAAAAAATTCTCCAAACATACTAAAAACCAACCAACGAACCAAACAAAACCCTCAAGCCCCAAAATTTTGTCAGAACATTAGCTCCAACTGAAAATCCACCTACAATGAGCATCTGGGAAAGTAAGATCAGAATGAAAGCTAAAAAGATAATTTCAGATGCCTTAATAAATTTTCAGCTAGATAATGTTTCATTTGTTTTTAATTGAAGTTTATAGACTTTATGGCTGCATGATTTTTCTTAAAGTGAAGGAATAAGTAGAGAGGAGGAAATTTAGCAGCACCATAATTAACTACTTAGGGCAAATCCTCCCGTCAGATTCATGAGACAGATTTCAGATAAGCAGCTCAAATGAAGGATTATCTTGCGAGCAATGCGGAAATGTTGATCAGCTTGATATTTCCATTCTGCAGACAAGAGTTCATGCTGCTGCTCACTATTTTCTGCAAGGAGGTAAATCTCCACAAAGGTGGCAGGTCTGATCCAGAGGGGATTTTGTTTTTAAAACCCCTGCATATGACCATCTTGTAGTTGTCTGTTTTCTGGCAGAAATGAGATCTGAATTTAAATGCTGCTCAGCTGCCCCCTTTGAGGAGGGTTATCAGGCAGATGGATGCCCTGATGGATGGATTGGAGCACATTGCATATGTGCCAATACAGTGTCTTTAGACAAACATTAGCACTTGAGAGCTTCACAGAATACTCAAGCATCCTGAAAATATTAAATTTAATTGAAAATATAATCTCCTATGACTGATAACTTTCTGAGCATATGTTTCATGGCATTTAAAAATAAATGGAGCCCATTTAGATAGGAGATTTAAATTTCAAGGAAAAATGTCCTGTCCATCACGAGAAATACGCTGAAAAAAACCTGCACAAAATTTAATCTGGAGCCTTGTCATAACAGTCTTGCACACACCAGTCTTGTATGGTGTCTGGGCAACCAATGCAGCTGTAGAAGTGAGATTCTTGCCTTTTACCATGCACTTTCGCCTCATTTTGCCTCATTCAAAAGCTGCAGAGATGGCTAGAACAAATTTCTTATTTCAATTTTAAGATCTAAAAGCTGTTTGCTGGATGTGGCTCAAGGGTCTATATATCTTCCTTCTCTATGTAGTAGAAAAAGACATACACACATTTCAGTAATTTATGCTTTGAAAAAGAAATAGAGGACCAGAAGCAAATAGAGGGAAAAAAACAAAGATAATACAAAATGTTTAGCATTGCTGTACTCACAGAAGTAGTACCAATCTCTTAGGGTTTGTTATTTGAACATGGATTGCATATTTGACACAGTATAAATAAGACATTTTATATGTCCAGTGGATATACTTCCATATCCATTGTTTGACTTATGCAAGCAAGTTACGTGTTTTGCCCCCTGGCAAAATAAAACATTATCCATTACGAGAAAAGAAAAGGTGCTTTGGCCATGCCACATGATTTCCCCATGTCTTAGGTGTCCACAAGATAAGTAGCCTTCTTTTATAGTAGGCATCAGAATTCTTTAGAGAGGCAGCTGTTCATTTAAAGTATATTAAAATGCATTTCTTTACATTTTCTAGTAAGTAGAGTGAATCTGTTAAAACATTAAAAAAAATCAGTTTGAAACTTGGAACCTAGCCCTCTCCCATCCTTATTCAGATAAAATACCACCTCAAAATCCCCCAAACAAAAATAATTTTTGCTGAATGCATGCCTAAACAGATAAGCCTCACAGTAAGATTTCCAACAAATACTCAGGAGTCTTGTGTATCAAATTCCCATCAACTGAAAAAAATCCCCCTTTCTTTCCAAGAGTATTGAGATAAGATCATGTGCAGACATCACATCACACTCTGCTCATGTCTGTGTATTTAGCTCTGAAGTACTCATATTATTATTGAAATTATTCATCCTTGGGTTCATAGGCATGTTAAATGAGTCCAAGAGTTATGCTCTCTTGGCAACTGCCATTTTTCCTTGAGTTTTTCTCTATACAAGCAAACCCTTAAGACTGAACTCAAGAACATCAATAGGGCACTGCCCTAGTGAGCAGGGAGGATGCCCATACTGTCAGGATAGAATCACTTCAAGCCCTACAACTCAAACCCAGCATTATCATCTCTATTCAGGCAGCTGCTGCCTGTCAAGGAGAAGCAGCTTCCTGTGCTTATAGACAATAAGACAACTGTCTTTTTTATTCTAGTAGGGAAACCCATACTGGGGAAAACAGTGAAATAACATAAAAAATCCAGTAAGCTCTCTATAACACGCTCACAGAAACAGTGATCACTTGTATGCCTCTAGGCGTATGACCACTTACTCTACATACAAATCACATGTACAGGTAAACTGTTGGTCAGCTGTCAGACACCAGGGTGGGATCATTTGGATTATCACCCTAAACCTTGTTTTCAGTGGTTAATTACAGATTCCCAGAGTGGCATGGGTTGGAAAGTGTCTAAAAGATCGTTTGTAGTCCAACCCCTCTGCCATGTGCAGGGTCACTTTTCATTAGACCAAGTTACTCAAAGTCTCATCAAGCCTAGTTTTGTACACTTTCAGGAATGGGTTATCCACAGCTTCTCTGAGCAACCCGTTCCAGTGCCTTATCGCCCTCACAGTAAAGAATTTCTTCCTAATAACAATTCTAAACCTACTCTCAGTTTGAAGCCATTCCCCCTTGTCCTATCACTACATGCTCTTGTGAAAAGTCTCTCTTCATCTCTTTTGCAACCTAAACCCTGTAACCTAAAAAAGAAATAGCTGAGAAGGGTTTTTAGTAAGCATCCAATAACAGAATGAAGCTCACAATGTCAGTTTTAAGCAAGAGGTGTTCTTTTTTTAAATGTTGTGCTCACAGGAATAATTTTTATAACAGCTATAAAATACTGTTTTCATTTTCCTTTGCTTGCTGCTGCTCTTCCAGGCAGCCTGCAAGGCTAAGCTTTGCACATAACCCCATTTTACTCCTCTTCTTCCTATGAACAGAAAAAACCTTTAGAAAGTGATATGTAAGGTAAAATTTATGGTGGACATTAAGAAGAGTTTAAACACTACAGTCTGCTCTGTAGCCCATTAAAAATCCAATAGATCGTATAATATCTTTGCAAGAAGTCTTTCCACAGTTACGGCATAAGAGAAAGAAGGGAAAACCAGAGAGAAGCAATGCCCACAGTGACCTTGCCCTGTAACAATATTTGTGGCTTGACAGTGACTGCAGAGCTGATATTTGGTTGCCTTGGCCTTTGCATTAAATCTAGCTTATGTTGTTCTTGTGAAATAAGTTGTGCTTCCCACAGGAAAAAGAACATATCTGTAAAGCACAAGTGCTCTGAAAGTGTGTCTTGTTTGCTTTTTTTGCTGTAGGGTAGTTGCTGGTTATCTTGGCGATTCAATAGCAGATGGAGCTCTCAAAGACCTGAATGCTTCTTTGGTGCTAATTAATACTCTCAACTGGGATTGTTACCTTCAGGCATTTACCTTGGGTATCTAAGTACATCTGCTCTTACTTTAGACATTGCCTCCAGGAGAGCTGAGCTCAGAACACTTCAGTTTCTTCATTTGTAGATAAATATGAATCTCTCTTTCCTTCCCCCCTAAGTATAAAGGGAGATATTATTCTGATAGCTGAGAAAGCATATGTCAGACAGGGTGGAAACCTGCATTAAGACCTCTTTGTAGCTGAGCAATAAAGTTTAGTCCACATAATACTAATGAAGAGCAGAGAAAAGTTCTTGGCAAGTCACTTGCCAAAAATGCAGCAGTTTCTAATGCCCTTGGAATTACAATCATATCAAATGGGAAGGAAGATAATCCAAATAGTGCAAGATAAATCAAGGGCAAATAATTTTTTAGACCATTAGAAAGAGAAGCAAGTTCCTTCAAGTCTACAGCCTGAATGCTGCAGTCTTTTACCTCAGCTTCTCATCTTTCAATTAATTCCATTAGTTGCTGTTAGAAAGTGGGTTTTCTTGACAAAAGACACTCTTCATCAGCTTACCTGATTTGCAAATAAATCACACTTATAAATATGAGAATCATGTTTTAAAACACTTGAAAAAACTAACCAAATCTGCTGTTTAGCAAACATCAATGTTTCCTAATGAATTCAACAAGTGTTAATTCAAGGATGACTATCAGAAGTTCTGCTATATAAACAGGGATTACCAAAATATACATTTGTGCCTCTCCACAAAGTTAACTGGTTATTGTTGAGTATTAGGATCCACAGAACATCATACATATCCCATTGGATACCTATGCAAATAATACAAAAGAGGAAATGTCTGTACAACAATTGTTGAACATACTCAAGCAGGAAAAAAAAAAAGAAGAACAAAAGAGAGTTTTCTGATGCAAATTCACACAGGCAGAGCTTCTAGACGCCATGTCCCAGAATCACAGAATTATTTAGGTTGGAGAAAACCTCTGAGATCAAGTCCATCCTTTGACTGACCTCCACCTTGTCAACTAGACCATGGCACTAAGTGCCATGTCCAGTTGCTTCTTGAGTACCTCCTGGGATAGTGACTCCACCATCTTCCTGGACAGTGCATTCCAATGTTTAAAAACCACTCAGTGAAGAAATTCCTCCTGATGTCCAGCCTGAACCTCCCCTGGTGCAACTTGAGGCCATTTCCTCTTGTCCTGTCACAATTTGCCTGGGAAAAGAGACCAACTTTGCTACAGCCTCCCTCCAGGGAGTTGTAGGGAGCAATAAGGTCTCCTCTGAGCCTCCTTTTCTTCAGGCTAAACAACCCCAGTTCCCTCAGCTGCTCCTCATAGGACTTATCTTCTGAACCCTTCACCAACTCTGTTTCCCTTCCCTGGACATGCTCCAGCACTTCAGTGTTGTTCTTGCAGTCAGGGGCCCAGAACTGAACACAGGATTCGAGGTGTGGCCTCACCCATGCTGAGGACAGGAGGACAATCACTTCCCTGTCTACACTATTTCTGATACAGGCCAGGATGCCATTGGACTTCTTGGCCACCTGGGCACATGCTGGTACATGTTCAGCTGGATATCAACAGCACCCCCAGATCCTCTTTTGTCGGGCAGCTTTCCAACCGCTCTGCCCCCAGCCTGTAGCACTGCATGTAGTTGTTATGGCTGAAGTGCAGGACATGGCACTTGGACTTTGCTAATATTCACTAACAACAGCCCAGATGCACATTTCAGGAAATGGGTTCAAACCCCAAAACTTTCCACTACTCTCAAGCCAATCTTTACAAAGTTTATGTATTAAATACATACATAGGTGTTATTGTTATTCATACAATGGAAGTAGATTAATTTCCAATCTGCTGTCATAACACATTGTTTAGGAGATAGACATCTCTGTCTTATATATCTGGGATCCTTGGTTCTAGGGACATGTAATTAACATGTAACATGCTACATGTTAATGGCATTGACATTTAACTGCTGTGTGTGAGATGAGATGAGATGGATGCTTCCAATTGCATGTCTTTCTGGTAAACTGTGACACTTTAGATCAAAAGCTAAAGGGTATTTAGAAACTGATAATATTTAAGCAGAATTGTCACTCAGAATCAAAATAGACTTAATTTCAATGCACAAAGCTTCAGATTGTTGGGACATTTGCAAAAGCATAGCACACAATCCTTTGGTCCTCAATACAGTGTTAGAGATTAAATATTTCTATCTTATTCATATTCACATATCAAAGGTGTTCATGTTCTTCATTAGTTAGAAACTTAATCCTTTCCAGCTTTGGAGGAAAAACTTCATGGAGGGACATATTCCACCACACAATTAACCAGCTCTTTGCTTAAGGCAGCAGTAGTAACACAGGAAACCTTAATTGTAAGCTCAAATCTATTCAAATCAAGTGTACTTGTTCCCTCCCAAATACCTAGATTTGAGGTTTTTTTTACATTCTTTCTGGCATTTTTTTTGTCAGCCTTTCATGGCAAGTTTAGTTTATATAGTTCACTCTACAGTCAAGGTGCTATTTCATTTTCATGCATCAAAACCAGTACAAAATATCTTTCCCAGTCAACATTTTCCAGCAGCAGCTAATTTTCTAATAGTTTAAGAATAAATGCTGTGGATTATATCATTCTTCACTGCAATGCTGTTAACAGATTCCATAGGTAATGTAATTTATGTAATAGATGAAGTCACCATGGTGCATCTTGCATTAGTTATTTTCCACTAAATATTGTGTGAACAAAAATATTTGAACTCAAACACAGGGCAGAATTTACCAATATCTTTGTATCATCCAGATTTTCGTGAAACTTGGCAATCTTTCCATTATTCTCTTAGCATTCTTAAGTCACAATACTCTTCTTTCATGTCATTTACTGAAAGAAATTTTTTTGAGGAATGTCCCCTAAATGTTAGAGATACTTACATGCTATATTATTTATGAACTTTTTGTATCATTCCTGTTAAACAAGAAGGAGTTAACAGATGCCTTAGGAGGTTTCTCCTCGTTCACATCCCTTTTGTTGATACCTCAGGCTTCAAATGTATCTTTTAGTTGCTGAACTAGTTCAGTATTTTTTCACATGTGTGGTTGTGTGGCCACTTTGTTCTCTTTTCAAAACAAAGACCCTGTTTCCATCAGCTGTAGTTTTCTGTAGCAGGAACTCAGTGATTAAGGATGTTAGTGGGCTAGATGCCAATCTCTCTTACCCACATTTGATATGAAAAAGATGGGGTTACACATTCAAAGTATCACCCTACTCAATGAATAACCACAGTGTCCTCAAGAACCTCACTGAGAAGGCTTCTATTCAGAGTAAATGCAATTTATGTCTTGGATGAACAGAAAATAAGTCCTAGCCAAAAACCTGCAAACCCAAGCTTCCTGATTATCTTCAGAGTCAGAATAGCAATTTGATATGGATTGCTGTCAATGCAAAATGTTTCAATTCAAATATGTCTATGGTAAGCTATGGTATCTAAAACTCTGGCGTAGGATGTAATGAAAGTCTTGATCAGCTGCAATGTAGAATGTCACATTACAGTGCATTCAGGTCCATCTTTTAAATAGTCAGGTACATCTCTGTCTCTGTTACTTTTGCTTACTGCAGTCTGTAGATTTGGTCCTTCTAGTTCCATAACAAAGGATAAATCTGAAGGAATACACTTCACAGAAGTTACACTTCCTGTTCCCTAATTACAACATGAACACACTCTCTTTCTCATGGCCAGAGAACAACTTACAAGCAAGAGGCAGGAAAGAATTGTTGTTTCCACTTCCATAGCAAATCAATTCAACAGCAACAAAGGCTTCATTTTCTATCAATGTTGTTATTAAGAGTCACACTAATTTGTTTCTCATTACTGTTGGTACAGGACATTGGCATGAAGCATTCATACAGGAAACCTCAGATGTTATGTTGTATTAAGCTTTGCAAAATCAGAGATGTAGGACATGATTTCTCTTCAGTTTCCCTAACCAGCAATAAACTAGATTTCCAGAAGCCAGGTTCTTTACACTGATTTTGTGCTTTTCAGCCTCTCCATAATAGCAATGCAAGTTAAAGTATGCATAGCAGGACAAGCCATCCTCTTGCATAGCAAGAGTTCAGTTTCCAATACAGGAACAGAATTTGCAAGTCAAAGCCTTCAGAACAGGCTGCAGTAGTTTGAGACTTCAAAGAGAAAAGGTCTGATAGCACCATATGTGAAAGTGAGATCACTTCTTCATCAGTTTAGGATTCAATGTGAATTCTCTGCAGGACATTAGAGAGTCCGAAAAATCAAATGCCAGAAATTCAGCAACCCCAAGTCAGTGCAGTGCTTTCACACAGTTCAAAGAAGAGTGTATTCAAAGCTCAAGATCTACTAAAATCAGCCTGAAATTAATAAAAGGGTAAGACTAAGAGGCCTTTTTTCCTCAGGAATAGAAACACTCCTGCTGCTTGAATCCCCTGAAATAACTCCCAGCTTGGGGGCTGATGAACCAACTATATGTGGTACATGGAATATACTGATAAAAAGGATGCACCTTAGTCAAAAAGGCAGTATGCATTGAAACCACATGAGGAGCAAAACCAAACAGCAGCACTTGCAAAGCAGTCTCTAAAGTTATCCCTCCCCCTCCAGCATAGCACATTTAACAGTGTCTTTAGGCAATCTGGTATGATAATCATAAGTAAAAATGACATTTGATGAGAACTATTTTTACAGAATAAGTGGAGAGACTGAGTGCAAAAAACATTAATTTGTCTTTTAGAAGGAAATCATTGAATTGTTTGTGTGGAACAGGAAAACCAGGCTTATAAGAAACTCCAAATTATACTAATCTAAGGTCAGCTCTGCAACAGTGTAGGATTCAGTTTAGTCATCAGATTGCCATAAATATCTCTGTTTATTTCCCACACTAGTTGTCACTGTTAAATCATTTTTTGTGGTTCTATAACGTGTTTTCATTTACCTAGGTTTTATTCCCAGGGATGGTTTCATGTCAGTTCATGACATCAAGTAATCAGGTGTTTGAAACACATAGCATATGTGCAAACATTTTGCAGTCATCCCAGCAAGTGTTGAAGATGAGGGTTTGCTTTGCTATTGCTGATATGGAAATCACTGCTTCATGTCCAGGCTTAGTGGCAAGCCAGAAGTGTGGGTCCAAGCAGAGAGGGTTGCTCATTATCAGCTCTGCAGGCCGTGGTTGTGCACAAGTATTTTCCTTGACCTTTCGGTAAGTAAATAATTACCTGGATACATGTCCTCCTCTGCTGCTTTCATTCAACATTGAAATTGATTAAAGAGATAGCATTCATTGAGGACTACAGCACGTGGGGCTTTATTTCTTTTGATAGGGGGAGAAGGAACATGCAGGGGAGTATCAAAAGGACAGATGGAGAAGAGAAACTTCCCTGCTGCATCATATTGTCACATGTAACAAGATCATGATTTACCTGATTTAGGACATTCCTTTTTGCACCCATAGAAGGAAAAAGATCTTGCTGCTGTTAAAAGCTGAAACATCTTTCTTTTCTTTTAATTCACTTTGAGTCAGTCCCCGAGCAGCATGTCAGGACAAAGAAGGGGAAAATTAAGGTAGCACACAGCCGTGTACATACCTCACAGGCTGCCAGCCAGCTCACAAAAATCCTATTGTCTGCATGGGCTGTCTGAAGATGACAAATGTTCGTGTCCCAAAAGATTGCTACAGCAATGCCACTTCCAGGCCAGGGTCAGGTTCTGGCTCTTAACACCAAATCAGATTAAGGTTGTGCTGGGCATTGCATTCATGTGCCAGGTCCTCAACTGCACAGCAAATTTACCAGGGTTAGCAAAGTATCATGGACCTTACCCCGCTGAAGATGTGGGGTTTTATTATGTGGAATGTGTGCATAATATTAGATTGTGAGCAAGATGCCACAGCCATTAGAAAGCTGTCTGGTGCATTGAGTGCCTTAGGGCATGCAGATGACTCACTGAAATTCTGTTAGAACACAAGACATCTGCTTCAATGTGTTTCCTGCCAGTCCTTTTGCATGGCTGGAAATAATGGGCTAGAGATCCTCTCCGATTCCACCAGTCCTGGCACCACATGAGTGGAAAAATGCTGTAAGCCAGAATCTGGGATTCCCCTTAGAGTGATGGGAGCTGCCACTCAGTTCTGGCCAATAAAGTGTCCCTCTCTCTCTCTCACAATCCTGAGTGAGCATGGTAGGGAGCATTTCTGTGCTGCCCTGGCAGCCCCGGTGGTTCATTCCCCCAGTGTTCCAGCCATGCCTACTCCCCAGGGACTATAAACTACTGGAAAGCCTTTGCTATTGCCTCCCTCTGCCTCCCAGAGGCTCAGGCCCAGAACTCCTGTCATCATACCTACCATTGTGACATCAGTCTTATGCACAGAAATAGCAGCAGTGATTCCAATGACACTGTGATGTCACACGAAAATTAAGGAGAAATTTCCTGTTAAAAACAATAAGTTTTCTTCAATAAAGAGACTGCAAACTAGAATAAGAAACACTTTCAAAAACTCCAAAAACAGTTTGCCAAAGCTTTTGATAAGATTTGGTTCTGAAGATGCAGTTCTCATGACACAACCTGACTTCAAAAGGAAATTTTAGCATATAAGATACCTAGATCTGCACAAACATGATGAATAACAAAGCAGTCACTGGCTTGCCTGCAACAGCTCTACCTTAAAACCACACATCATCATACCTTTTTCCCCCTTCTGCTGAAGGGTCAGACCTAATCGCATTGCTTTGAGAAGACAACATTTCAGCTACAAATGAATGCTAACAACTATTTCATGTTAAAAATAAATTCTAAAGTGAAGCAGCAGATGCTGCCATGGAACATTCCTCAAAGTTTTCATGCAATGGTCACATCTGTTCAGCTGGAAGAGTGATTGTTTCAAACCAACTATTGGTTTTTAAGTGGTGACAAAAAAGAGAGCAAAAAGACAAAATACTGTAGAAAGCTCTGGCAAAAAATGTAACTCACAGTTCTGTGTTGGAATAATAGCACTCAGATAAAGTTTAGGATGGAAACTTGGGTCACAAACAGAAACAGTGTAAAACTGTCAGAAATGCAAGCAATTATTTCTTGGTAGAGCAGCAAGAAGGGAACTACTATTCACCCACACAGAAATACAGTTTTAGAGGCAAACCTCCATCTCATTTTACGGTAACTTAATTCTTCCTACAAAATTTGAAAATGTTACAATTTTGCTGAAAAGTTACCCTCATAGAAGCTGTAATTAGATGTTGATATCTAGTGAAACACTAGGAAATGATAAATCTGGTTTTATCTGTTTTCTTTAGTTGTTCTATTCCTTCCTACTCATTTATAGACAAACACATGTCAATGGGACCTCTGTTCCTAGTTTTTAATCTTCAACTTACTGGCTTGTTACCTTAGTGTGCACAGGTAGGCTTCAAAATGTTAGCATGAACATAGCACTTCTCACTGGTAAATCTTTAATATGCTTTACCAGTCACCTCAATTAACACTTTACCCAAGTTTTAGAACATCCTTATGGAATAATACAGGTATTGAGAATTATGCCCATTTTACAGAAGTGGAGAGTGACCCAGCAAAAATAGGTTAATCACCCCAGGTCACAAGAAATACCAGCAAAAATGGGATCAAGCAACACGAAGTCTTAGCTGTTTCTGTTAGGAGAGGCAATTAGTACATTTCCCAAACACAAGTGGCAGACGAATTGAAGAAATTGCAATTTAAGGAGTGTGGTACTGGGAGTAAATATCTTGTTTCCTGAAACTGAAATAGAGCTGTGGAAGAACTGTATGGACTTTAAACAACACAAAGACAGAAAGAAAAAAAACCACAAATGTGCTGCTGTTCTATCTTTTTCATAATCAATCTTGTGACTCCAGTTATGCTTCTCTTATGTATTTGCCAGAGATGGTTTGTGCTGAAGCAACTCTGACTGTGTACAACATCCACACTTAACTACCTCCAAAAAGCAGCCTCTGGCTAGGAATTTCTGAGCCAGCAGCTTTCAATGAAGGTAAGTGATCTTAAATTAGGGTTTAACTGAGTCTGGCATCTAAACCCTGGGAGGTTTGTAAGCTTTCAAGTATTGATCCAAAAGACTTGTGCCTGGAAACACCTGATTGAGTGTTCTGTGGTCTTCCTCAGCATCAGCCTCTGAAAATAATATCTTCCTTTTTTGTACAGCTTTAATTGTTATAGTTATCAGTGCTGCCAGCAGAGGAGAACTCAGGTTCTCAAGCCAGTAGGAGAAAAAAATTCAGAAAGGTTTTTTTTTAGGGTACAGTGGTTTTAGTTTGGAATTTTGTTTCAGATTTTGGGATATAGGGAGGGTGGGCATGGTAGATCCCCCCTGAACCCCCTTATGCACATATTAAATATTTTTTTTTTCCAAGTTTGAAGAAAACATCACCTACTGAAGGTGATGATTTTTACAAAGCTTATTTTTGTATGGGCTTCTGTCAGCTACTCTGCAAGCAAGGAGAAAGCTACTGAAAGCATCAAGTGTCTTCTGCCTCCAGCTAACAAAAAAGTTGCATCCCTTCACATAGTTTACTGTTGCTATTTCACCCTTTAAAAGAAAAGTTCTTCACCTCAGTTTCATAGAAGAAATGCCAAAGAGAAACTAATACAACTCTAGGTCTTAAGACACTTTTTGGGTGTATTTGTAACCAGTCACGAGTGCCAAGAAAAAACATTCTTGTCTCTTCAACACACACTTACATAATTTGGCACAAGGCATAAGTAAATCAGCTGGTAAGCAGTGCCCGAACAAGACACTGAAACAGTAGCTTCAGTCTTTATATAATATCTTCCAGCCTTCTCTTTATAATTTGAAACCTGGTCACAACAAGAGATAAATTTTTAATGGCACTATACAATTTGGGTAGAGAAGAGAAGGAGTTTATTTCATCAAAAGACTGTCATGTCTGGAGGTTGAAGCAGCCTTTCATACCGAGTTTTTATTGACATTATTCTGTTATTTATTGGCAGGATTTATTAAACTAGTGTTCCATTAACCCAATTGCATACTTTGAACAAAATCTCACTATAGTAGTTGCTCAAACTTCTGCTCCAACTTCAGGGTTGGATTTGTTATAAAAGTTGAAGCAAAAATAAATACACAGGTCAAATGCATGTTTCTGAGCTCTCTGTGTCAAGGTGACTGATGAATCAGGAATTACGAGATAACAGTCATGCTTCCCAACACAACTTTGGACTATTTAATCAATACTTCTTTTCCCTTATTTTACCAACTTCTTCATTCTTTTTGCCACAAGTAATTGCTGAAAAATTTGGTCAGCAATATTTGCACTTCCATGTACATTATGATTTACTGTTGTCATAAAAGGAGACAATTTGATATTTTCCAGTCCTGTCACAATTTTCACCATAACTTTTCTGATAGTTTTGCTAGAATAAGATCACCTCATTGATAATAGGTCCTGCCCAGAAGGTGGCTGGTTATTGGAAAATTTGGTGACACAATGTGCACAGTGCCTGTCCACTGGATTACTGCAGTATTTGTTTTCAACAGATGCTTTCAAACACTGGCAGGAGCTCTATGTACTAGAAGACTATTTCATCTCAAGGTAGGGGTGAATGCACATGCTATGCTGGCATCTGGTCCAGCCAGAAGGTTTTTTGGTTTTTGGAGTTTTTTGATTTGGTTTTTTTCTTTTACTCTTGCTATTAAAGTATTAAGCAGAAGCCTTTGAAAAGTTTGCAGGGAAATAAATGTACATATTCCTATTTTCCCAGTATAACAGCTCTTTTGACAGATGTTTTCATTTCTTCTAGATACATCAGTATAGATTACAAAGAGACAGCATAATTTGGACTAGAAATAACCCTTTATGCATGTAATCTATTAAGTGCCTTTAATAAACACAGCTCCTGAGTAAGAAATATCTTCCTTTTGCCAAGGAGTGGTCTCTACCTGAAGGGTGGCAGAAATTTTAAAGTCATTTGTTACTGTACTCTGTGTTCCCTCAGAATTAGAACAACTAACAGGAGCTATAACAAGACTGCTAAGGCACAGCTCATTCTTTCCATCTCATTTTTATCACCAGATTTAAATACTAATCAACTAATAGGAAACAGCTAAGTTCAGATAAGAGTAGGCCGCTTTTGAGATGGAAATTTCATTTAGAGATATTTTTTTTCCACTCAGCACCATTGTGCTAATATACAATGCCAGTTGTTTTCACTGAGTCAACATCAGGAACCTAGTTAGTGAACAAAGAGCTGGAATAATTGTAAAACCTTCAATTCAATTTATAAAGTATTCTCCCCAGTCATTTTTTCCCCAAGGTATATTGATTCAGTGCTAGTCAGGTAGATGCTAAAATATGGTGCTTAGTGAACAGAACTCCTGTTTTGGGAACATACTGGGAGCTACTGTAAAGCTAAGGCTGGAGGTGGATCACAATTTGTCACTAAGATCTCAGCCCTCAAGGCTCTGGACTTTTCTCAAAGGTGTTTTTATCATGATGTTCACAACTGCTTTTTTACTTTGTTTATTCAGTGGACAATGAATCACTGTCTAGGTTGAAGAGTAATTGACAATTCCAGGGGATTTCTTGTTGAAAGACAAGACATTTCTACATTTAACTTGCCCAACTGGTTTAAAGGAACTGTGTTTGGCTCTTGTAGATCCCACAAAGAGTCTTTGTTCCCCACGGATTCTCCTCAGTCCTCCCCCCTCCCCATTTTACTTCTTACAGTTAGCAATTACTTCTTTTTCTGCATGTAAATCATTCAGTTACTAGGATTTGTAAATTGATGCAATTTCCCAAAGCTCAACATTTGTTACACCACCGCCTCCCCCATCACACTGACCGAGGAGATAGAGATTCTGACAAAAATTCCAAGAACAAAAAAGCTATCACTGTTTCCCCCACACCCTCAAATATATTCTAGAGATAAGGTTCAATTAATGTGCACCTTTTTTAAATGCAAAGAACTCAGAAAAATTTGCTTCTTAACATGGGAAGGCCTATAGTTTTAACTGTTGTTTTTCAAAAGGCCTTATGACTAGATTAGGCAAATCAAATCTAATCTAAAAAGCCGAACAAATTTTTTTCATTAAGAGAAAGTTTAGTTAGATTGTTTTTGGAACTAGTATCCTCATCTACAGGATTACAGAAAAAGGAAAAAATTATGAAAACCAGTGAGATATATGGAAATTCAAGAATTCTTTTGAGATCTGACGCTATTTTCTGACAGTTTCAGTTCAAAATAATTCAACCAAATGATGTGCAGATAGAAAATAAGACGAACTTCTGAAATCTTTGAAAAGAATACATCCTTTCAGCAAATGCAGTGATTTGGAATCCAAACACTTCCAAAAAAAAAAAAAAAAAGAATAAGTAAGAGGTCTAAAGCACGATTTAAGACAGAAAATTAGCTGAAATCTGAACCAATCTGTAGGGCAAACCCATGTTTAATTATGTATTTATTTTTGTGCCAGGGCTGCTCCCATGCTGGGAGTGTGAATAGAATGCACTGTTCATTTGAACTCATTTTACTAATTTTCCACTTGAAAATTAAAGCATAATTGACTATTTCTCCAATTAAACACTTTTGTCAGTAGTTTCAGTGGATGCTACTGGAACTGTAAGTAGTTC
This sequence comes from Eopsaltria australis, assembly GCA_034509425.1. Lineage (NCBI taxonomy): Eukaryota > Metazoa > Chordata > Aves > Passeriformes > Petroicidae > Eopsaltria > Eopsaltria australis. The sequence goes on from JAVTVJ010000072.1 coordinate 5,365,194, forward strand.
TGAAGTGTAGGTGGGCAGTCTAAAAAAATACTCTTTTTAGGTGCATTGCTAATGGAGAAGGAGTTTAATCTCGTCCTGAAGAAGCATGCACAGCCCTGTAGTTTTTGGAATGGAGACTAAGCAGGGGAATCATCCAAACCCCAGCTCTCTGTACAAGCTATGCAAAAGTGTTGCCCTCTCGTGGCTTTTGTTGCACTGTCTTGGAATCATAATTATAACCGTATCAAACTGCTACTAACTTCTGAAAACAGGTATTTGATTTATGCAGAAGTAGCTTTTCTCACATGGGGAAAACGGCATTGGTATTTCAAAATATCCACTTACTAAACTGTGGCTTTCATAACTTTATGGATAATTTAAGAACAATATCTTCTTGTCAATTTCTTCTTTGTAGATTTTTTTACATGTTAAGTAATTTTTAAACAATAATAATATATAATAATTGTCCAGCCATTATTTCAGGAACCATACTTAAAATACCAAGTATTTTGAGGGTGCACACAAGCAGAAGTTGATTAACCTTTTTTTTTACTTTAGAAATGCTGCATTTCTGAGCTCAAGTCTTTCTGTGAACTCTTTCCTCACTGCTTTTAAATTAAAACTTTCCAAGTAATACTGCTAGCTTGAGTGTTTGCTGGAAGGAAAGACAAACAGAACTCGAGCACGCAGCCCACAAGTATTCAGAAAAGTATTTGTGGAAAGATTTGTTTGTCAGGCTACGTGCCCTACAATCAAGAACTGTTCAAGTCACGTCATAAGGCTTAAGGAGGATGTGATTCTGTATCAACACAATGAAGTTCAGGTGTTCAAAGACAGCACCTTCCTTCTGTCTGGATACTCAGAACTGTGTCTCTGCCTTCAAATATTAAACTGCAGAAATTATGGGGCATCATCTCTGCTGGAAGGGAAGAAAGAAAGAAAAAAACCCCAACATCCAAAAAGTCCACAGAAAAACACCCCCCAAAGCCCTAAATCAGAGAACTTTTCTTGGCCCTAGGAGGTAAGGTCTATTTGGGATAGGGAAAACAGTGTCCAGTGGCAAGGGATGCAGGAGTCACCATTTCCCTTCTGCGGCACACAGGCATGTTCAGGCTGCTGAGCACTGGTAGCTGTGGAGAAACTTTTAAGTTGTGAGGTAGGGTCTCAAAGATGTGACATGTACTAGCCTATGTAGCTTTTTGCTTTCATAGAATCCTTAGGGTTGGAAAAGACCTCCAAGGTCATTGAGTCCAAACTTTGACTAAACACCACCACTCTCACAAGACCATGTCACAGTGCCACAGCTACATTTTTTTTTTTAACTGTTCCAGGGATTGCAACTGCATCATCTCCCTGGGCAACCCATTCCAATGCCTGGCCATCCGCTCAGTGAAGAAATTCTTCCTGAAGAAGATTTAATTGGAACGTTACTAATTTGGCTGATAGCTTAAGCCTTGGAGAGCTGTCAAAGGTGTTCTGCATTTTCAGTCCAGGAGGCAAGCTTGTTACTCTTGTGCCTCACCTACATACATTATTCTATTTCTTCAGAAGATTTCATGCCAAAAAACAAACAAACAAATTCAGGGCAAGAAATTATAGTCCACAGAGAAGCATATGTCCCTGTTTCCCTGATTCCACATGTATGACTCCTGGATTATACAAAAGCAGTCAAAAGACCAGAAGTTAAAAAAAAAAATTTAAAAAAATTGATATCTGTGAAATAAAAATTCCTACTATATTGTACCACCTCTTATCTCCCTTCAGAAGTACTGACTGGTATCCATGGGAATGTAATGTGATTTTCACGTGTCCTGTGAAGACAAGTTAAGACAATCCCTCACAGGTACAAAAGCAACACCAAAGATGTGTTATTTGGTGGTGGTATCTTGCATAAATTAGCCTTTGTTAGTCCAACTAATTCACCATCTGCATAATTCTAAGCTGTAAAGTAAACAAGATATTTTGTTTAATTTGCTTGGTATTTCGATCTCATCATGTCTAACAATTTAATGCATGCCTCAGTTTTGCTTTTATTCTGATCTGGATCACTTCTTCCCTATTACTGTGAAAACAACCATCTCTCCAGGTTATTCCAAATCCTCTCCATGCACTACATGCATAGATATTCAAGAACTAGTGATTTGTTGAATTTGCTTATTCCCTTAAACGTTTGGATGCAGATAGCTTAATGTTCCTCCTAAGACTGTCTCAATCAGGGATCAAAAACAAGATTCTTCAAATAGAAAGTTACTCTTTAAAACTTTGACAGCTTTTTCTATTTTATTTGTTAGCTTCTACTTCCTAGAAGTCACCTTCATAAAAATTACCCATACTAGTACAACCTCAAAGTCAGGTTTTGTTGTTTTTCCTTTAAATGTGTAAATTTTAATGAAATAAGATATTACCTTGTTATTTCAGTAGGTACTGATCTTTAGACTCTAGACATAGTTGTTCTAAATAATAAGACTTGTTGAAATGACAGTCTGTATTTATGATTCAGTAGTTGGTTATTTAAGCATAGTCAGAACAGAAATTGGTTAAATAGTAAGGAAAAAATGGGAGACACCAGAGTAAAAGATGGAAGTCCCTTTAGGCAGCAAACTGGGAGTTTGCCAAGACCATTAACTCTTGGTGTCATTGCTTCAAGACTCCAGAGCTCTCAACACGAACCTTTTTGCCAGCTCATACAGGTACATGGTAGTCTTTCCTAAATTTAAGGGTTGATGTTATCTAATTTGTTGACAAGAACTGTCCATTCACTTTTTCAGTGTTGGCCCTGGCAGATGAGTACCAGTCTGCCAACACTGCTGTTCAGCACTGCTGGCAGGCTATAGGAGCAGGCAGCGACCCAAGGGGGACACTCCCTTTGCAGTGGGATGCTCTCAGCTCCTGACTGAAAAAATGTGGAGTCTGTTCTTATCACAGCTCTGAAGTTCTAAAACATATATAACGTAGCTAGACCATAGTGATACCCCCAAGCAGCATTTTTTTTGTTGTCATTTACTTGGTTTTAAAGAATATTTGTCTATTTTCTGTCTTACTTGAATACATTTTTCCACAATTTGTTTCTGAATCTTTTCCCTGTTTCCTTGTAACACTTTGCAGCCAGCACGAAGTGGTGTACGAGCTCACATAATCTTTTGTCTTTTCTGCTTATACCGGGTACGTGAAGACTAACTGGCAGCCAGCATGCTTTGCAACAACATTGAAAACAAAGCTCTGGTCTCTTCGGAGGATGGAAGATAACTGAAGCCTTGCTTTCAAAGGAAATGAAGTATCGAGCACAAATGCTTAGGGAATAAAAGACTTGTTTAAACGTCTGTGGAGCAAGGGTGACTGAGAATAGGCTCAAGGCTTTCACATGAGTTTTACTCTCTGTACTTTTTCTGTCTCTGTTGGTAGGAGAGAAACAATGAAGAGCCTGCCATTCTCTTCCTCTTTCTTCCCAGAGGACTCTCTACCTGTATGTTTGAACACATCACCTGACCAGAACCTGTCCTTCAAGTCAAGATTGATTAAACACTGGAAGTTAATCAAATGACAGACACCAGCAAGGGCATAAAGCAGTATTTGTCCTAGACACAATACCTTGCCCAAGGCTTATAAAGATATAACAGCAACAAGTAACAGCACAGAGCAACTTACTGCTTATGAGAAAACTCATGACTGCTAATGAAGTTTGTTGACAAACACCTGCCCAATATATTATTTATCTGTTGCCAGGCCTGCAGTCTTGTAAGCCTACAATGTATTCCTGGGTTAAGGAGGAAAACGCTGCTTGATTTTCCATAGCATATTTAATTTGTTAGATTAAAAATAAAAACAGAAAATATTAAGAAGCAGTAATTCAAAACTAGGTCCATTCGATAGCCTGGGAGGCTATCTACTTAAAAGAGCTATTTCATAGAAATGGAGTAATAAAAAATCAGAGATACTCTAGGATGTCTTTCATGCTGTGTCTTCAGTACACTTCTGTGTAAAGAAATGGTGAAATGGCTTAATTTCTATACTAGCATAGGTATATAGGTACCTGAAACTGTGATGCTGTGCTCACAGCATGGGACTGCTGTAAAAGATGCAGATCTAGTCAGCCAAGATGAAACAACAGGCTGCTATCAGGCCTCCAGCTACCTTGTTTACTGTGCTGTATACACAGCACAGGCTTCTGATGGAAAGTGCACCCCAACGAGGCTGGCCTGAGAAGCTTAAAAAAATATCTTAAGCCATTCCACCTTAAAACTCACACAAAGGCTATTTTGACTTTTCATAAGACTTAGTGTAGTTTTTGTTTTTATTTCCATGACTTCAATAATCCTGTCCTCCTTTCTGTAAAGGCCTTTCAAACTACCACGCTTATCAAATATATTTCCTACCAAAAGACTTCAAAAGAAAGAATATGAAACTATATATTTTTACTAGGTTTGAACCAATGAAGTTGGAGTTGGAGAGCAGTACAAACAGTGCCTCTCACTTCGTGTTGTGATCATCCTTACTATTATATATACCAATTTTAGTAGGACATGGACCTGCTGGAGCTGGTCCAGAGGAGGGCCACGAAAATGACCAGAGGGCTGGAGTACCTCTCACCTGTGTAGATAGGCTGAGAAATTTGGGCCTGTTCAGCCTACCAGGAGACCTTATAAGAGCACCTTTTAGTACTTAAAGGGAGTACAAGGAAGCTGGAAAGGGACTTCACAAAAGCATGTAGTGGTAGGACAAGGGGGAATGGCTTTAAATGGAAAGAGGGCAGATTTAGATTAGATATTAGGAAGCAGTCCTTTAATGCTAGTACTGTGAGGGTGGTGAGACAGTGGAACAGGTTGCCCAGAGAAAATGTGGGTACCCAATTCCTGCAAATATTCAAGGTTAAGTTGACCTTTGAGCAACCTGTTCTGATGGGAGGTGTCCCTGCCCATGGGGGCTGTTAGGAGATGATCTGTAGAGTCACTTCCAACCCAAACCATTGTACAATTCTGTTTTAAGTGCTAGCTAAAAGCCCTTGGCTTACCGATGCCCTGAATAATTATCTGTTATTTGGACACCCCAGAAAATGCTCTGAATGCCTTCTGGTCTTAGGGTGCTTGGTACTCTCTTGCTCTCATTAAGAGAAATCAAGAGATGAACTTACTGGAGATTCAGTTTTCAAAAACTCCTGAGGTTCAAGCATGTAAGCGTTTCGTTCAGGTACAGATGACAATAGCATCTGGACTTGCTGAATAACGAATTTCCAGACAGATTCAATTCAGCTAAACTTTTCACAATTAGACTTTTGGAAGTGATATGACAGCTGAGGCCTATAAATATAATATACAAACATGTTTTTTAAAATATATGCACAAACTCACTTTTTCTTAGAAAGGGGCCAACCCCATCAAGAAATACCATTTCACAATTTCTTTCCAATGTGGGCAGCTGCTTCAATGCAGATAAGCTGCTCATAATATACAATTTCACAAGGCAAAGGAAAATGTTCAAATATAAAACCATTACCTCTTCCAAACTATCCTTTTATTTACAATTCTTCATTGAATTCCAGCTGTAGATGTAATACAAAGGGGCTGCATAACTAGCTAAGGGAGTACTACTCTATTTGCTAATAGTTCTCTGAATCTCACCATTTACTTTGGCTCTGAAAACCAGAATCTGGGTAAGAATGCATAGTTCTACATAACCTAATATACCATTTTCAGAAAATGTTGTATAAAAATGCCGTATAAAAAGTTCACAGCTGCTGGTAGATGCAGCTGGCAAGTGTCCTGCTTCTGTGATAGTAAAAGACCTTTCCCTAAATACATTTTGAACATTCTAGAAGAGCTTTTATTTTTATTTCATGGCAGAAAGCCATATGGGCAGAAAATTAGAGTGCCTTCATTACAGGGTTGCCCGAAGGACCACTTCCAGAAATAATGGAACAGTTAGGGTTGGAAGGGACCTTAAACATCATCTAGTCAAATACACTAAAATGTTTCCAAAGGATGGCACAGATTTATTATTTTGGTCCAAGGTTGAGACTCTACAACAACACAAATAAAGATGCATTTAATACAAGAACAGTTACTAATAAATGCAAAGTTTCACCTTCAAATTTCACTTGTTATTACCTGAAATAAAGATCAGCCTTGAAGACACGCACAGTACGGGCAGCTTATTAAAATTCAAATATTAGCTGAGTTCTAAATTTAAATCTTAGATTTCTAATTACCTGCAGATCATTTACCTAGACACACATAGTGTCTTCTAGAAAGGCTGAGTGTGACATTGAAGCCCAAAGACAGCAGAAATCATGTGATGGTGACCAACTCCCATCATTATGTCATCCTTTCGCTGAATAGTAAAGCAGCAATTTCTAACACATTAAAGTGGCACAGGTGCTATTTGACAGAACAAACAAAAAAAACAACAAAAAAAAAAGAAGAAGAAAAAAGGCAGCTTGATCTAATAAACAAGGTAATGCACAAAGAACTTCAAAGACCCAAGACTTATACTCTGGGCACTTCTGCCAAGAAGTGGGATAACATGTAAGAGATGCTAAAAAGAATCTTTCTTTCTCTTTCATGCTTCTCCTATGAATCCTTTAGCTCATGGCTTTTCTCACATATTCCCAAGTTGAGCTCATCCTGTATTGCAAGGGTTTCTGACACAACGCCTGGATCTGGTTGATCTCTTCAGTAAGATTCAGCTTGAGAAAAAGCATAGGAAGAATTCAGCCTTTAACCTCTGGCTTCCAGAGTGCTATGAAGAACAAAGACATCTTTTCACAGAGCAACAAAGTGATCAGTATTACATCATCATGCTTTGGATTTCTAGAGGTGATGAATTTACAAGTTTCATTTTATAGAAGGATCTAATTTTCAAAGCTTTCTTTCTTGCTGTTATGTGCCATCATAAATGAATGCATATGTAAACTGGGGAAGGGGGGTAGCCAGGGGAAGAGAGGGGGTGATATCCTTGCCAGTGCTTTAGATACCAAAGCTGGAACAGCAGATTTTTGATTCTTCCCTTTCAGAGAAGTCCACAGAACTGACAGGCAAAGCAAGTCCTTCACCAGTACAAGGTCTCCTGCTGAGACATTTACACACTTTCTCCTCTTCAGTTTGTGTTACCCTTTATCTAGGATCACTCTGTACCAAAGCCTATCACACTGAAAAAGACAGAGTCACGTGGGTAGAGCAAAGTCTTATTTGACTCAGTCCCCCCCTATAAGACAATCTTACCATGAAGGAAGAAACTGAAGTATCATAAAAGTTGAGAGATGCAGCAGGCATCTCAGAAGAGAGAGAGAGATCTTTCTGTTCTCAAGTAAATTGCTCTAAGATGATTGTTTGCCCTTGTTATTTTTCGTCTAATGATGCAAAATTGCTGCATCATCAACCTCCAGTAACCAAACCAGTAAAGGTGACTGCAAAGTGAATTTTGGATAGTCACCTCCTCTTGAGAGGTCCTAATTAGAACATTGATGGGGTTTTCTGATTATGAGATTTGGTGATTCTCCAAACCCTCTCAGCTCTGTCATTCCTGTAAAGGTGCAGTTTAAAGAGAGAAACAAAACATACACCAATCCCAAACCACAAGAAAGCAGCAGTTGTTATTTAAAAAAAAAATACAAGAAAGCACCTTTCACTGAGATGTCCTAGTGTATTCTGTAAAAGAAATTATATGAAGTTTGGTCAAAATTAGCCTGCTCTCATATATAATAAATATCTGAAGTAGCAAGTTTGAATGGCAGAAAAGTATTAATTACTTTTTTATTTCCCCTAGAGATTGGCAAAACTTGTTATGTCTCAGCTTTAAATTAAAAGAAATTAAAGCACTTACACAGTCAAACAAAAACCTTCATCTGCCTCATGCACATAGGACTACTCCCTGCCTTTGGAGAGTGCAGCTGCAAAATGAAGCACTCGCAGAGCAGGTGACATTTCCCAAGGCACAGCTAATTTCAGTCTTTGCAGTTGTGATGAGCAACTCGACTCATCCCACGCCAGCTGACAGACAGGTCTTGTGACACTCATCTGTCCCAATTTTTAGTGCTCCACAAAAAAGAATGGATGATGAAAGAAGGCAGCAGGCACAGTCAGGCCACCCTATTTTAAGATTATCACTGATCACTTCCACTGGCAGTAGAAAATGTGCTAGTTGCACTAATGACATTAAAAAGAGATTAAAAACAATTAAGGAAGTGCAGTGTGTTGTGCCAAAAGAGGTCAGTCAGGTAACACGCTGTCAAAAGGCGTCATGAAAATGCCAACTACTCGAAGTGCACAAGAAATAAAGGTAATTCTTGAAACGTGTACCACTACTCGGAATTCCTGAAAAAGACACATAAATTCTTCCCAAATATTGTTCTTTGTTCATGTACCAGAGCAGAAAAAAATGGATAGGGATTGTTTAGTTTTACTGTAAATTGGATATTTTAATGGTCCTAATACTGGAATCAAAGAATATCAAAATACATTGAAACTCATGGAGGAGAGTAGGTGCTTCAGCTTACAGTGCTTAGGTGACATAATTAATTTTTTTTAATGTGGAATTTTTAGGAAGGGATTTGTACTTCTAGCCATGGATGTGACACCCTTTCTTAATAGATTTCAATTCAAAGCAAAGCCATCCCAAAGATACCTGTCTGGGGAAATGCAAAGATAAATTGGACACTTAACTATGTCAATTATAGTAGAATTTAAAACCATTTCTTCTGCATTTCTGCAAGTACCCTAATGACCACAAGAATTAGCTATTTTGGGGTAAGAAAATGAAACTGAAGAGCAAAAGCAGGCTGGAGCAGAAAGATTGACCTGACCTACACTGTAGTAGCTAATGTCTTTAATTGTGAAATGTCACTGTTTCAGTTGTAATATTTTAGGCACTCTGATTTGGATTTGTTATGATGCTTACAGACTAGTAAACAATTATAGTGCAGACTAATAAACAATTATAACATTATAGAGGGTATTGAGGAAAGTCACTTTCCCCTGATTTTATTTTCTTGGCAGAAGAGGACTTGACAGGAAATCAGTTCAAATATAGCTGAATGAGATCTGAGGCCTAGGACTTAAAAGTCTCTGAGAGGATCTTAAGTAGACAAAAATTGTTATGCTGAGGGAAACAAAAATCAACCAATAACAAACCCAGCTAAAACTTCACTGTCAAAATCACCAAGATTTTGTCAGAACCCTAACCTTTAGCAAAGACTTTCTGCCACAGTTTCAGCCCTACAAATCAGAGATTTGCCTCAATAGTTATTCCTCAACCTCAGTTTATTTCTCTGTTGCCAAAGGTGAATATCATCACAAGCTGTGGAAGTAGTCAGCATATAACACTCCAACCCAAATCCAGGCTCAGGGGAAAATGTAATTAGCTATGTCATGCATGTACCCCTGACTGGGGGGGGGGGAAAGTATTTGAGAAGACACCTTAGCAAAATATGAGTTCCTAGGATGCTCAAAGACAAGTACCAAAACCCTGCACATCATGAGTAGTTCCTACTTTTTCTCCTCCTTGATGAAGTTTTGCCCAGGTGTTCAGAGACTACACCATTAGATGATAATCTCCTCAGAATTCACTTTGCAAAAGCAAATCAAGGTGACTCTGTTCTCTGAGGTGGTTTTTCAAAGACAAATCTTAGTCAAACAACAAAAACCTATTTTCCTCCCTTCAAGCCAGAAGGGTACAAGAAGATTTGGTATGTGGATCCTGTCAAAGCTCTTCTTGGCACCAAAAATGAATTCACTTCATCTGCAGCCTCTCTGGGGTCTCATTTGCTTCTTTGCATCAGATCAGGTTTAAATTGGAGCTTCTTGCAGACCAACTTCTAAAAGAAAACTACCATAACAAAAGCCAGCTTGCTATCTTAGGGCAAACAGTGAATGTTAAATAGCACTGGAAACAAATATGTGGTGCTATGACATCTGCTCTGATTCAAGGTCATCACCTGACTTCTTTGTGTAGCACTGACCTCATGGAAACAGGATACAACAATTGCTGTAAAGCAGGGACTCCATGTTTGTATTGAAGAAGAGAAAGTAAGCAAACACCTTCTGGCGTTTATTGTTCTTTATGTGGACACGTCACAGCTTGTGTGTGGGTCCACAACAGACATGCAGAATGTTAGGCCCTCAGAAGAGGGAAGAATCTGGGCCCTCCCAAAAAGAAGCTCTGTTTATTTTGTATTAGAACTAATTAACTTAAAAGCATTTGTCTGTAGAGGAACAGTTTTCTCTCATCTCAAACACTCCTGTCAGGGAGATGAGGCAGATTTAACTGGTGAGCAGGGACATGGCCTGTGATACATCTTGACATGGTGATGCCTCACCAGTGGAATAATTGTGCATGAAGTTCACTGGATAAATACCCATTCCATGTAGATACCAAAAGGAAACCTATCTCTTCTGACTATACTGGAAGTGGTCCTTTCCCAAATATGGCACTTCATCCAAGCTGAGTCTTTAGAAAAGAACACATCCAAGCAGAAAAGAGCTGGAGAAAACCCCAGTATTTTCTCTGTAACACCCCAGTGATGGTGCACCCCAGAGTGGCCCAGTGCAAGGCAGAATATGAAGATCTGAGCTTTGGGAATCCCACTGCATCAGTCAGCACAAAGCCACCAAAAGCTCTCAGCTAGTGATGCAGTATGATACCTTAGGGAGAATATACCAGCAAACCCACATATCCAAACTCATCTCTCTATGATAACAAGTGTGAATTTGTCACTGCTGTTTTCCTGTTTAGAAGGTTTCAAAAATGACTCTTAATGCTGGCATCAAAATAAACTTTCTTGAAAAGCCCTGAAGATTAGAAAGGAACAGATTCTCCACTTCATTTAGGGGAAATGGAGGATAAAACAGGTATATCTTCTCAATTGAGCATTTGGTAGGCCTGTTCCTTCAGTTCCTTGGTTAGGATAATGGGCAACACAAGAAATAAAACCCTTGCCTGACTTCCTGATGGGTCCTGTGATAACAACATACTCTTAATTCTCAAATGGTGACAAATCTCAAAGCTTTGAGATAGTTGGGAACCATTTCAAACTCAGATACCTCCTTAACTTTCAAAGACTTTAACCTAAAAATGAAAAAAAGACTGCAGCTGTGGAAACCTGAGTGCCAACACTTCTACCTTGGCTGTATGACAATTGTTTCCCAAAATAAAACTAACTATAGACAAGTGAAAAATCTTACTAGAAGCCAAGTTCATCTCAGCCATAGGAAATTATGTTAAATTTTCCATAAATGGCTTCATTAGGAGCTCCTATCTTGTCCAGCCCAGCTCCTTTCATAGCTGGGTTGTGTGTCCTTGTAACGTGGATCTGCACAAGGCATGTTCATGGTGCTCCTCAGGTCTGCTTGAAAGAGCAAGTGTTTGCTTTAAATGGTGACAGAAAAGGGCTAAAACAATACTGGGGTTTTGGTGTTTTTCTAGCTGCGTGCTTGTTTGATTTCACTGTACTTCATGATATTCTGATACAACAGCTTTTGCTGTAAAGTGCCAGCAAAAGTAACATTAAGAAACAATAATGTTTCTTAATTAAGAATTAATTATAAATGGCAATTAAGTAACAATAGTTACATGTGCAGATCATTACAATTAGCAGGAGCTGTTGCTTTGCCCGCCTGCTGCACATTACCAGCTGGATCAGACACGTGCAAAAGTTATTTACTGAGTTCATTGGGAAAAAGTATAAACCTATGTAATTAAAAATATCAACCCATTTATGTTTCAATAATCTAAAGAAAAAGTAAATGGAAAAAAAGAACCACGAATGTCTTAAAAAAAAAAAAAACCAGGAGGTGCCACAGGCAAACAAATATTTTAGCAAAGTTCAACAAGAAAAAGGGCTCATAAAAATGACAGAGTATGTCCGGTAAAACTTCAGGCAGAGATCTCCTAGCCATTTCCCAAATTCTTGTATCTTCTTATCAGCCTTATCATACATATCTAACAACTTACCAGAAAGTTCAGAACCATAACAGCAGCAAGTTGTGTTGGATCAACCGCAACCCTCAGTGCTACCTATCGATTCTTTTGGAGGAGCTAAAATTCCTAAAATTCTGGATGTGCATCGCCCTCTAGTGACAGTCACCTGTCGTGGCTTGATCAAGGCTTGGTGCTGCCGCGGGGACAAAGCCTTAGAGCCAGGAAAGCCTGTTAGAGACACCAACGTGAAGCACAAAGAGCCAGTCATTGCACACCGGCTTCAAAAAGAGACCAGAGAAAACCGAGAGCTGCAAAAGGGTGGAAAAATCCAGCTCATCCATCTACCAGTCCAAAGTTTTACCATAAAGTGTACTGAAAAACTAAGTTGGATCTTAGTGCATTTACTCTGCTTAGGCTCTCTCAACTTTTCCTGAAAAATTAGGCTTAAGGAATCCTGGAAAATAAAGTTTTCATTAATCAGGCCACCTGACTTTCTTGAAGTCTAAGATTTTTTCGTTTCAATTCGGTTCAATTCAAATTTTCACTGCATTCAATCAAATCACTTAGGAAAATATGAACATTATGCTTAAAATTTAAATTATAAAACTTGCATTTCTTTGTTCCTCTAGAAAAGGTTTTCATAGAAATCAATATGTCTTCATTTCTACATTTTTGACAGAGAAGCTTTCCCTGTGGGAATACACTACCTCATGTATTACACATTCCCAGATTTATACCCTGAGAGTAAAAATCAAACCAAAACAAAAATCCACTCTACAATAAAAAAAAAAAACCACCCTTAAATTCAGTCTAATTTAGCATGAAAAAAAATGAGACATAAAAGATCAACACTAGTTTGAAAAAAATGAAAACCAAACTGATCTTCTTAGGATGTTCTTGTGTCACACATACAGGGTTTGTCAGGTACCCTTGCAGTCTCATGGTACCTTGGCAAGACACACCTTCAATTAATTAATAAAAGCAGGCTGCTTCCAAAAGTAATTTCCATTAATCTCAAACACTTGAATGCAGTGCAGTCTGAAGAAGTAAGTGAAAAGCTTCCCATAAGGTTAGGGCTTCCCTGGCTGTATTTCTGACTATCTCTCCCACAGATGTCCAGAGGGTTACAGCAGTCACCAGCCTCTGCTCATTTGTGTTGTCCAATCATTATGCCCTTTATACAGAGACAAATAAGGCACCATAGCATATACCAGCAAGGACTAAGGTTATTCCAATAAGTTAAATACCTATGGTACTCCTATAGGGCAAGATATTCCTTTAAAAGTGTAAGTAAACTAAGAAAAAACAGGTTTTCAAATGAGCTCTCCAGAGCTGAATAGAGAATCTGTTCAGCAGGTCAGCAGGTCTGCTGACTTGCTCATGGGGCTGCACTGCTTTAAAGAGAAGTTTGGTGAGATTTCACAATAGTCAGCAATATTAAGAGATGCACATCTACATGAGCACAGAAAATGTTTAAACATTTGGGATGTAGCAATTTAAATAAGTTGATCATTATAGGAATGCCATAAACAGCTCCATGGTTATACACTTACTTAAATCCCCTGAGCCTTTCCATCGCATTTTGAAGCTACCATTAGCTTTTGTGGTCAAAACCTTCAGAAACAAAAATTATTATTTCCATTCTTCAGATATGAGCTACAATACTATCTATTTTTATATAAGTTTTGCTGAAAAAGAGATATTCATACATTACCATGCATCAATGAACTTGAGAGCTTAGAAGAACTTTAGCACTTGATTTGTAGTTTGGGCTGCTCTTCTTTTGCATTCCCCAGCAGCACATCATTTGTGTCAATGCCCCAGTAGGATTTAGAATCTTCCCAGCTTTAGCATGCTGCTTTGACTTTCTGACCTTCAGTTTTTAAATGCAAAGTCACTGGCAAGATATCTCAACTACACTCACTCCAAAGCTTGTGGGGATTACCTTCAGTCAATGCTGTAGAGCTCTGCAGGAGTGATCAAAGTTTAATCTGTTTCTAATTAAAAGCTGATCTGCTTGACCCTGTGCTCTAAAAATATCAAGCTGTTTATATAAACTGTTTTTTCTCTCTTTTTTTTTTTTTTTTTTAAATCCCCATGATTTCCTAATGCAGCCAATAAAGGAACACAAGGCATTAGAAACGGTTTTAAATGGGTACAGGAGGTTATGCTTCAGAATAATCAGCAAAAGAAATTTAAAGAACAGTTAGCAGTGCTAGAAGTGAAAAGAATGAAGAGGCAAATTAGTAAGTGAACTCAGATAAACGTGACCATTTTTTCACTACAGAGAGCAAAGGCAATTACAAAACAGCAATAGAGATACTATAAACAATCACAGCCTGTGTGATGTACTTAATCTAAGAGATTTTAGGTTTGGAATAAGCAAAAATGAAGAGAAAAAAAGAAAGTTATATGCTACCCACAAGGGAGACCATGCAAGTAAATGGCACTGTTGATAGGTTTTATTATGTAGAATTTTCTAGCTAATGTTATGAAACAGGCACCTGAAATTCTGGCCTACATAGTACTTGAGAACAAAGATTCAGCACTTTCTCTTAACTGGTTTCCTTGAAATACCCTTCTCCCTTATTTTTTTTCAATTAGACTTTTTCTTCTTTTCTGTTCAGATGGAACAAGCAGGTCTTCTAGATTATTTTATGTACTTTTCAACCAAAAAATTTAAAAAAGAAAGACAGAAGAGAGCAGCTTATTTTCAAAGTAATATTTTGTTTTGCATAAAAGATTGAGACTTTCTTCCCTTTACATGATGGCCTTTTAAATCACCATGATACAGAATGAAAAAAGAGGTTTTTCCAGAATAACCCACTTCTAAGAAATTTCTCAAATGCAACTCATAATTTTCCAGATAATTCGTGGATATTTCACTGTGTGCTCTGATATATAAACTCCAGAAACCCATATACTGAGATTAATGGTCTCACTATCAGGTGCTGAGCACCCTATATGACTCTGTATTTTCCTTTTTAGTCTACTTACAGTTGCATGGTCTTTTTCCAAACTCTGCCTTTGGTACCAGAAGTTCTGTGATTAGGAAGCTCCTTTTGACCCACATTCAGCACAGTGGACAACAGACATGTTTGAGACTTGTCATAGCAAGAATTAGTGTTTTCATCTGAAAGCTCTTTATAACTAGAGGCAACAGGGTTCTACTTTGTAAGCATTTTTATATCTTTTGGGAAGAAATTGGATGAAGTAAAGCCGTTAATTAATTTAATAAGTGTGTGTACACAGCTGAAAACATACAGCAGTACTGTTCTTGGGACACACAAATGATACAAGGACATGTCTTAAATGTAGCAATTCCAGTTTAGGCTTGAAGGTGGAGCTTACATTGTATTATCAAAACATAACTTGCTTTGTCAGAAACTACAGCACCATTTGCCTGGAGAAACTGGAAAAGATTTAGTGTATAATTTCCTTTACCTGCCTCTTTGCTTTTCCATCAGTGTAGATCCCTTATACTAGAACTTGTAAAGATAATTGTGGGCATCCTGAATGTCCAGTGAAACTTTCTCTTCTCCACAGTACCATTTTCTTTTCTTGCACTTGGCCACATCTGTGTGCCAGCTTGTGCTGCTCTAGTGCACTGTATTTGAGGCTGTTTTATTAGAAAACATGATTTTAAATGCATGAGCTATTGACTCATTTGTTAAACAATCTACCAGCAAACGAACTTGCTTCAGTGCTTCATAATTCATATTGACTGGTGCTTGTTGCTAAGAAAAAGCTTATGTTCTTCATCATCTCAGCCAGAGCCAATTGTCCTAATTAATAGCATTAACTTTAGGGGTGTGTTTAAATAAAGATTGATTGCTGCCTGCTCCAACCATCTGAGAATGCTCACAGATTTAAAGCAATATGATTTTAACTGCCCAAAATTCCCTTCTTCATGTTGTAGGTGTCACTCATTAAACCATATACTACTGTTAAGCTTTCCCATTTTGCAGGAAACACAAAACCTTACTGTTTGAGGAGGGAACATGGCCTTTAAAAATAGTTTTTCCATCATCAAACTCTAAGTTATTAATATAATGTAAATAACAAGTCATATGCAAGGTATTTCTATTTATATGTTAAAGCTGGGGTTTTTTTAATATATACTGTGTTGGTAGAAGATATTTTCAGGTAAAGGTTGGTGTGTGTTTGCATACAGACCCTAAAATTCCTGAAGTCTTTTACTGCCCAGGGGAATGTGGGGTTTGTAAGATTTACATTAGCAATGGAAAGTAAGTGAAGTTGAAAAGAAGTGATGGTGAATTGCCTGACAATATTGAGGTTTGTCTGTTTTCGGAACACGCACTTGTGTTCCGTTTTGATCCATTTTCTTGCAAGCACACAATAAGGTAAGAATTGAATGTCAGTGCAATTGTCTTACAGAAGTAAAGTCTGTTTGAATAATGAATGCTAACTTGAAAGCAGATACTGGTGGTGATCATCCTAATTATATATGTGTTATATTCTAAAATGATACAGCAATTCTCAAATATTCACATTTGAAGGAAGGAGAAACTATATTGCAGAAAATATGGAGAATATTTTATTGGTCATGAATCACAGAATAGTCAGGAAGGGATCTTAAAGATCTTCTCATTCCAACCTCCTGTCCCTGGACAGTGACACCTTCCACTAGACCAGGTTGCTCAGAGCTCCATCCAAACAGGTTTTGAACATTTCTAGGGGTGGGGCATCCAAAACTTCTCTGGGCAACCTGTTCCTGTGCCTCATCACTCTCACAGTGAAGAATTTCTTCCGTAGGACTCATCTAAATCTACTCTCAGTTTGAACCCATTCCCCCTTTTCCTGTCCCCACATACTCTTGTAAAAGTACCTTTCTGTCTTTTCTGTAGGCTCCCTTCAGGTACTGGAAGGCTGCAATTAGGTCATACCTAAGCTTTCTCATGAAACCTCAGATAAATGGTCTTAACTGTGTCTTTAGCGAGTTGAGTCTTTTCAGTGACAGCATTTAATGCTGTAAGCTGAGAAGACATCAAATGAAATTGGTAAAGTGCAGCCTGGGTTTAAGCAGGAGAAATTCCAGTGATTATAGTTGGTTTTATGATTTGCTAATTCCATGGCTTGTTATCGATTTATAGTCTTTGTCACAGCACCATTTCCAAGTCATTTCCATTAGAGAGCTATGCAGGTCAGGATCATATGTTTGCTGGGCTGGGTTTTGGTAAAATAAGCATCTCCATTTTCATCCTACGTTTGTGCTCAGGTGTTATAGAAAAATGTGCACCAACAATATTGACTTCTTAATTATTAGTGTCTGCTATGCTGGTATTTCCCTGGTTTCATCCCTAGAGAAAATACAAATTCTCTCTATTTGAAATCAAAGTTTTTTGATAGGGAAATAGAAAAAGCATCTCACTCGGGAAGCTCCTGAAATATCACGAACTGTCTAATAGGAACAATTTTGAGAGCCAAAAATGCTACAATAGCTGTCTTTCCTAGAACAGCTGCATACATATAAAGATGTTTTGAACTCCCACAAGAGACACAATTATGAACTTTGATTTGGGGAGATTTTTACCTACCTCTAGATAAGAACCTGGCTTTTGAGATACATACTCATGGAATGACCAGACTGTGAATAGACATTTGAGAGTTCCAGTTACTTGGCAGTTGCTGTGGATCATACTAGTGTAGATATTGTGAAGGGCCACAAGCTCTTGCTGTTAAATAACTGAGCTCACACCCAAAAATGGTTGTGTTAGATAAATGATACTGGAGCAGGAAATGGATTAGCAACGAGAGATGGGATCAGTCAAATGTCTCTATGAAGTCTTTCTCCAAGATGCTTGATCATGGAGATTTAGGCAGAGGGTACTGATGCTTTGCTTGCAAGGTCACAAGTTCTGTCTTACTACTCTGGTGGAAAAGCACTCCTGAACATGGAGTAAAGCTTTCACTTCTGCTAAGCCAAACTGATTTTCTCTAAAAGTAGTGTTTGCACAAAAATCCCCACCTTTGGAGAATTAATACAGTTGAAAATGTAGATACAGTTATGGAAATATTTCCTTCTTTGTTCCGTGCGCTGTTTGGTCATCACTTGTAGTTCTCCCATATGGCTTATTACTGCAATTATCCAGTCACTATAGGTAATGATAACAGCAGTGACCTCCAGCATAAAAACTAGTGTCTATTAAAAAGAGGGAAAACTTTAACGGGAAGAGTTGCCCACTTGGAACAACTTAACATTGCATAAAAGATACTATAGTAAGTCTCGTGCCAGCAGGTTTGGCATTGTTTTTGGAACATAAGGGACAGCTGGCACCTCAGTATAAAACAAGTCATAGCAGCATCTGTTGTCCAAAGAAAATACTTTGCTGTGTATTTTAAAGAAGAAAAATAAGAAAAAGGAGTGAAATATCCTGGGAAAAACCTCAAAAATATATTTTTTATTCAGACCTCCATCTTGGGAGTTGTTGCTAATTTCTAAGTAGATGTAACTACTCTCTCCCAGGAGTATCAGAGTATCAGGGTGCCACCAAAGTTGCTTCTGGGCTCAGCTTTGGCCAGTGGTGGGTCTGTCTTGGACCCAGTTGGTCCTGACTCTGTCTACATGGGGGCAAGCTTTTGGTGTATTCCCACCTGCAGCTCCCCAGGTACCAAAACCTTGCTACAGAAAGACAACCCAGTCTCTTCTGCCATTTCACAGAATCAAAAAATGGGTAAGATTGGAAGGGACCACTGAAGATCAACTATGCAACACCCCTGCTCAAGCAGGGCCCCTTAGAACACGTTGTGCAGGATTGTGTCCAAAGATCTTTTGAACATCTCCAGAGACAGAGACTCCACAACCTTCCTTGGCACTCTGTTCCAGGGCTTGGTTACCTGGATACAGTAGATAAGTTTTTTCTCATATTCACGTGGAGCCTCCTGTCCATCATTTTCTGCCAGTTTACTTTCATACTACTGCTTGTCACCACTGAGCAGTAGTCCTCCTGACCCCCTCCCTTCAGAAACATATACATCAAAAAGGCCCTCCCTCAGTCTACTCCATGGTAAACAGGCCCAGCTCCCTCGGCCTTTTGCTATGAGAAGAGAAAAGGACTAAGAAGAATAAAGCAGTCAGCAAATGGTTTCTTTAGCCTGAAACATCTCTGACCTTGGAGCTGTTATCTAACAAGCCCCTGAGCACTTCTACTGTTTTTCCTTGTTTTATTGTATTTAAAATTGTTTATTATCCAATTTTGAAAAGAACTCCTAATGAAGCAGTTAGGAAGTGGTGCTGAAAGCCAGCTCTTCTTGGCAGAACTGCAGTCTGCCAAGGAACAGCTCTCTCTGACTTCCTTTCTTCATCTGTTGCTGTTTCCCATGCACTGCCACGCAGGGTCTGGCTGGATCAAACCACACCTTGGCTTGGGAGTTGTTATGAATTCCTAAGTAGATGCCACCATGCCCTCCCATTGCTGTGGGAGTATAGACTATCAATCATAGGTACTGTTTACAAAATTTCCACTGAAATAGACATGTGTCGATGTTTTCAGGAATGATGTGGTGCATATCTGTCTTGCATCATCTTCTGCAGTGGGCAGTCAACCACAACCTGAGGGAATGCTGAGACGTAGGAGGGTGACAGACATGGACCTCCGTATCTTCTTCCTGAGCTCAGTTAATAAGACTTGTGTTAAATCATAGAGCCTTTATGCTGAAATAGCTATATTTCCATGTTCTCTTTATTCCCATACACCCTGGGAATCAGTGTAACTGGTTACACTGAACTAGTAGAGAACAGGAACAAGGAATTCTGCTATGATTCTTCTGCAGCATCTGCAAGATTGGCAAGACATACTCCGGAGAGTGGCTGTTGGAACATTTTAAAAGGCTGGGTGATCTGATTTGTTTTTATGGTCATCACTACTCTGTGACTAAGATGTTTTGCTTGTTTTGTAAAGCAAAGTTATTGACTTAAAACTCAAAAGTGTTATATTTGTTTATCTCTGAGACAGTAGTTAGAAAATGAGACTTCTTGCATTCACTCCTTGTGTTGGACAGACAATTTCTCTTCAAGATATGCCGTTGAAGAAATTGTAGTTCAATCATGTTTGATAGGAAAACTTGTTCTGGCAGAATCTTGGTTTCCTTTGCAGTTTAAATTCCAGGCAACTTTGAAAATGCCAAGCTGTCATTCCAATGCCAGTACTAACATCACCTCTTATTTTTTTTTACTAATATAAATATTAATAGAATTTTTCAATAGAACATTGTTTCCCATTAATGAATTTCAAAGGCTTTAAAAATGGTTAAAAATGCTGTTTCTTTCTGACATTCAAAGGATTTTAAGCACAGAATTTTGTACCCTTGATTGTTCAAAGGTTAACTTCATTGCTTATTTGCACAGTTTATTTCTATGCATTTCTTGAGTAACTCGTTGAATGCACAGAGCTGACTAATATCCATACTGGTGGTAGTTAAATCATTAAATCTAGAGTTGCCTAGTGAGATGGAGAAGTCTGGATTACCATGGATCACTACTGGATTCTGACTACCTCTTCAACAGGAAATTATTTACCCATTTTGAGTACACTGAATTTGAAACCAAGAGATAAACGAAAGATTTCTCTGCAATTGAGACTGAAAACAGAATTCTGAAACCACTGGGTGTCACTGCTTGACTGCCTTTTGGTGTTATAAATATTTACAGAGGTTTGAGAGAACTAAAAATAATCTGCAACAGCTCTGAGTAGTTGCAGTATTTTCACTGGGAAAATACTTAATTGCTGTTCAAGAAACAGCATTTGGTATTAGCATCACAAGTTCCAAGAAAACCTTTCTACTTTGCTTGCAAAATAATATCTTTGAAATATCTAATTTGTTTAGACTGGCTTATTTTTCTGGCAGCTTATAAAATATAAAATATTATTTTGTAGTAAGTCATCAAGAGAGTTTTTGAATACAGTTACACTGAGGCAGGAGGAAAAAAAAAGGATGTTTATTTTAACTGAAATAATATGCCCTTTCTTAATGTTTTTATCCCTCTTCAGATTATCAGCTTACTAGGGCACAAATATTGTGAAGAAAAGATAGAAGTTCTGAACAAAACTAAATGAAAATGTAAAGGCCTTAAAGATATGTAGTATTGTTGTTTCCACTTATGGACTCTGATTTTTAAGGTGTTATTTGAACACTTGCCGGAGAACGGGGGCTGATCCTTCAACCTGAAAGCAAAATCTGCAATTACAATGGTAGTTAAACTGAACCAGTGTATAGTTTCACTATTTCAATAAGTTAACGGACTTACTGCACATAATATACATGACAGAAAAGGTATATTAAAAAAATAGTAAATTTAAAATATTGTGCATCAATACATTATAACAGCACTGCTTCATGATCTTGGAGCATTTAAAGTCCCTGATGATGCCATAGGTATAATTAAGTGAAAAATCATTAACACTCCCCCTGCCCCCCAATTTCTGATTGTCATATACCCTTTTAAGTTTTTTTTCTTAATTTCAGAATTTAAAATTTAATTGAAATGAAATTAATTTAATAACCTTGAAATCCTGCTCAAAAGAAAGGACTTCCTTCTCATATTGGTAGTCTTTCTAAAATTCCAGTTAATACACAAGCAACAGCCTGTGTCTCCTCACTTAAGGTTTGGAGCTAATTTTTATATATATATTGCTAATATTGTAACCAGATCCAGTCCCTTCCTTGAAGGGCTGCATCAGTGGCAAAGAAGCCCATTCAGTTTCTGGAACACCACAGTGTAGCACTGTTGCTCATTTTTAAAACTGGGCAATGAGTTTTCTGCCCTTTTTTTTGTCCTGTTTTGTATTGCATGATGTCCTGATTCACAGCTTAAGACAGCACATTACTCCATACTCTAACAGCAGAACCAATTGCTCCAGAAAAGTCAGCTGTGAGGTCTCTAAGCCCCTTTCATTTAATTCCATTTTCCTCCAGTACACCTATTTCAGTATTCAGCACTGCTGCTTTGCTGAGAAAGTTGCAGCCCCTCTCTAACCCACAAAGCCCCAAGAACCTCCATAGCTGAGTGCTCATGTCAAAACCCCCATAAAGCTAAGGGAATATTTCTGTACATCTCAGAGAGGGGGCCAATCTGTTTTCCAGAAGACTTCTCTACCAGCTCATTCACTGACTCTCAAACAGAAGACGAAGCTCTACTTGGATAGGAAGTTATTGACAGGGAGCAGCTGTTGTGCCCCTTCTGTTAGATTCTGCCCCAAACAGGCAAACCCATGGATATTTACACCTGAATGACTGGAAAGGAAGTTGCAGGAAAATCAGCATAAAATATAACCCCCTTGGAGGTTTCCTCCTAAAATTTGTCTTAGGACATAAGACTCGTGGAATATAAATTTCTTTTATACATTTAACTTGGAACCGAGATACAACCAAGCTCAACTCTACAGAACCTAACCTAAATTTTCTCCAAAGAATGCCTGTATCTGGGAATTTGATAAAAATCAAGAGTTCAGCTGAATCTGGGCTGGTGTTGCTGTGGTGTGTACCTTGCAGTGGAAGAGAGAAATTATTTGAACAAGAAGCAACACAGATTGGTAAAATGTAGTGGTTGTATGAACAAAAAACATGGAGTAAGCCTCTGAACTCCAGCACATAAACTAGAGAACAAATAAAGGGATGAGGTTAGCAGAAAGCACATGATCAATTAATTTTTTAGAAAATCACAAAATCTGCTGACATGACAGATATAGCTCTAAAATAAGCAAAAGGGAAAGTGCCAAGATTTGTATGGTGGAGTAAGAGAGACCCCCCAGGAAAGGAAATTGCTCACAAAAACTAGAGGCTGAGTATGTATTCAGCAGGAAAAAATTTAAATGTATTGGGGACTAAAAATCCTAATCATTCAATTAGGCTTCTCTACATTAATCCTTGCAAATACAATAAATATGGACAAGGTTATATCACGAATAAATTAGAAGAATATCTCTTAAGACCAACAGATCCAGCATCATAAAGGTGTAGGTACAGTGCAAACATACTTGAAACTACTCTTGCAAGTGTTAGAGCACGAATAAATACAGTAAACACAAGTAAAGAGAGGATACATTCTTTGAATATGTAATGGATGATTGCTTCACTTTTGTTCTAAAAATCTGTATTTCAAAATATCTTCAGTATACAGCCTTTAATGGATATTTCCTTCAAAGGGCTTATCAAAGGGAAACCATCATTCTATTTTCACAGGAAGCTTAAAATTTTCAGCAATTTTTCTTTGGAAATACAAAGAATTCAACTCCAGAACACAGAGCTATCTTGAAAAACATTTACTAAAAACCAATTCACCTTAAATACTTCTAGTTCAGGTTTTTTTTGACATTAACATGTATTTTAGGAACGCTATTGAAAACAAAAGATAGCACAAAGAGGCTGAGGACACTGCATGAAGCAAAACAGAAGTTATAGCAAAAACAATCTTGGTGGAAAAAATGCCTGCCAAAGGATTCACTACAATCTCAGTAATATTTAATTTAAGATTAATGATTATAACTTGTATGTTTATTGAGTTGCACTACATATGGTTTTGCTTCTCTATATTGTTAAGTTCATAAAAAGAACCCCTTGAGCTACCTCCTTTTAGACTTTGCTTTTTTCACTCCCTAAGTTTTCCCTCATGCATCTGGTATTTGACCACTTGAATTTGTTAGTATGGATCAATTTACTAACTCATACAATATTTTCATGTATGTTTGATTCTTTTTTTTCTTTAAATCCTTTATTGAACTGTGGACTCCAAAACCAGATACAAGGTTTCTGCCATGGACACAGTGAAATCTTTTATACTTGCTAGTGTAATCTTTTCCTCTCTTGTTCTGTGCTCCTGTGATCTTTCAAGGAATACATTCACTTCTTTTCCCTATTACGACATTCACTCTCAATGAATACTTAAAAGCTTGGATGTATCAGATTTGAAAAGTCCCCAGGCATTTCAATGTTGACAAAATTGCTTTTGTCAGAGGAAAAATATTTTGGAATAACCCCATAAAATACTTGACTAGCTTGTAAAGTAATTTAAAAAAAAAAGAGTGAACCCTGGTTAAAATACAAATAATTGCCTATGTTAAAATTTATGTGATTGCTTGTGATATTCAAACAGCATGACACACCTTATAAAAAAACCTATTTCAGAACTACAGGTTCACAAAGTAAGAACAATTCAAAGACAGAGCCGTTTGACTTTGTTTTTTCCTTTTAATGAATGAATAAAGGCAAAAAAGAAAGTTAAAGGCTGGCCAATTCAAAATAGGAATGAAACACACATAAATAGCAAGAAAGTATAGCTATTGGAGTAAAATGCTGAAAGAACTGAAGAATAGAAGATGTGCTGCACCCCAACACAAAGCACACTGCTCTCCAGTCCATCCTTCCTGATTCTTCAATGAGAACATTACCTCACTCTAGGTAAAGATGACTCAACATCAGTGGGAATATAATGAAGTGGGAATTACTGCTAGCAACAGCTATTTTTCTGACTGTGCTTTGAAAAAGAATGTATTTTGTAAAGCTTATTCAGAATTAGTACCATTCTTTCAAAAAACTCTTTCATTTATTTCATATTTTGAAACAGATTAGAAATATATCCCTCTCTTCTTAATTTTTTAAGCCTGTTAAGACCCTCTCTTGTCTATCTAACTTCCCCTACTTGAAACAGGGGAAAACAATCAAAGCCCTCCAATTTGTAGGGGCTAATATAAGCACAGCTGTGGTGGTGCCTGAAATCAGAAGAGCTGTCATTGAAACACAGGATTTGGTGTTTTGTCTCAGCACCCTTTCATTTTCCTTACTGAGTTGGAGACTCTTTCAAGCAGGCATGTTCTTACTCTATTATTAAATTCAGAAAGATCAGACAGTGATACTACATTTGGTACAGCAACATATATAAAATGTTGGTGCTGCAGTATATGTCACTTTAGATAATCTGTCCCTTCAGCTTGGGTCTGCTTTTAAAAGCACCTAAACCAATACCATCTTACCTCATGCACCTTTTTACCCTACAAAAATGTTTTTATTATACATATAAAATTACAAATGTTTCTTCTTCTTCTTCTCTCCAATTCTATCTGGTTCCAAAAAATAAAACAGAATGGTTTTTTACTTTTCCATAGACTCCTGCAATTTCAAAGTTTGCTTTATATTAAATAAAACTTCACCTAGACCTTCCCAAATGCACATTGTCTTTGGAATTTATGCTAAGTGATGTTTATGGAAAAGTTACAGCTCTTTCCCAGTTTTGCACCAAAATAACAGAGTAGGTTCAGTGTGTTTTGGACCATGCTTTGGTATTATGCCAGCAATTTGAAGAGTGGTAGGTCTTATGTGGTACGACAGCAGGTATGAAGTTAGATATGGTTAGATGAAGATGATGGCTCTCAGATTGTAGGCCAAAATTTTATTTATTTATTTTTAATAGCATGCACATATGCAGTGGCAATTCTTCCTTCAGGCAGCATACATGTACACACAACACCCATTTCTAAGGCTTCTTCTGTAATAACTACATCTCTGGCCGTGGAGGAGGCAGCCAGCTATAGCCACACAGGGCGCACATAGGAGGAGGTGTTCACTCTCCCTCTTGCTGTTTTTAGTCATATCACTACCATTCTGTGTCCTTGGTTACAGGCTTTGCCACACAGGTTCACACCCTGTCCCATCCTGCTGATGGAAGCTGAGGTGCTCAGAAAAGCACATTTTCCTTGAAAATCAATTCTGAAGTCAGCACGTGACCCCACATTTAAAAGGGGGGAACAAACTGGCTTTGAAAATGCACGCTCAGCTAATCATAGTGGAGGTAAGTGAAATCAATTGAATTGTTTGGGGAAGAAAGATTTATGAGAGGAATTTCAGCTGCAGCCTTAATTGGATAAGGGAAATAATTATGGAATGCCAGTGCCAACAGAGCAAATATGATTGTTTACAAAGTAGCAAATGTGAACAGTAGGTGCCTTCCTTCTTATAACATGAAAAGCACCATCCCTGAATTTAAAATTGTCTGGTTTGTCAACTCAGATTCCTAAATCTTTATTAACCCACTTTCCCTTTTAAGTTTCATTTCTGTAAGGCATTTAAATACATGCCTACTTTTAAGCATAGAAGGGCTGCTGGTGAAGGCAATCTGAGTTCCAAATTAGCCATATATATTTTAGTACTCTGCCTAAAAGGAGCTTTGAATAACAAGATCAAAGAATTGGGTATTTTATTCCCTTTACATTGATTAACCTGAGATGACTGTATGTCTCAAAGCTGCAGCAGTGACCGGTCCATTTGTCACACCAACTACTGACTATCTTGTGTTCTTTAGGGATGGCAGCTTGCAATAATATGACATCAGGATGATTGATTTATTTTATCATTTCTCTGATTTGTGGAGGCCTCAGTCTCTTACATTCAGGACCAGCATTTGATAAAGCCTCTATTCTAGTGGTTTCTAGTATTTATAGTGCAATATATCCAGAAGGGTTACAGTTGCCATCATGTTACCTAATGTGTTTTTCCTTTTGACTTTGAAATATATCATCCTGCTTGATACAGATGGAAAGGCCTGCCTTGGTGAAGTCTACTGTATGATGCCATATCTAATGGCATGTTGCTAATTAATTATAAAACTCACTAAGGTCCTTCAGTCTTTTCCTTGGGACAGCTATTTCTGCAGATAAGGGATAAGGATGAGTGAACTTTCTCCCACTAGCTCTCTACCATCCTTTTGCCTATATGTAGCCATGGCATCTTTGCAACAAGAAGGTTAGTTCTTGTTTTTTCCATCTTTGAGCCTTGCCCTTTTATTGAGGCTGCAACCAAGTGAAGTAGTTTTGCATTGGTTTTGTGTAGACAGCTTTCACCTGGAAATTGAAACCAACAACTCTTCATATATAACAGAGGACACTACAAGGGGCTTGTTAGCTTGTTACCAATCTTTCAAAAGATTGGTAGTCAACACATTTTTTAACTACCTGCATACCAAGCAGTTTTAAGATAACCTGCCCTTTCTTACATTCTATTTCAGCCCAGGGTAGTAGATAATCTTTTGACCAGTTGAAGTAGCACTGCAAAAAACAGCATTCTTCCTATGTCTGTGGACAGGAGGGACTCACAGACCCCAAGGAGAAGTCTCTAAATGCTTTTCAAAAATCTCTTGTGAATGGCATGTGCAGCTCTGTAAAAGCATCAGCCTGTGCCTGCGGTCCAGTCTGTACTGTCTCATTAACATTGCCATGGTTACTTTCACAGTGGATACAAATTTTCAATGGTGGTTGCTTTTAAATTTACTATATAGAAATTACATGAGATTAAGGGATATGAAATACAGTAAAACCTGCTTGGTTTTCTCATTCAGTAAAGAAACAAACTTGCAAAACTTGGGAGCTTCTGTGTCCTGGATGTCGCAGAGAGATTAAGAATGGCACCACTGAATCTACAACTATGTGGAGTCACTCTACTCCTGCCAAAAATCCTGTGGTTTCTGGGTGCAGCTTTGGTGATCTGCACTGCAGTCTCATGTGCTGGTACAAGGGACTTGAACTTAACCTTCCCTGAAAATTATTTTTTAGTTGTTAATGGGGTCTATTTGCAGTTTGCAACTGTTGGACGGAAATTTAGCTTTTGACCTTCATGGAGAAGGTGGAGGAGGAAGGTGGCTGTAATTAACATAGCAACAGCAGAGTGCACAGCCAGCAAGAGCAATCGATAGCATACTTTTCTTTATGTTCTGTTACAAATATGACCTATGTACCTTTTCCCCAAGAGATATCAAACAGGTTAAGGGCAATATTGGATTACTATATACTGCACTTCTGAATACTGAAAAGTACCAGATAACTTTTATGGGCTTCTGCCTACCATACTCACACATTTGCAAAAGTCAGGTTTCCATCCTTTAGAGTCTGTAATACAGTTATCTAATATTTTGTTTATTTCATTAATCTAGATTTCTTTTTTCATAGGTTTTGTTTAAGGATTTTTTTCTCCTCTTATGCATAATTGTCCTGAGTTCCAAATAAATTTTGTCTACTCATAGCAATAAATATATAAGGATCAGTCCTTATGTTTTATTTTAATGAGCATTCAGATGATACTCCCTCTGTCTACTGCAGAAAGCAGAGCCCCTCTAGACTTTGCTTCTGAAAAGTAGTGGTTTGAATTTGAATCCTATATACTACCTGCTGTGCTTAGTGCATCTGCAAAGTTAATGACTGCTATTTTTGCCCAATTGCTTTCTGCTTGTGTACTATGTGGGAAGAGTTGCAAAATGATTTTAAATATTTAAAGGAGTGTAAGACAGCATATTATTTAATAAAATTGCTATGCCTACTAGAATATCTGCATTTTCATTGCATCTGAATTCTTGTTGCACCTTGTTCTTAAATAAAACAAGCTATTAACAGACAAAGTTTTAATTGCAAATAAAGATTAGTAAGTTTTGGGCAACCCTTTCCTCTACTAAGGTTACAGTAAATGCCCTAGATAGAAAGAGTTCTGAGTAGTGTAGAGGACAGTAGGGAAAGGGTATGTTACAATGAGGAGAATACATTAAAAATAATGTACGAGAAAGAAGGAAATGAGAGGGAATAGGAAACGAGATGTATAAGTTGTAGAGTAGTTGTCATAGACTCATAGAATGATTTGGGTTGGAAGGGACCTTACATTTGATCTTCTTCCAGCCCTCCAGGGTAGGGACACCTTCCACTAGACCAGGGCCTCATCCAACCTGGCCTTGAACACTCCGAGAGATGGTGCATCCACAGCTTCCCTGGACAGCCTGTTCCACAGTCTCATAACTCTCACAGTAAAGAATGTCTTTCTAACACCTAATCTGAACTCATCCTCTTCCAGTTAAAAGCCATTCTTCCTTGTCCTATCACTACAGGCCCTTGCAGTGCTCTCCAGCTCTCATGTAGCCCCCCTTTAGTTGCTGGAAGGCTGCAGTAAGGACGCCCCAGAGTCTGCCCTTCTCCAGGCTGAACAGTCCCAATTCTTTCAGCCTGTCTTTATTGGAAGTTAATGAAGCCACTTTTGGTTGTCACAAGTCTCCTTATTTTCCATACCCCTCAGAGTAGTTTTCAGTAGCATCTGCTTCATGACCCAGATGGGCACTGAGATTTCCTGTAGTTTCCTGGTTCTTTCTTTTATTTCCCTTTTTAAAAAATGGGGGTTGTGTTTCCCCTTTTCCAATCATTGGTAACTTCACCAGATTGCCATGACTTCTCAAATGTAATGGACACTGGCTTAGCTACTTCATCCACCATTTCTCTCAGAACTCATGGATGCATCTCATCAGGTCTCATGGACTTGTGCACCTTCAGGTTCCCTAAATAGAATTGGAACTGATCCTTTTCTATGGCAGGCAGTTCTTTATTCTCCCAGTCCCTGCCTTTGCCTTCTGCATCTTCAATGATGTGGCTGGAACACTTCCCAGAGAAAACCAATAAAAATGTCATTTAGTACCTCAGCCTTCTCTATATTCTGGGTTACCAGGTCTCCTGTTCCCTTCCAGAGAGGACTCACATTTTCCCTAGCCTTCCTTTTATCACCAATGTACCTATAGAATCTGCTCTTGTTGCCCTTGACATGCCTGGCTGTATTCAATTCTATCTGGGCTTTAGCTTTCCAAACCTCATCACTGACTTCTTGGACAATTTATTTGTATTCCTACCTGCCCTTGCTTCTGCTGTAGGATCCTTTCTCGTGTTTGAGTTTGTCCAGGACCTCCATGTTCATTCACACAGGTCTTCTGGCATTTTTGCCTGACTTCATCTTTGTTGTCATTGCTTCTGAGATTGGAGATGATCTTTGAATATTAACCTGTTTTCTTGGGCCTGTCTTTCCTCCGTAGGAATGGAGGCTCTATTCCATGGTAGTCTACCAGGCAGATCTCTGAAGAGTCTGCTCTTCTGAAGCCCAGAGTAGGGAGCCTGAAGAGTGCCATCCTTGCTGCTCTTAGAATCTTGAAGTCCATCATGTCACAGCCACAGCAGTTCAGGCTGAACTTGAGCTTCACATTTGTCACCAGACCCTCCCTGTTGGTGAGAACAAGGCTCAGCACAGCACCTCTTCTCATTGGCTCCTCTCACTTGCAGAAGAAAGTTAACACCAGGGAATTACAGGAACCTCCTAGATTGTTCTTCCAACAGATTTTGGAGTGGTCCCCCATGAGGATCAGGACTTGTGAATGTGAAGCTGCTCCTATCTGTCTATATCTGTCATCTGCTCAGTTCTCCTGTTTGGGTGATCTATAGCAGAGCGCCAGTACAAAGGCACCTGTCCCTGACCCCTAAATTCTCAGTCAGCTCCTCTTCCATCCCTATGCACTCCAGCTGGTCATTGACATCCTCTCTTTGTCTGCCCAGCCTGTCCTTCCTAAAGCACCTGCATCCTTCCATTCCAACACTTCAGTCATAGGAGCCCTCCCACCCCACCTTCCCAATGTCAATGAGATGTGTGCACATCTCTAAACTCCTCTTATTTATTCCCCATGCTGCCTGTGTTTGCATAGAGGCATTTGAGTTGGGCTCCCCACGAGGCTGACCTAGTAGGTGAAATCCCTTTGAGTTGCTCCTCAGGTGCTCTCCCCCTGACATGTGATCCCTCTCCATGCTCTGGGCATCTTTTTCTGACAATGACATCAAACTAGCAAGAGTGGGATGGAATGAGGTTCCCCTCCTCAGCAACTTTAGTTTAAAGCCCTCTTTCTTTATGTACAGAAAGGATTACTTTGCTTTGGAGAGAAGACTGAGATCAGAAAGCAAAATAAAACTGTAAAATCAAAGAGAAAGATGCTGAGTCAATGGGTGAGTATGAAAATACTAGGCAGTGAAACAGAAGACAGATGATATAAAAAGGAAACCAGCAAATACCTAATAACGGAGAGTGAAAAGCAAAGGTGGAAGGAAAATAACAAACCCAGAGAAAGAAATTGTCAAGCAGGAGGGAGTAGATCTGAGGGAGAAAGAGTCTCTTCATTCCTAGGAAAAAGGACAACTTTTGCCATGCCCTGCTGGTGGTAGCAGTGAGGTATCTTTCCTGCTGATAGGAAAGAGAAGTTGTTCTGGTTTAGGCTGGTTGGGCTGCTGGTGGGGAAGTGAGAGTGACTGTGTGGTAGTTTCCAGATGGGGTTAAACCATGACATAAATGCAAGGATCACTTTTTCCTTTTTTCCCCGATATGTGCCTGTGATGATGTCATGAAACACAATTTCTATCAGGTGATGACCTTTGTTTTACTCTCTTTTCCATACTTCTAATCCCCTGTATTTTAGGTTAATATTCTCTTTCCAAGAAGCTCCAGATGTTATGCTTCTATTTAATAATTCCCCACAGATTAAGCAATTGTGATTGCTTTCTGCAGCAACCTGGTTATGATCTAGCCCAAACTAACAGCCACTCTAATTAAAAGTTTCACTATTTGACTTTATTTCACAGAGAGAGAAGAGTCACACAATCTAGACTGCTGAACTAAGGATGCCACCACCTTTCCTTGTACTGAATGGGAGTCACTTTCAGGTAATTTAGTTTCTAGAGAAAGATCTCTGTACCCAGGAAAGCCCTTTTAAGTTCAGCTACTCTTGAGAGTTTTCATCAGCAAGAACCTTACTCTGAATTCATGGCTTTGTAACCAACTCCAAGGAGCTACATATACTCTTTGGCTCTTTCTCTATTCAGCAGGTCATGCATTCAGCAGGACCATTTATTTACTTATGTCCTTAAAAAGATTGTATGCCACTGACGTTCTTGTTCTCATCACATTGGAAAACAAAATTTGCCCTCCAGACTACGCTAGCAGGATATTAATCTGCAATATTGAGACCACAATGAAGCTGGCCAATGTGGTGAAGATTTTGGTACCAGCAGCTAAGATTTCCACTCACTGTTCCCTGCATGAACATCAGAACGTGCCATCTGAAGGACACAAATGAGTTACTGGCAGCCACCTTACAAGGGGCACATAGTTTTCCTGTGTCCAAGAAGGTTTTGTGCTGATTCACAGTGAAATGAATCCCAGAATGGGCATCTGGACTCAGCTGTTTCCATTTTTCTGCACCAAGCTTTAGAGTAAAGCAGGTGGAAGAAACAGCTGGAAACCTTCTGGAGTGTCTTTAATAAATATTTCCACCAGGCTCAGCTGCACAGACCCTCTCTGGCTGCTAAATTCCTTTCACTTGAAATTTATATAAGGGATTAGCAGCTG
Organism: Eopsaltria australis; assembly: GCA_034509425.1. Taxonomy (NCBI): domain Eukaryota; kingdom Metazoa; phylum Chordata; class Aves; order Passeriformes; family Petroicidae; genus Eopsaltria; species Eopsaltria australis. The sequence goes on from JAVTVJ010000072.1 coordinate 5,397,273, forward strand.
CCAAATATGCATAAGACAACTGCAACAGGTGATAAGTCTTTCATTTTTAGCAAGAAAATCCTAATCAGCCTGTTCCTGAGATGAAGACTCACGACAATTCACTTCTAATACTAGAACAAGATCTGCAATTACTTTCTGAGAGCTATTTAGCATTTGCAGAACATAAGTATGCTGAAACCTCTCCTTTCTAGTGTTGGTTTGCATATTTCAGACCCTGCTTTGTTCAGAATCTGTTGGAATATGCTAATACCTTGATTAATGAGCTTCAGGATTCTGCTGCTGATAGTCTGCAGTTTGTGTGAGATCCCACAGGTATGAAAGGCCAAGATGAAGCTGAACTATGTCTCTTCATATTTTACTGGCACTCTTTAAATTGAGTGCCAGTAAAATTCTTCACTGACTACAGAATTATATGAAGGATTTAGTTAAATGTGTAAGTTTTTCTGATAGAGGTTTTAAAATTACTTTTACTAGATATTTATGTTCTAGTAGAATTCAATGCCTTGATGAGAATCAGGTCCTATAAAGAGCCAGTTTTAGCTTTTAAAATCTGGGCAAAGATATACAGCAAGAGGGGTAGAGGGGAATAGAGCTATGCTTTCAAGTTGTTACTACCCTGGAGCAATCAATATGATTTTAAGCTGTCATACAGCAGAGGCTGCAGGGCAGTGCAGCTCTCCATTTGCATCACTGCTGCTGCTCTGAGCTCACAGCAGTTACTGGGCTTTGGCATACCATGGTGTAGTACAGGACTTAGAGAAAAAGAGGCTCTCATTTGCCTGACAGGTACATCAGCCTGGAGCAGCTATTATGGAAATGTTTGATAGTCTTGGCGTAACAGAAGGGTTGGGCCCATGGTTTGCAATAATGACTTTGTAATCATAATAAAATAGTAGTTGGAGTGGTCATTTTGTAGTTTAGCCTTGCTGAAATTGCTTCATAAATACATCATGTGCTGCTGTAAGAACACTGACAGGACTTAGGACAGTTATTTCATCCTACTTTGTATGTATTGATGTCTGTATGTATATGCACAATGAACAAGTATTTAATCTGAAAAATGGACTTACATGAGCATGGTTACTTACTAATAAATATTTCATTGCTGTAGATATGGTACTTTTGCCTCTAATTGTCACTGAAGCAAAAATGATTACTCCCTTTTAGTTACTGGGATGCTGACTGCATCTATTATTGATTATCTGCAAAGCAGTTTATAAAGGACAGCAGATCTGCTCCTCCTAAACAGTTGGTAAAAGAAGTATTCTCAAATATTTTCTTGTTGGAAGCAACAAGGAAGAAAAAATTGAACATAGAAGTAGGCTTGGCACACATACACTGGAACACAGGAACAAGAGAAACACTCTGAAAAACAGTGCAATAATTTGTTCTGCTGAACCCCACGCATCCTCTTTCCCTGTCTTGATGTTGCAGAGCCTAATACCAGCATTTAAATGTGCACTGGAGCACACTTCTCTCTGGTTACTCAGAAATGCTTGCTCTTATAACAAGGCTTAATTGCTTATCTTAATCCCATGCTTCTGTGATGTATTTTATGGCCTTGTTGGAAAAATGTAAGAAGTTTCATAGAATAAGTCTGAGCTGAGCCTTCCCAATACTGCCATTCAATTCTGTCTGCATTCCTTTCTGTTCCTCCCACATTGAATACAATCACTAAGGCTTTCTGAAGTTTTCACACATTTCCTTCTCAGTCAATTTTCTATGGTGGAATATATTTTTGAGTTGAAAATATTCAGTCAATTCAATGTAATATCGCAAATATGTGTAGAATATCTGAGCTATGTTTTCCAGAGAATTTATAATTATTTGTTAGCCTCTATATTTGAAAATGTAATAACCAAAGAATAATGTACCTTACCACTTGCATTAATACTTAGAGAATAAATATTACTCCTAGTAAATATATAGGTCATAAACATGTATTTGAAAACAAAGCTGAAGCTTTAAAGAATTTTTGGATAAACAAGCTCTATTCATTTCAATGATATGAAAATCTCTTCAGTTTGCAGACTCTCTATGGTATCTAAGCATTTTAAACTTAGCAAAACAATGACTTCTATTTACAACATCACTGCATGTAAAATGTTTGTGTTATCTTCAATGTGTCGTGGTTGCCAGCAGATGAGGATGTGCCCAGAGCAAAGGGGAAAGGAAGCATCCATAACATCACATCTGCACTGCAATGTATTTAATGCTGTTGTTAACATTCCTCTGTGGTAATTCTATAAGCCCCTATTTATTAAAGCAACTAGAGGTGTATTGCTTCTGGGTTTCTACACACTGTGATTGAGCATTCACATCATCACATGCTTGCTTGTAACATCCCGATAGCAACTACAGCTGGCATTTTATAGGTAAATTCATACTTGGCAGACACACATATGAACTCTACAGATATTCTTGTTTGCGTTGTCTGTGTCACCTGTCATGCTTTAGTTTTGTGTTGCTGTTCAGCTGAACTTAAGCAGTTATCAGTGCAATCTTAAGTGCATTTGGCAGTAGACCAAAGGTACAGAAAATGAATAAAGGCTTTTTGAAATAATGGGCTAGGTTCTCAGTTCAGCTGCTTTGATTTATTCTAGCTCAAGTCCTGTTCCAATATAATCAATGTCTTCAATCAATCTTTATTGCTGCAACTTTTGTCATAGGAACTTAATAAAAGTTCTGTCCTTATGGCCACTGAAAAATCACTGCACTTACGTGACCTCTAAATGTAGGTGTTGTCCTGTTAATGGTCTGTAGATAACCATCCAAGATTCAAATTCTGTGCTTTTTCTTGAAAAAAAAGAAGAGAGAGAGAGAGAGAGAGAGAGAGAGAGAGAGAGAGAGAGAAAGAAAGAAAGAAAGAAAGAAAGAAAGAAAGAAAGAAAGAAAGAAAGAAAGAAAGAAAGAAAGAAAGAAAGAAAGAAAGAAAGAGAAAGAAAGAAAGAAAATACCAGTGGTACAGATATTGAAAACAATTTCTTGGTATCATTGCCATTTTAACATCAGGGTGAATATTTTAGAAGTGAACTTATAACCTCAGTCAAGTTTCAGAAACATTTGGATCTATCATTTATTCAAGGGTTGGTTTTTCTTTAAGTGGCTAATTAAGGAAGATGGATGATTGCAAATGGCTGTTCTTTCCTTGTGTGTACCTAAATCTAGATTTTCTTACTGTGAAGACCCTAGTCCTTTGTGAAAACTTTCCCCTTGTGAGGATAGTTATGATACCACAAACAAAAAATTACATTTATAGGAGGTTCAGGTATGATGCAAAAGAAAATTCCTTTTGGTACACAAATATTAGAAAGAGCAGAACCATACAAAACAGGAGGCAGGCTAATGCAATGAGGCTATTGCACTGAACAGAGAGTTTGCTATCATTACTGATGAGAGTAAATGAAAATGGCAAGCAGTTTCTGCTTAAGTTGTAAAAGAAGTGGTTAGCACCTTTCACAGGAAGAATAAATAGCTGAAATTATTGTAGTTTGTTTTTAGGACAAAAAAAAAGCTCTATTTGATGTAGAAAATAAATAAGCAACCACCTTTTCACCCTTTTTGATAATTCAAAAGACTCAATCCTCTAATTTCAGATTGCATAATTCAAGAGTAATACTAACCAGAGGAACAGAGTAAAACATATATATGCATAATTCTATATTATATTATGTGAAGCATTTTAAAAGATGGGATTTTATTTTAAAGTATGGTACTTAAAACTATGGTACATACATAATTTTAATACCCTCTCTCTCACATACACATTTTTATGCACATATGCATACATATATAAGTTGTAATTGATGAGAGTTAGGTTTGTAATATGAGCACACAGCTTTTCTGCTGCGTGACTTTTTTCTATGACAATTCCTAGGTTATAATCTCTGAAGTTATTTTGTGTGAAGCAGCTAAGATGACGAGAGGTTCAAAACAAGGAAACAAAAAAGCATACTTTCAATCTGTACTTAACAGTGTGGATGGGTTCCAAGGATTTCTTACATCACATGCCTTTCTGCAGTAAAGGGAGCAAATGTGGGATTATGCTATGTCTCGTAACAGTTCTTTACTGATATTTCAGCCCCTGTGTGTGCAGCAAAATCCTTACCTGCCAACCTCTGTCTTAATCAATTTGCTTATAGGCAATTGCTGAAGATTTAGCTCTGTATTTTGGACTTTCATAAGTGATGGGTAATAATGGGTGTATTGTTTTAAAATACCTGGATTAATATTAATCTAAAAGGAGAGAAATTCAAGGAGAAATTGTCCAGCATACTCTTAAAACACTTTCTGAAAGAACATTTAACTCTAAAATGGTAGTACTTAGAAGTATAATCACTTTTAAAAACCTTTGATTGTTTTAATTTATAAAGCAGCTGTTTCACATGCTTTCCCAGTGAAATGAACTCATTAGGGTAGCTGGGATTCAAGGACACTTGGATCACTGTCCTATTGCTAGTTCTATGTTCACCAGGCTGACTCCAGGAGTGCCACAGGTCACTTCTACCACATAAAACTCCATGTTCACTATCTCCCTGATCCACCAGGTACATGGAGGATCTGCCTGTTGGATCTGTTGGAGTGCTCTACAACACTGCCATCCTGTCCAGTGTCCCAATACAAGGAGCACTGAGCTGCCAGAATGGACACTGTCATGTTGCTGGGACCTTGAAACCATTTGCAAAACAAGTTGGATTAAGGTAAGAAGACAATAAAAGTTGGCTATCAGTTCCAAATATGGACATTATAGTTCCATTTTTAAATGGAACATACAGAAGAGTGACATTACATCTAGCTGTGACAAGATCTAAACCAGCAGGTCTCTCCTCCCTTTTCTTGAGAGCGCATGTTCTTTAAGATATGCAGAGAGTAACTGGATATTCCTGTTTTCTGGCTATCATATATTATCTCTTTCTGCAATTACTAAAGACCCTTTTGAATGTCTCCATGACTGAATGACTCCATGATTCAATCATCAAATCATTAGCCTGTAGAGAGGTAAGTGTATTTTCTCAGTTGGCAAAAAAAGTTTGTCACAGTTTGAAGCCCATACAAACTTTTGAGTTTTTGTTCCATGTTATTGGTGCCTCACATCTTACACACACACCTTGTCATGACAAATGCAGCTCATTGCTGACCCTTGAATCAGGCCAGCTTGACAGCAATCAGTCATTTTGATGTGATAATGGTTTTGTGGAGACTGACCTTCAGCCATGCCTTAAAAAAACACCTTGACAAATCACACACAGACACTGCACCTGAAAAAAAAACGTTTTTAAAGCAGTGACAAAGAGATGAGTGCAGATCTGTCGGCTCTTGTGGATTTGGCAAATGGTTCTGTGGTTGCATGTATGCCACTTGTGTTCTCCTATCACCTAAGAAAAATTGCTTCTCTATCTTTCTGCCCAGGAGTTGGGATATCTGTGCACTGTCTTGTACTTGCCTACCAGTATTATACATTCCTGCTCCTCAGCATGTGGCCAGACCATATAATGAGATATAACAAAATGTGACTGTTGTGGATATCTTGTGTTTTGTGTCATGCTTCCCTGACTCAGTGTTTAGCACTGAGAAACTTTGGTATGCCTTTCAACACATTTTTTTCGTGTCAATTTCAGTTACTTTCGATCAAATCTCTAAGAAAAAATTACCTTTATTATTCTACAGCTAATTTAAAATATTAGGTATTAAAATATCAAATATATTTTAAATACTTTTAAAACTTGGTTAACACTACACAGAAAGAAATGTAGCAAAGAAAAATCTGTGAGAACAGAAAGAATTAAGACAGATTTGTTTCCTTAGCCTGGAAGGTTAAGATACTTCACTGACTATCACCTTGAGCAAATATTTATTTTTTTTAATATTTGAAATATAAGACGGCATCACCAAAACAACATAGAGCATGGCTCTGACTTCTTGCCCCACTTGCCAACTCAGAATACTGGAAAAATGATTATCATGAGAAAAGACAATGCAAAGAGCAAAGGATTTACTCGAAGGTAGAGTAGTCTGACATCTTTCCATGTAGTGGTGGTTCTGAACCAGGAAGGATTAGAGTCCCTCCATAGACTTGCAGAGGACAAAGACCTCTGGTGGCATGTTCCACAGACAGAGAATTTCCCCCCGGACTGCCCGAGACAATGGTTTGGACCACCAAGCCACGAACCCCAAGTTCCTGCTATTGGTTCCTTGATTTGTCTGTTATGGATCCCAGTTCTGGAACATTCCCTGTTACCCCCTTGTTCATTCGTTGTTCTCTCTACCCCCCTCCCCTCCCTAAACCTCATTCGACCATGTATCCTGGTCCCTTCCCTGTATTGCCCCTGTGCCCTCAGTTTATTGGATGTTAGTCCTCCCTTAAATACCCATGTCATGAGCTATTCGAGGCTCTTAGTCCCCGAGCTCCCTTGGCGGTAATAAACCTGCCAAACCCTCATACTAAGAGTCCTCCTTCTTTGCGTAGTTCTTTGCTATCCTGCCGTGCTCTGAGGGCACCAACACCTCAGCCCGACACAGACTAGCGGAGCCCACCGCCGGATCCCCGAGGAAGCCTCCCCGATCGGAACATGGACGGCTTCTCAGGGTCGCGCTAGCGCTCTGCTGCTGGGGTCAGAGCGGGATTAAGAAGCAGGGAACGCAACATTTCCATTTGTGTTAGATATGTCCCGTGATGTCTTAATACCTGCTCAGCTTTGTAGCTGAAACCAGTCCTGGATTTCAAGAGCTTTTCAGTAGAGGAAGGGATTTTCCCAGCATTGTGGTGTGTCCCATAATTTAAGCTTTTAACTTGAGACGATTGGCATAAAGGGATTTTTTACTCTGTCCAATCTGATTTCAAATTATATTCCATCAAATGTTTGAATGGAAGAGCTTGGAAACAAACTGGAAATTTGGTGACTAAACTATTTACAAGGGTAAAAATCAGGTGTATTATGAACTGACACCTTGATAAAATTTGTTGTTGTAAGTTAGTACCAACAAAAGGAAAGGGTAAAAGGGAAATGTACCTGACAAACTGTTTTTACGTAGTATCCACAGAATCAAATGTATTGGATGAAATGCTTCCTCCACAGTGTAAATCTATATAACTCGTCAGAGGTGTTACTTGGTCTCCAGATGACCAGAGTAAAAGAAAAGCCTGTACTACATTTCTGTCATCTGCTGATCAAATTGGTTATTTTGACAGATCTACAGAAAGTTTAATTCAGTCCAACAAAGAAAAAAAAGGTGGCTTCATTGGAAAGGTAAATTGGTAGTATTATGCAGACCCCAGCAGTGGAAATCAGTCCAAATTATTCAGCTGGCATTAAAAAAAAAAATAAATCTATAATTCAAAGTGTAATTCAGTTCAGTGCAAATGCCTGCCTTTTTCTCCAGACTTTTCATAACAACCAGGCAACAAAGTTTTGCTGGTAGCTGGGAATTCAAACAGAAGTTTTACTAATTTGAAGCTCAGGAAAATCCAGTCCCCTGCTTCATATCCAAAGTTAAAAATTATGTATTTATCTTAGATACAACTTTCTAAAACTGTTAACAATATACAGTTAACAAATAATGATTTCTAACACACCCTACACAGGTCAGAATCTTCACACGAAAGAGTAAGCTTGCACGTTATTAAAATCAATACCAAATTAGCAAATCTATCTAATTGGCTGTTCTCTCTCATCCACATTCCATGTAACCAAGGAGATATGGTTATCTCAGATTCATGTCTCCTTCTTATCTCTAACTCATTTTAATGTGCCCTAGACCTTGCTCTTTCATTTACTTCCCTATGATCAAGCACATCCCATTTAATTCAAACAGGAGCCACTCCTTGTAAGCAGAGTGACACTGCCTTTATTAATATGCCACTGCATTTATTAATAGCTGCTCTGTGTGTACAGCATTAAAGATACTTAGGAGCTTAATTTCTTTATATTGAGTGGCTGAATGGTCTGTGGATGAGTGCCCAAGTGTCCAATAAAGAAACAAATGAGCTTCTCAAAATCCAAATAACCATTGTATTTACCTCACATTTTTTGAGATATTCCTGCCCTCAGATGGGGTTACCTTGTCACTTTCATTCAAACTTTAAGGTCTGTTGTAAGACTTTGAAATCCATCTGAGCAGCAGACTGGAGAACATAAGTTTACTCATTCTCCCTGATTCTTGATTTACAGAGAGAACTGATGATTTTTTGCAATCTTTTTTTCCCAGAGTATCTTATTCCCTACCACACGTAGAGCCAGTAGGGAGTAAGGTCTGTTGCTGAAATTTTATTCCATGTAGCTGTCTTATAGCTGACTTTTACTCCCCTTTATATCCACAGGGACCAAGGCAGGTCTGTGTCCTTCTTTCAGAAAACCCTGTTGAGCTGCCCACTGGTGCTGCAGGCAGATTTTCTTTTTCTGTGCTTAGCTGTTATTCTTCTCCATATTAAAAAATTTTGCAAAAAAAGAATTTTTTTCCCATAAGTACTGATTTTTAAAGGTTCTGAAAAATTGCATTTTGGGACACCTTCTCATGACAGTTATTGTTGACACTGAAAATACTCTGACAATACCAAACCAAATGAAACACAGTTTTCTGAAAATACAGGCATGAGATGTTCAAGTGCATGAGTGCATATTATATTTGTTTTGCCTGACATTTCCTTGCATTTCATGTTTAAGGCAGTTGTGACTACGTTTGCCATAGATTGCCTCTACATGAATCTTCCCTACACAAAAATTTCACAGTTCTGTGATCATATTGAATTATGGACACATCTCTGGAGCATTCAAGAAGAACCTCTTCTAGTATGATCTTCTGTAACTACAAGGGTAACTAAAAGCTTTTCACACTAACTAGGTAGTTGCAAGGAGGAAATTTTCTTTACTGCAGTTTAGCTGAGCTGTGAAATGAAGCACTAGACTAGTGCTCTAGACATCTCATTTTAAATGTGTACATATATATGTATATATGCAAAAATCTGTCTTTCTCACCAACAAATATTGACAGAAGATGGGTACAAACACATGCACAGGTACTGGTTTTTATTACAGTGGTTAGATTTCTTTTTCTATTGGTACAAGTTAAGTAGGAATTCTTTTAGATCTTGGGAAAAAAAGATAAAGTCACATTTTATAATGCTGTTTAGATTGTCTGGTGTTCTATGTAATTATGATGTCTCTATGTAAAACTGATACTGAATTTACTGGGAGATTTTTGGGGAAGACTTTTGATCAACCTGTATTCAGAACCCAGTTTCCTCATACTAAGACATACTTGCCAAGAACTAGCCTAATGTAACAAAAAGAGTTTGTGACTGTTCTTTATAAATTGAAGGATACATAAACAACTTCAGATCTCATAAGGTCTTAAATTTTGAGACCTGCTGATTTGCAGAACTAGTCATGTGAGTAATACTGTAGTCTCTCATGGAGAGCAAATATAATAAAATAATGATTTGATATAATTGAATCACCCTGAGTCACACATGAAAATAAAATTCTTGAGTACAGATCAAAGGGGTACAGTGAGGAAGAGGTGAACCTTAGGTTGGACAAAGATGAACCAAAGGAGGCAGAAAAAACAGAGTATAATGATTACTAATTTCATCAAGCCTAATGTGGGTAATTAATAAAATAGACACTTAATATTTGTTTGTTGTACAAAATGAAAAAAAGAAGTGAATTAAAAAGGGAAAAAAGTTGACAGCTACATGTAGCTTTGAAATTGTTCCTCAACAATCTGGTCGAGATATGCTTTCAATTCTTTGAGACACATCCTCTGCACTTCAGAGAGACTACTTAATTTCTGAGCTTAATTTCTCCTCTGTAGAGCATTCTATGAAAATATTTCATTGGGATTAATGGGTAGAGGGCCTTCATGTCCCATTGAGCAGGCTCTGCCAAAAATGCACAAGAGTAGTGATGGAAAGGTATTAGCACATTCAATGTTTTATGACCTGCTAAGGATTCAAATATTGGTCTATTTAAGTCTTCGATGGAGAATATTTTCTTTGCAGCTTTTACAGAAGGACAAAAACCTTGAATGGAAAAGAGACCTAAGTATTTTAGAGAGGTTATTTTACCAAACTCTGAAATCTGACACAGCCTTAATGGCTGAACAAATTCCACTGACTTTTCTGAACCTAGAGAAAAACTGCAGAAAATGAAGATCATGCATTTGTCAGTTGTTGGCAAAACACCAGGAACAAAGTAAAAGTATCTTTTAAAATCAGTTACTGAACTTTGAAAAAGCTTGAGAGGGAGCTGAATATGTGAATACATCTATATGTTATATGGATGTAATATATATATGTCTGTGATATATATTTATATATATATGATATATATATATATGATATATATATATTTTATATATATAAATATACACATGCGAACATATGTGACATGTGAATATATCTGAAAAACACCACCTCACTTTCTCAGTAGAAAAATAAATGAAACATGGCTTCTACTGATTTGCTTTCTACTTGGTCTTTGGACTGGATCTGAAAAGCAGAGATGCTATTTTATTCTACAGCAGCACTCCAAATGATGGTCCTAATGGGTTAAAAATTAAAAAGAACTGACTTAGTGAAAAATATTTTTCAGCACTAACCAATTCATTATACTAGAGGATGATTATGGCCATATTGATAGTCAATTATCTCAAAAGGGAGGCTGGTACTTTAAAATACAGAAAAACAGAATGTGTCACCTTAAATGGCACTTGATAACAGTTTCTAGCCTATAGGCATAACATATTATATGAGCTAGAGATAAAACGTATTTTGCAAAATTTTCAGAGGGCTTTGATATCTGTCAGCAAAAAATTACTATTAAAATGAAAAAAAAAAGGAAAGAATTTAAAGTAATCAGGATTTATCTAGTTCAACAGGCCTGAGGATTCCAATGAATCATACTTTCTCTCTGCAATCTAATTTACAATGAAATTTACAAAGACTTCGAATTCTACAGTGCAACTACATATAAAATTCAAACTGATTTGGAGAGTGTTAATACAGTGGAGTTGTTTTAGGGGATGTGTTTCCTTTTTGTCTCATCTTTTTAATTTTTTTAAAGGCTTAAAGGAAAATCTTTCAAGTTTTCTACCAGGTGATTCTGGAGATAAGGGGGGAACTTGACAATTTAAATAATTATTTTCCTTTCTCATTGATATTTTCATGGATTTTAATGTGGTAGAACTACAGATGCCTAAGAAGGAACCTGTGGAGGCTGACTGCTCTAGGGCAACAGATGATCATTTCTTGGATCCAACTACAGAACATCTTCTTTGGTGACAGAAATGGAGAGAATCTATGCAAAATAACAACAGCATCTATGATTTATTATTGAAACAGTTTATACCAGGGCCTTGGTGGGCAAGTGGCCCAAGATAATGTAAATTAGCAGAGCTACTCAGGAGCTTTAAGCTACATCCTTTATGTTGGATTGTTTTGTCCAGCTTAGTAAATACTTTTAGACTTTAAAATATCTATATATCCTAAACTTTGCAATATATACTAATCTTCAAAACACAGAATCTGAAAAGGTTCTTGAGGAGTCAACTCTTCCATTTAATTTACAGAAGCCTGAGAAAACTACAGCAAAATTATGACATAATTAATACAGATATAGTTAAGTGAATCAGATAATAACTTTTTTCTACTAGAAAAGCAACACAGAAAACAAATGGTCTCAGCTGGATGGAGTATTTCTGGGTAACAATATTATAAAATTTTTAATCTACAGATTATATTTTGGGTGATTAATATTGTCAAAAAGATAAATTATCTGTTCCAATATAAATATAGATTTAGAAAACAGTACTTAAGGGTTTTACCCAGTAGTTGTATATCATTGTCAAATGTAGAAAAAAACCTCAGTGACTAAAGGCACAAAGTTCTACTACAGAACAGCTCAGTGCATATTAATGTACAGTTTACTTACAGGCACATTATTATTTTTTATTTGCAAATTAAGCTTACACATCTTCTGTGTTGCTGCGTTCCGTGATCTCAAAGATAGAAATATACTCTCCTCATTCCACTCCACTGCTTCAACCTCCAGCTTTTCTGCTTTCAAATGATTGCCATGAGTATTAACTCCAGAGGGAAGGAGACTGGGACTGTGTGGTATTGATTACTTATCTCCTCATTTGGGTCACTTAATCTCAAGTATTGCCTCTCATTTTTTTCAGGGATCTGAAGAAGGTAATGACAGCTGCTTCTCCTGATTTGTACCAGAGGTTATGATTTAGAAAAGTTCTTGGACCTGTTCTTTAAGTGTTTTGGTGGAAGTGTAGGTTAGGCAGGGATGGGATTGAGGCCAGGAAGTTTTCTCTGCTGCAGTGGAGCAGCTAACTAGCTGTCGTGGTTTTAGTTCGCCTATTCAGGTTTGTGGCTAAATGCCAGCACACTTACCTAAATTTACTTGATTACTTGTTGTGAGATAAGGATTAGGAGTAGGCAAAGCAGGCTCAAACTTTATAAAGTACAAAGAAGTTTTATTAATATATCTAAGACAAAGGGAAAAAAGAAAAAAAAACTCAAGAAAAAAAAAACTAGAACAAACTCCCCAGACTACCCCTCCTTCCCCACCTCTCTATTTCATTCTCCCTGACAACATACAAAAGACAACACTTTGACTTCCAGTCAGTTTACCACCTCAGAAACAGCTCTTGTTCCAGTTCATTTAGGAAGAGAAGTTTCTTTTGCTTACACCATGGATCTTCTGTAAGAAAACTACAGTTTTTATGGGTCTTCTGCCTCACCATTAACCGCCGCCCGGAGTAAAGTCCAGCTTAATGGTGGATCTCTCCCACACCAGTAGCCTTCCCACAGCCACTATGGTGGGTTATGAACAGTCTACAGGGTACTTGTTTTAAGGATGCTTAGTTCAATTGCAGCAACAAAGAAAATCCCTTCTTCTGTGCTTAGCAACACAGGTTCTCCTGACAACTCAGGTTCTCTAGCATTCTCCCCCGGACCAGGGCTCTGAGTCACAGCCTCTCCTCTCTCTTAGTTCTAGTTTCTCATCAGGCTGTACTTTTTCAACACTTACTTGTCTGTACTTAGGTATTTCAGTTCATTGGCTGCAATAAGAACCTCACATCCCCCTTTGGACTATATCTTCATATATTACAGAGAATTTATTAGCTCAGTCCCCAACCATAGTTTTCCAAAAGAGTTTTCAGCTTCATTTTTGAAGCAACTTCTCATGCACCTCCCTCTAGGTATCAGTTCTGCTTTCCTCATTGACTGTAAAGTCTCTGCGCTGCACTATGTAGATGTCCTCACTCGTTCCTCTCTCTGCGAGGAAGGATGGATGTCTGTGAGTTTAGTCCAGGCATGGAGAGAGTTAATCTCTGTCTCTCTCTCTCCAGCAGTGTAAAGATCACGTGCTCTTTGCCGGGCTGCTTGAACAGGTCCGAGCTAGATGCCAGACGCTCTCAAGAGTCTCTGCTTGGCTCGGCTAAGCTGGCTCGGCCTGGTAGGGCGATCTGGGCCCGGGGTGACAGGGCAGGGCCTGGCCCGAGCTGGATGGAGTCCGGCCTGGTCCTTGCCTGGCCCAGAGCAGGGGCCTGGCTCTCCCTCTCGTGTAGCTGGCACACCGGCTGAGCTGTATCTGCTGAAGATTCCAGCCGTTCCTCCCCCATGCCTGCCTGGCTGCAGCGGCACGGCTGCTGTAAAACCTCCCTTCCCCCCCCCCATCCCTCCTTCGGAAGGAGGTAGGGGGGGGCCTTACCAGTGAGAGAAGCAGGAGCTGCTCCTCTCTACACAGCAGCAGCAGGTCCAAAGAGAAAGAGCGTCAGAGAATCTCTGCTTATATATGGTTTTTTTCCTTGAAGGCGGACCAACTTTTTAATTGGTTTACCTACCTATCAATTCTTAAAACTACCTGATTATTGGCTCTCTCTCTCGCAGGAAGAAAGTTGTATCCCTCCCTGCATTCCTACAGCACAGATCACTTCCTAGATTTTGACCCCTCTGACCTAACCCAAGACACTAGCTCTGCACTGTTCTGCCTCATAATGCTATTCCGGGAAGGGAAGGCTACTCAATTCTCTTTATTTCATTTCACAAATGAAGGTGTGAGGTATAGAGAAGCTGAATCCCAGAACTGCAAAGCAGTGAAAGACTACTCCTGCTGAAATTTGTAGGAATTGGTGAGCTATGAACACTTCAAAGTATCTAGGCTCAGTGACTTGCTGAGATTAGTTTGAAAATCTGGATAGAGCAGGGCACATAATTATCATACTTTTGGGATATTTTCAATCTTAATTTTTAGTTTTTGGAGGGGAACTTTGGATTTTTTTACTAGCAGCTGGACAACAGAACAGCTGCTTAGTGTGGGATACTTTCTTCCTTCCACCTTATCTGTGACAGAGCAAACAGCCCTCAGTTTCTCTGCTTAGATGATTCTGGAGTATTTAAAAAGCCAGTGTAATAATATCCCACAGAAAGCTCAGGGAAAATGGTAATGCTAGTAAGAAAGAGGATTCATTTGACAGCAGTCCTAACATGGAACCGCTGACTCATTTATATTCCTTGAAATCTACCTGACTACCAACTTCACTGCTTAGTAACAGCAGAGGAGAAAAGGTGAATAACTTGAATCTGATTAAAGTAATCCCCTCTCTGACCCTCTTGGCTCAGACTGTCAGCACTGCAGGTTGAGTCTGCAAGTAACTTCTTTTTATGCTGTCATCAGCTGTGAATTATGTGCAGTCTCAACCTTCTCTGACAACGTGCTTAAATGCTTTGTTAGCTTCAGGCCTGTTCACAGGCTACACGTATAGCCAGGGACCAGAGGCACTGGGGGATAGAGCAAACTATTTCAAACCCTACACAAAAGGAGTAGTAATTCTGTACTGACTTGCCCTCTGTCTGCAGTCTTCAAGCTTAGTAGCTCTCATCAGTCCCTAGCTATTTGTACTCATGGTCCAGAATATCTGCAGGCCAGAAAACCTCCTAATATCAGACCCTGGAGAAATTTAGCAAAGCCTTGACATGTGTGACTCCTGAGTTAAAATCCAGGTAAGACTTTGAATCAAACAGTATTTCTGTGCTTCACGTAAAACAAATGGTAAGCATTTCCTTTTTGCTCAATCTAAAATGTAGCATTCTTAAAATATGTAACAATTTTTAAACATTTGTTAATTTGTTAAACAAAACTCCATTACCTTGGAGGAAAGGTGAGTTAGCAGCACTATGATTTGAAAAAATATTTTTAAATAGTGTGATTGACAGTAGACTATGTTCAGGTTTGAAGCGAGTATCTGCCAGTTTAGGGGACACAATTTCAGCATTTTCTGCTGTATTCCTTTGGTGAGTGGCATTCTGACAGCTGGGGACTGCTGAAGAGAATTCCTTGCTTAGACTACCATCATGAAAGTCCATTCTCCCCGTTTTTGTGAACATGGAATTGACTGCCAGGATTCTAGCATCAGGCCCTAACTCAGTGCACATCATTTATCCTACTGTTTTGTTATCCAAAGAAGGTGACAAATGTACCGGGAGGGTTTCAATGAGATGATGATTTTAAGTGCAATTTAATATAAGGAAATAAGAGATCATGGTCAGCCTGTTTTCCCAAGTAACTAGTGACAGGACAAGGGTAAATGGACTCAAGTTGCAGCAGAGTCAAATAAATTTTATTACTGAAAGAGAGGTTGAGGACTAGAATGGGCTCTCCAGGGAAAGGGTGGATTCACCATCCATGAAAGAGAATGAAATTAAAAAAAAGAATAGATGTGACTCTCTTTGGTGTGGTTTAATGGGCATGGTGGTACTTGGTCAAAGGGCAGACTTAATCATCTTGGAGATTTCTCTGACTGTAATGATTCTATGATTCAGTGACCAAGACCACCAAATTTGAATAATTAGACTTAAAATGGGTGTATCCTAGAGGAAATCCAGAGAAGAAAACATATTTTGGTACTCCTGTTGCTAGGAAAATGTTTGTGTCTCCTTTGAGTACCACAGAGATTTTCGAGAGATGACCTGGCCAAGCTCAATGTTGTCAACTGAATGGCTTAATTTGTTCAACTTTCCAGTGCAGAAATACAGGCTGGGCCTCAAAGAAGTAGGAAATTGATTGCAAAAGACCGATGATTTGTTTTTGCAAACTGCATGACTGATGATTACATAATACTGTTTTCTACAGTAAACAATGTCTCATGTCATTCAGCTTCTCACTTGCTAAGGAAGGTGAAAAATCTCTCCTGGATTCACTATAAATGGGATAAACTGCTAGACTTGTATTGCTTTCTTTGTGTTATATGCAGGAACTGTGATGTGAGCTGCTGCTCATCTGGTCTTGTCTGTGAAAAGACATCAGAGCCCACAAAATTGGTGTCAATTACCCCTGACATCCTTGCAGTCAGACAGGACCATACCATGTAAACAGTGTTAGCTCCTCTTGTGATCCAAAGTCATTCTGGATTGCTCCCTGCCCTAACATGTGCTACTGAGGCCCCTGGGGCCATGTGCTGACACAGCCAGGCTCTCAGAGGCTCACTGCTGCTGAGTTTAAAGTGGCTATTAGTTCCAGGCAGGGTGATATTTTCAGGGAAAGCAATATCTATGGATTTTCTCTATGACATATTTTCCAACAAGGTCTTAACATTTTAGGGACCAGCAGATGAGACGTTAAGCCTACACTTCTTGAAAGGGTCAATGCAGTGGAAATAGCGTGTCTCTTTAGGCAGTCACAGTGGATGCGTCTGTGGTGCTAATAAGTGTGCTAGTTTGGGCTGGGGTAGAGTTGATTGCCTTCACAATGGCTGATATGGGACTGTGTTTGGGGTTTGTGCTGAACACAGTGTTGATAATGCAGAGATGATTTTGTTATTGCTGAGCAGGGCTTTCTCAGAGCCAAGGCCTTTTTGTACGGCCATACTGGCAAGGATGTTGGGGGTGCATGGGAGGTTGGGAAGACACAGCCAGGACAGGTGCCCCGATCTCACCAAAGGGATATTCCTGACCATATGACATCATGTACATATAGTGGGGGGAAGGAGGAGGTAGAAGACTGTTTGGAGTGATGGTGTTTGTGTTCCCAAGTAACCATTATACGTGATGGGGCCCTGCTCTCCTGGAGATGGCTGAACACCTGCCTGCCCATAGGAGGCGGTGAATTAATTCCTTGATTTGCTTGCATGCGTGGCTTTTGCTTTCCCTATTAAACTGTCTTTAAGTCCACACATAAGTTTTTTATCTTTTATCCTTCTGATTTTCTCCCTGACCTGGTGGGGTAGTGAGCAATTGGCTGTGTGGGGCTTGGCTGCTGGCTGCGGTTAAAGCACGACAATGAGTTAGATTCTCTTCTCCAGTGCAAGTGAACTCACAGCCTTCCACTTATCAATGCACCTGAGACCTGCATGCTCTTAAAGCCATTAAAGTTCACACCCCACCATGCATTATTCCTGCCAAAACCAAACCTTTACATCTTTTATTTATCTAATACACCTAATTTTCAGAGGTAGATTTTATAACTGAAAGCATATTTGTACATCCAACTCCTCTTTGTAAATTAGACTGCACATATTTTTAAATTCAAATAGCCTTTTGAAGAGCTATGTCCCTACAAATACCTGTTATTTTCATGAACATGAAACACAAGGAGCTTGCAAACTGTGTGAAAGATAAGAGTTTAATGATAATCATCTAGCTGTGAGACTGAGGCTCAGGCTGTTCACTGGGAACAGCTGTGCCTGTAGTACAGCTCAGGAGTATAACAACCCACAACAAAGCACTGAGGCATAAAAACCCACTTCCTTCATACAGATAGGAAAGAAACCAAACAAACTATGTTTTCTGATCTATGTCTGGGGAATTTTGCCTGCGTAGCACTCACATTTTCAGTGCAAACCCAAACAGACAATTTTGTTTTATTTCTTGCTTGCCTTAGGGGACTTCTTCACTCTACAAAGAGAGCCAAACCCAGAAAATTAGTTAGACTTTCTGAGGTAGGTTCATTTAATCTTTATTTTTCTTCCTAAATGAGAAGGATAAGCCACTGTCTTTTAGTCCCTGCTTGACATTTCTGAGTAACAGGATGGGTTAGTAAATACCTATTTCTAGAATAACAGAATGGATATGCTTCCATAGTGAATCTCTGGAGAAAAGAGTTGCCACTGAGTGGTTATAAGGAAGCTTCCTGCCCAGTTATCTATCCCAATAACTGTATCTGTCTATCACCTGCCTGAAGAGAGCTTAGTTGCTCCATTGAGTCCTATTGTTAAACTGTTAAATTGACTCAATTTCTATCTGAAGAAAACATGTAAGTCCATGTCCAGGTAAACTGCAGGTCATATTTGGCTTGTAGTGCTTTTCAGTTAGCAAACTCAGTAAACTAAAAAATTCATCATGTGCCAATTGTATGTCTTATTATAGGACTTGGTTGACACCACCCCCAAGCAGGCATACGTAGGCGTCACAAAACTCAGTGCTGACACTTGGGTCTCCAATTTTCTAACCTCTTTGCACTTATTTCTAAATATTCTCTCCACTGGGCATCCAGATGCTTTTCCAGATGTCATGCAAACTAAAGAGCCATTAAGAGCCCTTCTTCCCTTATTCTCTTTCTTCCTATCTCCTGCAAGCATCTTCTTTCTGCTGCTGTTAGAACATGAACACTTAGCTATCTTTGCTAGATGGCTACACATTCCTAGGTTTATCAGCCCTCATAAACAAATCCACCATCTTGTACACAGGATCCTTGTCCAAGTATTCTGCTGTTCTGTATGCCAGTTGCCTACTCCCTACCATGCAAACACCATGCACCATCATTCACAACACCTTATTTATTTCATTGGGTTCATTCTTACTGCCATTTTTTAAAATTTAAGTAAAGAAGGGCTTGACTAGGTAAGTGAGGAGCTCTGACATTTCTCTCTCATTTTTACTTCTGTTTTCAGGACTGTTTAAAGAAAAAGGTGGTTATGACCTTAGGTTCCTCAATTTCCCCCCGAAATAGAACCACTGTTTAGATTTGCTCTTATGTATACATGTCCTTGGTTCTGATGGGGTTCTTACTATGTGATGTAAAAATTCAAATCAATTGAGTGGTTTAAATCTCTTCTGAAAAAGTCTTTAGCTGTAAGAAAGGATCATCATCTTTCTACTATTTTTAGTGTTCTAGTAAATTAACATCATCCTGCTTTACACAGTTCCACTGTGGATGTCTTTCTGCATCAGGGGAAGATGCACAGTTTTAAACATTTTCAGTAGTTTTACATTCCTTAGATTAGGCTGCAAAGTATCAAGCTGCTGTTGTCAACTTGCCAAAAAAAGAGTCTGGTTCCTTTTCCCTTTCATTTTAGGGACTGGGAGAAGTTATTTGCTTTTTGAGAGGTCCCTTGTCAACTCTTTTAAAGAGCTTGAAGTGAACCATAAGCCATGAAATGCCTGGCTAGGAAGAAATATATTTATCAAGATCTAACATCTGGATATCTTGCAAGATGCCATGATCTCTTCCCAATTTATCATCTGTGCGTTAGCATGATTTAAAACTGAGTTGCTTTTAATTGGTTTTGGATCTTATTTATTATTATTTATTTATCGCATCAAAGGGATGTTCAGGATCTCCAGTTCTGGAACTTTACCCTGATGTGCAATAAGACACAACACAAACCAGAAAGTGTCTTTGTGATTGAAATTGTGTATCACAACATGATTTATTTTTCTAAGAGTTATCTGAAATTCATAGCTATTATTTCCAAAGTCCTATGCAAAGTAATTTCAAGTTAAAATATATAACAAGTAGGAACTAAAAGGAAATCTGCCAATGTTCTAAAAGAAACAAATAAAATTCTTATCTGCATGATTACCTACAAAATCCTACATACATGCCATGGAATTAGACATAATTCCAGGATCTGGAATTATGTTTGCAACAACAGAGAGGTGTTTGCTTGCAGACTGTATGGATATCTGCTGACTGAAGTCCCCTGCAAGAGCTTGAGAAAGTTATTATTTTGTTGTCAATACTTTGTTAAAAAGAAAGGGAGCTGAAACACAACAGGGTAAGGGAGGAAAGATCCCTTTCCACTAAGACACTTGTGAACTTCAGGATCTTATAGGTCACTACACCTTTCATGTGGTTTCACGCCTTTTTCTGGTCTTAGGAAATAAAGGCTCAGACACAGTGAAATGGTTGGGGGTTGTTTACCTCGGTATTTTAATAGGATCCCGTTCGATGGCTTCTGCCGTCCAGGTAGAACACGCCGCAAAACCCCTGTCCCCCCAGTTCGAGTATACAATTAAAGACTCTACACATTAGCATATCTACCAGGAGGGCCCAATAAGGGGCCTGGGTGGGCTAACTTCTAGTTTACAAAATCTGTCTTACTAGGAGACCTTGAGGGCTCACGAAAACAGGGTGTTTGGTCTCTAACTCTACATGGCTTCAGGGGTGTTTAGTCTACTGGCCTGCTAAACACCATGAAACCCGGCTAAACTACCACCTAAAGCATCACAAGTATGCATGCTAATACTTGTGAATGTAGGGAACAGTGTAAGAAATATTCAGGAGAAAAGCAGAAAAAATCCTTCAGGCATCAGGTTAATAGATGTCAGACCCTAATACACAGAGCTCCTTAACTAAATTAGCACAGAGACATGATCCTCAAACTGTGCATTGATACTACATTATGATAGCACGCTTACCATGAAAAAACTCTGCTATACTCTGGTATTTCCCTTGGCTGCATATGTACTACAGACTACAATTTCATTCAGAATTTCTGATTAAGATTTATCAGTAAAAGTTGCTGTTCTTGTTTGCATGGGTAATTTCCTTACTTTGCTTATCAGGTTTGAGAAACTTTTGTCTACAGCTCAAAAATGCCCTGTAATATCATTTTAGATCTGTCCAGGGAAACCTTTAATGAACTAGAAGTGTCAAGTATCACCCTATTTCATATAACAGTTTAATATTCAGAATGAATATTACAGGCAAATGGATTAGTTTTCCTTGATGTTTATGAAGTTGCTGTAAAAGCAGATGGATAATCACTATAGCAACTCAGCACATAAGGAGAGACATTGAAAAGCGTTCCATAATCAGCACTGTGACCTTGACAGCTCTCACTTCCAATTGCCTGAGCAATATTTTTCATCCGTTGTAATCAGGCAAATTTCTTGCATACCAGTAAAGCTAGTGGGACTATCCCAAGACACACTCTGTGTTGGAGTGAACAAATCTAAGAAAGGTCATGCATCTCAGTTCAAGATATTTTATTCTGTTTTCCCCTTTGGCATCTCATATATTTTTGTATTTCAAACTTAGTACACTGAAATAATTAAGTAACAAATGGATTTCATCCATCAAATTTTGTAAGACACTGTCTCTCAAAGGTTCTTCATGGACAAACTGAGACAAGCAGGCTGGATAAATGGACCACCAGATGAGCTGAGAACAGCCTGACCTGCCAAGCTCAGAGGATTGCTGTAAGTGACAAGACCTCCAGCTGGAGATTCGTCAGTAGTGGTGTACCCCAAAGGCTGGTGCTGGGACCAGTATTATGTAACAGTGTCATTGACTACCGGAATAATGGGACTGAAGGCAGCTTTGGTAGGTTTGTAGATGATATGAAACTTTTTAGCAGTGGCTGGTTCACTACAGAGTCATGTTGTCACTCAGAGGGGCACTGACAGTCTGCAGAAACTGAGAGAAGACTCGTGAAGTTCAACAAAAGAAAATGCCCAGTCCTGTTCCTGAGGGAATGGCCTCGTGCAAAAGTACAGGTTTGGACAGAATGACTGAAAAGCAGCTTGACAGGAGAGGACCTGGGTGTCTTGGTGGACACGAAATTAAACATGAGCAAGCAATTAATCCTTGGTGTAAAGGGTATCAATACTACCCTGGCCTGTGACAGGAAAATTGTTGCCAATAGGTCAAGGGAGATGAGTTTCCCCTTCTACACAGCATCAGTGAGACACATCTGGAGACTGAGTCCAGTGCAAGGAAGATATGGACTTACTGCAGCAAGTTGGAAAAGGGTCAGAAAGATTATTAAAGCACTGAAAATACGTTGTATGAGAAAAGGCAGAGTCAGCTGGAGCCTGATGTGGGGAGTGGTAAAAAAGGATGAAACTATTCAGAATCAGTGACAGGACAGAAGCAACAATAAGCAGAAAATTAATTATGAAAATTTCAACTCAAGAATAAGGAAAAAATCTAAACACCGTTCTGTGTGGATGGTTCAACACTGAACAAAACTGTCTTCCAGCCTTTAAGATGTTCAAAACCCAAGTGGACATGGCCCTGAGCAACCTGCCCTTGGTGACCCTACTCTAAGCAGAGGGGTTGACTAGACCATTTCCAGGTGTGCCATTCAACCTCAGTGACTGATTGTGTGCTAATGCATTGTGATAAGACTCAAACAGAAGGAGGTGATATCTGTTTTACTCCAATTAATCTACACATCTCCAACTGTCCAGAGATCTTCATCTTTCCTGTAGTAGGCCAGCCTAATATCAATACTGCACCCTGTTCTGCTGCTCTTCTCATGAACTGGGATCATTATATAACTTTGTAATGGGAACAGAAATGAAAAAAAAAATTATATCACATTATCAGTAAGATTTGTGGAAGGAAGAAAGGAAAAAGAAGAAATGAGACCCAGCACAACTTTCTAGCAACTGGTATGTGTATACCTTCCCTCTGGAAAGGTCTGTTTCCAGCTCCCGAGGGAGCAGGCAAGTATGTTTTGCTGTGGATCTACAGGCTGAGGACATGAACTAGCCTAACTTTACCATAATAGGATTACAAGTGAGAAACTAGAGATATCTCATTGGCTTAGCTGACTACTTTACAAGTCATTTGGGCATGTGATGACCAGTTTGCATAAAAATTTCAAAGGATTATATTTTCTTAGAATTTTTGGTGTTTTTTAATATTCAGCTGAGGTGAAATTATCACATGAACAGGCCTTAGAACATTCCACAGATTATCAAGGGAATCCTGAGTATTTATTTAGTGCTCAGAGGAATTTATGTGCAAAGCGATGTGGGCTTGTTTCTTTCTTGCATAAACACAAATACTGAAAAATCAAGTTAAGGAATTCAAGGTAAGGAAGGTGGCTGGCAGCAGAGAGTGGCAATGCCTTACTCCAGCAAAGAGAAGGAGCCTCTCTTATTTTTTGTGTTTGTGCTCCCAGCTGAAAAGAAAAAAATACTTTGGTGTACATTCAAACATTAAAAATTAATAACCTTGTCTTAATTTAAAAATTTCCATATTAATGAGATCTTGGATAAGGTTTTTGTTTTACAGTCAGGCCAGCAACAATAGATAACAAAAACCCTTATTAAAAACGGCGTCAAGAACTTCTTCACACCCCAGCTGTTCTTCAAATAAAGATAAAATTTCTAGCTTGTTGTACTGAGCTGACTAATGGAAGCTTTCCTGACTGACAGTAAAGATGCACTGCTATCACTTGTTTGTGCATAGGGGATGAATTACCCTTGTTTCACAGTAGAAATATTTTTTTTGCTTAAAATAAACTTATATTTTTTAAGGAAGTAAGGAGTCATTTACAGCAGAACTTGTCATGCTGAGAAATGCATAACTCTTCCTTGAACAGTGTCAGAGTTTGATGCTACAACACCATGAATGTCCCTGGGATTTCCTGGAGTTAATTTGATCTGAAAAGCCAAGAGGCTCCATGGTAATCTTATCACAGACAGCAACCTCCATGTATTCCTTTTGATTATGGTGAAACAAAAAACACATGGGAGAAATACCACAATTCAAATACAATTTTGTATCTGAGTATCTGAGAATTGAAGTAATGAAAGGAGCAATGGAGGCACAGGCCTTGTGTTTTGATGTAAAGATGAGAAATAAGAAATTCAGCTCCCTGAAGTAACTGCACATTGCACATTGCCAGTGGATAGTTTATCCCCAGGGTGCTTTCTTCAATGCCATTGAGTGCTCACTACATGGTCCAAACATGGTCTAAATGAGCAAACTGCTCATTTGCCTAAACCAATACAGAAATCACACGCATAAGCAGTCACAGAATGTCTTGTATCTGTAGCTTGTTTTAAGTATAACAGACATGCATATGAGCATCTTCCAATGGTCTTGACCGTAGAAATATTTGGGTTTGAAATAATAATTAAAAATGTGTGGACAATATGAAGATAAAAATATTACTTCATGTTTATTTTGGTCTTTTTCAGATCAGAAGAATACTTGCCTGGTAGTGATCATGTGTAGCCTTTAGAAGCATAAATAAATAAAAGCAATAGTGTGGTCAGAAGGACCAGGGCAGTGACTGTCCCCCTGCACTCGACACAAGTAAAATTACGCCTCAAATAATGTTGCAGTGAGTTGATCTTGGCTGGACACCAAGTGCTCACCATACTACTCTAACATTCCCCCTCCTCAGCAAGACAGAAGAAAATGTGA
Organism: Eopsaltria australis; assembly: GCA_034509425.1. Lineage (NCBI taxonomy): Eukaryota > Metazoa > Chordata > Aves > Passeriformes > Petroicidae > Eopsaltria > Eopsaltria australis. Next base: position 5,421,671 of record JAVTVJ010000072.1, read on the forward strand.
AAGTAAAAATACTTGCAGGTCCATGTAGGGCAGTTTCCTAAAGCAAAAATGAAAAGTTGCACACATGCAAGCTAAGGAAGTAGAGATCTTGCTCTCTAATTCCCATCAGCAGGTGATGTTATGCCACTTCTTGGGAAGCAGAGATTCAGAACATATGTTGTTGCTCCACAAAATGAACATAAAAAAACTAATGCTCCCCCTTTCACCTCCTTTTTCTTAACCTTTATATCTGAGCAGATGTCACAAGGTATGGAATATCCCTTTGGCCAGTTTGGTTCAGCTGGCCTAGCGGAGTCCCCTCCCAGCACCTTGCCCACCCCTGGCCAACTGATGGAGGGGCAGAATGTTGGAGACATCACCGATGCTGTGCCGGCCCTGCTCTGCGGTACCCAAAACACTGGTGTGTCATCAACACCTTTAAACATGCCAATGCCAAGCACAGCACTGAGGGGGCTGCTGTGGGGAAAATTAACTTCATCCCAGCTAGACCCAAAATAAATGCATTCGGTTCTGGGCCCCTCAATACAAGAGGCAAATGGCCTAAAGTTGCACCAGGGCATGCTTAGGTTAGGTACTAGGAAAAATTTCTTCACTGAAATGGTGGTCAGGCAATGGAACAGGCTGCTCAGGGAACTGGTAGAATCACCATCCCTAGAAATGTTCAAAATACATGTGGATGAGACACTTGGGGGTATGATTTAGTGGTGAATATAGTGGTGCTGGGTTAATGGTTTGACTCTATGGTGCTGGAATGTATTTTTCCACCTTAATTATTCTATGATTCTATGATCAGGCTCCAAGCCATCTCCCACACTGAGAGCTCCAGGATTTTTCTCCTGCCCCTGAGAGAGCTGCCAGCTTCAGAACCAGTTCCCTCCATCTTCACCCAGGGCCATCAAATTCCCCCTCATGGAGACACTCATCTTGATCACAGAAAATCACCTGCTGGCAGTTCCAGTTCTGTGGCTCACTCTTCTACACTTGGCAGGGAGATCAGGACAGTTTGCAGGGTAGGGTCTCCTTCAAAAGCATGTGATGCCTATAGATAGCAAAGATAGTCAGAGCTCATAGCTATCTGGCTAGCATATATTACACTCATTTTATTGCCTCTAATAGGCTGTGGGGCTACATGAATTGGCATCTATTAGTAAACATGGAGCATGGTAACTTGAGCTCTGGGTTTGATTTGAAATTCAATGATTGTTGACATATTTAAAAAGCAGGTCTCCAGATATACCCTGTCATTTTGTTCATGACCTCACTGGCAACTGCACAGGTCCACATACAATGCGTGGATGTAAACCTTAACAAAAACATTATATTATCTAACCTCACCCTGTTATTCCAGGTTGTTCTCTTTTCCCCTTTTTGTACGTACAATTGGAGCAGACTAACTGCCTTACAGTTCAATATTAATTCTTGCTTATTAATAAAGCCTGAAAATTTTATTACAATGGGAGCTTTATTAAAATAGCCTTCTGAAATAATTAAGATGTAAAGATATTAATAAAACCACACTCCTAAACAGCTACATGAATATATTCATCACCTTTAGAAACTCTTCAAAGAACCTTGGATGTTTTATTTCCATTTTACTGTTTAGAAAATAGTGTTAAAAAGCTTAATTCGCTTTCTCAAGGTCACACATTTAAGTTACTGACAGAGTGGCGATTGCAGGGTAGAAAAGCCAAGGCACTGAATGCTAGCGACCACAGCACTGGCACTGGTGCCCTCAGCCTAATCAGTGCTTTCCTACTCTTGGGATAAATATAGCAGGTTGTTTTTTCCCTTTTCCCCTAAAGAAAGAGATGATCTGCAATTTCTGCTGGCTGCTGTGAATTTGGTTTGCTGGAGCTTTGGTGGCTGAAAATGAACCAGCAGCAGGTGGCAGCAGTTTGTCACGCTTCCAGCCTCCTCTGGGTTCACAGGCAACAGTTTCTGGCCACATAAATGACTTTTTGCCTCCTGGATTTGTTCTGTATTTTTGCACAAAAGAGCTTTGATTCTTCTGAAAAGGTTTTCTACCAGAATTCAAAGAAAGCTTGGTACTGGGCAGGTCCTGGTGATGCCAGGTATGCCCAGCCACATATTCTGGCTTCCTTAGGAGACTGCCCTTGGATGCAGAAAACAGTGACATTCTAGGAATCTTGGGTACACTGAGGAAGAAAGGGGCATATACATATTCAGTCAGTCTCTTGGGTACCCCAAGAGTATCCTGAATTACATGCGATGATCAGAATTACTTATGCAGACTTCTAAAGCAAGACTATAAAGCACTAAAATATTCCCTATGGAGTGAACCTATTAATTGCAGTGCTTAAGTGTTACATTTTGCTGCATCGAAATACATGCCAGTAATGTATTTTTTGTTTATTTCCAATTAACATGCATGGTTTCTCCCTTCTTAACTTGCACTTTATAACACAAGCAGTGTCTCAAGGATATGTAAGCTAATTGTTTTGCACTGAAATGGCCGTGTTTTTCATCTGTTAGCTACAGTTACTGTGTGCAGGAATGCTGTTAAAACCTTGGTAAACATTATTAAACACAAAAAGAATGATGATAGTCAATGAGCACTAAGCTATGGACTAATGGAATGATGCATGCTACAATGTAAGAACAAGGGGGAACAACAAAAGGAATTCCACACTTGCAAGGAAGCTGAGCTTTGTGAAATCTTTAAAGATAAATTCAGCAGGGTAAAGAGCCATTATGCACATGCTGCAAGTTCTGCTTCTTAGTAGAAAAAGCTGGTTCTGAGAACCCTAGTAAAAACACCTATTTTCATGTCCTTACCAGGGGGAAAAAAGGTACAAAATCTTTTATACATACACATTATGATACGTAGAAGAGGAACATAGGTTAGACTACGCACTTCTATTAATTTTTGCCATTTAATCTATGGAATGCTTACAGCTTCTGTCATATGAATTTGTCTTTTCCTAAGAGTTTGTGCTTTTTCATCATCTGAGTATAAGACTGGGAGAGCAACTGTATTTCCCATTCAAACTTTGTCCCTTAGGGCTGTGAAAGGTGATCTTCAAGTTTCTGGTTAAGAACCTTCAATTCCCTGAATAACTGGCAGAGAAGATTACTTGGAATGTTTCCAGGAAATATCTTTTTCCTAACTAGTGGAGAACTCCCACACATTTGTTTGCTGCCATTTTTCCTTGTTGGGATACTGCTTATTTTTAGGGAGGAGTTACTGTAGTCCCTACAATACCTGGCATAATCCAGCACGTTTAGAGAGATAAATTTGAGGTATCAGAGCTGCTGCTGTTTTGACACATCATACACATTCCTTCTCCACTTTCTATTTTAACTATTTATGTGGTATTAGAGAGACTGAGTTGTCTTATCTGTCCTTGCACTGTTAGGCAGACTTGCCTTTGATAGCTAAATAAGAAAGTACCAGCTGAGATGAACATGATGTTTGTGACCCATGAAGAAAAAAATCAGTAGTAACAGGCATGTCAGGAGCAGATTTTATTAGGTAACTCAGAAACTTGTTATGGTTTTAACAACTTTTGATGTTTGACTGAACCAGTGCAAGTATTCTTTGCACAACCCTGAATCCATGGGAGCAAAAGCATAAGTGCTAAAGCTATTCTTTTTACAGCCTGACTTTGGAGGAGAGATGAAGAGATAACAAGCGAATTCCAGGGCAACACATATCTTCCTAAGTCTGAAAGGATTACATTCTGCAGAAAGGAGGACAATTGGCAATTAGTAAGGGTTGCTTTGGGACACTTGTCTTGAGCATAATGTGTCCAGCTTAATTTGAATTGTCTTAAGTACTATTCTCCTAGCTATTATTAAAACTTAAATTTGCTTTAATTAGCCTTTATTAAAAAAAAACAATGAAAACATGAATATTCTTAATATCAGTGGCTTCTTAATTACAGCATGCAATACTTTGCTGAATTTGAGAAGAGGAAGTCTGTTTTATTAAAGTTGGACTTGAAGCATATTCAGCTGAATGTGTATGTTTTTATCAAGCCTGTAGGAATTTAAGTCTGTTCTTTAACACCCATGTGGTTACAGTAAAACTCGATCCCAAGCAGGTTACTGAGCTGCAAGAGTTATCTGCATGAAGGGGGTGCTGAAAACACTGCAAGCTGTGTAACTGAAAGAGTAATAAACTAAATAAACTTGCTCACATTTACTGGCAGTCCACGGAGATACAAAGTTCTCAGGAGCACAAGTCACAGCCCTACCTCATCTCAGATGGAAGCTGCACTGGTGGGACGGGGGGAAAATAAAACATTGCTGAAAGCATACCTGGCCACTTCCAAGTCATGAAATGCCTTTAAGGTACTGATTTTTAAAGCAGCCATAATCTTAGTTGAAAATTAGTTTATCCTGTAGTCCTCTGACTTCCTTAGCCTCACTGCTCTAAAATCCAGCTGCCGTGCACCTGACAACAGGCCCATTAACTCTACCAAATGATGGCTTTCCTATTTTCAAACATGGTAGGATATTAAGTATTCAGCCTCTGCTATCAACAGCTGAGTGTCAACTTTCAGCAGCAGGTTTAAGTCCCTCAGCACAGTGCCCAGTAATTTACTGGGTTAAATACATCAGCATTTTTACTGCATTCCTTACTCCCTCCCCCTAACCCAGTCAAGAGCTTTTCAATGATCTTTGAGGTGCATGTTAATAAAAGGTACCCTTGTTCAGGCAAATATTTACTCAAATATATGTTTAGGCCATACAAGAACTCCTCAAACCAACTTAGCACAAGTAGCTTCCAGAATCAGGACCGATCCAGGGGAGGTCTTGTACTTTAAAGTTTTCTGCGTCACACTTGGTTTAAATTCTCTCTTATTCTCAACCTTATTTCAAGGCATTTGTGCAGTGTTACTTTCCAGTGCACTGTGGTATGTCTAACAGATTCCACTGTCTCTGCTTTGAAGGTGCAGACACATTACTGCTCTGAAGATGGAGCTAAAGATTTTTGCAAAGTTTACAAGAACTAAACACAAATAAAAAGAAGAGAGAAAAAGTTTTTGGGTTTTCTTTCCCCTTGTAAAGAACTGATAAATAAACCATGTTTTCCTGACTGCAGCTTATAGAGTTGGACATCTGTAGCTCATTAGTTTATAACTGTCATTCAAACCAATTAATTGAAAGAATTAGGTGCTTTCTAAAAGAGGGACAGAACAAAAATAACTTCAGTTTTTGAAGGTTTCTTTTAAGAGTGTTTCTGACATTATCTGCTAAGCACAGACTAGCATATTGTTCCAAATCTATTATCTTTCTCTTTTTTCCCCCCTATTCTTTCTTCTTAGCATCATCTACAGCTTAGTTGGTATGTCAAAAATATCCAATAGTTCCATTCCCACCCAGAGTTTTCATTTTTGGAGAAGGACATTTTGGACTTCAGACCTGTGAAAAGATCCTTTGGCAGTTTTTTTTTCTCACCATACAGTGACATAGTATTTGAGTACTAAATCCTCTACATGGCAGTTCTAGATCTTGATGATTGAAATGATTTTAAATATTCTTTCCATGCTTAATTCTCTGAATTTCAAGGAGATTTCCCAGTATTTTAGGTCTCCTAACAGTTTTTCTTTTGAAAGATTATTGCCAAATGTCCTGATTTTATTCATTTTGCTTGTCATGGTTAAACTGGAATGGAATTATGTGGTGGCACAGCATCTGTCCCCTAAGTCAGATGGAGAACTCAACAGGATTTTTAGCTGAATGAAGAAACCATCCCAACTAAACACACACTGAGGGTGATGTCTAGCACTTCATGCTCCTAGGATTCTAAGTTTGGCCAGGTTCTAGAGATTCCAAATCACTTTGATAATTAGGTCAAATCCATGTTGAATCTTGAGTGTACAGATCTGCTTTACATTATCAAGTCTACTGTGCCACTCAAAAGGATTCAAAATGTAAAAATGTAAACTTAGCTAAATCTTATATGCTCAGCCCTGTAAACCATGCACGACTTCTGGCTTTGGAGCACCTGCTACAGGAACTCCTCAGAACAATGGTGTTTACATTGTCCCTTTCATGCTCACTACTGTTTCTATGATGGCTTCTAGAAATTCCAGAGGAATCAGAAGTTTAGTAGTATTTTCTGCTTCTTAAATTTTTCTGACTAATTATATTTGATCTCTTTCACAGAATCACAGAACCCATTAGGTTGGAAAAGACCTCTGGGGTCATTGAGTGCAGCCTATAACTGAACAACACCATGTCAACTAGACCATGCCACTAAGTGCCATGTCCAGTCTTTAAACACCTCTAGGGATGGCAAGTCAACAATTTCCCTGAGTAACCTGTTCCAATGCTTCCAATAACCCTTTTGGTGAAGAAATTTTTCAGAATATTAAATCTAAACCTCCCTGGGCACAACTGGATGTCATTTAGTCTTCTCCACTAGTTGCCTGGGAGAAGAGGCCAGCCCCCTGGGCTACAACCTTCTTTCAGGTGGTTGCAGAGAGTAATAAGGCTAAACAACTCCAGCTCCCCCAGCCACTCGTCATAGGACAAACATAGTCAATGTGCAGTTTTGTGATTATAGATTTCAGAGAACGAAATAGTTCCTGAAGTTTTCAGCTTTTTTATTGAAAAACCATTCCTCAGCACATCCTTGACCAGTGGCAGTTGGGAAGGCCACAAAATCATGCTTTCCCAAATTGGTTTGCTCTCCCAACAGACATTTGCATAAAGGTCAGTTGTTTTCTTTCCAGAATATAGGGCTAAAATCCTGCTTTACAATGTATTTACTAAAAACACTACATATAAAAAGAGTTCTCAGAATTATGTTTTTAAAACAATTTTCATTTTCATTAATAGAGGTGAGCCAATGGGCTCAAAAATACCTTTTTAACAGCTTCACACAATAAAGAAGCTTTATGAAAAGGGTTTCCCAACTTCCTGGAGCCAGTGATAGGGAGAGGGGAGAAAGAATATCAGACTAAACAGGTCTCATGATAATATCAACTTGTAATCCTATTTAAGATGACTGCTGGTAAGTACCACCTTTTGGGACTCTAGGTGGCCCGAAAAGCTGCTCCATGAAAACTTCAACTCCCTGAGCTCCTGGGGAAAGGAGAGATTTTCTATTAATTGTGAAGGTCTGTGACACCTTACAGTAGTCAAATGTTGTGAGCACTGAGATGCAGTTTAAATATCATTGGGAAGCTTATTGCAAAGTATGAAACAGGAGGATAACACCATTAGGTTAACTCAAGATAAAAATTTTCATAGAGAATGCTACAAGGAATAGCTGGGTCTGAAGGAAGTCCAGTGTTATTCATAGTCTCCCACAGATGCATTTTTATGTCCTGTATTGTATGAGTTGTCCTCATTTTTTGTTAAAAATTAAATATAGACCCTTACTAACTACTCCTTGACTTCATCTCCAAGCTATTTCTGTGATTTTACCTATTGGATGAAAGAATACCTCAGTGCCAGATTTGAAGCCATAAGGTGAAACTTCGAATCATGCTGTCCTGTCTTCTGCCTGATGAGTTCCCAACTTACTCACATGAGTGCACCAGCAGCAGCATCAGAGTAGAACTATAGCATCATTTAGGTTGGAAAAGACCTTTAAGATCAAGTTCAACCATATACCTAACACTGCTAAAAATAGCACTAGACCATGCCCCCAAGATATCTTGGCATATTTTAAATACCTCAATGAATGGTGACTCAACCACTTCTTTGGGCAACTTGTTCCAATGCTCTGACTGTTGCAGTGTTGAAATTTTTGCTAATATCCAGACTAAACTTCCCTGCAGCCAGTTCAGGTCATTTCCTTTTGTCTATCACTTTTTACTTGAGAAAATAGACAGACGCTTTTCCTCTCAGCTTGAACCATTAGAAGGATTGATCTCACAACTCTCTGATCACAATTTGCACCTATAACCTCCAGAGCAAAATTGTGAAGAGTGGCTCACCCAAATTTTGGAGAAATCCTGGTTCTTTACAGGAGTTCTCCCCTGAGTATGATCATAATTCTTATCACCAGTTTGAACCTATGTTTTTTAGATATGTCCTTAGCCTTTGCAGGCAGGAAAAACTAAGGTACAGAACTACCTCAGCCTTGCAACAATCACTGCAATGGAGTGCAAACAATTTTCATAGTAAAATGCAGTCACTATGACTTTTAATTTTTAACTTGGAGACTGAATGATGTTTTCCTTGGATGTGTATTTTACAATGGTCAAAGTCTAATATTTTATAAATCACTTTTTTTTTTCACTGAAGATATCAGATTATTTTTGTAGGTTCAACTCGCTCATATTCCTGCCTCTCACAATACCTGCTCTGTTTCCCATATGAAAGAGCTCTTCAGCTTTCAAGAGGCTTATGCTTTACTCTTGCCTCTATGTCTGCCTGTTCATAGTGTGACTGCACAGCATTTTTGTTCTTTGAGGAGATCTACCTAAGTTGTTCCATCCTAAGCTGAGATGAAAATTTTGGAAAATGCCAGTGCTGGAAGTTTTAGACCACTTCAATTGCTATGGTTTTGACGTTTATCCTTGAGCAGAGAGATGATAGAAATTACAGAGAAAAACAGCAGATAATTATTATTGTGTTATTAACCATCTGAGAAACTCACTAGAAATGTTACCAGCTCTCCACCTTTTGTGAAGTATTATCTCTTTATGTGAAGTTTCCATCACATGCCTTCTCTTGTCCATTTTCTCCCAACTAATTTTCGATGTTCTTCTATTCTACTCACTGTTCAGCAAGCAGCTGGGCTTAGTAAAGTTGTGCATGTCTTACAATGCACGTGTTTTCAGCAGCCTCCTCCCAAGACTTAGCAGCTGTCAATGACACGGAGATTTGAAAGTTGCCAGCACACAAGAGTGTGATATAAAATATTCCCTGTAAAAGGAACAAAGTAAAAAATACAGCTGAATTTCCAGATACAACTTTTAGTTGAGATGGTTGCAAGCACATATGAAGTTCATATAGTAATTAACTGTTCCAACACAGGAACCAGAACAATAGTGCAAAGGATGCTACTGTTAAAAACAGCTAAAGGTTAAGAAGGCAATGATTAAGCATTGAGAATCAGAAATACTCTGCAAATAAGCTATATTCAAGATGACATAATTTTAAAGGTTTTTTTTTAAGAACAAAAGCAGAAAGAAACAGGTCAGAAGCACAGAGAATTACTTTGGCTTGGCTTTTAGAAAAATAAATAAATGCATGAAATTATAATAGCATACTATACTATTTTAAACAAATAAACTGATTTCTCCTCATCATTTGCTGAAGCACTTGTGAAAAGACCTGCAGAGAAATCTCATAGTCAGGGAGATGCAATTGAAAATGAGTGCATCCGTGACCTGCTTGTGTGGGTGACACCAATAACATTTGACACAGAGAAAGAAATTACAGTCCTACTTTCTGAAAATATTTCTCCTACATTGACAGAGATGACATTCTACAAAGAATAACTACAAATTCAATTTATGCAGTAGGAAGAATGGGACTGATATTACAAATCTCTTTATCTTTTTCAGCTTAGCAATTGTTTGTGGAAGTACTGACTTATGAGTTATATTTTTATTTTTATTTCCTGTCTGGTTTTGTTTTCTCAGATTAAATGTCTTGTTTTAGATAGAAAGGAAAACATTGAGGGTCAATTTATATAATTCCACTTGCTTTGACAGCAAGACAAGGATGAAGAAGAACAAGAACAGAATTCCACCCTGGAGTTATTTTTGCTTAGGGAAATTAGAACACATTGAAATTAAGATTTTTGTTAAAATGAAAAGTGTTTTATCTTTCCCATCCTATAGTAAGCCACAGGTGCAATGGAGCTGTCTGGGAAACTGTGTCACTACCTGAGACAGTCCCTTCCATGGGGGAAGATGCCAGAGGTATTCTGAATAGATATTACTTGGATTCTATACACAAACTTAATTTTGGACTTTACAAGCTTTTTTTTTTTTTTTTTTTTTTTTTTTTTAACTTATAAGTAAACATCCAGAGCATGAATAAGAGAGTGTTTTACAAAGTTATAATGTTTGAATTTCTCCTGGTTATTATGTATTGTCATTCTCTTTTGCTTATTGTTTTCACACTCTGTAATAATGGAAAGAGCTGTCATAGAAGAACTGTAGGAAACTAATTGAAAATCACTCAAAGTTTGATTAATTAAGTGTAATTTAATTTTTGGCATTTTTGAAAGGAACAAAAGCTTTCTTACAAAAGTAAAGTTTCTGAGTTTCATTTTATCAGAGTTAAGCTGCTTTCTTCTGAATATAAATGTTCTGATTCCCTTATTTTTATCTAGCATAATGTCACAATAAACTCTGCATAATATCTGAGCCATATCCACTGCTACATTATATCAGTTTAATGCTGGTATAACTCAGTGAAATAAAGAGAAACAAAAATTTACTGACTTAAATATACAATAATGGTTATACACTGGTAAATTAATCCCATAATATAATACCCATATATTTTGAGCCTGATGCTTGAGAAAGACGTTGTGTAAAGTGAATAAAGAAATCAATATAATTTGGCATTATTTTACAGGTTTCAAATATAAAAATATGCTAAATTCTGTACTTCTATTTAATAGGTTCACAAACTTGAAAAACATACATCTAAGAAACAAAATACCAAATGCCATTTGCAATATATTCCTAAAAATGAGCTATATTTATGTTATCATTATTTTTTTTGTAGTTAATTTAGAGCCTGGACTGAAATTATTTCTGGGAGAGTTGCTTCTATACATTCAGACTAGTTTTGGATTAAGTACAAAGCTGACAAGCCACTGGAGTTAAAGAAAAAATAGGCTGAGATATCTTTGTTCCAGTAAAGTTCTCTTCCAGTGTCAGAAGTGAATTATTCCTGAAATTCCATGTTATGATCACAAAACAACTAGAGCAATGTTAACAAATTCTTATTTCTTTTCCAGCTCCCTTGGTACAATTTACTTCCTGGTTGAATATGTTTGTATTGAAATCATGACGTAAATGTATGTGAATTTGGGGATTTGTATAATCAACATTTCTTGCTTTACCAGTCAACAACACATTCCTTTTTTATTGGTTGTCCAAGGATGTCAAGATTGTAATTAACATTAGACTTGTCAAATTCACAGGCAGTATAAAGCATTGGCCTTTAACCAGGTTTTGACTTACAGATAAGTGCTCTGAAAGCAAATGTTCAAAATGTGTAGGAAAAAAGGAATTGTGAACTCATGCGTTTCAATTTCCTAAGAGAAGTTGAGTTCCTATTACTGGGATTCATTAAACTAATTTCAGCACAAGGCTGTGTTGTCCCATATCAAAGTCAGTTAAAAGAAATGCATGTATCACATATATTTGTAAATATAACTGATACATGAAGAATGGATTTCTTTTGATTTGTAACATATGCATAGGGAGAAAATCCACATGAACAAATTTGACCTGTTTTAGAAAAGGAGAGGTTCATTAAGTTTAGTAGAAATCTAAAAGTGTAGACAGTAAAGAGTAAGGAACAGCAGATACAGTAAATATATCAAGTCAGGCAGAAGACCAGGAGATGAAACAACTAAGAAACTGTCCAGGCCACCTGGTGTTACACATGCCTCATTTTTCAGGTGCTGCAATTAAACTTCTCACAAAAGGTTCTGCTTCTCAGAAACCATTCCTAAGACAGGGAAAAAACAAACAGAAGAAATCTTTAGAATTACAAGCCTTTCATGGTTACAAAAACATTTGTGCCTGTGTCATCAATTTACCACCACTAGGCAGACACTTAAGAATTGAAACCTTGAAAAAACAACCGGCCCTCTGCCTGCTGCTACAAGTTAGCAGGGGAACAGGCAGGGATGAAAGCCGGGCATCAGCTGCTCTGTGGCACCATCTTTGTGTGCATGTTCTTGTGACACACAGCGAACACTGGAACAGTCAAGGTAAACAATACACAAAAGAGCAGTGGGCCTACTCACAGTGTTTGGTGCTATTGAGTGTCAGCAAGGGTAGGAAAACCTACTTCTGCTTTTAAAATAAAGAAAAGTTACAACTTCTACAACAAACTTCCTTGCTTTGAAGCAGTTTTTCACTTGGTATTAGTCTAATTAACAGGGATATTTGTTTTTCTTTTTTTTCTCATTGAAATACAAAGGCATGGTCTTTGTTTAGCAATGTACCTTCATTGTTTTAATATTTGATACAACATATGCAAGCCTCTGTCCCATGTAACAGCTTTTTCAGAATATTACTCCATTACCTTTTCTATGACAGGGGTAAACCTCAGGAGGATGGTAACTCTGAGAGAAAACACATACAAGAATATCAGAAAGCAAAAGCTTGGATGTTTACTGTTGTCTTTCCTAAACTAAAGCATCTATCCGAATACAGATACATGACACTTGTGACAAAATACGTAATGTGAAAATGAAGTTATACAAGAACAAATCATCCTTGTTGAAATCATACAACTCTGTACTCAGAGGTCTTTAATTTATAATGTCAGAGAAACAAAAATTGGTTCTGAGAACTCTTAAGAACTTAGAAAAATAAATAAATGTCATGATCACGGAGTTATTAAAACAAGCCTATTTCTTCAAAATTATTCAACTAAACCTCCACAGATTATTACTTTCTTTGCAAAATAGACATGAAGAATATAATATATAGCCCTTCATCCTTGTTAAATCTGACAATTACTGTCACTGACTCATATATGGATCTTTTCCTTTTGTCAGCCTTATATTTTGCAGCTTTTTGATGCTCTACTCAGACAGCTGCATTTTAATAAAGTTTTGGTATGTGTGTGTTGAATTTTAAGCAAAATTACTGTTCACAAAGAATGGATAGGGAGGAGAATCTTCCCAGACAGAGGACTGACAGAGCAGATGAAATCTCCAATGTTTTATCTTCATCGGTGGACTGTGCAGAATATTCTGATGGTAACAATGGTCCTTTAAAAAACCAATTGCTAAATATGCAGGTACTTTGTTAGAAAAGGAGGCAAAGAAGAGTACTGTCCTCTCTTTCACCATCAGTACTTGGTGCTATAATTTTTCTTCTTAAATTGTTCTTGCAACCTGCAGCTCACAGTTTGTGGATGGCCTCTGTCAGCCATAATTATCTGATCAGCTGTTATTAGTCAGCCAACTTGCTACATTAGATGGGTAGTGGCTTCATAATTTAGAGCCTTCTTTATTCTCCTTGAATATTTCTTTCATTTACAAGCGTCCCTCTCTTGAAAAGCAATAAGAACATACACATTAAAATGTGTTGTATGCAAGAATAAAGTCACTTATCCCTTTTAATAGCACCGCCTCAGTGCTCTACAAAGATAGGGTAGTTAACCAGAATGCCATCATACCTTCTGTAAGGTCTGTCAGGTATCCTGCTTTTACACTGCTCTTGTATCACCTCCTACTAATGTTGTCACACCACAGAAGGTTCTGCAGTCACTGCACAAGCAGGACTGTGACCATCAATTGCCATTGCTTCTGCTCTTTAGCCATTCCTTGTTCCTCTAATGCATTTCCTATTGGCTAGAATATCTTCTGAATGCCCTGAGCTACCAGCTAAGTTTCACAGCAAAAAGGAAAGTTCTCCTATTTAACCTAAGAGGAACAAAATGGGATATTCACAGCCTGCTCTTGCAATCCTCCTTTTTATTGCTTCTCAAAGTCATGATCTGGCAGCACCCAACCAGTTCCTTATTGATGATAAATCCCATCAGGGTACTTCTCAGTCCTGCAGCTACCATCCCTTTACCAAGAGACAGCCTCTCCTCTCAGTGGCTGGCCATCTGTCAGGTAACTGTGAGCAGCAAAGCTGCTGCTCCAAGATTAATGTCTGTTGAAGGGTGAAACAAAGCTGTTGTGAGGCTTTTGCCCAAAGATTTTTTTCCTGTTTCAGAATGGGAGATGTGCCCTATCAGAAAGGTATAAGTACTGCTTCATTTTGTGGTTGGAGATTTGGAACGTACCAGTGGCCACCTGGATCTACAAATCATGAAAAGAATATTCCTAGCAGGAACTAGAGGAACTGTATAGGCTGGCTTTGAAACAATTCAGTGCAGTATTTTACTACAAATAATGCCTACCTGATACAATATAACTCTTCCTTAAAGATGAAATGAATAGCTTAAGAAATCTATCATCTTTGCTTTAGTTTCCTAAACTCTCTTTAGTTTCCTGACTCTGCTCTTTAATTTAAAACAGTCTGTGAGGGTCTGCTTCACTTAGGAAGCATTGGATTGCTCTCATCCTCGAAACATCTTCTGAGTTTTAATCTGCAGCTAAACTCCAAGGTCACTTTTCTTGTAATTTTAGAGATCACTTTTAATCTGCTTTGAATTCTGAATTTCTATTGCCTAAGGTTATGGTTCTCTTCCCAGAGAAATTCACCAATTTTGCTCATGACTTTGAAATCTGCCCTGAGTATCCACACCAGATTTACTGGGTTTGAATCTACACTGCTGTCAGAATTTTATTATCAATAGCATTTATGTTTTCATTTGCTCTATTGTCTTTTGCTGATCAAATAATTGTTTTCATATTCTGGAAAATTAATATAAATTCTTTCTGTGCCCCAACATTGTTACAAAATTTAGGCAGATTGTTTGTCTTCTGTTCCTAAATCAGCTTCTCAGTGGGGCCATAAACACGGGCAAATTTGACAGTTTCCATATTCTCTCTAGGGACAGCAGAATTGCAAATGGTAGCTGAAATGCATAATTGTGTTCTTAGTTTTTCCACTGATGGGTTTTTTAATTCCTCCTCCTTGATCTTCAGCAGTCCACAGCAATTCCATCAGAGTAAGGAGACAGACAGAAGAGCCTGTCCTGCCAGGAATCCAAAAGATTCTTTAACAGCTGGCTTTCGATCTCCTTCATTGCTGTCTGCTTCTCAGTAGTACTTCTTACAGGTCCTGTTAATGACCCTGGAAAAATTGCCAGATTTTTCTGCCCATTTAGGGATGATGCTTCTCCACTGAGATACTTCTATTAAATCAAGTTTTTATTTGCTACAGAAGCTAAAAGAGTCTGAATGTTGTTCTTTGTAAGTCTTTATTGTGTACAGTTTGCTCTGAGGAACTCAACTGTCTCTTAGAGGAAAAGGTCTAATTTCCAGGCCTGAATATTGAATGTATCTTTTTACTACTACTAATGTAAACATGCACTTAAAGTGACTACTAAAACTATAATTTGACAGTGTAAAGTGTGTTAGTAGCAGTGTCTTTGCAGTAAGGTGCTTAAACCTTTGTGCTCATTTACTTCTTTAGAACTGCTGAGTGATGTTGATCCTGATGTGGGTTTTATGACATCAATTTGGGAACTGCAGACCTACTGGACTTATTTTTGGAAGTTAAAAAGTATATAGACATTAATAGGCACTACTGTTCTATCCTAGGAACTAGACATAGTGAGAAGAAAAAAATTCTGAGAGACTCATTCACCTGGCATATAGTCTAAACTTGTAGGGGCTTCTAATACTGGCTGTTATGTCTGTAACAATCACATCTACCATGCCAAACTCTGGATGAAATCTAGTGAATTTAGTATCTGCTGGGTCTACGGTATTCAGATGAGACAATGCTGGGCACACAACATTGTTGTATCAAACAGGTATCTGTCAAAATTAGGTTAAAAAGATACCTTTCAATTGGTGCTCAGGCCAAGGAAGACATCGGTACCAACCCGCAGGACACTTTCCACCAGTCATCACTATCAGGGCTGAACTGACAATGTACCAAGTTCTTTATGTAAGTTCCCAAATTGCATTTGATCATGGAAAATATTAAAATCTTCATGATCAAACTTGACTCAAATAAGCAGGAAACCTCAAATTTTTAAATTCAGAAATTACACCATGTGTCTTCTTGCAGATCTGGATCTTTCCCAGTAGTGGACTACTTGAATTGCTGAAAAGTGTTTCAGGTGGATCAGACCCCTTTATTTAATTAATAGCTATTAAATCTATGTGTGGCCCCTTGTATTTAGCAGTCTTCAGTCATGACTCCTTGAGCAGAAATGTGGGTGTGTCTCACACTGTGAAATTGTGTGGATGGATGTTAACTGTGCCTACACTGTGAAAAACAAACAGGCTAGCAAACGGCTAGCTACAGAAAATTAAAATAATATTATTTTAATTAAATATTAAGTATTAAGGAAAATAAATTAACGTTTCCACAAAAAGCTCTGGAGGCAATGTGTTCTCTCTAAAGCGATGAGCTAGACAATGGGGTTCACACTAAGTCTTTTCTAAAAAGTCCTTTTCTCCACTAGAGGTACATTCAAGGAACCAAAGTATGTAATCTGTTGGGTGCATTTAAGAATTAAACATCTTCCCCCTAACACTGACAAAAGTTTTCTTAAAATGCTTGTTACCATTCTCTTTTTATCTCTTTTCATCTGGATGATGACTTAATTAAAAAATTATTTCATCCTCACTTTAAAAATCTTCACCTACAACAGAAATAGACTGTTTTTGAAATAAATTGAATATCTTCAGGAGATGGAACTGTAAAGATTTGAGGGTGGGGAGATAAACAGCAGCTGGGTAATTCACCCTACCTGCCATCTATAGCTGACATTTATTAGAGCCTTCAAGCCATTTGTGCAAAAATTCTGCAGTGGTTCCTCTGTTCCTGTTACTGAATTTCAATCAGTCCTATAGGGTTTTATTCCTGAAGTGAATCAATACAGAGAGTTATTTTCAAAAGGCCTAAGACATCTATACCCTATTTGCATTTAGAACATCATTTCAGCTTCTTTCCCACAGAGCAAATATCACCAGCAGCAAGACCACATCTTTTCATATCTGTACAGGGAAAAGGACAGTTTGTCACTTTGGGGAAAGATATAAAGATATTATTGGCTTATATATTTGAAGATTTATTTTTTTAAAATCTGCCTGAAAAAATACAAAAGAAAGAAGATGGGAACTGTGCTCCTTGAATTTATGTAATGTTAATAATTTCAGAACAGACTGCATGGTAATCCTTTGGAAGTATTCAGAAGGAACTCTGAAATAATGTGAAAAATACCTTGGTTTTAAAAAATGAACAAAACTCCCTTACTATAAGCTCAAATTATCTCAATATAGAAACAGATCAAATAACACATTGTCTGGCATCAGGAGTTTTCACCGCTTCCAAGTATGTGGATGTCTACAGATTAGGGAATGACAGAAATGTTTTAATTGAAACATTTGTCCGAATTTCAGATATAACTTTGACTGCCCTTCTTAAATGGCTACTTATGTACTTAGGCACTATTAGCATGGACATGTGAGTACCTAGAGTGGATATTGACACTGATGATAATCAGAACATCACTTATGAACATGTTTTTATTGCATTGCTGAGAACCTGACCCGACATAAAAACACCAGCATGCAAAGTTTTATGTTTTTCATTCAGAATTCAGTCTGGGTGGATTATTTAATCACAGAAACACAGAATATTCTGAGGTGGAAAGGGACCCACAAAGAACAGCAAGTCCAGCTCTTCAGTCAATTGTGCATACAGTGATCAAATCCACCACCTTGACATTATTATCACCATTCTCTAACCAACTGAGATAATCTCAATTTAGACATAACTCACAGAGTAAAGTGTAACATGTAAATATTCGACAAAGCTTAGATTTCATATAAGCAAGTAAAAATCTTCAGATGATTTTACTTTTGTTATACAACTGGATGATTTTCTAAGTTCTCACCAGAGCATTCACTCCAATTACATTTTCAGTGGTGAAAATGAAAAATTGAATTTTTACAGAATATTCTCTTTGTGAGAATAGTTTATAATGTGCTCTCTCAATCAGGGTTTGGACTTAAATGTTCCTTGCGGGTCCCTTCCAATTCAGGAAATTCTATGATTCTATGAAATAACATTGAATTGGATTAGAAAAACTGAAGATTAATTAAAAGAGGGTAAAAGAATAGAAAGGTATATTTCAGCACTTTATATTAACACATAAATCTCACTTGAAAATTGCATTACACACAGTTTAGTAATCATTTGTTATATCCCAGAATACTTTTAGGAAAAGCAGTAAATATCTGTGGTGCTGGAATACTAGAGCAGAGGTACAGCAGTCCTGTGCAAAAGTCACAGAAGCATGGGAATTAAGGAGTTTTGGTCTGACAGGGATCGCTCAGATCCATCTGGCAGCTAACAAATGCAGGAAGTGACAATGATGTTCTGGGAAGGCACATAATAATTTGCTCTTTAGTCTGAGCAACATACATGTTTGTTTCTCATAAGTCTGTTAAAGAAAGAAAAGTGCTGTAAGATTTAAGACCAACAGAACTGCTTTCCAGATAAACCAGCATATGATTAAAACTGTACAGTCCTGCATTTTAAGCTGGCAACTTCACTTTATACTGTTGTCAGAGCTTTCCTGTGTTGACTTTAAATTCTACAATACCTCTTCAAGACAGAAAATAAGCCAAAGGGTGGTGAAACTGTGGGTGTTCTGGCTGTGGCACTCAGAAGTGTGTAATACTTTGGTTGTAGATATAACAGTAGGAAGATCTTCTACAGAGGGATATTCACTAACCCTTGTTTATCCCTCCTTACACTACATGGGCAACTGACAATCTCAATTTTATAATAAAAGTGTTAAGAAACTAAAGGAATAACGTCATCATTGTTACTAGATTAAGATTACAACACACTTCAGGACTCTGCTTAGCTGCAAGGTAATGCTTTTGGCATTTGTTTTAATTGTGTATAATTCAAACAAAGCCTTGAGACATTAAAAATTAAATCTACTGTTAAAATCATTGTAGTCTACTGTCTTCAGAATCATAAGGCTCACAACAGCAAATTAACCCTCTGAATTGCCTCATTCTGAGAATATAATTAATTTTCTTTCATGTGTGGAATGTACTACTTGCTTGAGCTTGTAATGAATATATATTTTTAATTGGTTTAATGTTGCCAAAACCTCAGAAAATACACAGCAGCCTGAAGAGTCATGCAACAGAAATCTTCCTGCTCCATTTGCTTTATCAGGCATATATCAATTATTTACCAGGCAGAAGGTACAATATTATTTAGGGTCGTTGAATCTATGGAAAATAGCATCTGACATTTCTGGAACAGAGTGGTATTGCAAGAGCTTCCTGGTATTCATTTATCAAAGGTGAGTTGCTGAGTAACCTCCAAGTTAGCACAAAGCAGGTCAGTTTGGACAAATGCACTTCCCTTGCCCACAGAAAATGTGCCCTAAGACATGAATACTAGGGTAACACTCAGAGATCCATCAGAACTATAACATTAATTCTAAAAATAAAAGAATACCATTGCTGTAGTTCTGTCAGTATGGCATTTTCTGGTGTCTGAATAATAAGCCTTTTGCCTCCAAAATTTTAGGTTGAGTCAGTTGGAGGCCAATATGACTTCTCTTAGTCTGAAGTGGAATAGTCAGCCTCTCTCACACCAACATGTACTTTTTATTTCACAGGGGAAAGGCCTGATCCCGTGTCCCCTGTGCTATGAGAAAATTCTCTTTTACTGAGATGCACAAAATGCAAGGCAGGTCCAAACTTGGTTCAGTGGGCTCAGCTGGACAGAAGTTGGGAAAGTTAGTCTAAACCTCTCAGATATCAGCTTGGCAAGATTAAATGCACGCTTCCTTTCCACACTCTGTACCTGAAGCAGAGTGTAGGATAGCAGGTATAGGCAGTAAAAGTTAAATGGGCACATCTTACTCTCCCCCAGCCTGAGGCACATGGGAACTGTTTGCAAATGGAAATGGTAGAGGTGTTTTTTTCAAATTCAGCGCCTGCAGAACCTGTAAATATACTTTATATACTTGCAGTTACGGTGAGTGTTTAATAATAAGCAGGAAGAAATATTTTAGCCTGTGAAATGCAAGATTAGTAGTTTTTTGCCCGAGAATCCACACAGGCACAGAGTAATGGCCACAAATCAGAGCTTGTGCCAGGTTTCCAGCACCTTAAGACTTTGAGAAGCAGCAGACAAACACGATCCAGCTATAACGCTCCTTTGTGACTGAATTAGTCCCTAACAGCATTAAGACTAAGTATCCACAGGGACTGAGTTTGCTGCTACAGGACTGAAGATGATGACTAAAGCAAAGTTTTAATCCAACTCACCTTAAACAAGCTAAGTGGAGCCCTGATTCTTCACCTCTATTTTCTCAGGTGATCCTACGTGGCCCTGAGGAGCACTGCTGAACACTACAGTGGTGGTGTTCACTTACCTGGGTAAACAAATTCCTGCAGTTTGGTGTGGAGAAGTAAAGACCCGTTAAGTTCCATTAACCAGCTTCCTCTTCAGCTGGGATAGAGTGCCAAAACATCAACAAGATACAGCACTAACAATGGGCCTCACATCCTGGTCATTATGCTGGAGTCTATCAAATGGATGAGGTTTAAATGTGAGGGATATCGTGCCATGTTAGGCTCCATCTGGTCTAGAAGAAATGCTAACCATTTGCCTTGAAGAATTTAATAAAATGGCACAGGACTAACTTCTGCTGACATTAAAGCTGACCCAAGCAGATGTCGTAAAGCTATGCAAAGGCTGTGCAGCTCTAGCTGACAGTTTTGGGACAAGATTTGCACAAAACAGTAAGGGCTGGCTGCCCAGAATGAGAAATCTGTTGCCTTATGTTATGAAAAACTGAAGGCTATGTATTGATAAGTGTTGAAATTTTTGTTCAGCTGCTGATGCAACAAAGTGTATATTAAAATGATGAAATTAATATGTGGTCATATTACATATAACCATGACTATATTTTATTTTTTTGACACATAGGTATTTTGTTTACAAAAGTATTTTGTTGCCAGGGCAGATGCAGCTTGCTGCTACTTTTAAGTCCCTTTTTAAAAGTCAAGGTATATTAATATTACTGCCATGGTATGTGCTTACACAACCAAGGCCTGCAGAGTAATTTTTGGGAATTGCTGCAATGATCTTCCAGTATTTTTCCTGTTTGAGGCCTGATACTTAGAGAGGGATTTTTTTCACCTGCCATTCTAGACCCAGCTAGCAATAACTGGTGACTGAGGCAGTCTGGACTATCCTTATAGCAACTGTCCCATATACAGGTATTGTTCCTTGATCCATAAAATTTTATTTTCTACAACTATTATTGCTCACCTATTTAGCTCAGTGGAACTGTATAAATGCATGAGCTGATCTCAACCATTAGAATTTGAAATTGCAAGTTATTTAAAAGGCCATGGGAATTGTGGAGTTTTTTCAAGTGTATATATGTATAAGCACACACTCAGTTAAATTTGTTTTACTATAGTGTGTTGTGTAAAGAAAAGAAGGAGGGGAATAAACATAATAAACATAATAAACATACAGTCTTCCCCCAACCAAGCAGTAAAAAAACCACCTTCCTGTTGCAATAGAACAGCTGGCTACCAGCTAAGCTCCAGCTGTGAGTGGAATAGCTCAGTTGTGCCACACCAGGAAGCAATGTGCTGAAATAAGAAATACAGAGGTTTGTACAGAAGGCAGCCTCCAGAAAGCAGGGGCAGCGTGGCTGCTGCCTAAGGGAAGGCAAGTCAGGAGCTCAGGGGCACCTCAAGGCCTGTAGAGCACAGGACTCACCTGCTTAGGCTCGTCCCACCACTCCCAGCATGGAAAGCCAGACAGACCTGCAAACAACAGCCAGATTGAACCACAAGCCTAGACTGTAAGAAAATATAGCAGCGATGAAACCAGGGTGAGACCAGCCTGGAAATAAACCACAGGTCAAGATCTGGCCCTGCCATCCCCACAGGGCTGCAGGGCCAGGCCAAAGCCCAGGCCAGGATCAAGGTGCTCCATGGCCAGGCAGGGACTGTAGCTGAGCCAGACACATCAATCCTCCCATACAGCTCAGGCAAGGAGTGGAGGCTTCCTGGCAGAGGTCAAATAGAGTTCCAGGTCCCTCCAGGTCCATGTCATAGATGTCGGAGAAACCCCAGCTCCCTCACTTCACCTTGGTCAGAGCCATGCCATGCCTGGAGTTTGTTACTGGGGCAGAGTGGGACAGGGGAGTGACAGTGCCCTGAGGGCATCCCCTGTCCCTGCCATCCTTGCCTGGCCCCACTCCAGCTCCATCTGGGGCTGGGAGCCTGATCCAATGGCCACGGCTGTGCTCAATGCCCATTTTCTTCTGAATGCTGACTGTAGGAGTTAAAAACAGCAGAAATAGAGAAACTAAGAAAGGCCACTGCAATTTTAATTTCCTCTTACCTGGTAGGTTTGCAGGTATTATTTTTTAAAAAATATCAGATCATACGCTGCAGAACCGGTTACTTAGTCTATGTCATTTTCAAGGGGGAGGACCTCAGCTGCATCAGGCTGGAGATCCTTGCCTGTGGTTGCATTTCTCTTGTAACACTTTACTGCTGTGCAAGAACGAAGGTGAGATTCAGAGACTGCAAAGGGGCATATACTTGTATGAATGTCCTGATGAAGAGGATACCAAATTGAGAGAATCTCCTGCTGTACCACTGCCTTCTCCTAGCAGTGTGTTTTCTATTAACTTTTTCACTCAAAGTGCATGACTTCTTTATGACCTCTTGTGTAGCTATGCTTTTGGGATTGGGTGACATAGACCAAAGATTGGTTTGCCTTGTCAAAAGCCACAGGGAGGATTTAAGTGTCTAAAGCTGGGTTTTATTTGAACAAAAACTAAGATAAAACTGAAAATGCAGATACTGTATTTCTGCAGGGCAAGACTATAAAATAAAAAGGGTTTTTATATAAGCTGCTTTCAACGTATCCTTGCTCTCAGACTTGTGCTACGTCTGGCAATTTTAAAAAGAAAGAATAAATGCAACTCAGATCTCCAGAAAAAATCTCTTCTCCATAACCTCTAACGTATAGCTTGGTGTTTCCTGGCTGCTCAGAAGGGACTTGGTCTCTGCTTATGCTACAGGTGCCTGACCTGGTTGTCAAAAGTTGAGTTTTGAGCCCCATTGTTCACTCACAAAGGCTCCTTAAGGTTTGTGTGATAAATTAAACTTGGATCTACAATCTCCCATATTCCCTTTGTCTCAAGACACAGAGGGCTGCACAAAGCAGTTAGTAAGCTCCCTCACTGTCTGGACACCCCTTTTTAACAAGGCAAAATTTTAATTTTTTTTAAAGTGATCAATAGAGAAAACCTGTATCTTTTGAAACTGTATCTTAAGTGATTCTGGGCAGAAAAAAAGAAAAATCTGCTAAGTTTGTTGGCAATTGCACTGTCCAGGTTCTGTCTGATGAGGACAATCTTTCCGTTTTTTAACTAAGTTATCAACCATCACCACAAAATGTATTTGTTTGGTTTTGTTGGCTAGACAGACTAAATAAAAGTGCCATTTGTCTGTAAAGAATGGATGATGCACTTCATTGTTTATATTAGCAAAGAAAAATTCTTCATTTAGAGTTGGTTTTCTTTGCTGTTCTGGATTGTGTAACTCATTAAGGCTAAACCCTTCTCCTTATTTTTTTGTGTAACTCCATGCTTATATCATAACTAACCAGTTGACTAATACATACGCAAATGCTTAGATGCAAAGGGGTGGTGACATTCTGCATTATCCCTGTTAGATATGGAGCAGAACAGAAAGAAGGCCCTTATCACTGTTGCCTGTTACTTATGCAGTCTCCAGTCTCCATGCACAGTCTCCAGCAATGGGCAGAGATTGACCCGTACGTACTAGAGTTACTTCCCCTATGGTGAGTCTGGCATTTATTCACAGTCATATTTTAAAGCAAAACCCAACTTTGTGACCAGTTTTGACATAGAAGCCCATCTACCATTGTGGGTTGAAATTTCAAATATCCTTAGTGTATTCTTTGCAGGTGATTGCTTTGGGTTGTTGTTATGAAAACTCGGGAGTTAGGAAACTCCTACTTATTTCTCTCTGCTCTGAATTGTTGTGTCTTTCGTGTCTGTCCCTGTGCACTCTCCACCTCCTCAAGGACGAAGCACGTCTTTCAGTCTATTAAAGGTGTCATGCAGAACAAAAGAAAGAATTAGAAAGGAAATAGGAATCTTTGATGCCTTTGATGTAAATAATGTTGCCTTTGATATCAATTTTGTGAGTCATTGTTTCAGGCAATATCCTGGCTCATCTTTCACAAGTAAACTCTCCTCTACTGTTATTAACAGTGGTTTCCTTTCCCACTGCAAAGAATTTTGGCACCAATTTTTTCTGAATTACAACAGCAAAACATCAGCTAAAGAATTATAGCTGGATATTGTTTTTCTCTACCCAATCATACGTACTAGATGCTTGGCAAATGTATGAGTTAATGCTCCCTGCAATATTGTTTTTGTGCTCCTTTGTTTCACAAGTTGCCATACTGAGCCACTAACACTCTGGGAAATGCTATTGGCTTTGTTTTCTGCCATTTAATTTCCTGTAGTTGAGACTATCAGAAGATCTTGCAAGCAGAATGGTGTCCTGTAAACTGTAAATTGGGAAGATGTACGCTGAGATCTCATGATGTGTTCTTTTTTTTCCCCTCCCAAATCCACCACATGTTTTGTTTAGAAATGTTGATATCAGTTTTATTAGATGAAGTAGAGGAAAACAAGTATTTGGAATACAGTGATAGAGTCTGCAGTAGCCAAATACAAATCTACTAGCCTTTTAAGAAGGGGACTCAGTAGTTGCCTTGCATTTATGTTGTCATGTTAAGAAACTTCTGAAATGTTCTAAAAGGCAAAAATATGCAAAACCTAAATGCATTTTTCAATTATTTGTATCTATTTACAACTTTTCTTGTGTACTTTGAATCAAGCACTGCTGTTAAGACACCTCCAGAAAATGGCCTGCATGCATGACTGCACCCTCTCTCTGTGTGACACTTAACAGACAACAGCACTGTAAAAGTAAGCTGTCTATGTCAGATAACAGATAGCTGTTCAAAAAGTCTGTATAGTCTGATCAAACTTCAAGTTCCATAAAAATCCCATAAAGGTTGGCCAGTCTTTTACCTTACTTCAAATTTATTTATGTTTCTTTGTGTGGTAGTCAACATGGAAGAATACCCTACTTCAAATTAAGTATGAAACTTGTGCTGTAAAAGAACCCAAATTTCAATAATACTTCAGATTTATTACAATATACCCAGTGGATTATGAATTGAAAGCTGGTCTTAACTTGACTGTAATAACCTTTGTCCAAAACTGCTTAATTTTTTTTGTAACAAAAAGTGTGGAAAACACAGTTTTGAAGCATGAGTGCTCAAAGCTGGAAGCAAATTTTTAATTACATGCATACTATAAAAGTTTACAAGTAGGGCTCTGGTGGCTAGTTTTGCAAATCACCTTCCTATTAAATTGGTCATAATCTTGAAACTTGCAGCTCAATCTAAAACTGTAAGGTGAAAGTCAGATGTATACTTTGATCTCTATTGGACTAGTTAATATGCAAGTCAGATGATAGTTTCACTACTCCCCTATGAATAAGCTGGGTGACTGAGTAATGCAGCATGAATTTCAAGCCGTGTATTACAAATGCATTTGAATAATTTGCAAATGATTGTGTGCTAGTCAATTTAATTTCTAATTTTTTGGAAAAGTTGGTATTACTGTATTATATCTTTTAGAGCCAACTATAAAGAAGGGTAAGATGAGACTTAAGAAGGCAATATCAGAAAAGATACCATACTGTGGGACTTGACTTTTGTGCCCCTGATGAATTTGTCTTACTGACTTTGGAAGTCATGGATGATAGCAAGCAGAGAAGCTGTTCTGAGAAAATACTTTTATAAAGTTAATCATCTAACTTACTATAGAAAATTTATCAAATGAGAGTGTGACAGAGCTGAGCTGGCATTCACCCCAGAGGCAAGACAAGTTTTAATATATAACATTTTAATTTGAGACATTATTTTTTTCTACTTCATCTCATCATGATTTCAGAATCAAAACAGTAGAAAAACTTTGGAGGGTCAGGAAGTAGCAAAGCACAATGCATGAAGACACCTGACGTGTTAAAGTTTAGCATTTATAACTCATCAGGAATGGATGGGGAACCTGTATAACCCCATCCTTAAATTCATTTTATATAATAAAATAGGAAAATATACATATTTCTTGAGACAAAAGTTTTGCTTCCTTTGCTCTTGGCAGTCTGGTGTTTGGAAGGTGAGGGTTGTAGCATGCTCCAAGTGTCCCCCTGTGTCTGCCTCCTGTCTTGCTGCTGTTCTGCAAACATGCTGCCCCTCTGCTGGCTCTCGTCCAAGTCCTGGATCTGCTAGCATGACTTTGTGTTGCCTGTGACTGAAAGAAGGATGTAGCACAGGTACAGCAGGTAGAGAAGGGCAGCTAAATTGGTTTAAGAGCTTGGAAGAGCTATGCCATAAGGAAATGTAATGTGCACTTAGTTTAGAGTGGGGAGTTCTGTGGAGAGGCCATGTAGCTGAAGCTTAAAACCCACAAGGGCAGTGATGAATGCTGAACTGCTGTTGATAAATCCCACAGTGCTACAGCCAGGGGCCACTTGAGGAAACCAGCAGAGTAGTTCAGGATGGATAAGAGAAACTATTGTGCCTTTGTAGCAGTGAGATTTTTGAATTTCATGTAACAGGAGGATCAGGAGGCAGGTTATATTGGCAGGCTGGTGGAAAAAAATGGGACAGATAATCACATAGTAGGTTACTAAACTGATAGAAGTAAGCAGGGAGGGTGCCCTTTAACAAGCCTCACTTAAAAACTTAATCCACATTGTGGATACTACAGGGGACAGAAAACAGAGAGTGGACAGGCTTACATGATTTTAGTATACAGCATCTGCTCTGGTCATTACTGGAGAGCAAGTACAGGGAAGGATGGACCACAGGATTGATCCAGCAGGACATTTCTAATATTCTCTGTCTTAAGTCTTGAGATTATTACAATAAACAGATGTACTTTAATGAATGCTTGTCCTTTATAGAAAACTTGATTTTTATTCTTTGTCCAAATCATTCTTTTTAATGCACACAAGAGACTGATCAGTGCAAGATGAATGCTGGCTTAACTTTCTTAAAGAAGGTTAAATTGTCTGGAAATGGCTTTATGATTGAAATACTTCACAGTAGAGCCATAGAGAGAAAGTGCACTTTTGTGTCTCTGAATCTGTTCAGAACCTTTTGATTTTTTTTGCTTTGTTTTTGTCTTTAGTTGTCTCTTGTGAGGTATGTATCTCATATTACATTTTTGTGCTTTCTGCATTATCTGAAGTCATCCAAATAACTTATATAATTTAAACACTGGCATATGTGAATCATCATTTTCTGTACTATTTGGGACTTCTCTGAAAGTAAAATTATGGGTTTGACAGACATGTCAAAAGTCTAGGTATTCTTTATACTGTGGATTCAAGTAGAGAAATTTCTAC
This sequence comes from Eopsaltria australis, assembly GCA_034509425.1. Lineage (NCBI taxonomy): Eukaryota > Metazoa > Chordata > Aves > Passeriformes > Petroicidae > Eopsaltria > Eopsaltria australis. Next base: position 5,448,973 of record JAVTVJ010000072.1, read on the forward strand.
ATACATACATTTCATTAGATGGTCACAGTTGTCACATGGCCACTCAAAAATGATGCCTTCTCTTGCATCTTGTGTCTAATTTCAGATATGTCAAGAATATTTCTGTGCACAGAATATTAGAAAGTGATTAACAGCTCAATGTGCTTTCATCACAAGGCTATTATTTTGAATGCTTTACTTGCACAAAGCACAGGCAGCTGTGTGTTATTCTTCTGTGAAGCAGCAGTGTGGTGTCTGGTCATAATACCATCCTAATGTGTTAAATTATACCAATATCATAAAGTGATAGCAATTAAAAAAATTAAATTGCTCAATTAAAAAAATAAAACCCTTGACAACCCCCCAAACCTCTCAAAGGAAGCAACAGATGTTGAGCTGAAACTGTGAGCCTTTATAATGTAGTCAAAAATTCATTTCCGAAATCATATTTAAAATTTCAGCTTTTTGATCAAAGGAAGGAGAGGGAAGGGAAGTAGACCACTTCATATCCTATGTCTTACTTTTCTTTTTCTTCCTAAACATTACTAAGGCTTCAATTCTGGGAAGCTATAGTGCAACATGGTCTGGAGTGACCATGGATCTACATGGGCAGTAATGCTTTCCCTGCTTTATAAGTTCATCCACACTGCCTAAATTAGGAGGAGATGGATTCTACTTTGGCATGCTTCAATTGGCTGTCCCAGGAGGGAAATTCAAGTTTGAATGGGAAAGGATGGCCTGCAGTCAAGTCTCAAGCTGTCTTTTGTGTGCCCAGCAGTTCTGATCCCATTGTCCTGCCCTCTCTGCCATGCCCCTGAGCTTTTATCCTCAGCTTCTGTGCCATCCTGTGTAGAGTTCTTCTCCAAGTGGTCTTATCCTCCTGAAAAATAACCTGATGAGATAATGCGACTGCAGTGCCTCAATATGCTCAGATATTACTTGAAACTTGCACTTTTTTGAGCCAACTGCACATGCTGTGTACTTCCATGATGGGACATTACTGTATTTTCCTTTCCAACATGGAAAAGGAAGGCAAGAAAGACAACAGGAGGGCCTCATACTTGCACATGTGAAGGTGGTGTAATTTATGGGGACATTAATACTTCAGCTTTGAACAATGAACATTGTTGTGTTGTTTGGTGCCAAATCACAATGAAACTAATGTTCTAGGTACGTGGCTGGTTGAAGCTATTGCACCTACATGAATGAAAATCAGCTTCTGTCACAAGGAACTCTCTGAAGAGTTAGATACAATCAATATGACTGGGGATACCCTAATCTAGTTTTTAGTTCAGCTAGAAACCAGTGATTCATTTCTAATGTAACCAGACAAGAAAACCAACCTGCCAGGTGAACAACAGCTTGGAACAACACTCAACTGCTGCAAGTTTATCAAGTCATAAAGGGAAAAAACACCCTTAAAGAGCAGCACAAGTAAAGGGGGGTGTGTGTGAAAGACAATTCATGTTACTGTTCATGATGCTGACAAGTAATAGGTGATATTTTTAAAATATATTTTTCCACAATGAGTGAGGCTTATTCCTTAAAAATATTTGAATGCTCCTTTTTAACTATATTACTAAGTTTAGGACATGAAATTTATAGACACCTATATCAGGAGCAAAATGTTTTACTACTCATCCAATTTAAACAGAGAGAAATTGTTCTTGTAAAGGAATTTACAGTTGGACTTTTTAATACTAAAGTTTTTCCAAAAAGGTTGGCCATTCTAGACAGGTACTACAACTGACAGCATGTAATAATTAGCAGTGTTACTATTAGACAAGGCAACTGAATTGCATGGTTTCCATGTAGCTTTGCTATTTCAATTGGATTCAGGGAAATTGGAGAGAAAGGAAAGCAGTAACTAACTGCTCCCAGAAGTACTGAAGAGCTGTAATGTAGAGCAAGTAGAAAAGATTTTGGTAACTTCTCTGCAAGTGAGTCAGCTCTTTTGGGTACTATATGAGAAACCTTGCAAGAGAAAAAAGATGGTTTTGTATCCACAGCATGAGTGAATACTGACATAGAAATGAAAAATATGTGTGCTGGATTATTTATTTTAAAATAATTCTTCAGGTCTTCTATAATAAGGAATAAAACTGTACCATGCATCAGAAATAATTTTGAAACTCCATGTTTTCATTATTAAGTATTGATTAATGCTAAGAAAGCAAGGAGAGAATGATTTGTGAAAATTAGTTTCCTTAATCAATGTTTTCTATGAAATGCTTGCTTTTTTTTTAATGACTTTAAAGAACCACTTGAAACATCATTAACATACAATAATTTTTCCCTGCTTATCCTCTTTTTGAAAGAGGTTTATTGAAGAAAGTAAAGCAAATAAGATCATATTCAATAAGCAGAGGCTAAGTATAACCTAGACCACTTGCAGACGTCAAGGTGACAAAAGTCAAGGCATCAACTTTTCTGTGATGTGTTAATCAGTTTCCATTGAGTTGACTGATACAGGTCAGTACTTCTATTCCTTCCTTCACTAATGTGGTTTCTAATGGAGTCCCTCAGAAAGGGCCAACAACAGTGACATTGCTTCAGTACTTATTTAAAGGAATTGACTTAGCTGTAATCAAACACAAGCTGCACACTGCTGACAGAAAAATACTGTTTATTTTCTAGCATTTTATGTAAGCAGTGTACATGGTTTTAATTGCTGTAAGAATATTAGAACTCTGTTTTATGGCTGCTTGGAATGCTGAATTCACCCTGAATATATCTTACAACACGTATTTACAGGTAACCTTTAGTACCAACATTTAGCTGTATTCCTCTTGTAATTATGTTTCCAGGCTTCAGCTTTCTGGAATGATACACTCTACTACAGCACTCTTTCAGAGTAGGTCTTTTCTCTTGGTGTGCTTTAAATACTAAGATCTTAGGTTAGCTGAGGATTATCCACTTTGAGAATCTTCCAAGAAGGAGACTTTTTGCTATTGGAAAGAGTTGCTGTTATTTCCCTTCCACAGGAGGATCAACTTGTTGGCTTCCTCCCCAATCCCCTCGAGGATCTGTCTGGATTATCTTTTTAAGTGTCAAAACTGACCCAGTAGCCTAGAAAGACACTTCCTCCTTTTAGAAGCTTTTGCAATCAGTGCCTTACATAGGCAAGGGAAGTTTGGGGGCTAGAGTTATTGCCTGGGATTGTCATAATCTTTTTTTTTTGTTAGCAAGTTTTTCCAAAAGTAGATATTTTGGCATCTCTTCAAGGACAAAAAACAGGTTCTTGCCTTACAGCAGCAGTGAAATACATTCCTTGGAATGAAAGTAGCATAGTTTTATAAATATCAAGTGAATGCTCTGTATGATGTATCTCCATCACAGAGAGTGAATAAGATGCAAGAGCACAAAACTCTTATCGCACACTGGGCAGAAAAATTTTAATATGCAGAGCCTTACAAAAATATGTGCAATACTCTGCCTTTGGTGCTGTTGTTTGGGAAGGAACCCTAAAATTTCCTCAAAACACTTTGTTAGCTTGATTTGTATTTTTCAGCATACCTGCCTACCACATGAGTTTGTTTTACCAAGGAATACTGCTCTTCATGGGGTTATTTTGATTTGTGGGTTCATTATCTTGTGATCTATGTAAGAAGACAGAATTTCACTGAAAACCTTAGATGGATAGAGAAGCTTTGTTTCATCAAATCATATTTCAGTCTTACTTTTAACTTATGAAGTAAACTTGGTTCAGAGTTACTTTTAAGCAGTTCACCAAAGTCATTAAAGGCATATGAAAACCAAGAATTGGACAGTTTTTCCAAAGACCATATAGTTCTGGCAGAAAAATTATTCTTTTGCAGTCATCTTGTCAGTCTGGTATGCCTTCACAATAAGGAATACTTTGGAAATTACATGGAAATCAGTACCTTTGTCCACACCTGTAGAGGTGATAGCTTTTACCTCCCTGTGAGCAATTTAATATAGTAACTGTTTTTGTAGGGCAAAATTCTCTAGCAAGATTCTGCTTCCTTGCTTAAAAGACACCTCTTGGGTGGTAACGTGCTTCTGTCTGAATTTTCCTTGAAGATGATGATTCTTATCTGGAGTAAGTGGAATAGAGTTTAATTGCAATCATCACCTGCAAATAGATTGCTAATATGTCTTTCTGTGAGAGAATTTACTCTGGTACGTCGGGGAGGACAAGTTACATTTTAATCCATTTATCTGCATACTGAAGATCTCTGCATACTTGCAGAGGGGCTGTCGCACCTGGTGTCTCCTGGCAATTCTTAGCTATTCATAAATGTGATTAAGAAATCCTGGTGCTGTCCAGGAAACATGGAAAGAAGCCCACAGAGAATTTTCTTCTAAAACAGAAGGGTTCTTTCTGATTAAGCCAACAATAAAAGCTTGTATCAGCCTCTAGTACACAGTTTGATGGGAGTGGCACATGGAGCATGATGACAGATTTAGCAATGCTCACAGGATAACTACTAGTAATCTACTGTTCCTATCGGAAGTATGAATGTCAGTAATGCAATTTAGAAGGCTAGACTCAGTAGTAGGCAAAGAGAACAATCATCAAGACCTAAAACTTTATTAAAGGGGTCTGGCAACACGAGTGGTACTTTCAAACCATATTCAGACCACATTTTGAGCTGCTGCAGCTGTCAGGCTGCCCATTCTTGTTTGTCATATAACAAAGGGCAGGTACCAACTTAGGGCAAGTTCTGAAGCATGCAGCCTAGGATGACACAAGATGGCATCAGGGTAAGCATATATTTTCTTTCATGGAACTATTGATTTATTCTTTCCTACTAGTGACAATCCCATTGTATACAACTAAAAGTGCTATATGATGCTCAGACCTTTAGCTGTGTGAGATGGGGAATGTTTCCTCTTCTGATAGTGATCAGAGGAAAATGAGTATGAAATGGGTGGAGAATTCTAGAAAACTACAAGTACTGGCTCATATAAGTTATAAGAGGAGACTCAAAATGATTGGCTTTCCTGACAGGAAAAGTAAGGAGGTTGAAAAGAGCTGCTGGTCCTAACAGTGCCAAAGAAAGTGGAAGCAGGCTGTAGATACCCTCATTGTCAGGGTTGTTGCTGAGCCTCAGTACTGTGAAATGCATCAAGGTGCCTGTGAGCAGAGTGGTGAGTGTGCCCAGCAGGGCCATAAAATCAGCAAAGACAACTGAAGCGTGGCATCATGCAGTGCCCTCTGAGGCAAAGCTAAGAAAAGGTGCCACGTGCAGGATTTATTGGCTTCTCCTTGGGATATTTCTTTTAAGGATGTGCCAGCACAAAGCATTCAGAAAGGAAGTAGACTCATGGGAAGCTCTTTAAAAACTCTTCTCTGCTGCCCAGTGTGCACTGCATTACCCAGGCAAATAAAAGTCTGAATGACATCTGATGGAGAAGAACAGCAAATGGCACAGCTTGAATACTGGCATATGAATAGGCTTTCAGTATTTGTCCTTTGGATTTTCAGTGCCCAGGAAAGTGAGGCAGGAATGAACTGGATAGTACTAAAAAAGTTTCATGCAGATAAATGGGGTACCTGCCAGATACATCCAAGAGAGGTCACTTAATGGCCATGAGTAGATAGAAATTCCCTGTTGCCTGAAGCAGCTCAGTGGATATGGAATAGGCCAGAAGTCTGCATTTACTTATCTGAATGTTTTTTTGTCTCTGCACCTTAGAATACAGTGCTGTTCTGCAGGCTAGATAACCATGGCTAGTGAAAGACTGCATCCACTTCTTGCTTCTCTAAGCACATAAGTGTACCAAAGTTGAGCGTTGTGTACATAACATATTGTTCTTTTTTTATTCATTTTCTCCAGGGAAAAGGAAAGAAATAAAAGCTTTTAGGTTCTTTAGTACTATGGAGTTGTATAACACTGTAATCTGTTCCCATCTTTGTCATGATCATTTTATTTAATATTCAGGGCACGAGTTTTTTCATCAACTATATCAGCATATTGATCAATGCCTGAATTCAGTGGGCCCACTATTACCTATTCAGTGAATAAAACCAGAGGATGGCTTAGCAAAACAGATTTGTACTGGAATCCTTATGGATTTTTTTGTTTGAATGCTAACACATAAAAGTTTTAAAATTACTGTTTAATTTTTTTTCCATTCTCCTGCAACATGTATTACTCATCTGTGAACCCATGAGATACCTGGTACAACTGCAGAAAAGGACTGTTTCTTTACAAAAAAATGAAGGGTTTTACCAATCACGAGTACATATTGGTCATTAAAAAAAAAAAGTAAAAAATCACTCAAGTATAATCCCAACCAACAAGATATTTTAAAATTCATGCTACCTCATAAAATACTTTTCTAAGCCTGTAACTAGAGGTACATAGTAGGTTGTTTTTCTAGTTTAAGTATATATACATGCACATTTACTCTGCACATAGAATATTGAAAAGTAGCCAAACCACTTTGTGACAGTATCTAATTTTGTTGATTTTATGATATTAATAATTTTTTGGAAATTATTCTCTCATCTTGTGTTTCATGTGTCTTCTCTTCAAATGTTAGCTGTAATTTGTGATAAATTAAGACAGTTTCACTGCCTTACTGTGGGCATTTATCCTTTCCATTCTTCTAATCACAGTGTGATTCAGGAGCTTACTGAAAGTTTTTAGTCTGAAAAGGTGTCCTGGAATAATATACATACAAACCTGCTGGCATAAAAACACTATGAAAACTGTTGTAATCTTTAGCTAGCTAAAAAGTGCCAAACCTCTAAATTTCCCATGGAAGTTTCTAAAAGAAATTTAAAATCTCAAACTATGTTTTCTATTTAAGTAATTTATTCTTCTGCTTAAATTATTCAACTCAGAGTCAATGGCTTTCACCATTAGAAGAAAAAAAATCCCCACAACAATGAAATATCAGGTGCAGAGCAAATGAGATTAGTTTATCAGCCAGCACTGTGTTACTCCTCTGCTAATGTAGATCACATGTGTCTCCCAGGTACTACTTCAAAGAGCTATCATATCTGGGAGAAAAAGTAATTGTTACAACACAATACAAGGCTCTGCTCTTAAAACAAATGACTTTGCTCATGGGGACCTGGTACTGAGAAAGCCTTACTTCTCTTCCATTCACTTATCAATGAGATATGGTTCACCAGAATGTTCAAATTCTTTTTGGGGAGAATGACAATGAAACTGTGTTATTACCAATATAAATGTTAAATTTGCCTTTTCAATTACAGGCTCATTCTTTTCAGGTGGGAGCAATAGAGCAAAAATTATGATCAATGGGCTCACAACAATGCTATACAAAAATTATTCAGTCAAAACCCATGAGGTGTATGTTTTAAAATGGTTTTGAGGAGCAAGTCAATTACAAGAAAAAATTGGATATCTAGCTTACAATTTCCTGTGTACAATTTCCTGATGTATTTGAGTCGATTAGGTGTCCAGGTCCTTTTTTCAAATGTGGTGAGGCATTTAAGAGTTTAAAGCTTTTTAAAACTCCATGGCACTTTCTAGCTGTGCCATTGCTTGAAATTAAAGTGGGTTTGGCTTTTTTTCAGATACTTTAAGTGGGCTTTTGTGTTTGTTTTGACTGTCTTCCTGTTAATAGAATAATTTCACCTCAGTCATGATAGAATGAATGTCCCACCTGGTATGGGTAATCCATGTTAGAAAATACTGAATACTGCTGAGACTTTGACTGATGAAATAATGTAAAAGAAAAAATATGAGGGAACTCTAGTTTCTTTTCACTGGAAAATGCTCATGTAACTGTTATGTTTCCTGTACCCTGATACAGCCTGATTTTATCTGTTACATGAACTAGGGAAAGCATTTCTAGCCCTTGGCTGCACTTTTGGATTGAAGTTAACAGCATGCATTAGTGGTTGGAAAGTTATTTGCCCATCTCTATTAAAGCAGACCCTCTCTGTAAAGCTGGATTGTATCTAAAAAGACTCCTCCTTGTGCTTTGTCACGCTTTCTTACTGTTTCCCACCTTTAATCTTTCTCCCATGGATATATCTGAAATTGTGAAAGCTGTGTGTAACAAAAGGCATAGCTGCTGTTCCAAGCAGGAGTTGTTTGCACCTCTAGACAGGGAGAGAGGTTTGTGTGTCCATGGCAGACCAAAATGCAGCATCAGTTCAACAGGGATCTTGGGTGGAGGCTCTTCTGGGCACAAAATTAGAGGAGTCCTGCTCTAGTTCCTACGTTTCCTAAGGACTGTTGTCAAAGGGGCTGCTCCTTGTGCTCTCAGTGCTTTACATGTGCACCCAAATTAGATCTGTCAAGCTCTAATTGCTTTTCAGACTTGACTTGTGTCTTCTCAGGCAAAACTGAATGTTGCTGTACCAAAGATGAAGGGCATACAACTCCCGCCTTGTGAAGGGAAATAACTGGGAAAAGAGGTGGATTAGGGTGGGAGAATTCTTTTTTTACTGTCCTTGTACACTTTTATTTAAGCATGAATTATTACAAAAATGCAGTACTTCATGTCATTCTAAGATACTAATTCTAATTTCTAGAGCCCTTCACCCAGAGAAAAAGACTGAATTTAGAGATTTTAATATTTTCTGCATTTAGCTTGATATTCTTCCAATTACATCTATTTTTAGGCCTTACAAACTGGTTCAAGCAATTACAGTGAATATTTTACATATCTGTTTCAGAAGATTTTGGAAAAAATGAGCAGCAACAAAGTATTTTGAGAGCAAAGGCCTGTAAAAAAAACATGTTTCACAGCAAAGGTTATTTTCCTCTTCAGCAGTCATCATGTAGTGGTTTTTGGAAAGGAGCATGCTCCTGTACTTGAGAGCTGTTTTTGAAGAAAAAGACTTAAAATCAGGTGTAGAACATTCTCCTGTCTCTATAACAGGTTAAATCCTTCATGGTCTGATTTGACTGAAGCAATGACTGTAATAAGAGTAATTTGTTGTGTTGAATGCTTAGCTGAGTCCTTGATTTGTGTAAGTGAAAGCTTTAATAAACCATATTTTGTTGTGCATGTTTATATCTGTATAATGGGTGAAAGAGATGGCAGTTTCCAAACTTTAGACAGTACAGAATGTGGGCAGAGCAGCTGAGATCACCATGAAACTATTGATTGCTATTTACTAATACATAAATTAATAAATTAAGTTAAATTTCTGGTAAATTAAAAAATCATCTAGTTATATGGTTTTGTTCCTTGTGGGGCAGTTTGTGAGGATGTACTTAGAAGGACTTGTGAACAGGTTTGTGTAAAAAAAAAACATCCATTACAGAAGGAACATCTTCCCATGCATCTCTGATGGCTTTTTGCAGATCCAGAGCAAGGAATTTAATTCTTTATAAATTATCGTGGGTTATCAACTCCCTACACACATGCCCCATCAAAGACACTCTAAAGAAACCCAGCATTTTGATTAATTTTATTTGAAAATATTCTACCATCTTACAGGTTTTTATCCTGTTATCATCAGTTGAGTGTGTCTATGAAACAGTGATACTACCCTCAGGTTTTGAGTATCTTTTATATCATCATTTGTGATCTAGAACACACTGGTCTAGGTAGGGGGAAGAAGGAACCTATGATGATTATTGAGAATTTGTGTTAATCAGCAGATGAACTGCAGATCAGGTTTTCATTGTACAAACTTCTTGCCAAGTGAAGACAATGTGCTACATTATTTTGCAGTCGTGTTGTTTTCAAACTATGGCTTTAGTATTCAATACTACAGCATTTGCATCTGTTTATGGTATGACCAGCCATAAATACAGAAATAGTGAAGAAGAAAACCTCTTACTCCCTGCTTCTGGAGCAAGAAGGCTGATTTCCTGTCAGGAGATCAGCTGTTTAGAATCTAAATTTTTTGCTGAGGTCATTTGATCAACGTTTCCTGAGGAAATTTTTGCAGTTATTTTTGCTGCTGGAGAAAGTATGCCTGTAAGGGACCTCAAGACATGGCTCAAGGGCTCTGTTGGTAACTTCATTTTTGTGAGCTCCAGCCTTCTTTTTTTTTTTTTTCTTTTCTTTCATTTTTTCTTCACTTCTTTTGGCCACATCCCAAGCACAACATTTAACAGGAGAGGTACAATTTAGAAGTCATAGTGTAACAATACTATAGTAACAAGTGTACTAACTATACTGTACTACAGCTAGTGTAGCAACTACAAAAACAATACACTCATACTTATGTATAACCATAATCACATGACAGATCTTTTTCTGACACTATTAATAAATGTAACCAGTTTAATAAAATCCTATCTTAACATAGAAGCTATTTTTAAAAGTCTATGGGAATTAGGAATCACAGTGCTAGAAGGCTACAAAAGAATTTTGCTACCTTGAAATCATAATTTTGCAAAATATCCCTGAAGATATTTGGAATATGTCATTCTTACCTAGTTGATGCCCTGAGGTTATAAACAAATTTCAGTGAGATTTCTTCAGGAACTTGACTTACTGAGGGAAAATTACTGTGCATTTTCATTAAATCACACTCATTAGTTGTGTACTAAGAGATAAATTTGAAAAATGGTAAACAACTAGATACAATTGAGAAAGGACAGCAAATTGTGATATCTAACATACATCATCACAGTATTTTGTTGATTGCTATATAAATATACTTTTTATGATTGTGTCTTATGGTAGCAGTCACTTAGGATTATTTTTAGCATGAAATCTGCTAGAAAATACCAGTTTTTCCAAACATTTTTAAACTATTAATTTTTAATTCTTGTCCCAAAGTACTTCTCAATGTGAGGATAGAAAAGTATATCGTAGGGAAATCTAACTGCACAGCTGTGTAAATGCTAGTTTTCTTCTTAAACAGATACTCAGTCTTTATTTTTATTAAATGTCTGTCAATTCAAAATATTCAGTTTTATTGCTCTTGCCTTCTTACACAAAGATTGCCATTTTAATTCAGTTTACTCAGTGTACCTCAGTGTTACATTAATGCCATCTTTCTTATATTTAGCTTTATATAACTTTGATTTTTCTTTACATGGAACTATTTCTCTGGATTGGTTAGAATCTTATCAAAATGTCTCTTTAATCACTGCAGTTTGGTTCATTATTTTCATATCATTCTGATGACTCCTCAGGGAAGCCAACACCTGTTAGATGTTCACTTTGCAGAATGTGCTTGTGTAATATGGCAGACATTAATTTTTAAAGTGAGACAATAGTGTTTCATCTCTGCATTTTCTGCTTTATAAGCAGAAGGCTTCATCTAAAGTTTTTACTTTATCATACCTAGTTTTGAACTACTTTTATACTGAAGAAAGAGTTATGAAATATTCAAGTATAAAGCAGAAATCCTCTAGTGGAGTTACTATGTATAATAATTCTTTCAGTAATGCAGGGCACGTACCTTCTTTAGGGAAACAAACCTTTTTAAAAATCTATTTAATTTTTTTGAGCTCTGATTTAAATTTTATCTAGAAGGCTGAAAGGATGCTTTCCAATGCACAAGACTTTGGACCAAGAAAATTGTCTTCAGACCACTCAGGTAATATGCTGGGCACTTACCAATCGTATGAAGTTCAACAAGTGAAAGTGAGCACCTGGGGTGGAGCAACCCTGGATGCATGGACAGACTAAGAAATGAGATGATGGCAAGCAGTGTCACAGAAAGGGACCTGAGGGTCCTGGTCAATGGTAAGTCGAACATGAGTCAGCAGTGCCCTGACAGCCAGGAGGGCCAAGCCTGTCCTGGGGGGGCATCAGGCACAGCATCGCCAGCCGGGCAAGGGAGGGGATTCTCCTGCTCTGCTCTGCACTGGGGCAGCCTCACCTCGAGTGCTGGGGGCAGTTTTGGGTGCCACAATATAAGAAAGACATTAAACTATTGGAGAGTGTCCAAAGCAGGGCAAGGAGGATGGTGAAGGGCCTTGAAGGGAAGCTCTATGAGGAGTGGCTGAGGTCACTTGGTCTGTTCAGCCTGAAGGAGACTGAGGGGAGACCTCATTGCAGTTACACCTTATGAGGGGAAGAGGAGGGGCAGGCACTGATCTCTTCTCTCTGGTGACAGTGACAGGACCCGAGGGAATGGCTTGAAACTGTGTCATGGGAGGTTTGTGTCAGATACTAGGAGAAAGGTTCTTCACCCAGAGGGTGGTCAGGCACTGGAACAGGCTCCCCCAAGGAGTGGTCACAGCACCAGCCTGACAGAGCTCAAAAAGCATTTGGACAATGCTCTTGGGTACATGATATGACTCCTGGGGATGGTGCTGCACATGGCCTGGAGTTGGACTTGATTTCTGTGGGTCCTTTCCAATTAGGCATACTCGGTGATTCTGTGGACTCAGGATTTGTTCCATTGCCTTCATTTTTCAGAAGATTGACTCAGTTACTCTGTATTTGAGATGGGTGGGAAGGCTCTCAACCAAGGTTCTTTGAACTCTAAAGGCTGAAAAAAGTTATTTTCCAGTACAGTTAAGCATGCTTAGATACAGAAATGGGAAAGGTCACCTGGCCTGGGCACCCAAAGGCAGCTGAGCTTAGTGATGTTACTGAAACTCTTGGGGGGCCCCTTGTGTCCTTCCCTGTACAGTTGCAGGCCTGATGTGAAATCCTTAGTAAAATGTTTCTTCTCTTGAGATGTGGCCATTACCAAAGCAACATTACATCAGGACAGTTTCAACTCCGAGTAGGTAGCACTTGTGAGCCTGGTTTTCATCCATTTTGACTTGCAATTTCACGTACCAAGGGGTATGTGCGTGTGTTACAGATCACTTTCACTACATGGGAGGGAGGAGAACTTAATGGGAAACTTTATAGAGATGGATGTTCCACAGCTAGTAGTACAACTTCAAAGGCATGCTGCATGAGAAGTTTATTGAAATCAGTCATGTCCTTTTTCCTACTCTATCAAATCCTAGCTATTAAATCTGTCATCAAGCAGTTGCTCAGCTTGCCAAAGGACGTCTTGAACTGAAGTCCAGAGAATGGAGCATATAATTGAATCACTACTGACCAGCTGTCACAACAACCCTCTCCTCCCCAAACATTAATGAAAGGAAGAAAATGAGACGTCGTGATTCAAACTTTTATTCTGACGACATCCCATTGTCGTGTTCCAGCACTGAGCCAAGAGAAATCATCCTCCTCGTTACATTTTCCAAAGCTTATTATAAGCACTTGTGTGCTGCTGATATCGCCCCAGGAGCTGACTGGAACTTCAGAGATGAAGCCAATATGCTGTTTGAGATAATGGTAATGTATGCAAAACAGGAAGAAGAAGAACAACAAAAAACTGTCATAGAAACCTGAAAAAAACTCACAATTTTAGCACACCTGAAGAATGAGACAGGAGTTATTGATATTTGTGATTATCTTATTCTTTAGCTCAAATATAATTAAATACCAGTCACATCTTATAACTGCTAGAGAATACAGACTTATTGTCGGACCTATCCAGTTAAGATCCTCCCTGTGTATGAGGGAAGGAGCATGCTTCCTGGAATGCCTTGTCACATCTATTTTGTTACCATAGAATCCCAGTCTCTTTCATGCAGCCTGGCTAGATGTTGTCATCATTATAGAAATGTTCTGTGGGTACATAGAAATATCTTTTTTTCTCAAATGCAGTTATGCAACTAAGTAGAAAATGTGACAGCATAATTTTAAAACAAGAGACATGAGGTGTAGATATATCTTCAGAAAGGCAGGATTTCTTGTCTATCTCTGGGAAAGTCTTGCCTGCTGGTGAGAGGCTGCATAGCCTAAGTAGCCCAACCCTTGGCTAGCCACAGCTCTGAAACAGGCTTGCATGAGCAAATAGTGGCTTATGGGGGAGACTTTACATTCCTTTAAGACTTTGAGATTATTAAAACAGAAGGGCAAAAGGGGAAGTTATAGAAAATGAAAAAAAGAGAGATTTTGGTCAATTCATATGGTGCCTTCATCAATCGTTACCTTATTTTTAAAAGAATTCATTGAAAATGGTATTGTCAATACTAGTAAAGCTGAATAAACAGTGAAAAACAGATGGCAAACTGTGTGGCCATTGTTTCTGTTCTGTAGAAGGTTATAAGTATGAAGTTATATCAAGCTTCGATCTTAACAAAACAAAGAACTCTTTCATAAGACTTAAGAAAAATGATTTGACAAATATATAGAAGTGCAGAAACACACATCCTTTCTATTTACATTTTTCTGAGACAGCATATTCTGAAACACATCTGTTGTTGAGACTTCAGACAATGAAGGTATATTGCTTTTAATGATTTATGTCAGTTGAATTAGAGATGATTTATCACTATTTTCTCTAAAACAACTGACTGTAGAAAAAGAAAATTGTTCTCTTATTTTGTTTCCTGTCAGAGAAAATTGTCACAGAGTTGGATTCATGGTGCTCAACCATCACACTGCTTTTATAACTCCAGTCACTTTGGGACATTTTGTGTGGAGTTTTGGAGTGGAGTCAAATCAGTGTTTTGCTTTAGAATGATGTATATATGATGCAAATTCATTACATATATGCATCTATGACCTGCAGATGCTGACCAGAGCTATAAATAAGCTTTGTTTTGATCTGAATTTTGGTAGGCCAAAAAACCTCATTCAAAAGTTGCTATTAATGAATATATTCAGCTAATGGAAAAGCCCTTTCCTTCCCAAAAGAGAAAAATACAAAACAAAAACCCCATGAAATGCTCCCCCCCCAAAACCCCCCCTAAAGCCCTACTAAAAAAATGGAAGAGGAAAAAACAAGAAATTAGACCTGGCTTCTTTCAGAGTATAAAATATGGACACAAATGGCTTGGTTCCCCCAGTCTGCAGATTATACTGTTCCCCTAATCTCCACTGCCTTTTTTTTTTTTTCAAACTAGAATGTTGCTTACTATTTGAGAAAATGATTGCAACAATCTTTATTTGTGAGGTGAGAATTCAATTTCTGCAGAGGAATTCAAATAGCGAGCAAGGATAGTTATCTTTCTGATATTTGATAAATGGAAAAAAGATTTAGTTATCTTGAGGTGAGATTACTTTTCAGAGAGGATGACATTTATTACCTCAAGGACATATTTCAGGAAATCCCTATTCTTTATCCAGAGGTGATAGTTCTGTTCATCAGAGAAGAAGGCAATTGGGAAAAGAAAAGATTAATTATATTTTTATGTGCTTGAGCAGGGAATGCAATTGGTTTGTTTCTACAGAGGACACCAATGGAATAGTGAGTGTGTTCTGAGGAGAAGGAAGAGTTTATCCAGTGAGACTTCTCCCAGATTCTTTTCAGTTCTGTGGTAAACTTCCTGTTCGTAATCCTCATCTGTTAATTCCTTAATAGGCAAACATTCTTTCTATTGGGTAATCAACTTGAGAGTGAAATAAATTCCCCTTCTCAGCTTCCAAAAAGCCCAAACATTTCAAGAGCAGCAGAATTAATGACTTTTGTTAAATCTGTGTCTTGCCCATTGCCTCCTCGCTTATAACTCCAGCCACTTGTTTTGTCCTCCTTCAATCCTTCTTAGCATGTCTACAAGCTCCCTTGCCATACATCCTCCCATTACTGTTATTATTTATCCTCCTTCCCATCAAGTTGCCTTCCCTATCCAGCTGCACTTTTGGCCAAAGGTTCTGTGCCTGAATCTGTGCTACAGGGGGTGTTGCTGGGTGATGCTTCTGTCTGCCCTGCCTGCACTGAGATGGGAAATCACAGAGCTCACCTCTTCCCTTGCCCTTCCCTTTTCCTTAGGACATTAATTCAGTTCTCTCCCTTCACTCTGCTTCTCACCCCCTGAGACTTCTACCTCAGTCACATTTATTAAAATTGGCCGAGGGAGTAAAAACTATTTGGAGAAAGCTGACATATGGATAAATGGTGCTATTCCTCCTTCATTAGATAATCAGCCTAAAAATACAAGAAAAAAACCCCTCTTTCTTAGAGAAATGGATTTCTTCATTTATATGTAGCAAGAAATCAAATTGACATGTTTTCAAGGTGTGAGTGAATATAGTGGAGTATATTATCATATCCCCTTTTAAAAGGGATGCCGCCTGTGTACATACTCTTCTGCTGGTTAATAGTAAGCCCTTTGAATTCAGGCATCTTGATTTTTTTATACCATGGCAGACACATCTCAGAGCTTTCTAGAAGACAGCTGTTAGTTTCCCACGACACCTATGGGAAAATTACCCATGAAAATCTGGAAGAGATGTATTACCAACTCAGCACACAAATGGTTCTGTTTTGTCCTAATTTCAAAGCAAATATTGCTTAGTTTTTGGAGTTAGCTGTTCTCTGCATGACCTTAATCTGAGAAGACGTTGCTCTCCCTTTCTGCTGAATAACTTCTGTTCATCAGATTTCCTGCCTTCAGCAAGTTTGATCTGTTTAGCAGGACTAAGTCTAGATAGCACAACCCACATGCCTGCCCTAGTGTTCCCAAGGCTTGCTACTCTTTCGCATGTGACTGGGGCTTCTTGCCATGCAAACAGTGCAAATGTGGTCCAGAACCAGCAAGAGCCATGTGCTGGGTTGAGTTTTTGCTGAGGTTGAGCAGTGCTGATCTACCTCAGCAACCTTGCTGCAGGCTGAGGAAGTAAAATAAATCAGATGCCCGATAATAAGGAATGGTCCTTGTTGGAAGAGTAGCTAATCAAAGACACTTTCATAACATAAACAGTCAACAGTTCTAAGAGAGGTGGGGCAAACTGAATAACATCAGATGAACCATTTCTGGACCAGCTTCTTTTAAGTCCTCAGTGACAAATGTTCATACGGTAGATGTGCAAGGAAGCACCTTTTCCTCCCTCGTTGAGCTATAAGCATGTGTGTCTTGATAGGATCAAGAAAAGAACAAATGTATTTTTTCAGACTTCTCAGGAATTAAGGATTCTTTCAAAACTACTAGTGAAGCTAACCACTTTAAGTACCAGATCTACTTTAAAATCAGCAAAAAATATTAAAAACGGAGATTATACTAGATTTCCAAATAACTTAATTGATATTTTCTTTGTACATATTTTGTCAGTATAGATTGAGTTAGGTTAATGTTCATTATTTTTATTCTAATCTTTTGCCCATGTTTTAATATTGTTAAGGTTAATCTTTTGCTGCAAAAATCTGTTTTTGTGATGCTTATGTAGGATTTACTCTTTCTACTTTGGATATTGCATAATTTAATATGATATTACAAAATGAGACTTTCAATCAGCTTTCAATAAGCTATTTTTCGTTTGACAAAAACCAGTACAGCCGTATACTTATTTGGCATCTCTGAAAGTACTGAGAGTCATTCGCACTGCTCTGGTATGATTTATTAAAAGGCCAGACATTGAATTCTGGCCTGCAGTTCCATACACAGAAGCTATTAAATATTCTACCACTAAGAAAATCTCACCCCAGGTTTTTTTCTGCTGAGAACTATTTCTTTTTATCGAAATGGAAACAAATTAGATAAGCATTTGCACAACAAGACGAATTAACAGAAGATATATAGCAAGGGCTACTAATCACAGAACAAATGAATGAATTTTGTCATGCCGCCTGCTTCTGACATAAATGATGATTGTTATGCTGTGTGTCCTTTAGTTAGGATAAAATTTATTCAGCAGCTTCATTCTCTCATTTTTAAAGGGTATATGTTTTTTAATCTTCTTACTCTGAACAGATTATTTAACAGGCAGTATTTCTTTATTATTTTATGTGGCATTCAGGATATTGGGTGAGTGGCTTATAAATAAAGGCTAAAAGTTTTGCTTGAAGAGAATAAAAAGAATTGCTTCTTTCTTACACTATCATATGTCTGTTCTGTCAATGAGGATAGTGGTAATAGTATCACTGTACATTAAATCATCACTCTTCCTTTCCCTGCCTAGTTTCATACTGTTTCCCATTACCATATTTTCAGGACAAGTTCTGTGTAAAAACAGCTGTCTAAAGTGGAACACCTTGCATGTCTTCAGCTGCAAGAGTGTGGTTAAAGTATGATCCTGGAAGAAATTCATTGGGCCCTGCTTTTGATAAGCAGAGGAACTTCATTGCCCTTTGTGAAGTTACAGGTGACAGATCCAGGCCACATTTGACCTTTCTCCATGACCTCTGCAGCCTCTATAGGAGTCCTGAGTCAGTGTTTATAGATTTCACAGACCTAAATGTCTTAAAAGCCCTCCAGATAGTGGGAGTGTGGCATAATTCTCTGTATAGGAAACCTGGTCTTTCAGTTAAGGAGCACAACTGCAGGTTCAGTGGACCCTGTCAGAAGAGGAAGACCTGAGAGAGTATGAACAGATTCTGTGGATGACTGTTGGCTCTGACGTGACTGTCTGTCTGAGATGCTGAAAGCTGAGCTGGTTGCTCCAGGCTTCCTTTCCAGATCAGCAGCAGGTGCTTGCAGACAATGTACTTGACTACTCTGAAGGTAGTTACATCTAAAGGTCCTTCCACTTAGTCTCAGAGGAGCCTGAAGAGACCAGATCAGACTTGGTAAACATGTTGAGAGGTTGAACTGAGGACAAATGAATCTCATTCCTGGCACTACCTGCTCTTTTCCTTCACACTTACTTGGGATTCAATCATACTTGCAAGATTTGAGCATGGTGTTTTGAAAGAACTGTCTTTGGTCATTCTAGTGGCGAATATACTGGCCGTTATTCCTCTGTAGGAATATATGGAGAATGCCAATAGTGCAAAGGAAAAAGGACAGAGCCATACTTTCATTACTGCAAAGGTGATGCTATAAAAATATTGTCTACTCAGAATCACAGAATCAAAAAATCATTTAGGTTGGAAAAGACCTCCGAGATCACTGAATCCAACCTCTGACTGATCATCAGCTTGCAACTAGATAAGTTGATATGTCACGTCCAGTCATTTCTTGAACACCTCCAGGGCTACTTGCCTGGGAAAAGAGGCCAACACCCACCTGGCTACAGCCTTCTTTCAGGTAGAGATCAGATGATTTGGTTGGATCCAGCCACGTATCCAGCCTGTCCAGATCTCTCTGTAGAGCCTTCCTACCCTCCAGAAGAACAACACCACCACCCAGCTTGGTGTTGTCTGTGAACTTATTGAGGGTGCACACCATCATCTCATCCAGTTCATCAATAAGGACTGAATCCCATACTGAGCCTTGGGGAAACCCAGGAGTGACTGTCTGCCAACAAAATGAGGCACCATTCACCACTAAAGTTGTGCTAATGCTCACAGTTTTATAGGATACACACACACATGTTTATAATATATAATAATATAAATATATAATATATAATATATATATAATATATATATATAATATATATATAATAATATATAATATATAATATATTAATATATAATATAATATATAATATATAATATATAATATATAATATATAATATATAATATATATAATATATAATATATAATATATAATATATAATATTCCTCCATGTTAGAAGAACTTAATAAGATTATATAGTAAATTAGAAATATGGAATTTATGCAGGGTAGGGCAAGGGATGATGGCAGAACTTATTTTTAATGATTTTCTCTTTTTTCTCTGAGAACAAAGAACAATCCACAAGATACAAAGGCTGACACATCACAGTTAGAGTTTTACCCTTGAATTTAGGGTGTTATCTCTCCAGAAGTAGTGAGGACTGCCAGTAGCTCAAGTCTGCCAGCTGCTCTAGTCAGGGAAATTTAGCATCTGGTTTGGATTTACCAACCATTTCAAACTGACCTTTTTCACTTTAAATTAAGAGGGAAAAAAGGGAGGGGAAGAAAGGAAAAATGTTGGCAGTCTAACCTTGTGCCTTCTGTGCACAATGTACTATTTCAGATGCCTAGCCCTGATGTATCCATGGAAAATGCATTTCTTTGCTCCCTTGTGGCAGGCCTCCAAGCCTTAGTGCAACCTTTTTTTTGGTTATATAATCACCTAGATAACTTTAGATACATTAATAGCAAAAGCAGCCTTGAAGGGAAAAAAAACAATGTGTGTATCAGTGACAGCTGCAATCTCTCCTTCAAAAAAACCCAATTTTTTTCTGAAATGGTTTTAGTAAGATGGATAGGAAAAGACATCTTTGTTTTCCATGTCATCCTACAGGTCTTTAGTGCCTAGAGCTTCTGAAAGACTTTCTGGAAGAGTCAAGAATGATTTAAAGTCCTTACAAAAGTCAAGGCTAGAATTATACCTGATGTGGTAATTTTTATGTGGTTTTTCTAATGCATTAGATTTATGCAAATATGTCACAAAAAAGTGATAAGGATGGCAATT
This sequence comes from Eopsaltria australis, assembly GCA_034509425.1. Lineage (NCBI taxonomy): Eukaryota > Metazoa > Chordata > Aves > Passeriformes > Petroicidae > Eopsaltria > Eopsaltria australis. The sequence goes on from JAVTVJ010000072.1 coordinate 5,469,115, forward strand.
TTTCATGCTGTTTGATCCTCAGTAAAAGTTCTGAAATGTTAAAGTCAAAGTTTGCTGTGCCTTGTAGAAGTCTGCAAAATGCTTAGGACCCCAGTATGGTCTTTTTCTCAGTGGTTAAAGACCTCTATGTGCATAGCAAGTCCCCTGACAATTCTTATTTGACCTGCATGTGAAGGAAGGACTGAGGAGTGAAGTGTGGATGTGCTGTTTAGTATGAGACCCTGACAGATTATTTTGGTAGACTTGATGGTGCTGAGCATTCAAACTGCAGATTCGCTTGGAGAGAGACTAAGCACTGCTTATAACCATTTAGAGGGTACTTGCAACTGTTTATCACAGAATCATAGAATATCCTGAGTTGGAAGACACCAAAAATGATCACTGAAGTTCAAGTCCTGGCCCTGTACAGCACCATTCCCAAGAGTCACACTATGTGCCTGTGAGCATTGTCTAAATGCTTTTTGAACTCTGTCAGGCTGGTGCTGTGACCACTTCCCTGGGGAGCCTGTTCCAGTGACCAACCACCCTCTCAGTGAAGAGCCTTTCTCTAACATCCAACATAAACCTCCCCTGACAGAGCTTCAGACCATTTGTTAGGATCCTGTCACTGATCACGAGACAGAAGAGATCAGAGCCTGAACCTCCACTTCTCCTCATAAGAAATTTGTAGACCACAAGTAGGTCTCCCCTCAGTCTCCTCTTCTCCAGGCTGCACAAGACAAGTAGCCTCAGCTCTCAGTTTATTTTGCAGCCATTTGCAAATATTACAAGTATTTTATCCATGGTTTCTAAACTCTTGGATACAGGTATACAAGAATTGTCGTCAGATAGTTCCAGTTACGAAATATGAATTATGTGTCTTCAACAGTTAACTTATGTTTTTCATCACTTTAATTTAATTTATTTAATACTTTTTATTATCACTTTACTTTCTTCAACATCCAGTAAAGTCTAATCTTAGACTGAAATTCAGGAATAGCTAAGTTTGGATATCAAATATACCGGTTCTCTTTTATCTTTTAGAAGATAATCACTTTTCCTAAAGAGATTATTTTATATATATATATATAAAGAGAAAAGAAAGCTCTGAACAGTGAGTTTGCTTCAGCTCCCATGAGATTTAACAGGAAATAGTAGTTATTAAGGCTTTATCTGGGAATATCACCCTGGATTCCTATTTTTTTAACATCATGGTATTTGTTGCTGTGAAAACTGTGAAGTGTTCTATTGAACTCCTTTAAGGTAAAAGTTTATAAGATTACAGATAAAGACTTGTGGCTTCATCTCAGCACAGCTCTTTCTCTTGCAGGGCCCCTTCACCAACTTGTTACTGTCAGAGAAGGAGAAGCACTACTGGTAAGGGGAAAAAATGTGCAAAAAAAAAAGGAGTGCAAAAATCTAGCCTTTTGTTGATGGAGCACTAAATTGACAGTGGTAGGATCCCTCCAGTTTTCAAGCAGGAATCAGGGAGGAGAGGAGAAACCATCTAGTGCACAGCAAACAGCAAGGGTCTAGGCAAAGAGGTCAGCATAGTGATCTACACAACAGCAGCATCATAAATGCCCTGATATTAGGTAAAACCTGTACCTAATCATGCTAATTATTGTTCATTAGTATGTAACCCATGCTCTTTGTCTAGCACAAGTAATACGAATGACTTGTGCATCTTTTTTCCCAGATCAGGGTTGCATCCATTTTGGAAGTGGGATATATTCAAACTTAAAGTTATAGCTTAAAGCAAATTTCAGATTTATTGATTGTTGCGTTCCCTGCTTTTTATCCCGCTCTGGTCCTGGCGGCAGAGCGCTAGTGCGACCCTGGAAAGCCGTTCGAGTTCCGATCGATAGGACTTAACCGGGGAGCCGACTATGGGCTCCGCTAGTCTGCTTTCGGGCTGAGGAGTTGTTGCCCTCAGAGCACGGCAGGATAGCAAAGAACTACCCAAAGAAGGAGGACTCTTAGTATGAGAGTTCGGTGGGTTTATTACCCCCAAGGGAGCTCAGGGACTAAGAGCCCAGAACAGCTCATTCCATGGGTATTTAAGGGAGGAATAACATCCAATAAACTGAGGGCACAGGGGCAATACAAGGGAGGGACCAGGGCGCGTAGTCGAATGAGGTTTAGGGAGGGGAGGGGGGTAGAAAGAGCAACGAATGAACAAGGGAGTGACAGGGAATTTTCCAGAACTGGGATACATAACAGACGAATCAAGGAACCAATAGCAGGAACTTGGGGTTCGTGGCTTGGTGGTCCAAACCACTGCCTCTGGCAGCTCCGGGGGGAAACTCTCTGTCTGTGGAACATGCCACTGGAAGTCCTCGTCCTTCCTGGTTCAGAACCACCACTACAATTGATTGCCAAAAAGACGTACACAACAATTTTCTAATGAAAAATTATGCCAGAAATTCGAAGGCTGCTCTAAGGCTTAGTTGAATTTGACTTTCCATGACACTACTGCACAGGAAGATTATTTATTTCTCTGTGGTGGTAGCTGGTGAGATACTGTATGTTGCAACTGCATAGTACTGTGCAGGAAAACACTTGAGAGCAGAGACAGAGTTTGTACATTTGAGAAAATGAGGCACTAATATCCTATTAACAGCTGATGATGATAATGAGTGTATTCCCTAAGGCCTTGAGGAAAGTCAAGAATGAAAATGAGCAATAATTCTCCAGTTTGTTATGTTTGCTTTAAATGGGATTCCAAGAGGAATCTCTTGCTATTTCTTCAGCAATGACTAAAGATATCATGTTGTCATGAAGTGAATTTTTTGCAAGAGCCAGAGATCTGTCATAATCTAGTGGGCTAAAGTCATGTAATAAAAATATATTTTTACACAAAATGAAGAGGTAATGGCATCATCAAATACAAATACTCTCCTACAGCAACTGGTGGATAATGACTTAAAATACCTTTTTATTTTACGTGACATTCTGGATTTGCCTTGGCAAAAAATGTAACTGAGTGCTTCAAAATTGGCTAAAGGAGACTGGGCACCTAATAACCATAGATATTTTTGAAATACCTAGTGAGAAAAAATCCTGTCACCATTACTGAAACACTTTTCCTGTGAAGAATTAATGTATAAAGTAGAGAGGTGGAAGATAGAGGGAAAATTACTTTCTGAAGAACAATATATCCAGTATTTAAATGAAATGATGCATTATCTCTTTATATCTTATTAATTAGAATAGCTTTATATTATAAAACTCATTATTAGGCTACCTGCTTGTCAGCAAGGTTGTCATGCAGCATTAGTGAACCTGACCACGATACACACTGTGATTGAGCCATGGCAGCGTGTGGAGGTGGCCCAAATTCCACTTAGGATCCTTGCCTTAGAGAGCTGAGCCCTCTGCCATAGAAGTATCTGAGTATCTTTGGGGTGAAGGTCACAAGGCCTAGGTGAGATGGGCACCTACACAGCAGTGTGTGGGTGGAATGATGGGGTTTCCTGTATGAGGTTTGTTCTCCCTCTCCCATTCTTGAAGTCTAGCATTAAATGCAGCAATACCCCTTACATTAAGTGGAGACTTGATCACAACCTCAAGTGTAAAAAATCACCGTAGGAAATAAGGACTAAACTTCCCCAAATGGAAGCCAAAGCATGACATAAGCAAATCCTTTATGCTGACACTTGATTTGAATTCAATATCCTGTATGTACATTGTCCATTTTCTTTAATAAACATTGTCATAACAAGAAAGGATTTGCTGCAACTAGGAATTGCACATAATACCTTCAGATTTTTTTGATAGCTTCCATGGAGCTCTGAGAATAATTATTAGCTGTTTTGTGGTGAAACCTGCCAGTTTTTTGTTACTATAAGTGTCACCTTCAGTGATCTCTTTGATTATAGTACGTTATGTTTCACAGCACAATCTATTCAGAAAAAAGTGAGTAACTTAATGGTGTTTTTGACTTCAGTCTTTATGTGTTCCTCCACATAGATGTGGGTGAAACAAGTTCTCCTGTAAGGAGGAAGTATCCCCATAATGTCTTCAGTAAAAAAAAAAACCAACTTAGATTGTTATTTTTGTTGTGTACAGTGAAGTGAGTTAAAACTCAGTGTGACAAGCTGACTGAAAAGTATAGCTGCTTCTGTTTGCTTTTCCTCACACATACCTCTGATAAAGCAGTGTGGCCTCTTTAATTTGTTACTGCACTCAGACTCAAGATATTCCTTTGTGTACCCAGCTCCATGTGTGGGGCAACTTTAGGAAGTTACTTTTCCCTTGCTGAACCCTGTTGTTTATCTGAAAAGCAAAGGTAATGGTGCAGACTTTGCTCAGTGCTTCGAGACTTGCTTGTTGGAAGGACTGTGCAAGAGTGAGGTACAGTAATTCCCACTGTTCTTCAAAACTGTATTTTTTTAGTTTAACCAAAGCAGTTTCAGTAACTTCTAGTTTAATTATTTTACCTTTTATTTTCTATTTATACCACTAATATACCACTTTATTTAGTGAATTAAATACTCTGAAATTACTTTCTAGTGTAGAATTCTGGCTAATATATTTACTGTCTTAATACAACAGCTTTAGTTCTATTGCAAAATTAAAATGCAGATGAGATGAACTGCCTGAAGAAAGAATATTCACTTAATAAACTAGTTTATTACTATAACACTGTTGTCTGGAAACAATTTTTCAAAGCCTATTAACATACATAAAAACATTGTTATCTCTGTGTTTGTTTGAAATAACTCTGAAACATCTTTTGCAGAGGAGTTGAATTTGAAAGATGAGGTGACCTAGGTGAAAATTGCTAGATTTTATGATTGCTATTTATTGCTGCCTTCATGGTTAGTTTATTACACTTCTGGATGTATTCACTATTTATATACATGGATAATACTTTGAGAATCCTTATAAGATCTTGAAATCAATTTACATGTTGCGGTACTTTAAAAAGTTCAAAAGCGAAATGCAAAAAATATTTCTTCTGTGTATGCAATTTTTGAGTTTATTGATAATTTACTCATTATTTTTGAAGGGGGAGAATATAAATACAGCTCTAAACTTACTTTTTGTCTCACACAACTAATTTAATGTAAAGCAAAATGCATACTTTCCCCATGATGGTCCTGACATAGCTCTAAACTAGGCGTGATACAGTTTCACCAAGTTGTATATGGTACTGTTCTCTAGAGAACTCTATGTATCAACAAGGATATGAGGTTATTAAAGAATAAATTATATACATGTGTTTTTATATATATAATTCAGATGCAGTAATTTTTCTGCAGAGGAAGGAAAGGCAGGCACCATCTTAATGCAGGTGGCACATATCTAGTGTAAGCACCACACCAGAGAGGTGCCACACCTCCACATGTTGTCTAAAGGAATAAGACACAAAGGCAACACGTAGATACAAGGACCCCTATATGTTGCTCTGAATCAGCAGCCTACGCTGTTACCTTTTTGCTATTTTTTTCTGTTGTACTCCTTATGCAGTTTTCCCATTCCAGATTTTTGTAAAGAAAATTCATAGCAAAACTTTATGTATTGAATATAATCCTGTAGAGAGGAGAAAAAAAGTCTGGGAGACACCATGAGGCCTTTCTGTCAGTCATTAATATCTCTATTCTTATTATAAGGAGAATTCTTCTTTAAGAAGTTTTCTGCAGGACCCTGATCCCCGATCAGCTGGTCAGCCATAGGTCCTGGGTCCCCTGGGCAGGAGAGATCTGAGGGGAGTAGGCTGAGCTTTGGTGCTGCTGCAGGCTCAGCCCTCGATCTCAGCCCACACCACTTGCCTGGCTGGGTGTCACAGGGCAGCAGTGCAGGGGTTAGTGCCTGCCCGCTGGCCTTGTGTCCCCTGTGGCCTCTGCTAACCTGCCTGAGGGCCAGCCCCACTCCTGTGCCTCCTAATGACTACCGAACAAATGTTTTTCTGATGACTTCAGATGCAGTTATCTTGATGTTCTCCCCTGGTGGATATTTAGGTCTTGATTAGATTGCTCAATTTTACAGTACTTGATAAAGCTAGGAGTTTGAAATGCTGGCCAAAGAAATAGTGCCTTCCTTGTGTTCTGGTATCTGTTAGAAAGCAAATTTCCTTTACTCCCCTCTTGTTTTTTCCCTTTTCCTTTACCCTCCATTTCCTGGTTTTTTTCCTTTTTCCTTTTTTTTGAGGGTAATTGGAAAAGAAGCTCCCAGATTTCAGAAAAGAACTATTAGTGTGGTTATTTCAGTGCTTTCCTGGGCAAGTTAGTTGATATTAAGGCACTTTGACACATTACAATAGGGTAAGAGGGATTATCCTCAAATTGATGGAAAGATGGCTGGTGATTTCCTTTTGTAACTGAGACTTGTGAGTAAACCAGAGACATAGTTGTGTTAAAGCCAACCTGTAATTATATTAATTAGAATAAACTAATAACTTAGTATTTATAATTTATTTCATGTTATTAACATATTTTTAGATCAATTCAGAAATGTAGGCATGAATTGGGACTGACAATTACAATTTAATTACTATAATACATCTCTTTTGATACATAGAGAAGTAAAATGGTCAACAGGCCATTACACATCTTTTATTTAAGAGAAGTACATATAAATGACAAAATGAAAAATGCTTGCAGACAAGGTTTTTAGAAGACTGTCAAAAGATGTCAGGTGATGCACTCAGGTGCACATTTCGATGCCATTAGCTGAAGATACACATATGAAAGGAACTGTATAAACTTCAGGGACCATTTCACTTGCACATATTTTCCCTTGTACTCACAGAATACAAATAGACATTATAAAGCTGGGTGGGGCTGCCAAGGAGATTAACTTCTTATTAACAAAACTTCATTAGGAGTCTAACACCTCCATACTCCAGTCTGGAAGTATATTAACTCTTTCAAGATTAAGGTATTTTTGGTTCTTTACTGAGTAATCATCTGGGCAATCTCGGTATTTTTCCTTTGTAAAAGTTACCAACAGATAGTGCTGTACATCTGCATTTTCCCAAATGATGGAGATAAAGACAAACAGTGCTTGATAAAGTGACTGAGACTTATCATGGTGGGGGTAAAAAGAGTTTCTGTGCCTTTGGTATTAGGTGTGGCAGGTTTGAAACAAGGGTTTGCAAGGTATAATCCAAATATGGCCTTTCACAGAGGTCCAGGCTCTCCATGACTGCAGATGAAACTGCTCCTTTCCAGTATAGAAACCGGGCAGTGAAAACACCATGCAGGGAAACAGGCAGCATACACAGCAGCTTTCATTTCAGATGTCTTAAGCCAAAGGAATGATTCAGTCTCAGGAACTTATTTTAATCACAGTCGAAGACAGTCATCCTACTGATCACATATATCCTCCTCTACGCAACATTGTCTCCACACAGGACATTGCACCAAAGCATAAAAAGTCCCTTATGTCAAAGGAATATTTGACTGCTAAAAAAATTGAATTCTTTGAATGCGGCATGTAGCAGCATGTTCTGCCACTTTATGGAATTCAAATTGTTTACATTTGTTAAAAAACCAAGACTAAACAGAATGAAATAAAGGAGTAGGCAGTGAGCAATGTAGCACATTATTTTGTATATGCCAAGAGGGGTAGCTGGGATTTACCTCACAGAGACTGAAATATGTGCCACTAACAGAGCCTAAACCCAAGGATAACTAGATCCCTACAGAGGACTGACTTTGTCCAAGTAGCTCAAACCATCTACTTTACCCACAGATTAGTGAACATGCACAAGTTGTAATTCACACAACACCTTTATAGTTTTAACTTTTTGCTCCCTTTTCTTCCAACAAGGAAACATTAGGATTTATTACTAAATTGATGAAGAGCTGCATATAACTTTAAAAAAACCTGGTACATTTTCCCCCAAATATGTACATACTAAAATAACCTAACCCAATAACCTTTTTTTTAGTAATTATTAATTTTATATTATCAGTGAATTCCAATGCTTCTAATTTTCAAAAGTTGTATTTAGTTCTTACTCTGTGTTGAATTAAGATGAAAATGGAAATTAAATAAAAAATGTCAGTAAGCTATCTGAATAAAAATTAATTAAGTGTGGATATGCAGCAGTTATTAAAAAAGTGTTTACTGCTGACAAGACAGTGATAAGACAGTTTATTAAACCAAAAAGCTGTGCCTGCTCTGTGATTCAAGATTTTTGAACTAGTAGAATTCAGCTTGTCATATTTGCATCATCACTACATTTTTAGTGAAAAAACAAGTTCTCAGTTTTGGGGTTTTTTCCCACATTTTTTTATCTATTGGGAATAAACTTCCTCACCTATGATTAAAAAAAAATTCTGAATCTTCAGAAGTGACTATGAGTCCCTTTCAACAAATTCTGGTACCTTATAAAATCTATCCCTCATTTTGCTAGTCTTTTACTAAATTATAGCCAGTATAGGTAGTAAGTAGGCAGGGCTTAATTCTCATTTTAAGTGAGCTTTGTAGTTTATACTGATATGGGACTTGACAAAAGTTATGATATCCACTAACAATATGATTCTAGTAAGAACAGCTGTAATAAAACATTAGAAAATGAAAAATATAGAAGTCAAAATAATAAGCATTTGGACTTATGTGTGTGCGTGTATTTATTAAAGATTGGAGATCTGCAGTATGTCTTCATTTTATTCTAGTTGCTTTCCATGTATGTAATCCATTATAGATATGGAATATATTTTAAATCAGTACTATTGGGTTGCAAAAATGACTAACAGCATTGCAGCTCCTAGGTTCTCTTTATGTGCCATGGTGTGATCTAAAGGAAGACATGGCAGCAAACTTCCCCTCACAGGCTATAGCCTGAAACAAGACCTGAAATATTACTGATGCTGTTTGCATGTAGATAACCTCCAAAGCACAGTCAGTTATGCAAAGCCTGCTTGTTTCCAACACTTACAATGCAATCCTCAATTTTGGTATAAGGGTGTATTTTTAACCAGTTTATTTCTTTACCAATCTCTCTATACTGAAATATAAAGCTTTTTTGAGATATTTGCCTTTGTCCATGAGCCTTGACATGCTTTGGTCACTGTATAAATTACAAAATACCCTTAGCCATGGCCATTCTCTCAAAGACCAGTAACAGATTACACACAAATTTTACTGAGACAGTTATGATCAAACCAGAAATTATGGAAAGAGTTTTTTTCTGTGGGCAAAATATACAGTTTTTAAAGCATCAACTGAACAAGGCAAAATATTAGGAAGTATTTTGCTGGAAAATGCACAAGCCTTGCATTCCTTTACCTCCATTTTCAAGTCCTTGTCTTTGCATATAAAACTCCCTTATTTTATCAGTGTTTATTTTGTTGGCCATCCAAATATTTTAAAATCCATTTTGTATGTATGTTCCTTACTGTGTGGTTTATACTAAGAAAGTTTGAAGCCATTTTCACAGTTTTTCGATGTAGATATCTGCAAAAGGGTGATGAAATGTTGTCATGACAATGTAGTATTTTATTTTTCATGTTTGTATCTGTTTATCTAGTATATATTAAAAAAAGACTGAGGTACATCAGCCCAGGATGATTTCTCCTGGAGTTATTGTTTCCAGATTGTCATTTGAACGATGCAATTTGTCAAAGTTTGACTTTGTTAAGTTGAAAGCCTTTTTTTTCCCCAACCTCAGCAAGGGAACTGCTACAATTATGACTTTCAGTGGCTTTCCTTTTTTTTTTTTCAGTAGAGAGCACTCCTACATCTCGATTGCAAATGAATACAATTATGAGAACATTTATTTCTTCACATACCACTCTCTTTAGTCTGTGTTTTCTCCCTATGTTGTGTTTTCTTATTTTGCCTCCCATTTTTAGGAACAATATTGTTGTCTAGAGTAAGGAGAATTGTAAATGACTGAAAAGGACCTGCTTTCCTCACTATAGCAGTTTATCAGTGCTCTATGGAGACTATGGAAGAAATCTGAGCCTGAAAAATGTTCCATGAGTTTACATTTCATCTATAGTTTATTCCTATACCAAACTTCTACAAGCAAAAAATGTGTAAATAATGGAAGGTGTTGAAAAGCTCATAAAGACTCAGAGAGGATTATAAATAACTACTGTGAGAAGATGTTATTTTGGTGCTTAGGTGAGCAAGTTGCTTACTAATGACTACTCCAAACCCCATTTTCTATTTTTATTACCTATTCTGCCTTAATTTCTACTCAAGCCTTTGTGTGCTGGATAAATTGTTGGAATTTCCTTATATCCAGCCAGGACAGAAAATACCACCTCTACTTCTGCATGGCAATACAGATCCAATAAGTGGGAATGTCCTGTACATGTTTTGTACACATTCATGTGCATTACCCAGTTGCTACTTCATCAGAGCTGAGTTGGGGAACAGTGTCTTACCATACATTCTTCTCTCTTTCCTTCCTAAATGATGGTAATAAGGGATGTGATGATCCTTGGGCTATAGGCAGTCTCTGGCACCATCAGATGCCCCACCAGGGAGGGCATGGCCTGCTCTTGAGCCACTCTTAGCTCCCAGTTCAGCCTCCACTCTGGAGGAGCCTGCTCATCCTGCTTCCTGGCACACTTAAGCAAAACCTAAAGAAAATAAATGTTTAGTGCTATCACAGGTGAGAACTGCAGCCTTTAATTGATAGGTATCTGAGGCAGAAACAAAACCTATGTTTTCCAGTGCCACAAGGTGCCCAAGGTCCGTAGGACAATGCATGTGCTTTTCCTTAGATTAGTTTTGAAGTTCACTCCTTTGGGCTTTGAAATCTCAGTTATACTGCAAGAACTCACAGCCTGTGAATATCTCCATAAAGTCAGCAACTATCACCATTATCTAAATAAAAGGATGTACCATTTAAAATATGAGTACAGGAGGAAATACCAGATGGCCATTTCTCTTCTTTCCCCATAGTCTGATTAAAAATTTGTCAAGCAAGGGAAACAGATCCAAAATAAATTTATTTTGCTGCAGAACCTTACTCCTCAGTTGTACAGAAGTATGGAAAACTTTGGAGGTAAATTCCATTTCACCTCTGGAAGTTACTGTAATTTGCTTTAGTTTCATTTAATCACATAATTTAATGTAGGGACCTAGACAAAAATATTCCCTGTTCTTGACCAGGAGGGTTAGAGAAAGAGACCTGCACCCAGCTGGTCACCGAGTTTTGATCTGCATTGCAAAATACTAAAAAAGATAGTGGAAAGTGCCAGCTTAGGTCAGGAAATAGTGCTAGGTACTCTCCAGGGAAGAACATTTTCCCCCCAGCCTTTCAGGGTAGGTGTTAAAAGAAGGGCATGTATCCTTTTGTTTCGAGAAACAGCAGCATGTTCTCATCTGCTGCATCTAATATTGAACTGATATTCTAGTCTTAGTCTAAAAATCCTTACCAGGGCTTCTTCTACATTAGCAAAACCAAAACCCCCAGTGTATTATTTTAGAACTCAGACAAGCTTGGATGAAAGAAAGCACCATGGACAATTCCACCCCAAGGTGCATAGCTGTAAGTAGAGAAAATTTAAGTAGCCAGGAACAATAAGATTAAAAAGTAAAAATATTCAAATTCTGCTAGATTGCCTTAATATTTGTTTTTCAATGAAATGGACTTATTTTTAGTTTGAAGAAGGAATCAAATATTCTGTTTCACTGTGTGGATTTGGGAATAAATACAGTTAGTCCAGGACTTGATTGACAGCAAAAATACCCAACTGAAATTTAGTGGAGCACTGATAAATGTCAGCTTTAGCCTTCCCCAGAACCCTGGGGAAATGAAACTGGTCTCTCTGGAGCTCTGTAAGGTTGCCGCTTTTTTTCACTTTGAGATGTGAATCAATTGATTTGATGAAAAGTAATTTATCAAGGGGTAAAAGCAGCAGGATAATTTACAGTGCAATGAGATGATTTGCCATCCCTAAAATTGCTTTCCTGAAATCTAAAACTATGTACAGTCCTTTCCTTGGCAAGGCTATTAGTAGGGCTGCTCTTTGCTTCCCTCTGCTTTGGCCACAATCTTCTTCCAGTCTGTGATTCTCAGGTCCCTGCCTGCTCACCCCAGGCCAAATGCTGGCAGCTGCTGTCTGCATTTCAAGTCTCTTGGCTACTGCTCCCACAGGCAGTCTGACTCTGCTTCATCCTGCACTTGGCATGCTTGTGGTCCTCACCTCACTGTCCCAGCTCTTGGCTGCCCTGGAGAAACTTTGCTCTTGCCTCTTCAATGTGTATTTCTGCTATAGAGTGGAAACCTCTGGGTAGTTCCTTGCTAACCAGGCACTCCCAAAGCAGTCTTTCCTAGTCCTTTCCCCTAGGTTCCTATCTATTTACTTTGAGCAGTTGCCTGAGCCACACCTCTTCACTTTTTCTCAGCCCAGGCTTATAAAAAATCTTCACAGTTCAGATATATCCTCCATTTCATATCAGGACTTATTTATTAACAAAAACACTTCTGTTGACACCACATTTTGAAATGGCTTAGACCTACCAATGTGTACCACTTTACAGATCTATTTCTATATCACATGTCAGGTGAACACCATTTATTTAGTCTGGCAGTGGTCGTTTTTGGGAAGTTTGAGCACCGCACCTACATTGGAGGAGGAAATGATGTTATTTTAAATTGCTGCTTAGTTTTGATATTTAAACTGTTCATAGAAAACATCTTTCTTTTCTTTTTAGAAAATACTGAAGATTTCCAGCCTTTTGTTTTGCTTAAACTATCTTAAATCTGTTGTCTTTGCAGCTTGCTTTTGGTAGTTTCTTTTTTATTATATTAATCTAAACTCAATGTTCTTGAACCCATTAATTAAACATCCCTGTAAGGGTTTGCTTATTTTGAACCTAAGAATTAAAGAGGATTCTGAGACTATTTATGAATCAGATCTCCCATACAGAGTGGAAAAATAGTTCAAACATTTTTGTTGCAAAAACCCCTGGTATATCCCCTAGGCAAACAGTTCAGCTTTTTGAATTGTACCTGGTAACAGAAAATACACCACTGAGCTACCAAGTGCATTTAAAAAATTTACTGTTTATTGTCTTGCATACAATAAAGTATTATTTCCTTCCCAGTCCAGATGAGAATATAACAGTTTTCTGAGCATTTTTGTGGACAGTTTTTTTTTTTTGTCTCATGTCTTCTCTTATTTCCCTGCCCATGTTTCTTCTCCCCCACCACTACTCTCAAGAGCTGCCTTAAATTACTTATAGTCTTTGTAAGACAAATAAATTGGGGAAAAAAAGAGCAACATAGTTTGCCTTAAGGCAGACAAGCTGAGAATTTCCTTGGAAATTGTAATCTGAGAGTTGAGGAAAGCAAAATTTGAAGTTATTAAAATATGAGTGAACAATCAGCATATTCCATAACTGAGATCAAAACATTGTACAGCAATACATATCTTTTTAAACAGGAATGGTTGCATTCCTAATTTTTTTATAATAAGTAAGCTTCACTGCATGGTAACAAAAAATTAAAGCTAGATTTCTTTTCCAGTGACTGAGAATAGTCAGATTCTCAGATCTGGTCTTTACTCTGTAATATTTACTTATACCATCATGAACAGGAAGAGAAGATGTAAACAGGTTTCCTTTGTTTTTTTTCTTTCTCTGTAGCTGTAATTTTCTTGCAAGGATCTCTTCTTTAGGGAGTAAAATAAACTGCTCAGGTTTGAGTATCATTCCTCCACACTGACTACTCTTTTTGTCTGTGGCAATCCCACAATATCAGATTCTGAAAATCCTGTCTGTTTTAGACAGAAAAGCTAACACTTTGCCCATGTGTATTTGTAAACCACAAAAAAATAGTATTTCCTATTCATAATTTAATATGTAGAATCTAGCATGAAAGACCCAGAAGACCTCACTGAGAGTGAGGCCTCCTTGGGACACTGGAAGGTACATGGAAAGTCTGCTCTCAGAGGAGCTTCCAGAAGGGTAAATAAAGAGAGGAAATAAAAGAGAGACTTGATGTGACTTGCCCTACTTCGCAGGGAAAGTGACTGCAAAAATCGGGAATAAAACAGAACTGTTCTAACTCATGGGTTGTTACTCTTACAAGTGGAATTCAGGTTTTGTAGGCACCTCAAAATGTCATTTTCATTGCCAGTGAAACAGTCAGAGCAAAACATTCTTGAGTAAAAAAAGGCAGATAATCATACACATGCCAAAAAAGGTTGAACTAGATTTATGAAGGATTTGCCATGCAATGTAGCTGAATTCTTTTAAGGAAATTGTGTGAATTGGAATAAGCTTTAAGTATAAGACATTTATATAAGTTTGATGTGCTTTGATTCTTACATGAGGACAATTGCAATCTATCAGTGGAAATATATCTTGAAATATCTAGCAAATGAAAACAGCTTTCAGGTTTTAATGGTGTTAATACTTCTTGTTTGTTAAAAACAAGTCTTCAAACTACTGAAATGAGTATCTGTAGTGTTTTCAATTCACCTATTCGAGTTTCTGGCTAAATGACAGCACACTTACCACAATTTACCTGATTTTGCTGTGAGACGAGGATTAGGAATAGGCAAAGCAGGCTCAAGCTTTGTAGAATATAAAGGAAATTTATTAATAAGCCTAAAACAAAAAGAAAAAACCAAGAAAACACCAGAATAAACTCCTCAGACCACCTCTCCTCCCCCCACCTCTCCAGTTCTTACCCACTGACAATACAAAAAGACAACACTTTGCCTTTCAGTCAGTTTACTGCCTCTAAAATAGTCTTTTCTCAGTTCATGTAGAGAGAGAAGTCTCTCTTGCTTATACCATGGACTCTGTAAGAAAATACAGTTTTTATGGCTTTTAGCCTCACAACCACCAGCTGCCTGGGAGGAAAATCTGCTTGTTGTGGAAGATCCCTCCCCCCACCCCAGTAGTCTTCCCGCAGCTACAACAGGGGGGTCATGACAGTCCATGGGGTACCCTTTTAAGGATGAGCAGTTCTATTGCAGCAGCAAAGAAAATCCCCTTCTTCTGTGTCTAGCAACACAGGTTCTCTTGGCAACACAAATTCTCCAGCATTCCCCGGGGCCAGGGATGGCTCACAGCATCTTCTGTGTCTCATCACAAGCTTTTCATCAGGCTGCACTTATTTCAGCACCTACTCATCTCCAGCCAGGTGTCTTGGCTCACTGGCTATAGTTAGAATATCACATCCCCCCTTTTGGACTATTTCTTCATATATTACAGGGAATATATTAGCTTAGTCCCAATCATGGTTCCACAAAAGAATTTTCAGCTTCATTATTGAAGCACTCTTCATGCACCTCCCTC
Organism: Eopsaltria australis; assembly: GCA_034509425.1. Taxonomy (NCBI): domain Eukaryota; kingdom Metazoa; phylum Chordata; class Aves; order Passeriformes; family Petroicidae; genus Eopsaltria; species Eopsaltria australis. The sequence continues at coordinate 5,484,319 of JAVTVJ010000072.1, forward strand.
TAGGCATCAGTTCTGCTTCTTTCACTGACTGTATTTATGTAGATGTCCTCACTCGTTCCTCTTTCTGTACAAGGAAGGATGGGTGCCTGGAAGTTTAGTCTGGGCATGGATAGAGTTAATCTCTCCCTCTCCCTCTCTCCCTCTCTCTCTCTCTCTCTAGCATTGTGACGATCATGTAGTCTCTCCAGGCTGTTTGAAAAGTCAGAGCCAGATGGCAGAAGCTCTCAGAGTCTCTGTGCCCTGGCTCTGGGAAGTTGGCTCAGTCCGGTAGGGCCGGCCGGGCCTGGGGTGACAGGGCAGGGTCTGGCCCGAGCTGGATGGAATCGGTCCAGAGCGGCGGGGCCTGGCCCTCCCCACTGCACCTGACATGTTGGTGGGCTGAAAAGTATCTGCAGAGAGCCCACACTGGTTCCTCTCCCATGCCCAGCTGCAGCTGCACTGCTGCTCTAAACCTCCCTTTTTCCCAATCAGCTCCCTCAGTGGGAGGGGGAAGAAGGCCCAGTCTTACTGGCGAGAGAAGCAGAGGAGCTGCTGCACTCTGAAGAACAAGAAGGCTAAGAAGAAGAGGCTCAGAGGTCCTCTGCTTATATATGATTTTTTTCCTTGAAAGTGGATCAACTTTTAATTGGTTTTCCTACATATCAATACTTAAAACCCCCTGGTTATTGGCTCTCTCTCTCAGGAAGGAAGTTGTATCACATCCTGCAGCATAGGTCACTTCTAAGATTGACAGCTCCTTGGCCAACCCAGGAAAATATCTGAGCTGCTTCAGAACCCTGGAAATTCTGGTTCAAATGAAGTTCAAAAATATTGTGTATATTGGAGAAGAGATTACTGTGAAGAGGAGGGATTGAAAAAAAAACCCATAAGTTTTATTTTTGTTTACTTCTGAACATGAAAAAATATATTTTTCCTTGAGAATGGAAATCATTCCTGGTTGGTTGCCATGCAAGGTATTTTTGTCTCTTCATCTTACTAATTTTTAATTACGTATTATTTCTAAAAATCAAATAAACCTAAGGACAGTGTATTAGAATGTAATGAGCTGAAATCTCCAGGTTACTTTAATGCTGCTTCTGTTCTTGCACTCACATTTCTAGTCTTGCTGTCAACTCTGTGAACTGATGCTGAAGTGAACAGGATTTCAGATATTGTTCAGGAAACCACACTGTTAGAATAGAATAGACATAAGTGATAAAATATTGCTCTGGGAGAGGAAAGCTGGAGAGAATTGTGGAGCAATTTCAGCATCTGGGTAATGTACATCTTAATATTTAACACAAAAGTTCTCTTAGGTGCTCATATTAAGTGGGATATTGACAGATATCCTGTCATATGTGTTTTACAGAAAATATGCTCATATTGATGCTTTGATTCAGTGAAGATTCGAAAGAATGCCTCCCCCAACTCCCAATAGGTTTCAGTTAAGTCTAAGACTAGACCTTGAAAAATTATCAGTGCCTTCACGGTTTGGTTGTTAAATTGTTGAGTTTTCTGATGTTGACTATGGGATTACTCCCACAGACAGCATACGTAGGGAACACTCATTGAAACTGCTGACTCATTTCAGAGTGGATAATAATTTAAGTGAATTACCTTGAATTAACCGAAACAGATGTGTTCCTGGTCTTGGCAAAATTAACCTGTAAAAAATTGAAATAAATAAATTACTAGTCAGCTAAAATGATCTATAAATTTCTCTCTAGAGTGATCTAATGAAAGTTCTGGGTCCAGGGTTGGGCTGTATGTTTAGCAGCTAATTTGCATCTTAGCTTGAATTTGCCTGGCTACAGTGGAAGAATAATTGGAATTGTGTGCACTGTATAAAATGTGTTGACTGAAGCTGTAAATTGGAAGAGATTGCATTTGGTATATAAATCTGGAGAGAGAGCACTGCCAGGTTTGGTCATAAATATGTAACTTCCTGAATTCTATGACAGATAATAAGAAACATGTCAATGAGTGATGAAATGTAGATTTCCAATTATTTTAACAACAGTAAACCAACTTTTTGGCATGTATTTATTGCAAATGTTTCATAATTTCTACTTGAAAAATAGAATAGAGGATGCATAACCCAAGGTGATTCCTGGGTGAATTGCAAACTAATGTGTTCAAAATTCCAGTGGGAAGACTTATATTTGTCTTTTGCAGTAGGAATTAGTTCACTCCATTGTTTTGAAAGGAAGAAATATATTTCTCAATACTCTGGTGGAAGGAATTTATTAACTTGGTCTGTCTCTGATACCAGATAAAAAAACCTTTTGGAATTGTAAAGAATAATCACTCTAATATGCTTTAAAATTGTATCAAATGACTGATAATATGTAAAGATTTTTTTTTTTTCAGGGAGGATGAAAGAAGGATAGCAATTTTATTACCAAAGCCAGACACCGACAACTTTGTCATGAGACCACCTACTTCAGCTTTCATGCGCTCTCTGGGAAATTGTAGAGTTTTGATATTGCAGAAAACACAACCACCTTTTAGAGGGGAAAAGAGATTTATATTAATGGAGACCGGCTATGTGAACACAAGCTTATGTTTAGCTGTATTACCATGTCTCATAAAAAGGGAACCCAACTTATTACTGAGAATTAAGGTTGGTGCAGTAAAGGTGCAAGAGCTGCCAGCTGGGAGATGTGCTGCCTGCTTGGGAATGCTCTTCTCAAGGTCGAGCTGTTCCCTTCATCCTGCAGCTCTGAAATTCTGGGCTAATTCAGTGTCCCAAATAAGCTTGCCTGATTCATAGGTTCAGTTCAGGCTGGGAGCACGAGGTCTTGTCAAGTTTGCTTTTACAAAGGGAAAAAACATGAGAGCTCTGTGCACTGTTTTCATTAAGGTACTTCCAGAGGGTGGGGATAACCCAGGTTGATGTGGTTTGCACAAGCGTTACAAAATCTTTCCCAAAGCTTTTCTTTGGTGTTAAAACACACTAACGAATAAAAAGAGTGCTTTTCTATCTTGAGAGACTGGGGGAAGCATTATTGCATTGTTACTACAGTAGAAGCAGTGCTGTAGAGGAGTCTAGCAGGCATGGAAGAGATAATTAATTACATTTTGAAAACAGATTTAGATACCTTTTCAAGTCAGAAGCAACAACAGCCAGGCCTGATGAGGCTTTGGCACCCTCTGTGCTTATGAAATTGTTAGAGCTACATGTACCCTTACAGGAACTAATTTCAAATATGAATGCCTGATTTTATACTCAGGGCTGATAAACATAAAATAATGTTAGCTTTTTTCTGTTCTTCTTTTTTTTCTTTTTTAATGTACCTCACACAAGATCTGTGGCTTTCCTTTCAGAACTAATATACTGTTTTGTCTTTACCTGTCTGTCTCTGCAAGAAAAATCTTGGTTTGAAGAACATGAACTGTGATGTTTTACTGAGCAATTACTTTTTAAAGACATTTTATAGAAGGTCCCCATAACAAACATAGACATGAGATAGGAAGGCAGTTTTGTAGGTGAAGACTAATGAAAAGCATGAAAATTATGCAGATTGCATGGAAACATCCTTACGTTACATATTGTTCACTGCAATGCTGAGCTTCTATGCTGTTAACCTTTATTTTGTCAGCTATTGTCATGACCTACATACTTCTATGAATAATTTTGACAAAGCATAAATATGCCTTGAAGCACAGTTTTATATCACATGGTATTTGTTCCTGTTAAAGTATTTGCCAAAATTACTTCTGTTCTGAAATCTGTGTAGAGACTTTTATACATAATTCTTTATTTTGGCTGTGATTACATTCACCTCAGAAGTAAGTAATCTTAAGTATTTTGATCTTAAATTTATGTTATTTCTCATATATTTTTAATATTCCCCATTTTTGAGACCACCTATTTTTCAAGTGTCCATTCTTTAAAAATGTAAAATTCGTTTGTGCCAGAATGTGATGAGTCTACCATTCACTCTTTATAGGAACAGCACTTGTTAGAGTCTCTAGTTCATGTAAAAAGAGTTAGCAACTCTGAATTATTCTTGGGGAAAAAAACCACCAAATAAGATAAAAACATGACACAGCCATGACATTCAAAGGTGGAAAAATTAAAGATGTAGAAACCATACAGAACCTCAGAAATTTACAACAGCTCACCATCCTCATGCAGTAATTTCCATACATTATGTACATTTATATATACCTATTCACAGTTTTACTATGAAAGTTCACCTCTTACCTGTCGCTTGTTCTTTTGTTCTTTCTTTGAAAATGCAGATAATTAAAATGTACTACATAAGTGATAACAACATATTACTCTTATGGTAAAATGGGTAGAATTAATTTTCTCTCTAATAAGAGAAACATTACACTCTAAACCAAATCCCATTTTGATTCCAACTATGCAACAAAAAAAGAAAGCATTTTAAATTGTGTGTTGCATCAGTTGAAGATTTTATTCCAACAGAGAAAAGGGAAACATGAACATTTTCAGAGATGAAATGACCTTTTACTAACAGTTGTTGTGAAGATTAACAAGGTTATTATTCATAAATGAGACATTATTCACCAGCTGTAACAGCACTAAGGCAGACTGAGCAGAAGAGGAACTTAGTAATGGTTCTCAGGCTAACCAAAAGGCTCATCAACCTTTGATTCCCTGGTGTCTGTTTCTTTCATCTCATTTGGAAATGCCTACTGGGAGACAGGCAGCCAGTGGCTCAGGCATGCATGGAGAAGTAACTGATTCATCTAGAAGGTGAAGAAAGTCCAATCTCAACCCTGAGCCATCTATTTTCAGAAGAAGAAGCTCATTTGAACAAAAAGGTGAATAGATGTCCTGGTGACCTGGACTAAATGGAAAAATGCAATTAAAACTGTGAAAAATTATTCTAATGACCAGAGCTGCTTTGTGTAACATCAGACATTTATTACAGTATGTCATTACATTATAACTGATGTGGTGAGTTTAATTTCTGTGTTAGTTACGACATTTTTTCTGGAAAGCAATAAGGCTTATATAATTCTGTGGATTGTAAGGATGTAGTATGCTTAGGTATGTTGTATTTTGTTGGGTTTTTTTTTACTTTAGCAGGAACTCCATTTTCCCTTGACCACAGATAGGAAGTTATGAATTAAAGAAAAATAATTTTATGAGAAGGAAACACAAAAGCATGTTTTATAAAACCCTCTGGTGGAAAAAATTCCTACTTGATTGATAGGTACACAGCTGAAAATTAGTGCCCTGAGAGCACTAATGAGCATTAATAATCCTGAACAGCCTCTCCAAGGATCCACCCTTGACCCATGAGAGCAGGAGTCCCATTTCAGTTCCTCTTAGGGTACTTGCCTGGGTTTGACCTATGCTGTAGGTTCTATGCCTTCATACTTGTGCACCTGCAAAAATTTGTATCCACTTCATGTATTAATTCAGTGAACTATGAGACAATGCAGTAAAGGGAGACATAGGTCTTAAAGCAGCGTCTGTGCAGGCTGAGCATAGGTTTAACTTACTGCCTTAGGTTGTGGGTAGTTACAAAATTCACATAAACTGAAATGCTTTAATACCTACCTATATGTTTTGGGGAGTTTTTATTTTAGTATCTGGCCAAAATACCAACACTTCAATATCTACAGTCGGATATTAGACTGCTAAAGGAAAAGACATACTACTCTGAGTAAATGATTCTATGATTCTAAGTAAAGGAAATGAAGTTTTGTTGATGTCAATAGACATCCTGCAAGTATTTAGCTCTGGTAATGCTGAGGGTGGGAGAATAAAAACTTTTCCCCCTGAATACTGAGCAATTTCCTTGTCTCTAGCTAGTTAACTTTGGCTTTTATATGAAGCCCCTCTAGCAGTGGAGGACAGATAGTCCTATTTGAAACATTCATTATCCTATATATAAACCAGCTATACATTTAAAAAAAAATGCTGCTCTATATTTTCTAGGGCCTTAGATGTTATGTGTTTTTATCTTCTAACCCAACAGAAGATATCCTTTAGATTAAGTTTGAATTTGGGAGTTTATTGTTATTAGCAACAAGATAAAAGTAATTACACTTGAAAGCTGAGGACATCTGATGTGGAAATCATCTGTAGACAGGATATATAAAATGTGACAACTGTTTTCAAGTGAAATCAACTTTAAATGTCATCATTAAGTATGTTGTCTATCATTTTTTGGAACTATTTTACTAATGTGAGTTATTTGTCATGAGAGATTTAATTAAGAAGACATTCTAAAAGAATAACATTGCGGGTCTTACGGCTAAAACCAATAAATGTGTTAACTGTTTAAGAAACCTTATATATTTAGTCAAAAGCATCAGTTAAAAGTGACTGGGAGTTTTTTAAGGTGTAATACAGAAAAATTAATGCCTAGCATCATTGTAACACAACCATTGTGGCCTGAACTCTGAATTTTGAACAAATTAGGCAGAACTGGTCTTTTATGTGTTCAAGTATTTTTAGTCCTTTTAAAAATGTTTGGAAACTAACAGATGTTCTATTTTTAAGAGCATGACTATTAGTTTCTAGATTTATTGCAAACCTCCTTTCCATGGATGCTATTGGTGAGTCTATATTACAATTTTGCACCTAACTTTTGCATCATATAAAAATACTTTGACTCTTAATTGTGTTTGTTTGTGCTTTATAGAACATATATTGATTACATTTTGTAATAATTTTTCTTTAAGGTAGTAAAAAATTAAGTTAGAATTGAATAATACCAAATTTTTTCTCTTTATTTTGATGCTACCAAAAGAAGTGTTGTAGCTTATTCCATATTCTATCTTCTGAAAAATATATTCTATCCTTAAAACCTCTGCTTAGTTTTATTAGTTTTAACTGTGTATGACACAGTTTCTTTCTTAATGTCCACTCAACCCTTCAGGATTTAAGAGACTTTGACAACTATCTTCAAACCCTGACATTAATTTGTAATTAGGTGTTGCAGATGGCTGACTTACTGAACTTTTGATTATTCAGAGGCTTTTACTGATACATTCGGGTAGTCAAATATTAAGAAAGATCAATCTAAATGTTCTGCAACCTGTGAGTGTGGATTTTAGAAGTGGGTTTCTGAAAGTCTTCATTGTTCCTGCAAAGGTGCATATACATATGCATGAACACGCATTGAAAATTTTCTTTTGGGATAGAAGGAACTTCTCTAAAAGCTACTGTAATGTGCTCCAGAATAATCAGTATTAGGCATTTAAGGTATGAAAATGATCTTTGCCTAGGCTGTGTTTAAGAGAGAGTATTCCCCCTGCTCTCCCCACTCTGTTCATATATGTGTTTAAGCTCCAGTTACTGCAATTACTGTATTAAACTTCTTTGGGAATAGTGTAGAGACTTATATACATAATTCTTTATTCAGTGTGTAGAAATAGAAGCACAAAAAGGCATATTTACTGGTAAATTCCATAAAAATTGTGGAGTATGTAAGAGGGGAAAAGGTAGACTGCCATTACAAAAATATGGTCTTCGGGATAGGTGTTGGATTTTTTTGAACTGTGTGAGATGAGGTCTATTTCACATGACTTTACTGATTCCCGTGCTAGTGCTGCTTCTGCCAGGATATCCATTCTGGCTGGAGCATTTCAAGGGCAAATGCAGCTGCTCAACTTATCTCAAGGTCAGTCATGCTTTCATAAACCAAAATGATTTTTGACAAGATGGAACTTAATTTGGCCAGTTATTGGATATTAAAATTTTAAATTATGCAAATGGACTTGGCATGTGACAGCTGTATTTGAAGTCTGCTTTTTTTACTTCTCTTAATTGAGGAATTCTGGCAGCAAAAGACCTCTTGTATATCTAGTGGATGCTCATACCTGGTGATCTTGTACCCAAGAAAGTCCTCATTTATGTTCACCAGAAATCTCTTTTAGCAGACTTAAATTTATTCCACTGTTTGAAACTTGACTATTCCTGATGGGCTGTGATGAATGCTGTCATTACTTATATTAAACTTTCAACTTTGAAAAGAGTACGACATGGTAAAATGTGTCGTGTTATTAGGCAAAGAGGAGGTAGTCATATAAACAAAAGTCTAGATGTACTACATACTGTAAGACTTATAATAATTTAGAATTAATGTTGGGCATTGGGTGTTTTCATACCCACCGGGGAGAAAAAGAATTGTCTGTGGCTATGTTCCCTGTTAGCTGAAAAAATAACCTGAAATTGAATGATGTACTTCTGCTTGCTTTGGGGGCCTCTTTCTTTTCAAAAGCAAAGCAGCCAGGCTTGTCCATGCAGTTGCCCAAGTGGTGTTTCTGGTGCTGAACCCAGTATTAAATAATCTGCTCTTCACTGTAGATCAAGTAATACTGAGCCAGCCTCTGAGCTCTTAATTAGGCAATTAATATGAGAAATGGAGGCTATAACTTTAAATATTATGGCATGGAGCAATGCAGCAAGAAAGTTCCCTGCTATGTTCTCTAAATAAAACAATAAATAACACAAAAACCTGTTTATAATTTCACACACACTAGTAATACTGAATAATTGCTCTTTAATGGCATCTTTCTTTGAACAGTTTTCATTTGTTATGCTTTAATTGTGGGGAATGCTTAGTGAGCTGACTTCAGTATTTGTAACTTTTAGGAAGGAAGAAAACACTTAGGAAAACGGGAAGAAAATCAATGCTTTAGTTAAAATATTTACTCTGTACCATTTCAGTTACAATTGAAATGCAAAAGAGAAAAAAATGGAATTAAGTGGCAAGATTATTATACTTGGCAGATGGAAGAGGAATGCCAGAATAGCTTGTGTTGAGGCACCCTGCACAGAAAAAAAGTGTAGGAATCTGAATAGTTCATACTTGGAAAATACATTTTGGTCCAAGTAAACTCAGCAGACTAGAAGAAGGTTGATACAGTTGCATGTACCTTTACTTCAAAATCAGGAGGCTAACAAATGACTAAAGCAAATTCCCTGTAGTAGAAGAAGGAATGCTTTTGGTTATCCATAGATATTTAAGTTTGGGGTTGGTTTGTTTGGGGCTTTTTTAATGATTTTTTTTTTTTTACATGGGGAGAATTGTGACACTAATGCTGTTATTCTAAGGGACAGGTACATATTCTTATGGAAAGATTAATATGCAGATGCATTATTTTACATGGTTGTCAGGATCCTCAATCAGTGGAGTTTTCTGCAAGTGTGGTAATTTGTATTGGTGGCTTCTAGCTTTATTAGTATTCATTCTGAACAGAAGCCTTGGCTCTTTTTTTTGTTTGTTTGTTTTTTGTTTTTTTTGTTTGTTTGTTTGTTTGTTTGTTTTGTTTTTTTTGTTTTCTTTTTATCTCTCGTTGCCTGATAATCCATCATAATTTGGCTTCAAATAACTGGCTTAAAGGAACAATATCATCTGCATTGTAGCTGAAGCTGTGAAGTAAACTTAGGGTGAACTTGGTCAAGAATGCTATGGTTTATTTGAAAATAAAGTCTTACCATATTATTAGTCAACCAGAATGCTAGAATAAGTTGTGGTCTTTTTCATTGCAACAAGATAAATATAGTATTATTGGAAAGTCTCAGGTGTGTAAGTTCAAAGAATGTAACTGAGAAAATAGCAACTATTTGAAAGAAACATAATTGTTTCTGCGCATAGCAGCTTAATACTAGGGAGCTGTCTTTCTTTGTAACATTTTAAAATTCAGATTAAAAAATGTTAAAGGATGGTTTTGCACAATGTATTATGCCTTGTGGGCTGAAATTTTTAAGTATAGGAATGTGTAAAATAAAATTCTAATCTCTTACAGGTACCACTTTCTTTTAAAAATTGAGTAGAGGTCCATGTCTTTGAGATATAACCAATTATTTTATGGTCTCAGCATGTGATGGAGATTCACTACAACCTTAGTGAGCACAGGATGTGACTCTGGAACTATGTACTATGTACAGTAAAATTGGATGTAGTTTTTATTTGCTGTATAAACAGTATCGCCAAATTTGAAGGGTTGATAAATCTTCTGTAAACCACATATAAATCCACTAACCACAGATTAGTAGCTTCCCCAAAAATGGAGGGTTGTCTGTGGTTGAACACTGTATATGTTTGCTCAGGTTTTTTCAACTTACAAATTAGCCCTATTTCTTCCTAGAGTATATATGGAATATGGATGCTATATGATCTGTCAGGCGTCATGAATGAACTATAGAGCTTGGTGAGTAATTGTGCCTCATCTGAACTGGAGTACCTGCTCATGAACACATCCTTAAGTGCACTTATGGCTGCATATAGGCTGTAAAGCACATTAAATTAAACCTTTCATTAGCATGATTGAGTTGTAATGGCTTAACAAGTTTCCTCCCTTCAGCTAACCTTTGCTATCCATTAGTTGGGTGCATGCTTTGCCTGTCAAATTGAGAGATAATGCAGTTTAGTTTCAGATTTGAGCTAAGTCATGTAATCTCACATTTAGCTTTTACATTGAAGATTAAGCTAAATTGTGTTCTCTCATAATTGAAGCAGGCTAAAAGGATGCAGGCAGATGACTACTTCAGCCTGGCAGCATAACACATTAAGATTATGATAACTTGCTTGTGTATGAGCCAGGAGTGTGCTTTCTATTAGTTCTGCTGTTCTGCAGAAAAAAACCCAAAACACCCAAACGCCAGCAGGTGGAATTGAAACAGCAGGTAGGACAGTGGTGTGGCAGCATTGTCCTGTGTGGCTGAGGCTTTCCAGAAATGGCTTCTTACTCTGTACAGAGATCTAAGGTGACCTGTTTCCTTAAAGTTGTGTTCTTTGTATTTCAGATTTTTTGAAAGGTAGAAGGGAGTGGTATATGGTGCAGCTGCAACAATAATGGGGCCTTTCTGGGGTACCCTTAAAGAAGACTATTAAAATGCTGTGAGGAGAACAAAGAGTTTAAAAGCATTGAAGGAATGGAACTAGAGAGTTTAAAGATGAAAAAAACTGGAGGAGAGTGATATTCTTTATTCAGCTGGATCTCAGGGCTGCCAATTTCTGTAACAGCAGTAAGCTTGACATATATGCATATACTTGCCCGCGCCTCAGGGTACATTTTATCACTAATAACCTTACTACCTAGCCAAGAGTACTCTGCCAACATATGCTAGGTTTGAAAGGCCAACTCAAGGTGTTTTTCCTCTAATAAAGGAACAATAAGAGTATCCTTAACCAACTGACCTTTCTGAAGAGGATGTTAGAGAATTTTGTCCTTTTGTCTACTTTTATCTGTTCTTGATTCTGTACTGCAAAACAACAAAACCAATAATATGACAAAACAATAAAAGAAGCAATATCAGAAACAAAAGCTTTAAATTTCTGAAAATGGTATGTGTTGTCTTGAAAGCTAATTCAGGTGGTTCTTACTCCTTTGGCTCCTTGGCCAGGCTGTGTCTCCCATGAGATGCAGATTTCCTCTGAAGCTGCAGTTAGAGAGTTATTCCAGGTGGGAAGCCTGGCAATTTAATGAACATAAGATGACAGTTAACTTTGTCTTTAATGACAAAACTTTTTGTAACCTTGTATTTTTTTGGCAGTCAGCTCTTCTGTGCTTGAAATTTACGGCGGAAGAAAACTGAAGACAGTGACACCTTTTAGAAGTTCCAGCTGAAATTTAGTAGCTTGTTACTATGTATTAAGGGCCTCACCTACAAGCTAAACCAGGGGCTCAGTGTGCCTCTGATCTTTGTAATTGTAACCAACACTGGCATGGTCATGTTGAGTAAGTTGGTATCTTCCTGACATTTAAGAAACTGACAAATCAAAGCCCCATGGAGCTGTTATTTATCTATTTTTTAAAAATCATTATGAACTGAAGCAATTTGGAGTACTGGGATAAAAGATAGTAGAGTGACAAGTATTTCCTAAAAAAAGAAAACATAATCAATTTTGGAATGTTATGCTTGCTGTGGATGAAATTAAAGATCTTTGAGATTACCTTTTATGCAATGAAATATTCCTAGTACAAATGAGAACAAGTTTCTGCTTTCCATAAAAGCTGTTATTCAGTTATCATGCATAGTAAATATGTCCCATGATTACTTCACAATGAATAGGATTAAAACATGCAATGTAAAAGGGAGACATGAGATAATGTGCATTAGTAAATTTATAAACTCAGGTAATCTCTATGCTCCTGAGAAAACCAGGATTGGATTGGAAATCAATTTCTCTGCACAAAACAAGCTTCCCCATACATGATAGAGTATGCATTACAGTATTATCAATGTATTGTATTCCTTTCTCCATCTCCTCGTCTTTCTCCATCTCCAAGCTTTTGGACATGGGATAGGCAGCCTGCAAGCACTTATAAACCTAAAGTCAATGGTGTGTACAATGCTTTTAGTGAACTTTACCAATGAAATTCCAAAGTCATGTTTCTTTTGGAAGCAATTAATTTCTTCATATAAAGGTAATGTGAAGGATGGTTGAAAAGGTATCTTTTATTTCCATGTGTTTGTCACTGGGGCTTATTTTAGTGTTTGAAATCTTCGCTAGCCACAGTTAAGATGCTGTTAAGAGCATTTATTTCTGTTAAGTGATTTCTGAAAACCATTCTGACATTGTTGCTTGTAGAACCTTTGTGCATGTTTCAGACTTTTTGTTTGTTTTGACACTGCAGTGTCTAAAGATATCAGTTTTATACTGAAGAAATGCACCACTTTCAAAGCATTCTGCAGTGATCCATGTCAACTACAAGTGTTCAGTAAGTGAGATCAATAATCCATTCAGAAATGCTGAGAAACTGGTCAAGTGACTTCTGAGAACAAAAAGCAAGTTCTATGAGAAATAGTAATCACTGCAGAGATGCAAGGCCTTACATTAAAAAAAAATGTAGAACCATGAATAAAGTGTCAATTGTAAATATCCTAAATACCAGTCAAATGATTCTATGCTCATTGAAGAGGTAAAGATATCTTTGGATGAGTAATTTCTTTGTACTCTTACCTGGGGCTTTTCCAGCAAGCACATAAGTATGTAGTCTCTGACTCTCATTCTCTTGGTTCACATATCAAAGTAGCAAAATCTTGTTCTGTGTTTCTTTTTCTCAGTCAACATGTATAAAGATAAAAGAATATTTTCCTATTGAAAAGGCTTGAAAATGTAGAATGATTTACTATAAAGTACTTATGATAGAGCAAATGACTAGTGTTGGGATCAGACATATAGACCTGGCATGGGCCCAACTTTTTCACCATTGCCAAATATAATTCTACCTAAGTAACCTTCAATTTTTATGAAATGTAAGCTGAAAATTCTCATGGATTGTTGTTGTCAGGTTTTCCTCATGTGACCTGCTAATGTCCAGAACCCAACACTTATGCTAAATAGCTTTTGCTAGGTGTATATTTGTGTGTAAAGAGTATTACACGTAAAAGAAAAATTATATTCACTAGAATGCCACAGTAATGCTGCATTCTTATTTCTTCCAGATACAAATAAAATATGATCAATATATAACTAACATATGCTGTATGGTCAATATATAGATAACTTCATTTGAGTATCTTTTGTTGAACTGTTTTATTGTGACCATGTAATTGGGCAATAAACACTCAAATTCAGATGTGATCTTGGTTATCAGATTGAATTCTCCGTTGATTGCTTGAAATTGAAATTATTTAAATGAGAACAGGTATTCGAGAAATGAGGATAGCCCTGAACAATTTATTGGTGTTGAAACCATGAATAATTCAGGACCTGCATATCTTTAAATGACACGTCATGAACTAGACTGTTGCAAATTACAAGAGTATGACAATGATATAATATCACATAAATCTGATATTCATCTACAAAGGTTGGTTGTTTGTCAAGCTGTTTGTGGGTTTGCAGCTGACCTTTAAGAACTTGAGGATGAATCAAACTACAGCGTGAACAATGAAAGTCTTTCAACAAGTAAGTGTAATAAATCTACCCACTTAGAGACTGAGGCAAGTATAATATATAAAACTAAAGACAAGCTTTAATAGACACGCAGAACACAGGGAATTAATTCTGAATATAGTGAGATTAACTATAGCTATGGTCACATTGAGGGTTGAAGATGTATGAATGCATTTATGTATTTAAGATTCCATACCCTACTTTTAACTGTATCTTGAAAGAAACCATTCTAAAAGTTATCTTTGTGAAACAGGGAACCTGGAACTTCAATCCTTTTACCTTTCAAAATTGTGGTTTAGTCATGATAATTGTGTTTCAATGTAGAGAAACTCTACCCTGTCTTGTGTGATTCTGGTTGAATTCTAACAGGGGGAAATGAAGAACTTATTAAAAAAAAAGCTATGCTAATTGTGAATTTTTGACAACTGCATTTTTAACACAGTATGAAGGAGTATAAAATGCAGGTTGTGAGATCCTTAGGACAAGGATGCTGCTTAGTTTGTTCAGTGCAAGGTCAACATAAGCCTTGCAATACTGGCTCATTACTGGGGCTTTACAATGCAAAGTCTAGGAAACATTAATCTTGAAGCTAGTGCCTGGACTTCTTCTGATGCTGAATCATTTCTGTGCTTATAATATTTGCTTAAGGTGGTAGGATGCTTATTATAGTTTGCAGCCTCAGTAAACAAACTTATAACTCTTGACATTTCCCTTTAGCAAGGCAAAGTAATATAATTTTAAATATTTATGCAATATTTATGACAATATGACAAAAGGAATGTTGTTCTTCTAAGAACTAATAAGCATTTTAGAAAAACAAACAAGCCAAAACAAAACATTAAATAGGATCATTAAAAAAAAGATCGACAGTTGACAACTTAGAAGTTAGTCTTCCACTTTTTAGTACAAATTATAGAATTTATATTTTTCTTTCTAGCTGACAGCTGACAAACATATACTATGTGTGCTTATTACAGGTAATCATTCCTGAAAAAGTTGCTTGCTTTTTTGCTGATGATCAGGATTGATTGTGATGGCAAGAAAAATTCAAATGTAGCTGTGTATATGATTTTCTGTGCAAGGAGAAATGAATGTATTTAAAGTATCAGCTTTGAATGCTAAATGTAGTCTTAACATTGCATTACTAGCTGATGAGGTATCACACTTAATCCATCTGTGCCTGAACCACAGGTTGTGTTTAGTTAAAATGATTGTGCTAAATCAAAACTCAATTTTCAGTGTGGTACGTCCAGCCAAGCACCAAATATAATCATGTTTAAATTGGGACTATAAAACAGAGTTCTCATGAAATGTGAAGCTGGGCACAAATAATTTGGCTATGTCCTTCAGAAACTCCAGCTATGAGACCTGAGCTATTTCAGCATTTTGAACAAACACCAGCAAGTTAAGTTCTCCCTTGGCATTACAGGAGGGGTTTATCCTGCTCAAAATTGAGTTTGGTTATATTTATGAACTTAGTGTTTTTCATGCTTACTGGGACACCAAACAGAAAATAAACCCAACTGATCATCCAGCAAAATGAGAGGATTTATAGTGCATACGTGAAGCTCTGTAGCATGTGTGACTGTGCCTTCCTTCAAATATATGTAATAGGTACATATATTTGTATGGTTTATTGTTGCTTAAATGACTATCAAAATATAAGAAATGCTAAATTTAATGTCCAGCTATAATATTGCAAAGGGGATTTTCTTGTCACCATGGAAATTTCCTTATCACACATGATAGTGTAGGAATTGTAATGCTTTAATTTTAGACTCTCATGCAGTGTGCAACTATGTTAATTTTTCGGTAAAATGAATGCAGTATAAGGTTTGTTTGCTTAAGATGGAAATACACATAGAAAAAGGCATATGCTGTTCTTACACTTTGTATAGTACAGTGAATTTAGGAAGGCAACATTTTGCAGCATATTATTATTCCGTGTGTACCACAGAATGGTAACGAGGCATCAGACACTGAATGCACTGAACATAAGTGAGAGAGACAGCTTGTACTTTGTCTGAAAAGGATAAGTCAAAATAAGTAGCCTTAACAGTGAAATATTTGTATAAACAGATTCAAATTTCCACCAAAATGTGCAGGGTATCCTCTGAAGTCTGTTGGTTTTGTCACTGTAGTAAGATTTGTGCTGGATGATGATGGTCTAGGACTCTCTACCTACAGTTGTGCCTCTACCTTAATCTAGCTTCCCTTTCCATCTGGCAGAGTGGTTCTGTCAAAAGTGTTGAAGAGGTTAGATTAAGTATGGTAGTGGATGCTCATTAGCCAAGCAGGCTGTCATGGCTATGCGTGATACAGGACAAAGTTTTGTAACATTGGCCACAGCATCTGAGTGACATGGAGCTCATTCCAGAAGGTTTTTCTACAATTTTTCAAAAGATGATGATTATTTTGAGAAGCAAGGTCTGCATGCATTACACTGAGACAAGAGTGGTATTTACTACACTGGCATTTGAATTTACAGAAAAGAACAAATACTTCAGCTTTTCTGCTGGAGAATAAGAAGATTATTATAAATGCTTTGCATATGGACACAGTGTGTCTTGTGCTCAAGAAATCAATGCTTCTATGTGTCCCCAGTGGAAAACATCTTGGGTTAGAAAAGAAGACTCAAATAATGTTAAAATGAACTGAATTTTCAGTCGTTTCTCTTTGTTTGTTAACCTGACACTGCCCATCTTTTTTGTTCAACTGTTGCTTAATCTTAATTTAAAAATATTTCCATAAGACCTCGTACTTTTATCACTTGTGTGTTACAATTTATGAGAAGATGGAAGCATGATGAAAATTTGTATTCAAGAATAATTCAAAACAAGGTCACTATGTTTTTTCTGTCTTCTGTTCAATTAGATTTTAACAACCATTTTGGAGGCTATTGTGAATATTTGAATGTAAAGATTAAATGTTTCAGAATACACAATATGTCTGTCTTTGTGTCACCAAGTATTGAGCTGTTGTCTGGAATTACAAGTGAGAAATACACTTTAACAGTCACTTGATATATCAAACTTCCCCAAAGTTCTAACTGAATAGTGTTACCAGTTTTGGAAGCTTTCAATTGCAAGGAAATAGTGACTCTAAAGCATGTCAATAACATTTGTCCTTGTTTTTCACATGAATGTCAATGTGCTTCGTTGGCTGAGCCTCCTAAAATAGCTTACCAGGGAAATACTAATGCTAGGCAATCACTGTGTTGCTATCTTTCTCATACAATTTGGTATCTTGCAACTGTGATGATCCACTTGGAGGAGTGAGCTGTGCTGAAACACTGGAGAGAAGTGCTGTGCTGGGGCTTTGTTGTAAAATAGTTTCATTTTCCTACTATCTTGATTTATCTTTTTTTAATCTCCAGTCTAACAGCTTAATACTGCTTTTGAAGTACTTTGATTAGTTTTCTGAGTTTTACTGTAAAGGAAAAGACTAGGAATGAATGAAAGAAAAGTTTTCTATTGGATGAAAACGTAACTTAAGAAAAACTCCCCACATTGCAGTGCTAGCAAAAATAATGAATTCAGAATTTTAAACATTAAGTTTCTAAGTAACAGCACTGTGTGATGGGAGAGTGCTAGAAGATGCTGATGGAGGTACTGGAAGCAGTAATGTAGTATATAGAGCTAGGTTGGAGATCCATGGCTATCCCAGTGTTATGTTCTGGCTTGGAAATGAAGAGCAGTTGGAGAGATGCCAGTCTATCAAAGATCAGCTGGACCTTACTGTACCAAAAAAATAGAGTTTCCTTCTAATTCTAAATTTACCTCAATATTTTGCCAGCGAGCCTGTTTGAAACTTGTAGGAAATATTTTGAGCTCATTTCTAAGTATGCTAATTGTGTAATAACAACAGAAAACTTGTTGGAATTTTTTTTTCCTATTTTTGATACTTTCTCTACACTCAGTTGTATCTGGACTTCCTCTCTGCCATGTCCTCCCTTTTCCTCTATTCCCCTGCCCCCATTATTTCTACCCTATATGCATCCTCAGAAGAATAGATATACTTTGTCCCATCGACCCCCAAATTCACATTATCATTTGTGTCTGACAGTGTTTCCACTGAGGCATGTGGGTTATAGATGAGTGTGTATATATAGATGTGAGCTTATTTTGTGAACAGATCAATAGTTATCTTTACTTCCATTATTCTACCTTATGAACATTGGATTCTGATGTGCTCAATATATACCATCTGGGAAAACCTTACAGAAGATTTTCAAGACTTCTTTTGTTTTAAGATGCTGTTTCTTCATCAGTAATCCCATTCCCACCATCATATTTTGTATAATAGTTATAGAAAGTATTTATTTTAAGACTGTAGAGTGCATGGGGACATTCGTTATTATCAAGGAAATGTTACTTGTGACTAAAGTGATGAAAGAAAAGAGCAAATAATGTTGATTTTTGGCGGCTTTTCTCAGTTTAATGCATTTGTTTCTCTTGTTATAGTCCACTGGGACAAAGAATTCAAGATTGCAAAAAACCACAGATAAACAAGTGTGTGCTTAAAGTCAGGGAGCAATATTTTGGCTCAGCCTTGGCTTCCAAGATGAATAAACCCATGTTTTGGAATATTGAGCTTCATACAGTAGCAAGTGTTCACAGTGCATGACTTGGAGACTGTGCAAGATGCTGTGATTAACATGCTTGTACATGGTTTCTGTGAGTACTATACAACAGAATAGCAAAAAATTGAATTCTAAGATCCCAGTTTGACTCATATAATGCATAAAGTTTTAATAAGATTAAAAAAATAAATCATGTAACCTTCTTGTAATAGACCTGTGTTCTTAAACTGTCATGTAATGCCCTTCCAATTTTGTAGTGTACTGTCATCTCCTAGGAATGAATTTTCAGTTTATGTCATAATTTAATTCTGACAAACACATTGTTTTTAAAAAAATTAATTCTGAGATTATAAAGGCTTCACTTCAAGTGTATCCTGTAGCAAGACAGCCCTGTAACAGCATTGGAACTAGCAATGAATATGAATTATTCTTGAAAGTAGCCCACTGAGCTCCAGAAGCATGCCTTTTCTGGTTCAGGTCATGTGGCTATTCAGCTGTTTTACTCAAGTATTACTGTTAACTTCCAAAGTAAATAATGTCTTTATCTTATGTTTTCATCAAGGCATTGTACTGTGTCTAGCTTATAGAATTTGGCTTTGCTGTTTCCATTCATCTTCCACTTGTCATGCAATGTCTACTACAAGGGTAATTGATAAAGAAGTGTGAACTCAACTGAGTAAGATATATAGAGTGGTCATGCTTTGAAAAATGTGTACAATGTTATTTATTAATAATAAATATGTTTAAAGAATGGTTTGTCACTCTGGATGACAGATGACATTTCTCAGCTGGTGCTGTGAGGAAGGTTGTTACAGCTATGAGATGCAGACTCATAGAATCCCTTAGGTTGGAAAAGACCTCTAGGATCATTGAGGCCAAACATTTTCCCAACACTGCCAAGTCCATCACGAAACCATGTTCCTAAGTGCTGCATCTAAACATCTTTTAAATATCTCCAGGGATAGTGACTTCACCTCTTCCCTGGGAAATCTGTTCCAGTGTTTCACAATCCTTGTGGTGAAAAATTTTCTATTATCCAATCCAAACGTCCCCTGGTGCAATTTGAGGACAACACCCAACTTAGTGTTATCCACAAGCACACTGAGGGTGCCCTCAATCACCTCATCCAGAAAATGGACTGGCCTCAATACTGAGCAGTGCATAATACCACTTCTGACTGGTAGGCAACTGGATTTAATTCCATTCACCACCACTCTTTGGGCATGTTCATCCAGCCCAGTTTCTTTATGTCAATGAATGGGAAGCAGTCATTATTTTTAATACAGATATTTTACAGGATTGTGTGTATGTCAGATTGCTTGTGACCTTCATAAAACAGACTGTGCTTTGAAAATTGTATCAAGTCACAAAGATGTGTAAATTAGTTTACACAGTTCTAAATATTACACTGATATACACTAAAATGTTTTGCTGTAACTAAAGTTGCTGCAAGATTTGAAAAAGATATGTAGTTTGAAATCCAAAGCATGTATTCAATCTTCTACTTCCAAAGTATATAGTTCTTTTTTGAGCAGATGTCTGCTTGCTTTTCTTTCTTTTTTCTTTCTTTATTAAAAATCCATGTTTTTGTAGCACTCCCTTGTTAAAAACCATACATACTGATTGGGAACTTAAATCTTTAGTTATTATTTAATCTCATTCCTAAAAGTTTTGATTTAAATTGCTCTGCTTTAGAAATTACAGTGTTCTATTAGTAGAGGACATGATGAGCTTTTGGCTGGTGGGTATTTCTGTTTTTACAAGATTCTTCATGGTATGAATGAAACATCAGGCTTTTATGCTCAATCTCATCTTCTTGCTTGGCATATAGAGGCCTTTGAGCACTTTGGTAAAGAGAGGCTAAAATATGAATTTGCTAATGCTCTTTCTTCTTGAATTGGTCATGAGTTTCTGCTTTCTTTTGCAGTGCTTAAGATAACTTTATTGTCATTAAGTTACGACTAGAATTGCTGGGGACAAAATTTCTGGGAAAATTTTCTGGCAATATCAAAACTACAAAGTTTAACACAGAACATAAAATTGAGAGAAGCAAAGCCCTTGCTTAAAATAAAGCCAAGTCTAGTCTTTCTCATAGACATTCTGGTAGGAAAGTATTATGGCAAAGCATTCGTTTGTCTCTCAAAAACAGACAAAGCTGCAAGTTTGTATATTTGTCCTATTTGTTTCTAATGGATTTTTGGGGTATGCAGAATGGATGTTGGGTGTAGGAGTATGTTGGGAAGAAGTGCAAAGGGATATAAACATCCAAAGTATGCAATCTGAACAAGCCAGGAAGAACACAGCCTTTTTTTGTCTTAAATTTGGTTATTTAATTTTGTAAAATAGCATTAAAGTTTTACAGTTGTTTGACCTTTTATTTTTTGTAACTACTTTGAAATTTGTCCCCATGGTATGCCTTTTGCATACCACTTTTGTAGCAACTACTTTTACAGCTCTGAGTATGTTTTAGACTTCTTGTCTTGAATGTTAATGCTTATTGTTCTTTTTTTATCAAATTATTTTTTCTTTATTTTTAAAACTCATTAATTTTATGAGCAGGCAGATCTGTGAGCAAAATCAAACATAAATTAATGTCCATAGGTAAATTAAAAACTGTGATTGTTTAACTCTGGGTGGTACAGAAAATGGAGCACATCTGAAAAAAAATAGTTCTTGGGATTTAGGCCTGAGAGTTTTATGCTGTGCTCAATGGCCTTGTGGCTACAAAGAACTAATGAAATGTTTTGCCAAGTTTGTAGAATTCAGTAAAATGAGCCCTTTGGATGTGTATTGCTGCCTCTATTTAAAGTCTGCATTCAGTTTTTACCAAAATAGAAAGCAAACTTGTTCTGAGCTAATGTTTGTCTAATTGCTTTAGTTAGCCCCAAATATGATATTACAACAACACTCTTGGAAAAACTATGGAGCTGTTTAATTATTCAGCTTGTGGGTTTTCTCAGCTCACCTAAATGTCCCTTGTTCCAGTTTAAGCTCAGATTTCTCTTTATTTATATTCCAGACTGGAAAAAGAGATAATTTGCATTCTCTAGCAGAGATGTATTGAAGACTTCCTTTTTTCCAGGCTGAGATGTATATTCTCTTTTCTCACAGATTGTGTCCCTGAAATCCTTTCAACATTCTTGCTCCATTGTGTTAAGATCTCTCCAACTATTCCTTTGATTTGAGATGTGACACCTCAAACTGAATGTCAGTGTTCTGATAGCTTTGTTAATGGCTGGTAAAAATGAAAGACTAACTTAGGTGTCCTCTAAGTTCTATTTCACATTTTGCGCATTTTCAGGCTGATTGACTTTTCAATCACGATGCATTACGTAGGTTTACCTTGGGATCCATTATAACTTATGACCCTTAAGGTCTTTCACCTAGCCCATTGTGCTGAATTATTGTTACAAGACTGAAAGTTTTTTGCACTTACAATTTAAAAGAGATATAGTAGTTTGTGATTTTTTTTAAACTTTTTTCAAGACACTTCAGCTTCAGGTCCTTTTCCATTTTTGTCTTGTTCTGTTCTCCAATCTGCTTTAGACCTGTAATGTCACTAATGAAAATAGTATCTGATGTTGGATAGAACAGACCTCTTCAGATGTCTGTCATGAGTCATTACATTTAAGTGTGTTAAAGGAAGATAGTGTATATTTCCAATCTGTTATGCATATTCCTTATAATGGCCTCATGAAGGACATGACTGACTTTTGATCAGGTCTCAGACATGACTATATCTAGAGCTTGCTAAGATAGAGAGGAGACTTCACTTGTTTGTCCACATTTTAAAGATATGTTACTTGTTTCATAGAAGGAAACTAGACTTTTCTGGAATGATAAAACTACTTTCACCTGATTTTTCTTTTCTTCTCCAAAGGCTTTATCTTGTTTAAGTATTTGCTGCTGTATTTTTTTATAAATTGAAGTTCATATAGCTGGTCTACAGTATCTTCATTGTTCCTAAACCCTTTTTTTAAAGGGAGGAAATATTTATTATTTTTCATTCATCTGGATGCTTACCATCTTCCACCATGGTCACTAATTTTTATTGTGAATAGCTTGGAGAATTCTTGGGAAAAAATCTTTGAATAATAAATCCAAGCAACTTTAAAAACATGTAAAAGAATTCTCCAAGATGTCCTTCTACTACAGGAATTTTATCCTGCTGTCTCTGGTATTTACTTAGTCATCTCATTGCAAGTTATCTTTTTAATTAAAGCAGGCAGAAGAATGCTAACCTTTACCCCTCTCAGAGCTTCTTGTCCTGCAGTAGTTTATACTCAGCTAAAATGTGCCTCAAATTGGTATAGAGGTTACATAAAAAGACTTTGGGTTCAAAATAGAAGTCCAATACTAAGGTTTTTTACAATCTTTGTTTACAATTGCAGATGTATCCCAAGGTTGTATTTGAGTTTTTGCTTCCTTCTTTTCTCACCAGCAAGTTAATGGGGCAGAACCTGGTGGACCTGCAAACACTGAGTGCCTGACAACCAGAAGAGCATTGCCTGGCACCAGCTGTACAGTCCTGCCACTAAAAGTGCAACCCTGGTTGCTACCAAGACTTGCTTTTATGCAGGAGGAAAATGGTTTGTTGCAGAAGGGCACCACAGTGGAAGATTTCATTTCTGAGCTGCTGCCCTGCTATGGAGAGCAGATGTTTGTGTTGTGTACTGTTAATATCTAACACCATTGTAGTGTGGGTCTTTAGAGGTATGTAGATATCAGAAGTGCACATAGACATTTACATTTTGAGAAAAATCAAATTTTAAGATTAGAAAAAGTTAATACTGATTCCCTTCTTCAAGTTCAGAAGAACAGACAAATGTGTTCTCTGCTGATATGCCACTAATAGCTTCTCAATATTAGACATTTGCAGCCAATTTACTTTAATTCCCCTTACTGATAACAAAGGTTAAACTGAATTCTGATCAATTCTTTCCTCCCTCAAGGTATTTTCAAGGTAATTTTAGTAGTTGGAGAAATGCTCAGGTGGGATCTGAAGTACTCTTGATAGTGCTACCTAGGAATCATTCAATTTGAGGGGGAAACCTCATAATCTGAATTTGAAATAAAAAATAAAATAAATCTACTTATTAGCCAAAGCACAATCAGAATGCAAACAGGAATCCACATAATCCTAATCCTTACTATAGAAAGTGATTACAATTTAGGACCTTAACATTTTTTCACTAGTGGTTGTTGTTGTTTTTATTGAGAAAAACAGTATCTCTATCTCACTTCAGAGAATTTCGAATTCAGCAGAGACAACATCTGAATTAATTACTGAGTTTTGCCATTAATTGTGTTGCGTAGTCATTGTTTGCTGCCAATGTTTCTCAGTTTTCCCAGGTCTGTCCTTTCAGATTTGAATGCAACTGTCATGGAAAGTCTCACAAATGCCATAATCTAGAAATATCCATATAATTAAAGCAGTAATTTATTACTACAAGCATATCTTCTCTATTTTGCTTTCACTGTCAATATGGAAATGAACAGAGAAATATATATGCATAAAGCATTGTGCACTCATATTCTAAGATTTTTTGTAGCTGTTTTCTCACAGATTCTTTCTGAAAGTTACAGTCCCTTACTCACAACTAGTAAACCCATTTGTATTTTAAAGTGTCAACACAGACCCACAGTTCCTACTGGTGGTTGAAAATGTAGCAAGGATTTCATTTCAGTCAGGAAGTGTTATTCCCTGATAGAAAGTATTCAGTGTACACAGAGGAAAATGGGGTAACAGTTAATCTGTGTATTATGTAATTCCAAGCAACTTCTAGCTGTTTCCATTTCAGTAATGCTTTTGAACATCTCATAGTCTGGACAGTCCAAATGAGAACATTTTTCTGTTATTTGTGGTCTGGATTTTTACCTCAAAAGCTGATCTGACTCTTTGGTTGGGCCCATTTTAATTTTAGGTTTCTAGAAGAAACTGTACTTTTCTGGTTCTGTGGTGAAATTTTAGTTTCCTATAAGAAATACAGATCTTGACACCTACATTTGTATTTCAAAAATAACACAGTGAGCCGCCTAATGTGCTTTTTGTTTCTGAGCCCCTGCCCACTCCCCACCCCCCCAAATTGTCGACTGCTTTTCATTATATTTGATATGCTTTAAGCAAGCATGCTTCATTCGCTGGTGGCACGTCAATCCCATAAAACTCTTTGATGCTAAACAATGATAGTAGTCTTTGCTTTATTTCCAAATGATAGCTTTAAAACCTGTAATTTTAAACCACCTGCAGTCAGAGTAAGTAGTAGTTTCACAGTCTGGTCTGCTGATAGATTTTGCTTTCATGTACATGTTTTGATACATTTCTTTCTTTTTCCATAGAAGTGGCACAGGTTTCTGTAGCAACTTCCTGCCTACTTGGCTTCACTATAATTAAATAGCAAACATATAATGACTTATTGCTTTGTCTTTTCCTCTAGTATCTGCTTTTACTGAGGTGCCAGACACTCCTGAGCCAGGCTGACCTAAGAAAGAGGTGAATTTTGAAATGTAAATTAAGTACGGGAGATGAAAAGTTTTAACCATGAAAAAAAAAAAAAAAAAAAGAAAAAGAAGAAATTAAGAACCCATCTCTTGTTATTTATACCTTAAACAGCACCTAAAAATTTTGAATGGATTTGTTTGTATCTGAGTAGTCCATATTTAAACATGTCCTTCCTGGAAATTTCCTTTTCATGTAAAGTAGATATTATAAATTCAGCCCATATATGTGTTAGTCTGAGGAAATGGGACAGCTATTAGACAGAAATTTAATGTCCCGTGTCCAGACTAAGAATAATTTGCTTTCTTTTGGATTAAAATTCTGGTATAAATGTTTATGTTACCCTTCAGGCCACGGCAAGGAGATGATGCTTTTACATTCGAAGATGATCTGCTGGGGCTGGTAGCAGTCCCAGTTCAGGCACCTCTGATAAAAAGATGCAGAAGACTTGTGGAAGAGTCTGTGAATCTGTGATGGGGGAGAATGAACGGCTGCTGCAAAGAAATGGGTCCTTAAAAAAGAAGGTAAATTCTGAGTTTTATGATTTTTCATGCTAACATAACCTTGGTATTTTAGATAAAGCGCCATCTAATTCTCCATGTTTTTCCCCCATATGTTCAGTAGTGTAGGGCTTAAGCAATGTAATGTGCAGCCCTTGGCTCTATTATTATTAAAATCAAACCCACAGACATGAGGGTTAAATATCTTGTTCATGATGAAGTCTTATATGTCCTTGTCCTAATAAAGAAAGAAATATTGTTTGTATGCTGCTTAGAGAAGTAGATGAAAGCAAAATTAAAATGCCTGTCCAACCTAATCAGGCACAGTCTTGGACCTGACAGCTTGTAATTGATCTTTCTAAATCCAACCTCATGACTGCAATATGTTCAGCAAAATCTGGATTTGTCTCTGAAAAAATCCACCCCAAAACAAGAAATGAACAACGCAAGCCGCCAAAACCTAAAACACTCATTTAAAATAGTCTTTTGACTACTCAAAAAACCACAGAGGGAAACAACAGTATATTTTGTGCAGTAAAATAAATAATTTTTTATTATAACAAGAACATTTTGCTGGAAAATGCTTTCTTTTGAAATAATATTTATGAAATCCAGAGCTATTATCCTTCAGAAAAAGACATGCTGCTCTGATATTCAATTATATTTCAAGCCATTATGTCTTGTCTACACTTACTTGTAGACACATCTAGGTGTATTTATGATCATTCATAACCAAAGAAAATCCTAATTGTATTTGCAAAAGATAATAAAGATAATTTTTAAATTATCAAATAACTGCAGTTTTGCTCATGCTCCTGCTGAAAGTAGGGATTTTGTTATTTTTATGTTTGTGCTTAGAGAAAATGCCTGCTTCCGGCTTATATCTGCAGAGGGCATTAGGGAAAGCTTTATGCTTTTTCTGTTAACAAAGTGGCAGGACCAACATCCAAGTTACAAGGATGTGAGCAAAATAAGGAATGTTAGCCCTGGTTGCTGTCTGTGGGAGCGCTCCCTGGCCTGGGTCCCTGCAGTGCCTGGGGAAGTGCCACCCAGCTGCTCCCCAGCCACTGCCGGCAGGAAAACAGCAAAGCAACCCCTACAGTGAGGGAGAAATCTGCCCCACTCCCTGTGAAAAGATGTAAGGAATTGAATAGAGTTATATGTTGCTGAGTCTCCCAGTCCAATGTCATTGTCAAAGCCAGCAGGATACTCTGCGTAGTCTTAGCACTGAGTAAAAACAAGTAAAGTTTGATGAAAGTAAGTCGTAACCTGGAAATGCTGATTCTTTGGTGGCTGTCAAGGTTCTTGCAATATTTTTTGGATGTTGTTAGGACCATCTTTCTTCTGTCTTTTCTTCTCCTGTCCTCACCACTTTCTCTTAGTAGGTTACTAATCAGTGCGTGCAATCAGTTCTTTACCTTGTTAGACACTTTGACAAGTCTAGCATACTGCCAGTCCTGTTTCTGTCTTCTTCTGTGTTTTGACTGATAAAACAGAACAAAGGAATGGGTGACTTTCTGTGTTCAAACTGACCTGGCCTGATGTATGTTAATATTGTCTTAGCCTGCATACAGGTTATAATATTTTCTATTACAGAGTTCCTTATTGGTAGCTATGTGCTTTGGGTATTTTGGAGCCCACATTATGATTCAAATCTGTTCAAATCTGCTCTTAGGTGTCATAACATAAAATTTATTTGGGTAGAATAGAAGATCCAGTAGACAGCTAAAAGTGCAACAACATTTCTCCGGTTGTAATGTTTCAGTATTCATCAGCATCCTGTGATTCAAGTTCCCTCTGAGACAGGGACTGCACCTCTACCTGCATGTAACTCAATATCAGTGCACTGCACAGTCAGGGATGAGTGTGTTGGGAAGATGTTTTTCCAAAAGTTCCTCTCATGTGCTTTAAGTTTCCAGCTTTGATGGTGTTTTGAAACTACAAAATAAATTTCAGTGTTTCAATTTCAAATGGAATGTTGAGTGTTTTTCATCCCTTTCCACCTATAAATAAGGAAAACTGGTGAGAATCTCACCTTGGGGGGTAGTACCTAAAGTCTCCTTGATGTCATGGAGAGAATCCAAAAAGTAATGAGGCTTTGTTTTTGTTTTGAGTGTGTAGCTAATGAAATGACATGGAAGAGAACAAGCCAAAATAATGTAGCTGTGGAGCTGTACTTTATGTTATAAATCTGGTGAACTGTAAGCTTACTGTAGAACTAGGGTAATTATAAGACATGAAAAAATAATATATTAAAAGTAAATAATTGGTGAGGCCTATTTTATTGGGAGAGCTTTCAGAGTCACTGGGAATCAACCAAATATCTCAAGCAACCTCAGGTAGTGGACATTGCTGTGGACTTAGAGGATCTTGTACCAGTAGGGCTGTTTGGAAAGGATAAGGAAAGACTGACCTTGCAACTACTGCTAACAGAATAAAGATAAATAAATAAATAAATAGTGTGTGTAGGGGGTAGTTACCTAAATATGCTACCTCAGCATTCTTGAATAAGAGAAAATTTTTAAAAGGAATAAAAAAATAATTTTTCTATCTGAAATGGGAAATGTTTGGGAGCTACTGAAGACTAATGAGACCAGTTCTGAAATAAAATGTCAAAATGAAACATTATTTTTGAGATTTATTTTTCCCCCTCATGTTTTCCTAGAAATGCAATTTCAGTGAGTGCAATATTGCTCAGGTCTTCCTTCTCTCATGCGTTCATAACTTCTCTGTTTGCAAGTTTGACACTCCCAGTGGGCCTGCAGACAGCTGCACTTTAAAGTGCAAGCAGCGTCAGCGGAAACTGGCAATTGGATCACTGTATTTATTTGCAAATACTGTATTGAGTGTTCAATCTGGATCTCATTAACCTAAAATGATTCCTTGGGGTAGCATAGGGGCTCTCAGGTGTCAGAACTATTGCATGAATAAAAGATGCAGGAGAAGGGGTCTGAGATAAGGGAGATCCCACACAAGGACAGAGAACTCTGGTGCTGGCACTGTGACTGGGAGAACAAAATTACCAATTACCTATGCATGTTTAAAATGTCTGAGATGTTGTGACCATTTTGGCACCCATGCCCCATCCCCACCTTGTGTACCTAATTCTAGGTGGTGTGGCATTGTGCTGCAGGGTCTTGGACAAGGGTGTTTCTTCTTCCCTGGTGTCTTTTGAAAGACGTGTTGTAAAGCACTCTTAAACCCCTTGCAGAAAATTGTAAGTGATGGCTGAAACCAAGTTTCAACACATTAAATGCCCAGAAAGAAAGTGAATACTGTTGAATTGTAGTGTTTATAGGGGTTGCAGCAATGGTTTTATTTCTAAAAGGAAAGGCTATGAAAGTTGGCACATCTGTCTGCTTTCTTAGTCACTAATTTGTCTGTTTATTAGTGAGACACAGTTTTGCAGTTGTATCAGGATTAGGTTGGAGGGGGAAGGAGTTAGTTGGATGGGGTTTTTTTGTGTAGTTAGTTTTGGGGGGCTTTTTGTTAATTTTTTTTTCCTTGGGTTACCAGAGGATTGTGTTTTGTGGTTGTTGTTGATTTGGTGTTGTTGTTGTTGGCCTTATAAAGATAAAATGAAGAATTTTAAATGACCTTAAGTTGATTTTGGGTGCATTAATCCCAAAATGATCCAATAAGGCGTTAAGCGGTGATGGTTTCAGAAGTTTATTTTTGGTCCCTAAATTCTTGTACTGAACTGTTTCATGGTGTTTGGGATAAGGACTGTACATACATCATGTGTGTAAATTGGAAACTGATTCCCAGAATCACAGGAAACAACCTTTTCCACAGCAGGAAGTGATGAATTATTCAACAGTGGAAAACTACACAATAAGTTCTGTAAGATCTCTGTACAGGCAGGCTATCATCGTTCCCCAGTCCACCAGGACAAGTTGCAAAGATGTGTCCACAGAAATGTAGGCAAACAAAAGGGCTGATAGTTTGGTGTTTTCTTAATGTGCTGATTATTCAGGGCTCGGTTATGGATCAGTGTGATTTATTATCCTAAGTTTTACCCTTCCCCAGTCTCAAAAGGTGCTTTTTTAAATGGAGACAGTAGATAAAATTGGGATGACTGTGTTCTGTTATATTTGAGTGGATTTTGGAAAAAAAAGGAAAAATAAAAGAGGTCCCTCAAGATGACTGATTAACTCATAGATCAATACAAGTGTAAATACCACTTTTTAGAGTCCTGATAACTGCTAAAATGTAGACAACTCCTTCTTAGTTTTTTTTTTATCCAAATTGTCATTTCTTTTTAAACCTATATGGATATAAGTATTACAGTGGGAGGAAGATTGTACACATTGCAGAGAGATGTTGAGAAGTATTTTTCCATAAAGACATGTTTTGGCATCAAGTTTTATGATGAACTGGCATATTTTTTGGCAGAGGGAAGAAAGTTTAACTGATCAAAACATGTCATTAATACTTTCTAAAAATATAGAACCTGATTAAAGTAAGAGCCATCACTCTGCATAAACCTCTGGAAATTTGAGTCTGCCATAGACTAACATGTTCGATATATCCCAAGGAATCCATCCTTTTTAATCCCAACCTTTCTACTGCAGAAAAAAATGTGATGATACCAGAATGATCTAACTCTTAATGCTTCAAATCAAATTATGAAAAATGGTGTTTGTTTTTTTTTTTAAATCTCTTTGCTATATGACCAATTCCATCTTTATCCACCTGAGTGGGTTAGAAGCAAAATAGGAGGGAAAGCAATAGAACTAATAAGGCAACCATGCTTTTAAACAAAGGAAAGAACTAGAATCTTTTGTATCTCAGTGGTACTAACCTGCCAATTAAGTTTTAGTAATCCTTTCCTGTATTCCTTCTCCTACTTCCAACTCATTCTCTGTAAGTACAGTGCAGCTGTGACTATAAGGTAGGTGTAAACTTTTGGAGGGTTTCTGAGGATTTGCTTCAGTTTTATCTGCCATTACATTTTCTGTATGGCTCCCTACATTTCTGTCAGCCTGGTCTGCACTAAAGATGTGTGACTGATGCAGCTGAGCACACAAGTAGGGGACAGGATCAGAAGAGGTAACACAGCAGCAGTCATGTTCCCTCCTGCTCTGGAGCTGGGCAAAGTTGTGCTCACACCTGCAGAGAGGGAATGTGCACAGATTTGTGCAGTGGGAGCATTGGCAATAGCCTCTCTCTAGAGCTTTTTAACAGCTGGAGCCAGAATTAGCCATAAACTAAATGATCCAGTTAGCCATGAAGAAAGAATTACTTGATTTCCTTTTCTTTCTGCTCTCTCCTCTATTCATTTGTCCTGCCTTCCCCTGACCCGCATTTTATTATGGATCCCTATGTGCCTGAATTTCTGTTTTCCCTCTGCCTTTGAGTGTGGTAGTTTGAAAGCAAATCAGTGAGAGGCTCAAAGTCAGAACTACAATTTAATAGGAAAAATGTAATAATCCAAAAAACACTGACAGAGTCAGAATACAACACCCTGTCGGTCAGGGTGTTGGTAGTAGTCCACTTAGAAGGTGGTTGCAGTCCTCTAGGAGTGATAGATGCGGTTCTGTCGAAGCAATGATCCTGTGAAAGGTGTAGTTCTCCTCTGAAGGTCCAGTGGTGGTGTAGAAGGATCTGGTCTTCCTCTGGGAATCCAGTGGAAAAAGCTGCTGTGGTGCTTCAAATCCCAGTTTATATGCAGATAGGGATACATTGGTTCCTCCCCCTGGGCGGGGCATCTCACAATGGGATGATGAGCCACTATCTGCAATGTTGGGGGTGAGTAAAGTGCCCATCCGGCCCCAACGACCGGCCCATTAGCAAACCATTCTGCAGCCATCAGGAACACTGCTCCACCCTGCCCAACATCCCATGAAAATGGTGATAGAATACATACCATTGTAACCTAAGACATTGAGCTATACCACCAAGCTGCTGCTTCCACACTCCCTGAGCTCCTCCAGCAGGGAGCACTGATTGTTCAGTGCAGGATATATATTTACTTTCCTCTTTTGTACTTGGAGTGTAGGATGGAGAAAAGATGGTAAGACCAAAGTGTGGTTGGACAGTAAAGAAATAAATTCTTTCATTTGTTGCAAGTGTGTTGGTCTCTTCTCCCAAGTAACAAGTGGTAGAACAAGGGAAAACAACCTCAAGTTGTGCCAGAAGAAGCTGAGTTTGGATATTAGGAAATTTCTTCAATGAAAGAGTTGTCAAGTTGTCAACAGACTACTCGGGGAAATGGTTGACTCATCATCCCTGAAGGTATTTAAAAATCATGTATATATGGCACGTATGGACATGCTTCAGTGGTGTGTTGATGGTTGGAACCAAGGGTCTTAAGGTTCTTTTTCAAGCTAAATGGCTTTATGATTCTGTGATTCTAAAACTCTGTGTTCAATATCACTGCAAATACAGTTTGAATACGGTGGACATGGGATGCTGCAGCTCTCAAAGACATCTAGTATAACATGGGGAAGTTTCTGAATAATATAGCTGTAAATACTTGCTAAAAACTTTGAAGATTGAAGTCTGAGATATACATTTTACCCAAACTGGAGAAATGTTTTCCACAAGATGAAGAAACATGGAGATTTCTACCATGGAGTCAAGCTCTTGTTATGTTACATCCCTGTTGATAATACTTAGACTATTTTTCCTTAGCAATTCAGTTTACGAATCACATATTTGGGAGCGCGACTGAAATGTCTAAATGGTTGCATTTGGCTATGCCATAAGTGACTGGAAATGAGGTCTTGAAAAGGAAACTATTAAATAAGCCTTACTTGGGTAGCAACACATTACTGACTATGTTTTCTGCATGTCTTGCACTCTGTCCTGCCATTGCAATCAAAGAATATGTAGTTATTTGCTTTGAAACAAGCACAAGTGGATCTAGTTCAAACAGCCTTCTGTAAGCTTTAACAAAAATAATGCTTTCTTTTTATAACTATTAATCAAGATGTATTTATAGACATCTCGATCCAGCATAAAATAATAAAGGTTTTTATATTTATCTGTCTCTGAAAACTGTTATCATTAGCCATTTTTGTTATAAGTGTCATGCACTGGAAGAAGTTTTAACAAGTGGCTTTATTTTACAAATAGTAGCATAAATATGACCTTATTTATCATATTAGTTAATTAGTATTATAAAATGCAGAAACGATGCAGCTGTCCACATATCTTAGAGAATTTAGCTCATTTGTATATTTAATCAGATTTAAGACTTCAGTTACTTTTTCTGAAAACAATGCTTTTTTTAATGTTTATTCAGTCAGCACAGATTTGACATGCTAAAAAAAGATATGCCCGTTCTCCTTTTAGTTATTCATTTATTCAGAATAAAAGGAAGCCATAATACAGAAAGATAATATTCCTTCATCCATTTTCCAAAGAAATAGGGACTTTATTTGTATACTCACTGAGGGGTTTTACTAGTCTCCTCAATCTTGCTTTAAACTTAGAGAATGCAATATGGTCTATCTTCATATGATATATTATGGTCAGTAAAAACTAATAAAATTAATGGGCCTCATGAGAGTTACCTGTGCTTGACACATGTTTGATAGTTGATTACGGTCAGTTTAATAAGTGAAGGAAAGTGGATAGAGGAAAAAAGGAGTGATGCAAGGGCCATCATTCATCACCTCCCATAAGCAGACTGATGCCCAGCCAGTCTATGAGTAATGGCTACTCTGGAAGACAAAAGTTTTTTATTGCTACTCAGTGTTACATAGCGTGGAATATTCCTTTGGCTGTTTCAGTTCAGGTGTCCACTGGCTGGGCATGAGAAGGGTAGCAGAGTGAGAAAAAGCAGAAGTTCCAACACTGTGAAAACACTGTTCAGCATTAGCCAAAACATTGGTGTGTCATTGACACTGTGCTAGTCATAAATCTGAAGCATGGCATTCTACGAGCAACTACAAAGAAGGCTAATTTCATCCCAGTCAGACCCAATATAAGGGTGTGAGTAAAGAACAGGTTATTTAAAAAATTTAAGTACAGCTTTGTGCATCTTGTTCCTTCTGCTTTGATTAGCTACTTGGAATGCCTTGCTAAGATTTCCACCATCCCTTTGGCTCCAGCGAGGGCAGAAAGATAGCAGTACAAGCTTCTTTTCCACAGCAGTGGGTAGATAGTTTCACACATTCTGATTATTTTTCTTGTAGCTACATGACCTGGTCCCTGTCCAAATGCTGTGTAACAGCTCTTCATGTGTCTTTGGCACAATTAAGAGGTTCATGATAACTATCTAATTTTCCCACTGGGCATCTGTCAGTGCTAAGACAACCCTATGGTTTAAAGGGAAGGAGTCTTAAAGTTAGGAACCTGTTCTGTGAATGTGCAGTACTTGATTGTCAATAACAATGAGGAAGTAAGGGGAAAATATAGGAAAATTTTATCTTAACCCTGTGCAATTAATGCAATTTTACCTGGGCTTGCTTTACCTTCCTCTGTGTCCAGTTTTAGTTTTTTTATTTTCAATCTTGTAATGAAAATGAAGTTGCATTAGAAAATGTAGTCTTTTATAGCACAGGACTTCAAATAATATCTGTCAATTAAGCTTCACCTGAGCTAATAAAACCTTCTATACACATGTAATAGCACAATACTCCATTGTGCAGAGAACAAAACATCCGGCCTTGCAAAATTTTTTCTCTTATCTCTTGGTATTGCTGGACATGCAAAGACCTGAGTGTTCAGTTTCTCTCTTCTCACTTTGAGAATGTTTGTGAATTCTGTAAATAATGGATGAATAACCTGCAGGTCGAACAATAGTTCAGGCTTTTCAGAAAGGATTTAAAGCACCTGGTGCTGAGAAAAGTATGAGAACATTGTAAGAAAAGGTGGTGCTTCTACCAATTGCTTTTTATTGTAGCAATAAAGTACAAATAATATGCTGTTTCTTCCCCCTTTTAATTTTCAGAATACTTTAAAGAGTGGAAGATAATTAGTAAACTGCTGGTTGTACTTTGTATGTGTTCCAGGGGGGTTGATTTGTCAGTTTTTACCACCAAGACAAAGCTCCTATGGGAATATGCTGCACCCCATGTGTGTCATGATCCAGTTATTAAAGGTTATTAGAAATGCCTCTGCCCAAATTAAGGTGCAAATAAGACCATATGCCAGTGACAATAGTATGGTTTTCATTTAATTGTAAATAAGAGAGAGAGAGAGAGAAAGAATTAGAGACAGAAAATGGGGGGGGGGGCACAGAAAGAGAATGACAGAGACAGAATAAGGAAAATATCACTATCCATGGATGCCAACGATGCTCTGTTGATCTTCCCCAGCTTGTCTTCTTGGTGTGATGGTCCCATCAAAAAGCACAGAATCTAAAGGGTTAATGCATGCTCAGGCCAGGTAGGAAAATCCAGGCACCTCCCTGGGTGGGAGGAGTTTGCCATTGTCTCTTACAACTGGGTTTGTTGCATAATGTGCAGTCCTGTTATGCAAGGCTTCAGGAATGCCTCTGGGGAGCACTTTGGGAGATCTTCGATGGATTATGACACCCCCTCAGCTGCCTCTCACATGAATGTCCCATAGATGTGGCCTGTGGGGTTGAGGGTTTTGCAGCTGGACTGGTTTGTGTAAAGGAGGATGGGTGTTTTTTGCCTCTGACCTGAGGCTGAACCTGAAACCTCCTACCCCTGCTTCTTTCTGAGGGGGAGAAAGTCTGGCTTCTGTGGGCTGTTGTCTCCCCCACCCCAAACTCAGCCAGGGAAGCATCTTTGCTGGGTTTGGCTTTCTTGTGGATGCATTCCTCTCCTTCAGCCTTGTTTGTTTCTCCCTAGACCTGAGGTGATTAAGGGTTTGCTCTTTATCTTACCTAGGTGACTTGAAGTCCAAATTTCTTCAGGGAGGCTTCTGTGGTTGTAGGTTCTTCATACAGTTTTTGCTATAATGAACAAAGCTTCATAATGTTTAAGGCATGAACCATTTCAGTTCCTGACACTGTGTTAGGATGCAGGATGTGCCCTGCTCTCATATCAGCATGGGCCAGCAGCAGTGAGCTGCTGTGGGGTTGGATCACAAAGGGTGTTCCCTGGGGTTCAGTATTAGGGCTATTCCTGTTTAATATCTCTATCAATGACCTGGCTGATGGGACCAAGGTCACCCTCAGTACATCAAGCTGGGTGAGAGTGTTGATCTGGTGAAGGGTAGGAAGGCTCTGCAAAGGGATCTGGACAGGCTGGATCAATGGGCTGAGGCAATTGTGTGAGGTGTAGTGCCAGGTCCTGCACAGCAACCCTGTGCAGCACTACAGGCTGGGAGTATAGTAGCTGGAAAGTGGCTGAGCAGAAAAGGGGCTGGGAGTGCTGGTTGACAGCAGCTGAACATGAGCCAGAGCGTGCCTGGGTGGCAAGGAAGGCCAAGGGCATCCTGGCTTGAGTCAGAAACAGTGTGACCAGCAGGACCAGGACAGGGATTGTCCCCCTGTACTTGGTACAGGTGAGGTTGCTTCTCGAATCCTGTGTCCAGTTCTGGGCCCCTCAATACAGGAAAGACATTCCTGCTGGAGCTGATCCAGACAAGAGCAATGGAGCTGGCAAAGGGTCTGGAGCACAAGGCCTGTGTGGAGCAGCTGAAGGAGCTGAGGCTGCTTAGCCTGGAGAAAAGGAGGTGACCTTACTGCTGTCTACAACTCCCTGAAATAACATTGTAGACAGTTGGGATTTGGTCTCTTCTCCCAAGTAAGAAGTGATAGAACCAGAGGAAGTGATCTCAAGTTGCACCAGGGGATGATTAGTTTGAATATTAGGAAAAATTTCTTCCCTCAGAGGTTTGTCAGACATTTGAACAGGCTGCCTATGCTAATGCTTGAGTCACTGTGGATGTGGCATCAAGGGCGTGGTTTAGTGGTGGATTTGGCAGTGCTGAGTTAAAAGTTTTGCTCAGTGATCTTAATAGTCTAACCCAACCTGAGATTCTTTGATTAATTTCTATGGTTCTATGAGTTCCAAAAGCAGGTATACTTTTAGCAGTTGTGTTTTATATTTTGGTGACAACAGTACACTAGTTCCTCTTGGTCTTTTCTCTTTCTTTCTTCAGCAGATACATTTGTGATCACCTAGTGCACATCCGTAAGTTTTGTTTTCTTACACAGAATGTGTGGAAGTTTGCAAGTTGTTGTTGTTATTCTCTTTTAATAGTAAGTAAATGAGTCTCTTAGGAAAGGTGGTAATATATAGCCACAGCTAGCTACTCAGAATCTTAGTTATGTGTAAGTGTATGGCTGTGACAGAAATTTGTAGGCCTGTTTATAGAGAACTAAATTCTCATCCAAATATTTATGGACTCTTGGGTCTGTTAATGCAGAGTTTGAAATAATGACTGTAAAAAATCTCAGGTCCTGCATGGATGTGTTTAGAAGTGTTCAGTGATAAAGACTTCTGGATAGTTTATAGAGTACAGTTTGAGTGTCAATAAAGTTTTTATTCATTTGCAGCTATAAGCATTAGATTAGACTGCATAATTACTTTCTTTTATAAAGCTTGTAAAGCCTTTAGACTTAGAGAAGCCTTTGGCCTCCTTAAGATGGTATGACAAGATGATGGAGGAGGACGTATTCTCTGCATATCTGAGGGGTGTGTGATGACAGGCAAAGGGATCTAAGGAATGGAAAGGTGTCTGGGTCAAAGCTCTGTCTTAAGCCTAATAGTAGATCTCTGACTAAAGAAGGTCCCTCAGGGAAGAATGTGAAGGCAGGACAGGTAGAGATAAATCCTTCTCCTAATAAATATATCCAGCTTCAGCCAACCTCTGTCTTTGGATGGTAGCCTGTATATGAGCATATGGGTGCAGTGAATGGTACTTTAGAGAAGTAAGCAAAACTCAATTTCACATTCTAGTTTGCACTGAGATAGTGAAACTGTGTCAGGGGATTAAAAGCATAATAGGCAAAGTGCTTGGGGTGCTGACCATCCCACTTCCAAAATTGCTGTTCTAGAGGTTCTGAGTGCACTTCAGTTGAGATTTTCTCTGTATGGCTGCAGCTGTGCACCATCCCTGTTATATCAGCTGAGAAAAGACTACTGTGTATGTCTTGAATACATTAATTCAAAATGCAAATAAGACAGGTCATTGATTTGAAATTTTGCATATGAAAAAATCTATGGAAGGAAATTATTCTATCTTTCTCAGCAGGTTGAAGGAGGTGATTCTGCCCATCTACTCCATCCAGGTCTGGGCCCTCAGCACAAGAAGGACATGGACCTGTTAGAGTGTGTCCAAAGGAGGGCCATGAAGGTGACTGGAGAACTGGAACAACTCTCTTTGAATATAGACTGAGATTTGGGATTGCTCAGTCTGGAGAAGAGAATGTTTCAGAGAAACTTAATTGCAGCCTTCCAGTACCTTAACGGGGCTTATTAAAAGGAGTACCTTATCCTGGTACTTTTTATAGGAGTAAATAGCACCAGGACAAGGGGCAATGATTTTAAATTGAAGGAGGGTAGGTCTAGATTAGATCTTAGGAAGAAATTCTTACTGTGAGAGTGGTGAGGCACTGGAACATGTTGTCCAGACAAGTTGTGGCTGCCCCGTCCCTGGAAATATTCAAGGCCAGGTTGAGTGAAGCCTTGAGCAGTCAGATTTAGGGAGTGACATCCCTGCCATTGGCAGGAGAGTTGGAAATAAAGGACCTTTAAGGTCCCTTCCAACCCAAACAAGTCCAAGATTCTATGATTATGTGATAAATTTTGCATATTCCTGATGTAGAATGAGTGACACTGTTTAAGCATTTTCTAGATATACTGCTCTATGATTTCATTTTGCCCTTAGTTTCCAGGAAGAAACATTAAATGCAAATCATTTTCCTTTATTTGCAATAGGTCAAACTAATTTAGCTAAAGTTCACACCTATCTGCATAGAAGATTATTGTAAACACAATAAAATTCAAAGGTCATTTCTGTGACTGAAAGAGGATCAAAGGTGGTTTCTCTGCTATTTTAATCCACTTCAGAGCATTGTAATGAGTTTAGTAAAGGGTGAAAGTCCAAGACTTTCCCTTGTCATTGTCCTTTATATAACTCTATTAACTATTCACTGGTCTGGCATTATAACATGTTCAACAGTGAATGAAGGAGAATCTGTCAAGGGGAACTTAGAGCATAAGAGCTCCTGATGTATGCTGATTTTGTTGATATGTTTCATCAGTTGAACAGTAGCAGCTTAGAAAGCAGAAGTCAATCTTGCCCTCATAATGAAGTCTTAATACTTACAGCCCATTACAAAAGCGAATGCTGATCTTCAGAGTAAGGTTGCAAAAGCCCTGTGCTTTATGTAGTTTCAAAAATAATCCTGAATAACAGACCCATATGTTTCCTCTTAAGCTGTTTTCTGGTGTTTAAGCAGGAACCTGCCTTATTTGTTTCTGCAAAACTCTGACATTGCTAAATTTTCGTTTTACCTAACAATCAGAATATTTGCTGTGGAGCTGGTCTAGTCCAACTGGGCCCCTTTGGAGCAATGTAAGTGGAGGCTATTAGGACATGACACTGCTCTTAGGCTTAAGAAGTGAATACCTTTGTGAATTGTGAATATATTTCATTTAATTACCTGCAGATAATCATCTCTTCAGAAAACTGTTTTCAGTACAGATGGTCAGAAACGCCTATCCAAGATTCACTGTTCAATAGCTTGAAAATAAAATAAATTAACATGT
The DNA here is from genome assembly GCA_034509425.1 of Eopsaltria australis. NCBI lineage: Eukaryota > Metazoa > Chordata > Aves > Passeriformes > Petroicidae > Eopsaltria > Eopsaltria australis. Next base: position 5,523,366 of record JAVTVJ010000072.1, read on the forward strand.
CTTGTTGATGTCATGTACAATGCAAATTATTTAGCCTCTCCTGAACTGATCAGTTGCTCTCTATTATTGAAAGTGGTGTTTAACTCTTGTTTTTATAATACGAATTTGCAGTATTTTTTTAATATTGCACAATCAAATCAATTAAAATAATTAAAATATGCTGAATAGAGAAGAGTTACAGAGAAATACTTAGGTTTGTTGTTTTTCTTTTTTATTTAGCTTTTATTTGGTACAATGTCCTCAAGTTTTGACTTAATTGTGGTGATGTATGCAAAGCTGCTGAACTCTGGTAGATGAACAGAACAAAGGAATCAGAGAATGGTGGGCTATTTTGGTTAAGAGGCTGGTGATATTTGCACCAATTTTCAGACTTCCAATATTTTGCTCAATAAAAGGGATTTGTATAATTTGGTTTGATTGTGCTACAGATACTGTATAGAATCATAGAATCAGAGAATGACTTGGGTTGAAAAGGCCCTTAAAAATCATCTAGTTCCAACCCCCTGACATGGGCATGAAAGCCTTCCACTAGACCAGGTGTCTTAGAGCTCTATCCAACCTGGCCTTCAACACTTCCAGCATTTGGGCATCCACACGTCTCTGGGAAACCTGTTCCAGTGCTTCATAGGCCTCATAGTAAAGAATTTCTTTCTAATATCTAATTTAAACCTACTTGGTTTCTGTTTGAAGCCATAGCCCTTTGTCCTGTCACTACATACTCTTATAAAATGTCCCTCTCCATCTTTCCTGTAAGTTTCCTTCAGCTACTGGTAGGCCAAAATCAGGTCACCCCAAAGTCTAATCTCTTCTAAACTGAACAAATCCATTCCTCTCTGTCTTTCCTCACAGGAGAAATGCTTCATCCCTCTGATTGGCTTGGGGCCCTCCTCTGGACTTGCTTCACAGGTTGGTATCTTTCTTGTGTTTGGGATCCCAGAGCTGGATGCACTACCCAAAATACCATTTTGTCTTTTCAAAGTCAACATAATAATAGCTATGGACTTTTAAGGCCAAGGCACCTTCCTAGATCCATCCCATCCCTCACCCCCAAAGAAACAAAACCCCAAACAACAAACTCAAACACACTCAATCAAACAAGAACCCAAAATCTCAAACCCTGTCTAGAGTGAAAGGAAAACCATCATTTCATTAAAGCCTTGAAACTTCCAAATTCATCTAACTTTCTCCTGAAAGACTTTGACTATGCAGTCATACACAGATTAATAAGGAAATTTCAGTCCTGATGCAGAAAGGTTGCTACAGCATGTGATTCCTCCAACTAAAAAATTCTAGTCTGAAATGACCCAGTTGATCTAAGTCTATTGCAAAGAAGCTAACAGTGTTTCCACGGAAAATCAGAGCTCCATCAATAAGGTTTCTAAGCTTTATGGTACTCCCCAAAAGGGAATTACACCCCGAGCAGATGAGGCAATTAATCTCTGTTTCTATCTCTTCACTTGGAGACTTCTGACTGCAGTGAACAAAGCCCTTTAAAAGCAATAAAAAAGGGTTGCTCCCTGACTGCTCCTACAGAAATTTATAGGATATTGTTCACACAAAGACATTTCCCAGTGGAATGTCTCTTTTCACTGGTAGACTTTGGAAATTGGATGAACCACAAAGCAAGCACCTACATATGTGAATGGAGTGTGTTAGTATTCTACAAGAATGGGATGTGAGATACTACATTATATTTGGATTATTAGACAAGCCAGATCCTGAAAACATTTAATGAGGATGCTAGTAAATGTGACAGCTCAACAACAGCAGTATTTGATTTCACATTAATTTATCTCTTGTGGAGAACAGATATATTATTTTTCAGACACATCTGTATTCCTCAAAGAAAACCAATTCAAGTTGAAAGAAAGTTGAATGCCAGGAAGAAGATCATTAGGTGTGATAAATGCATCTCTGAATGATCTGAGTGTGCTTGTTGAAAGAGAAGAATTTCAGGAAAGACTGAAAAAAAAGGAAAAGTTTTCAGGTCTGAAAAGTTTCTTGTTGGCAATATTAGTGCCAACCAACATGTCTCAGGGCTTTCACTGGAAAAACTGGAAATTGTTTCCTCTGATGCTGTATGCCTGTCTCTCGGCAAGTAAAATGGGCAAATGAATTCTGGTGTGATTAAAAGTAAATGCTTTCTTTAATTTACATTAGCTTTGCAGGACAGAATCCTATGTGGTGTAGCTAGATCAAACTTCATTGGAGTAGTGTGTATGTAGAATGTACTTGTCCTGTAGCTCTGTGTAAATCAGCAGGTTAAAGTTTCTTCTGAACATCAAAAGAAGAGGTCAAGGTTCTCAGTATTTTATATTTATTTTTATTTTGACCCCTGATGGGCATGAGCTCCAGATAGTTTTGTGGAGTCTGAGTTACTGTAGGACTCTTCTGCATGGTATTTCAGTGTGCTGGGAGAGAATCTGTCATTCATGTTATCTGGATGTTGGTTGGGTCACAGGTGGAGAAGAATAATGTTCTCAGTTAAGGGGCAGTGTTTCCTATCCCACCAATGCAATTTAACTAATCTGAGTTCCACCAGTGATACCAAATGCAAAAATAAATAAATGGAATTACTTCAACTGATGCTCAAAATGAAAAAGTTGAATTGATTTACAGTCTTTTCACTTGTAGCTTATGAAAAACTTCAAAATTTTAGTAGTATTCAGTAATTGGATTATTTTAAAGTTCCTTAGGTCTATTATTGCTTATGTTTTTATATTGCTTGTCCTTTAACCTAAGAAACATACAGAAACATCATGTCTTTTAATTATCATGTTGGGGATAGACTGGTTTGTGACATGTTTCAGTCAATTTATCCAGATGGTTGACCCATATCTGTAGAATTTGCTCCAGTTCAACATAGGAGTCTAGTTAATAAACTAATTTTAAGGGGTTTAATAAGGAAAACTGTGTATATTTTGTGGCTATGGAATTTAAGTCTGATTGGAGAAGCACTAGGATTTTTTTCCTTTGAATGTGCATCTTGAAAGCCTTATGGCCATTCATGTATATTAGAAAATGATTGATAGAGGAATTATGTAAACTGAAAGGCTGAATACAAATATCTTTAGTCTCAGTGCTCAGTGTACATTATGGCTTTTTGAAATGTTCCTACAAGCAACTGGGACTCAAAATAATCTATTGCTTCTAATGTAGGCACATGGCTGGTGCCTTTGAAGAATGCAGATGCTGCTTCTCCAAATGTATCAGAAACGGTTTTAACTTGCCTGCATGTGTGAGCATTGTACAGTTTGGCTGCTCTCTTCTGTGAAAAAAGAATGCAAAGTAGCAGTCTGTTTTAACAGTCACTGCTTTCTCAAACTTGTGTAGCAGAGATTGCTCCAGCTCAATCCTTTAACAATTACTTTATTGCCTGCTTTTGGCCTCAGTCAAACGGCAAGACAAAGCTGAAGCTGACAGGAGTCATATATAATATATTGTCCTTGGGAAATACAGGGAAGGCATTTTCCTAGGGGGTTTTTACTGTTTCTAAACTATAGTAATCTAAAATGGTCTTCTGTGTAATCAGTCTTTGCAGGAAGTCTCTCCTGGAAACTACATATACTACTTATGTCAGAAATCTAAATACATATTCATGATTATTCAATTACTCTGCTTTGAACTGAAATAGGATTAGTAACTGTATTTCTGTCAGAAACCTGCCTGAGCACCAAATTTTGTTGCATTTTATAAAAAAAAAAAAACAACCAAAAAAAACCCCAAAAAACCCCCAAAAAACCGCAAGAAAGTCCAACATAAAATATTAAAAAAACAACCCTGATCCCCCTACAAATCCAAGTAGTCAAGATGACTCAGCCATTAAAAAAAGAATATTAAAATATTAGTGTTGGAAATGGAGGTAACTTTTTTCATTCAATCCTTATTCAAGTCACAATTTTCTTTCCTTCTGATATGAGTATTGTTTTCAGTTTATTATTCTCTGTATTTAAGACCCTTAATGCATTAAGACAAACGCTTCTAAAACTGTATTACTAGCAAAGAGTGAATGCCAAAAAATTTGAAATCTGTAGCATCCTGGTGGAAAATAATTTCCTCTGCATTTGGATCATAGCTTATGAATGAAGGTGTTCTGAGTTGACTTACACCCACTTTGAAGAACAGAGGACACGTGAATGCTTTGAGCCCTACAAGGGACCTAGTGGATGCCAAAGCTTCCCTCTCTGTCTCAGCAAAATCTCACCAATTCCTTGCAGCTCCTATTGTGACATCTGGCTCTGCATCAGAAGCCAGTTATTATTCCAGAAAAAGCCTGAGAATCCTAATGTGGGTGATTATTGTTATTGTTTAAAATCAGATGTAGGGGTATACAGGAATATAGTACCTGAGGCTGTTTCACAGTGCCAGAGTGTATGTTGTGGGTGTGAGAAATCATCCAGCCTGCACACATTTTATTTATGGACAGGCACATTTCCTCCAGGTGACAGGAAACCTGGGAAATTTTGTTCCCAGATGAATTAGTTTGGATTGGCTTGTATTCAAAATGATCAACCTTCCTGTTTGAAATAATAGCAAATTTCTGAAATATATAACAGACGTCTGAATATATAGGAAAGGCTGTGTTAAAGGAATTCAAGATAGCAGAAATTAGCCTTCAAATGTTAAGAATTACTGTCGACTTTGTTGAATAGTTTCCTTCACACTGAAAATAGGTGCATTGCAATAGGGTGCTCTCATTCTGAACAATATTACTCTCGTAATGCTTTCTGTCTAGACTCGGAGGATTTCACTGAAGAGAAATGTGTGATTGTATCCTTATGTAGACAACTTGCAAAAGGGAATGAGCACAAGGGATTTGTCTAATGGACAAATTAGTTATGGAATACAATGGGTGCCCACATTGAGGAGCAGAAGATTATTTAGTTTTTAATCCTGCAAGGCTTGCAGTTTAAAAATTATGATCAATGCATAGAATGAGTCTTGAATCTTGGGTCCTGTCCCATGACTCTTTTAAGAGAGTAAATCAATATGCAGTATTGAGACTGACTCATCTTAAATGGGAATTATCATTGCTTTCCTCAAAAAGCAATCTAAGTATAATTTCCTTTACCTAATAAGGGTTGTACAGGTTGTGAAGTTACAGAAAAATCTTACAGACAGTGAAAGAAGAAAGGAGAAAATATTTAATTTTCAAGAAGAATTATCACAAGTATATAATTACCTGGTGCTGGAAGCTGAAATGCGGCTTTTCAGCTAAATATTGCAGATCTTATATTAGGCTGGGAACATTGTTTTGGGTCTTTTAATGCTCTTTTTAAGCTATTATTTGTACTTCTTGGATTTTTTCTTTTTTTTTTTTTTTTTTTTTCTCTGCTTCTCCTAAATCAATGGGCAATTTGGAAGACTCCTTTAATTATTCTGACATGTTGAGAGGGAGGGTAGAAACAATTGGTGTAACAGGAGGGATTTTTTTCAGTTTGCACATTTTATACCTATACGCACCAAGTGAGCAATATTTAGCCAAGATAGAAGCAGTTTGTTCCAGGAAGTACAAAATGAGATATGTTCACATGTGGACACTGCTTCTGCACGGCAGAGGCGGCTGGTGCTCAGTACGGGTATGCAGCATGTCCCGAAAGTGCTGGGAATGCCTGTCCCGGCATGGGCTGTGTCATTCACCTGCAACACACCAAATCTGCTGCAGAATCAGCCCAGCATGTGTCCTGGTTCCTTGTGAGATATGCGGCCAATGAAAAGGATCTGCTGCACCTGAAAATTCTGGTAATCAAAATCTTCAGACTTATCAGCACAGACAAAGCTTGTAAATGAAAGAAAACTCCTGGGGACAGCCTTGATATGCAGGAGCTACTTTTGGAATAATCCTATAGCAAGTGGGATGTGCCCCAACAGAGAAACTATGTGAGAGAAAGCAATTAAAACTGGAACTAATCAAATATAATGCCAGTTGGTGCAACAAGTAATAATTTGATATTTACAATCTGCTCTGGTGTTGTAAAACTCACTGGGGGGCTGATATGGAGCACATGATATTTTCCCTAGCAGAGTCCAAGTAAAATGATGGTACTGATTTTAATTTGTAGGGCTGAACCTGCTTTCCTGGGGGTATTGACCCTTTGCTATTGTCTTCTCTTCCATGCTTCAACTTTACAACATATATAATGAAGAGAGTAATTTGCTCCCTTTCAGCTTTTTCCTCAGTGGTAAGATCGCTGTTGTCTGTCAGTGTAGTGGAGAGAAGATGATGAAATTTAAACAGACAGATTAAAATTTACAATTTTATTTGCATCTGTCTTCCATTGTATTTTCCAAGCAGACATGGCTCTTTCCAAGCTGGATAAAGTCAGAGTAAAATATATTTATCAATTGTGGTTTTAAATATGATCCTTAGTCTGAAGCTAATTTAATGCAGCCCCCTCACTAATTTTGTAGAAGCCGGTTTTGTCATTACTACTGCTCTTTAGAGGGATAGCCAATAGTAGCAACAGATTAAAAACATTTTTTCAGTATAAATAACAATATATTGAAACAGCTAATCTAGTAAATTTATTTGCAAAGTTATGTTTTCCGAGTTCATTTCACATGCAACTTCTTAAATAATCTCATGCTTTTTAAATGTTAATAACTTCTATATTACTGAATTTGAGATAAAGCAATTTCTTCACTATTTAAAAAGAAAAACGTTGGTCATTAAGTTCTGTTGTAGGTTGTTGATCGGTTCTCTTCCTCTGGGATCATAATTTTAATAGACCTACTTATCTTACAGAACATAATTTAGAAAAGAGAGAAGTTCTTTGTGAGTAACTGCATTCCTTATTTCTCACTGTGGCTGTAATTAAGTTGAGTTTGCTTCCTTTTCTAGTGCCTTTTAGGAGAATGGATGTAGATCCAAAATTTCTCTCTTCCCTAAAGTTCAACTTCATGATACATTTACAGAATGTCTAAGTGCTTGTCAGGCACTACTGACTAGAACAGAGTTCAAAGTGGATCTTCCTTTTTTAAACAAGAAAGGAAATATGTACATGTGACAGAAGAGTTCTGCTTATTAATTTTATTCATCAGCAGATTGTTTCCTTAATATCTGCTGTTTGCAATTCAGACTTCAGGTATGCCTGACCTAGATCCTTGAAGTGATATTCAATTGACAGCTTAAATAGTTTGGGAAAAGAAAGCTAATTTTGTGTGAGAGAACCTTGAGAAATCTTAGAAAGACTTATGGAAATTTCTGCTCAAACTGTATTGTCTGTAGCTTTATGAACTTAAAACTGAAGTTTTAAAAAAATAATCCCCAAAATAAAAGTGAAATGCTGAGTGTGCATATGTTCTACTAGCTCAGTGAAGGAAAGAAGAGGTAAAAAAATCTCCCAGCTATGATATATAAAGCAAGAAGTGAGTGGTTGAAAAGGAAAAGAAATTTCTAGGGATGTACTTAATAAATATTTCACAGAGTAAATGACATGTGAAAATACAGATGCAAGGACATTCAGGATTCATTTGCACAGACACATGCTACCAGTAATCTAGATTTTTTTCTTATTTTAAGGAAGTTTCTTCTGCTGGGAAAAATTGTGTGTGAAACAGTAGACAAAATGAATGCAAGCTAATGTTAGCCGTGAGCAGAGCCATTTTGTGTCACTCTGACCTGTGCACTAAGAAGCTGTGTGTGATGAGGTTTCAAAAGTGATGTCTTCTATCAGTAACCAAGAAAGCATTTGGATGGTGACGATTTGTACTCAGTACAAATCAACTGGGACTTCCACTTAAAATATCTAGTGGAGAACTTGAGAACCACTGATCTGTTTTCAGGAGAGTGGATAACTGGAGTGCTATGCCAAAACCTGCTGAAGCCACTGCTTTGGGAAGACTGTTGAGTCTTCCAGCATCTGCTGCCATATCTAATTTTCCCAGAGATCTTTTGGTGATCTCCATTGGCAGGGGTGAAAAAATTAAAAATAGATTGATTTTATGCCATTCATTTTAACCATTTGCTTTTTTCTATTCTAAATGCAAGGTGGATGACCACATTTTATCTTTATAAATTATTAAAAATAGTGTTTTGAATGAAGAAATAATGCTTTATACTGAACATGAAAACTGAACCACAGATGTCTTAAGCTGATTTCTATTTTCATGCTGTGGAGACATGAATGAACAGATTTTAGTACTTTTCTTTTATATACTCTATTTTAAAACTTACTGTATCACTAAATTTGTGATATGGAGTATTGGTACATATTTATACACCAAAATCATGCAGTGCTTCTCCAAAAACAGCATGGGGTTATTAAAACTAGCTGTACAATAAGGTAACAAGAGTCAATTACATTATTGCAGGTTAATAAAAAAAGTTTAATTTTTTGATAAAAGCATCTGGTGCCTGAGTATAATTCATCAACAGTTTAATGCTTACCTGGACAACAACCTCGTATGGTTTTTAAGTCACACATTGGAAACATTGATATCAGAAATGTCCTGAAGAGGAAAACACTCATGAACTTAACCTTGAATAGAGGGCTAGTTTTATGAATTCTTATGCCATTTCTGCAATTACCTATGCACTTTCTTCACCGTTGAAGCTCTAAATTGGGCACATTTAGATCAGTCATGTGTGACAGGGGCATATTTTCTATTGTGGATTACTTCCTAAGTAAGGTGAAAGGGTCCTCTGTATGCCTGACTGAAAACTCAAACCTGTGACTTCCAGCATTGCTTTCATGAAACCACAACTGTAAATTTGGCCTTCTGATCTTCTGTGAGTGGCATTTGTTTTGAAATCCTAGCAATAAATTGTGTTTTAAAATTGGCTTAGAGCTGCACCTTGTGCCACCTCATTGTCTTTCTGCTGTTAACCATGAAATTAAAAAAATTTTTCATGGATCTATTGCATCTGTTTTGCTGCTTTAAAGTAAGTAGTAGGTTCTAGGAGATCCCCAAGCCTTAAATCAGTCCCTTGCATAGCTTTTTTTTCATCAGTCAAGAAGTAGAAAAAGTTCCTGTTCTCCCACAAGATTTTTCATGCATTTTTCAATCCTCTTTCTTACCTCTTGCTTGCTTTCCTTTCTGGTATGGTAACTGCCATGGCTTTGTCCTTCACCAGTTACTGGAAGGACACCTTTCTGTATGTCAACAAAGATAAAGCCCTACTGCTGGCAAATTTTACCTCAAGTAACCCTGAATGCTGAGGTGCTAATTATAGCACTCAGAGGAAGCAAGAAGGATGTTAAATCAATTGCAAAATGTATGTACAAGAAAATTAATTGTAGTAATTCAAAGTTATTCCGATAAAATTTATGTGAAGCTCAGTTGGAGATTGTTCCAGTTTTGATGAATCACAAGGGGAGAGGAAAGGTGGTTAGTATTGCTAGTCAGAAAAGGGTCAAAGCCTTCTCCCTGGAATTTCCATATTATAGGTTTATTTCCAGGAGTCTAATCTCTTTTGGCCTCTTAAATACCAATGTGATTTTTAATTGCTGTACATCTTTGGGAATTCAGCTGTCTTATGTTGTGCATACCTCTCTATTTTTTTCCAAGTGTTTCTCCATCACAGTCCTTTCCAAACACAATTGTCAAGCCAGAAATTTTTTTATTATTCAAATCTTTCCTGTAAACTTCCCTTTTATAGAGGTGTCCATGATAAATTAACTTTGACTCATCCTGTCTTGTAAATATTTGGATTATGTGGTTGGAATGTCTTTAGACAATAAAAATGTTCAGTGCTATTATTTGTTCTGGTCAATTATATTAGCTCATCAATTTATTTTGCTACATGCTGCTTATACTGGTGATAGGGAAGCAAGAAGTAAAACAATGTGTTTAAATCCAAGTCAGGGTGACTCAAAGGGAGAACCTGCAAAGTCCCACCAATGTTGCAGAGCAGTGTACACCCAGCCTTATGGATTGGGGGTGGCAAGGCCAGAAGATCTCACATCAATCTCCAGGAACAAACAGAGCTGATGCTTTTAAATATTTAAGTGTCTTCCCATTATGATTTATTTTGTTGAAACAGCAGTTTTAGGATAGATATAGAGGATTAAATGCAGGGTGTTCTGCTGCTGTAGGAGGAGAAAATACCTGTAGGTCATAACTATTTGACCTAAAGAGAGTGTTTGTAAAACATTTGGATTGATCACCTCTCTGGGCTGCTATGCTGATGAATAACAGGGATGCTCAAACATTTGCAGAAGAAGAAGGCAGAGAGGTTACAGGTGAAATACAGGACCTGGATCTGGAAGTTTTGTATTTATTTCTTGTCTGTGAAACAACTCTGGCATGGCTGTAAACTGCTCACTCACTGGCTGTGCCGTGTGTCCTGGAATGAAGAGGGAACAGTAATAGCTTTTAAAGGATTTATACGAAGTTAGATTTCTAGGTGATTGAATCCACCACCATGATAACAATAAGCTCAGTGCAACAACAACTAATCCTGCTGATACCTTGTGCAGAAAGGAGGAGAAATTAAACTATTCCAACTGCAACAAAGTATCTGCAGCAATATCCCAGCTAAGAATTGTGACATGAGCCTCACATTTGGAAACCTGTCTTTGTTTATAATACTTGTTTCTGTGAAGCTGAGCACATTACTGCTGCTTTATTTGTTTAATATAATTTGAATATGCTAATTTATTTGAACAATTCCATTTCCTTCCTTCCATGGTGTATTTGCAAGAATGTTGAAAGATTATTCCTTTAAAGTAATCCTTTTCATACAGCATTTTAGTATAGTGTTTCTGTTGTTCAGGAAATATTATTTTGTTTTAAAGACTTCTTAAGACTTTCAAAAGACATGTTAAAGGTTGTGTTAACTCACTTGGAACAACGTTTCTGATAGAAGTTATCAAAGACACCTGATATCTGTTATCTGGAGTACGTTTCAACAATGAAATAAAAGCTTTATTTTCCAGTCTATTTTATACACTCTAGCTGCAGTAATCTAATCCCATTTACAATTTCTTTCTGTCCCCTTGCACCACCCTGTGTTCATTTCTTCAATGAATCCCTGTAGTCTTCATTTACACCATCTGATTCCCCAATTATCTTCCATGTTGGGTATTTCCTTGCTATAGTATTTTCAGCTTTTTTCCTTACCTGCCATCATGTGAGCTACTGAATCTGCAAGAGGTGGTAAATGCTGTAGCTTTTCAAAGCAATATAGTTACTATCTTCAACCAGAAAGGCTACTTAGAGAGAGTCACATCACTGCTTTTCCTCACAGTGGAAACCTCAGGCTTAAATTTCAACTCTTTCAAACTTGGTGGAAATTGCAAAGTTTTAACAAAGGGGCTGGCAACTGTGGTCTGTAAATCTCACTTTCAGAGTCAAGCTAACAATATTTGAAGTCTTTACTGTCAAGACTGAAATGTTTTGGTGATTACTATTGACCAATAAATTTTTGTGTAAGTTAGAGATGATAAAAACAGTACCATTAGAATACTGATAAAGTGGGTGGAAGGGTTTTTGTGTAGATTTTTTTTGTTCTGTTTTGTGGTTTGATTGGTTGGTCAGTTTGTTTTGCTTTTTGTAGCCAGCTAGTATGAATTTATGATAAAACAAGTATTGGAGGGAAATGTAAACTGGTAATAAACAAATGAGTCAAGTATACCTGGATTGTCATGTACCATAGGAATGTGCTTTCTTGACCTTGAACACTGTCTCCCTGAAAAATCTGGTAATTTTACAGTCAGCTGAAGACAGAGAAAGTCCCACAGATGGTCAAATCCATTTCATAGTGGAAATTTGCATTCAAAATATTTGAAATCTGTTCTACTATATGAGGTGATATAGTACATACACTATAAGAATGCCATAGGTAGGAGAAAAGATGTATCTATCAGGTTATACAGGTGAGAGCAGATTCTAGAAAGGTTCCAAGTGAAAGATTCATATGATATTCTATATGGCTACCACCCATAATGCTCAGTAGAAGCATAGAAAGGTATGGACTGGAAGGCAATTCTGAAAATAATTTAGTACAAATCACTTGTTTGGAGCAGGGTCTGCTCCAGAGTTAACTCCCACTTAAAGGTACTTCCATGCCAGTAATTGTGAGAAGGGGACAACTGTCCTCCTTTGATAGGAAATCCAGTGGAAGGGATGCAGAAGGTGAAATGGAAGAGTTTCCTTGTCTCATTCCTTCTGAAGAAAACCGAGTAACTGAGAAAGGACCTATTTTCGATTGAATGGGCCATATTTCTTTAATTATTTCAACACATCTTGAGATCTGGCATGTGCCTAAAGAGAAGTTGTTCAATGGCAGGTTTTTATTGTTTGTTTTTGCCTCCAAGGCAGCTTTTGTGTAGACATTCAGATTCTTGGACTGTTGGCTGTAAATCAGTTTTGGGGAAATCTAGAAACTGAGAAGTTTCATTTTTTTCCAAGATGGCTCTGACTGATTTGAGAATATTTGTTTCAATATGAGTTAAGCAAAGTTCAAAAGAAGGGGCTCTAAGAAGAGGAAAAGGCTTTTTCAATTACAGTTATGAAAGATTTTTTTTGGCCCAAGATCCCTTTCTCTTGCAGTCGTTCTATAGTGCTGCAAGGTGTTAATACACCACACTTGTCATAAAGTATTCTGATACTTCTGATATATAGAAAATCTGTGTATATCCTTTCGAGAATAGATGAAATATGTCTTATTCCTCCTTCAATGGCAATAAAGCAGCTTGATGTGCCCTTTTGGCTGGAAGAAATCTTAATATAAATTTCTCTCCATCTCTTTGATACCAATACAGGTTTCACAAGGGAGGAGGCAGCTTAATTTTGACAATCCCTAAGGCTTAGATGCAGTGCTAAATAAAAATTATTTTGCTCTGATAAAACAGATTGTTAAAACAAAGCTATTATTTTTGTAAGTGTCACTTCTGTTTAGGGGAAAATATCAGAAGTTGTCATGCACTTAAGATAGATTGTGGAAATACTAATTTTGTGTTATTTCCTGGAAAAGCATTTTTAAGCAAGTTTTTCTGCAAAATTTCCTGTTTGCATAGAGGAAGGCTTTTGTCATTACCAAGTTCCCCCTAATTTTTTGAAGCATACTCGTTCCCTTGGTGCATTTGCCTGTGAAGTTGACATTGAAACTTGTGTCATCTTTTTTTTTTTTTGCATTTACAATGATACTCTGTTGCTTCTAAACAGCTTTTAGTGCTACAAAGTAATTTTGCATAAAGAGAAGCACCTAAATTTTTGAGGATTGTAATGTTTTTTGTTCACCACTTAGCAGCCTGGGTTTTTATAAATATTCCATTGATTCAGTTTGAATGCAGCTTGCTCAGTCTGTAAAGGTGGTAAATGCCAAAAATATGAAGACTGACAAGTTTCTTTCTGTACTGTTCTTATTGGAAAAATCTTATGTTCACATAAGGTTCTACTTAAAATGTATCTTAATTGAGAACTCTTTAGAAACACTTGCTTGGTTGCTTGACTGTGGCTTTTAAGCACCTCTAGATCTTACAGCTTTGCTGATTAACACTGAAGTAATTTTAGCTCCTCATTGGGGTTTTTTGAATAGCAAGACTAGGTGTTTATAGAGGAACCATCCCTACTTCATTTATCCAGGACAGGCAAATGTGATGAAGTAAGACTAAGAATATGTAAAATCATCTACCAGTTCCCTATTACTTTATATTTTTGAGTGAAGTGTAATAATTTTAGTAATGAAAGCAGTTTTGGTTTATTTCCCAGAAAGTTTTTGCATTCTGTTTGGAGTCACTGAGTACAGCATTTTATTTGGTAAGTGGTGCAGATCTGATGAGTGATGCAGCTACAGAACTACAAAGCCTGAACAGGTAGGCAAAAAATTCCGTGCATTTTCTGCTGTGGGATGGAAAACTGAATTTGGAGGATCTGGACAGACACTAAAGTTTATTTAAAACTCCTTTAATCCTTACGTGGCCCTTGGAGAGTATTGGCATCGCAGAGTAGTATTTAAAGTATCAGACTGGTGAATACCGAGATGTATTACACTGCTGCACTTTGGTGTGAGGTTGTACCCAACTAGTCAAAAGGGAAAAAAATGAGATAGAAGAGCCTTGTAATTCCCCAAAAGAGCTTCTGTAGTCCCTCATACCTCAGCCTGGAATTCTGAAATGCTTTTCTGCCAGCTCAAAGGCTACGCATCCAACTTGTCAAAGGCCAGGGCTTTGTATTTAAGAGAAATAATCAGTGTTCATTCAGCTCTTTCAAAATGAAACTGGAGTAAATCAATGACATCCCTTTTTCTGTGTAATAGCCTAATGGCTCAGAGTATAAGCCAAGGAATATCACTTCAGTTAAATGCCATTTTGTGTTTTTCGCAGCTCATATTTCCAAAGCTAGGAAACAGAAGATATCTATGTCCTTAAATTTGAAGAAGTAAAATGCATTTGGAAATGAAAGTGGATGAATGGCTACTGGATAATACACTTTATTTTTATCATATGAGAGGTAAAAAACCTGTCATAGAAATGGACTTAAATGTTGGTGTTCTCTTCTGCTGCCTACATACTATTGATTTTTGCCTGAAATAGTTTCTTATTACATCTTTGCTCATCATAGAAAGTCATCTAAATATTTTTAGTCAATGCTGATTTAAAATAGCATACTATAAAAATCTGAAGTTTTGCTCTTGAAGTCAATGGTGAGAGTTGGGCCATATTAATGCAATGCTGCAATTGAGATGCTCAGATGCTGACATCTCATTCTTCCTGTCCAACAGGAGAGAAAGTTATCTTGGAAATTAGGAGGCAAAGAATCATTTCAGTTTCAGTAAAATCCTGCAGAACAGAATTGGTTAGCTTTTATGATGGTATATCAATGAAATAGGTATTTCCCTGTTTAATGTTTCCCAAGATTAAAGTATCTTTACAAGAATTCTTGAAAATTATGTCTACGTTACCTTTAGATGCTACCAGCAGCCCAATATAAAATGAAATTGCATAGCCATTCACACCTGAGATATTCCCTGAGACAGGCCCAACACACAGAAAGGATGCACAATATGCAAGATTCTCTACTATTTTGTTGTCTGGCTAAATACAGAGACTTAGGGGAGAGGGGGCAATGGCTACAAGTTACTACCTGATGCAGCAGACATCTGATGTCTCCTCTGGGACTGCCCCACCTTTGAAGGTGCCTTTGCATTAAGACAATGGTTCCACATGCAAGTCCAACCAAACAATGATGAGCATGATGGTTCATCTAGAAAGGAGGCATTGGCTACCAAGGTAAGCGTGCCCATGCCCTGCATCAAAACTTGCTCCATAAAAAAAGAGAATGCATTATTTTCATAGGAGCCTCTGTGGCAGGACGTCTCCCTCCCTCACCTCCTCCTCCTGTGTGCCACAGGTAACGGGTGCATAAAGAGATAACCCAAGGGCAGGAAGGCCGAGCAGGGGTCATCTCTGGCACCAGAGGGCTCAAGCCTCAGCTAAGAATTAACATCTTAGTCTGCAGAGCTGATAGAAGGAGAGATAAAGGAAAAATCACTGACTTAAGAGTCATGGTTTTACACTATAAAAGATACACGAGCTAACACTGAGGCAAAAGTCTCTCACACCCTAAAGTGTTTGGAGCTTCTCCCCGAAGTTTGGACACAGGCTTCGTGGTTACTTCTCCGGGGATTGAGGGAAAGGATCTTGATGTGCTGCACCAACAAATTGGATGGTAAAATACATTGAATCCTAAGCTTATGCTATTTCTTCGCTAGCTGTAACTGAAAAAGGTACCATTCTCGTGCACTGTATATATTAAACTACTAGTAGTCTCTCTTTTTGTTTTATTCCTGTGTAGTATTGGTTTGTTTTTAAGTCTTATATCTGTTAGTTTCCCCCTCTATTAATAAATATTTCATTCTATAATAGACAGAATCATTCATCATTAAAAGAACTTATACACGAGAGTGGATTTTGGGGTGCTGGTTACCTCAATAAGGTTACTACTACTGCCAAGACCTGGGCAGGAGGTAAAGACTGCTATTCAATTCCCACATTCATTCGTAACAGCCTCCTTTCTGGAGGGAACAGAAGGCCCAATATTCACACCAGATTTGAGAAGTCTGCTGCCTATCTGGAGCCCAGATTAAAGGCATGAAGAGAAAGTTTCTCACCCTGGTACAGCCCTCGGATTATCATTACTGATTTCCTGGGTAGGCAGCTATGAAGTCCCAGCAGGAGCAAACAAGACACTTCAGGGCCTTGACAAGACTGCTTAAGGCATCAGGAGCACAAGCAGTGCCCTCCTCTATCCTTCTAGTTGCAGGGAGTGATGTGGGAAGAAGCATGAAGAGCCAGCACACCAAGACCTCTCTCTGAGCCTGGTGTCACTACAGCTCTTTGATGTACTCTCTACGACTTTTTTATGATAGATCAGTTTGCATGTCACCAAGCCTGCTGGCAAGAGAGGGGGTACACTTGTCTCAAAGAGGGAAAAGGATCATTGCTAAGAGTTAACAGGGATCACTGAAAGAGTTTTTAACTAAATTTGAAGAGAGAAGAGAATAAAACCTGCCTTGATAGAGATAAGCCTGAGAACATCATACCAATATTTGAAGGAATGCGTGCTTGCAAGGTCTTTTGGCCTGCCTTCTCAGAAGAAACATGGAGTGGAGATGCATGTACCAGCAGAGAGGCAAGGGTTATTGATGTGTTAGAAACCATGGAAGCACCTCTACAATTACCTGAAAGGAGGTTGTAGAAAGGTGGGGGTCGGTCTCTTCTCTCAGGTAACAAGTTATAGGAGGAGAGGAAATGGCCTCAAGTTGGGACAGGGGAGGTTTAGATTAAATATTATGAAAAGTGCCTCCACTGAAAAAGTTGTGAAACATTGGAACAGGTTGCCCAGGGTAGTGCTTGAGTTGCCATCCTAGGGTGCATTTAAAATATGCATAGATGTGGCACTGAGGTACATGGTGAACTTGGCCGTGTTGGGTTAGTGGTTGAATTTGATATTCTTAAAGGTCTTTTCTGACCTTAATGATTCTATGAGTCCCTAAGCAGCTCTTGGCATACTTATATATAAGAGTTTTACGTGCTTTTTATTAACAATTGAGCCATTTCTTTTCAGAACTAGAGATCAATTTTATCTTCCCTTTGATAAGAAAAGTTATTTGAGACCATAGGTAGCTACTTAGAATTTGTAAATAAGAGCTGCTTGAATATGACATTAATACTGTACTGGAGAAATAAAAGGGTAGTTGGTAGATAAAAATGCTTATGGTAAAGAAAAGCATTCTTAACCAGAAAGTGGTGAACTATTATGGTGCAGTCCTTCTAGAGTGTCCTTGTGCTGCAGTAGATATATTCAATATTGATAATGGTGTTAGAACTAAGTAAAAGTCTTTCACTAGGAGGACTAATCCTTTAAAATTCATTGTGATTCTTTGCACTGGAAAGGTTTGTATAGAAATGAAGACTTTTACAGCTGGAATTTTTTTTTATTTCATGCATCTGCTCTTTAGCATGTGTCATGTTTATTTGTTATTTTTAGATAATGTTTCCTATTGAAAATTGAGCTGTATGATAAAGCTGTATTTTATATGGAATTTTTCTGTTCTTCTGTGATATGTAGGAACATTGAACTTCTGATAACTTACATGGCAGAATCCAGAGCTTACTCTCAGCAGCCTGCAAATTCTGTTGTAATAACTCTGGATTGTAACCAGTTAAGATACTATCAATCCAGTGTTAACAGAGGCTGATGCATTAAAACTCAATGTACTGTAAGTAATCAAATCCCAAAGAAAAACATTTAATACAGCTTTCCAGTGTGCCTGAAATATCTACTCAGTGGAACAATCAGTTTTAAGAGGATTTAAAACCGACTATTAAAATTCATCAATACCGACTGAACAGAACTTCCCACAGGCAGGAAGGCAGGTGGCAGCGCCATCCGGTACAGAATGGCTGGGTCAAATGTGTCTCTCTGCTGACTTCATACATCTACAATTCTTTTATGAAGTTCTATTATTAATTTTTCTTACTTGAACACTATCTGTATAAATTGTGAATTTTGCTTTTATAAAGCATACTGAACTCAGTTGGAGATCCATTTAAAAGGATGCAGGATTTGCAAGAGTAGTTGAACACTATGTAGATTTTTTTTATTTTCAAATGAAAGTCTATTTTCACAGAATCACAGAATAAACCCTGAGTTCAACGGACCCACAAGAATCATCAAAATCCAACTCCTGGCTCTGCACAGCACCATCCCCAGGAGTCACACCATGTGCCTGAAAGCTTTGTAGAAACACGTCTTGAAATCTGTCAGGCTGGTGCTGTGATCACTTCCCTGGGGAGCCTGTTCCGGTGCCAAAACACCCTCTGGTTGAAGAACATTTTTGAAATACCCAACCTAAACCTTCCCTGACACAATTTCAGGCCATTCCCTCAGGTTCTGTCACTGGTCACCAGAGAGATGAAATCAGTGCCTGCCCCTCCTTTTCCCCACGTGAGGAATTTGTGACTGCAACGAGGTCTCCCCTCAGTCTCTTCTTCTCCAGGTTGAACAGACCAAGTGACCTCAGCGGCTCCCCATGCACCTTCCCCTCAAGGCCCTTCACCATCATCATCACCCTCCTTTGGACCCTCTTTAATAGTGTGATGTCTTTTTTATATTGTGGCACCCTAAACTGTCCCCACACTCAAGGTGAGGCTGCCCCAGTGCAGAGCAGAGCAGGACAATCCCCTCCCTTGCCTGGCTGGTGATGCTGTGCCTGATGCCCCCCAGGACAGGCTTGGCCCTCCTGGCTGCCAGGGCACAATGACTCATGCTCAGCTTGCCATTGACCAGGACCCCCAGGTCCCTTACCATGGCACCGCTTTCCATAATTTCACTCCTCAGCTGGTTCACACATCCAGTGTTGCCCCATCGTAGGTGTAGAATCTGGCATTTGCCCTTGTTGAACTTCACATTGTTGGTGATTACTCAGCCCTCCAATTTGTCGAGGTCTCTCTGCAGGGCCTCCTGCCCTGGAGAGAATCAGTACCTTCTCCCAGTTTTGTATTGTCTACGAACTTGCTTAGTATCCCTTCCAGTCCTTTCTGTGTCCAGGTTGGTAACAAAGATGTTAAAGAGCACAGGGAGGAGGATGCAGCTGTGCAGAACCCCACCAGTGTCAGGTCACCAGTCTGATGTCACCCCATTCAATGTAACCCTTTGTGCCCAACCCATGAGCCAGTTGCTCACCCATCACATGATGTGTTTATCCAGCTCTGTGCAGAACATTTTGTATGTGTTCATTGAGATCTTCATAAATTTCATAGATTTTTAAAGCTTTAATAATCTCTTGCTCTGAGAAAATGTGGTGATTGTTCCATGGGAGATTTATTGAAGATGTAAACTAAAAAAAACAGTAACCTTCACTTTTCTCATGTTAGTACTATAAAGTTAGCTTCTAATGTCCAAATAATTATTCCCAAAGAAAGGAAAAGTTAATCAGCTTCTGCAAGATGGAAAAGTGAGATATAAGAGAAGCTTCTCATGATCCTCTATATATTTGGGCTCTGATTAAGCCTGGTATTGCCCAGATTGCTCTTACAGTGAAAAAAAAATTGGCATTTATGACATTTGGAATTAATTTTTTCCAGTCCCTTCTTGGCAGGTATCGAAGTTGGTTGGAGTTCTGCAGATAAGTATATAAAACTTTTAAAATAAACTGTTTGTATCTCACACTTAGTATTTCTAGAATAGAGAGATAGTTATCTGGTCAATAAAAATCAACAGACACGGTACCCCAGGTGTGCACTGCTGCTACAGAGAGAATTTCAGAGTAGGTCTAGATAATATAAGTGAGAGGAATTCCTAGAATTTGTGGGAAGTCTAGAGAAGTGTAGTTATCATTGCAGTCCTAAATGCCATGTGACTTTTCCAAAATTTTTGCTATCACCTAGAGGTCAGAAAGAGGTTTTAGAGAGATTTTAGGGGTGTCCAGTCCATTCCCTGAGGTCAGCTTGGTACTTGGTGTAACCACAGTCTAGTAGGGTGGCTAGCAGGACTGAAGAGCTCAAAACCCCCAAATGTGTTAGCATTGCAGTGTTTTTTAAGAAGGATGTATTTTCTACCAAAACAAACAAAAAAAGACATTACCATGTTCAAGGAACTGACAAGTCATAAGCATAAACAATCTTTAATTGCTTATGGGAAAATGTCACAACAGATAATATGCATGATGGATTATAATTTAGAGACTGCTTCAGGCCTCCAGTCTGCCTTAGATTAGAATGGGGCAAGAGGAAAAAGAGCGGTGTAAGTACAGGGCTTCTCTTCAGGTGATAATGGTAGCTAATACCATGCAGCTAATACCAAAATATGCTCTAAAGCACACTTTCTCTTTCTACTCTGCATATCATAAAGAGATCTGATCTCAGCAAATGAGGAGAAATTGATTTTCAGAACAGAGTATCACAGAGAAGTAAGTTGAAAACATCAACACTTGACCTTAGATGGCTTTTTAGCAAGCAGAATGTAATGCAAACAAACAGTAAATATATTTGGAATTTCAAAGAGCTGCTTATCTAGAGCTGAAAAAAATAGAGGCCAAAAATTTTGGACATTATTTAAAGAGGACAAAGTATGAACAATGCTTAAAAATATTTAAGAATGCTTTTTAGATATCAAAAAAAAGCTTTTTCATGTAACTGCCAAAGTGGGCAAAGTACTTGTAATTATTTTTTTTTAACTATAAACTGTTAGTAGTCTAGCAAGTGCAGAAACATGTTAAAAGACAAATGAGGCCAGATGTGTACAAGAACTCTATATTAAGCAAAATCAAGATGGTTCTTGTGTTAAGTGCCATAAATCTAAGATTTAAGAACTGCAGAAAAAAATTAATGGAAACCCAGATAAGTTGCACTCACTTTAATCAGCAATTCCTTCTTGAATTCATTCCAGAAACTGTAGAAGGATTGAAAAAAAGCAAAGCTCTAGTTCATTAATAGTGATTTTCAAGAGTGTGTGAAATACTAAGCAAATATTAGGCTTGAATGTAAATAGTTTAAAACTAGATGAAAGGATGCTTAGTTTAAAGTAGATCTTAGAAAAATAATGGAACATCTGGAGTTACTCTGTTTTATGTAATTACATAAAGGAAATGCCAGTCACAAATTGTGCAATGGAAAGAGTTGGGAAATTATTGAAGAAGTTGTAAATTCATATGCATAAACCATTTCTCTTAAGTTTAGAATATTAATATACCTGAGGACTGAATGGATGAAGAGCAAGGTGAGTCTTTTACCTTTTATGGAAGTGACTACAAAGATGGAGAGATACTAGCACTGGAGGAATGAAAACAGTGAAAAGGAGCTATCAACTAGATAACATGGAGATATGGGAAAACAGAATATGTCCTACTGCAGCTGGATATGAGGTTGGATGTCCAGTATTAGGCATTGTCCTATTCTGTAATCAGAGGAAGGTTTACTCTAAACAATACTTAGTTCTGAGTAGTTTCCAGTGTGACACAGGAATCAAAGGGATTAACCACTTTCACTGGAGAACTTCAGATCAGGGAGAAACAATCTCTGGTATTGTCCTAATCTTTAAAATACTCTGTCGACTTGTTGTGTGAGCAATGCATAAACATTTTTGATAAAGTCAGAAGGGAAGCCAGTAAGCTGTGCATCCATCACTACTCACCAGTCTAGGCAGAACTTCAAGGGAAATAATGTTCCTCAGATCTGTGAGAGGATAGGGAGAGAAGAGACTCTTTGTTTTTGTCTTTTTTCTTTTTTTTCCAGAATTAAACATTGCGTATCTGCTAGGATGCAGCTTTATTTTACACTGATCCAGTTTTATTGTTTTTTGCTATTAATTCTATTTGACTCTCAGAAATTAGAGACTATAAAATTATCTTCTAGAGACAATCTTCATTGAAATATTTTGGGGAAGGAGTATGGTCACAATTCTAAATATATTGAATTGCTACAATGAAAGTAATATTTAATTATTTGGTCATGGTATTCATGCTTAGTGTCATGGAAGTTGCCATGGTGATTTCAGAATTTATTTGTTGCATTAGATTTAGTGTTAATTTGCTTGCATCTCATTTCCATTTGAATAGTATTATGAATATGACTTTTTATAAAAAACCAATTGTAACAGTAGTTTTGAGGTGTTATAGATCTACTGTATACAGAGATCAGTGGGTTCTAGCACAATTAATTTCAGGCCTCACATAAATAAAGTCTTATGTCATTAATTCACAGTAGTTTTTAATTTTAAGTCATGCAGCCAATTTACTGTAGACTACACCTGAAGACTGATGACTGCTATCTTACCTTTCATAATTAATATCATATTCATACTCATCTAAACTTAATTATACAGAAGCCACCATGTGAATGTTTATAAGAAAAAAAACTGAGCAAAATGTGGGCTCAGAAAGACATCTGTACATCATCAGTATGTTCCTCAGGGTACAAGTTCCTCAGCAACTGTAGCTGTAATTAAGAGGGGGATTCCATGCTTCTAGTAACTTGGGAAACTGCTTTTGTATTTATTAGAAATTCTGGGCTGTGTTGACCAAAAATCTACGGCTTTTGTTTGAAAGTTCTATATGTACTTTAAAACAAGGAGTCTCTGTTATGTACAGGATGTGACTCTGTGCCTAAGGTCCACCTCTTGGTGCAGGTGTGTTTGGGACTGAGATGTTTGACCCTTAGTACTTCAGGAAAGTGTCTCATTCTGCTATGGCTGAAAACGGATGATTGAAAAATTGAATGAAGGCTATGGACAACTGATTACTTTTTTTAAAAAATTTCTTTTAATTTTAATAATTGCACCCATTGATAAACAACCCAACTTGAGGTTGACCTTAACTGCAAATATTTGTGCACATATTTAAAAATTGGGAAAATTCTCATAATAACTGGAAGTGAATATATGGTCCTAGAGGTTGCCTCTGTATCCAACCTTCATATCAGTAAAATCAAGAATGACCCGTTCTTATAAATTTGATTAAGATCATTTATTGCAGGTGAAGGAACCAGCATCAGGATTCTTTAATGTCCACTTTGAACTTTCCACCTCCTGCCAGTGTCATTTGAGTTTTTTTAGTTTTAGTTTCAAGCATCATAACATCATATTTTTCCCAAGTTCTGAGCAATTAAGCGTAAAACTCACAAAATTTTATATAGTAATCACAAGCTGATTTTCTTCATGTTACTCTTATTTGATTAATTTGGAAAATAGCTGTGTTACTTGAGAGAAAACATAGATTTAAGGCCTCAGTAAGGTCATTATATGCACAAGTTTTTTCCCTCTTCTTTCATCTGCCACCTGCTTGCTTTCTGAGAGATAAACCATCTCAAATTGGATGGCAGTGCATTATTCAGTGCTTCAGTTGCTGCTCTGGGGTCCTGGAAGAGGACAATGAGTTTCCACCTTCTTTTAGTCTCTGGAGGAATTATGAATCCTAAATTATGGCCCATATTTCAAAGCCTGTACCCTACATGTTTTTAAGTAGCCTTTTTGTGAGCCTGCTGAGGTGTTAGACTTCTTTTAAAAATGGTAAGTCTGTTTCGTTATCATTGTTTGGATTGAATAAAGAAGAAATCTGTTTTGAGCCTCCAGCAGAAGTTGTGATAGGAGTTTCTTTCACAACTCAGGAAAGATTTCTAAGTAAGTGTTTATTGAAAACTCTAACTAAGAGAAAATATGATTTCTGGAGCATAAGAGTAATCTGTTGGTTGATAGGTACAATAAAGAAATCCATGCTGTTTGCAAATATTTCTGACTGACTCTCTTTTCAGTGCAGTAGGATGACAACTTTAATGTCTGCATTGTAAGCACCCAAAATCTGTAAAATCTTGTGAATTTAACAACTCATGTGTGGGGTACAACCCTGAGGCCATCGAGAAAATGAGCCGCTCTATCAGCCTGTCAGCAAAAAAAGCTCTGGAGGAAGTAGAAATGTCCGTGTTTGGGGACCATGCCTGATGCTGACACAGGAGCTCTTGGATCTGTTTGCTCATGGGAAGGATGCTCGTATTACAAGGGGCCGTAGTTCTGTCATCAGGGATGAGCTGTGACAGCAGCACAAGGTGCAGTTAGGAGGTGACACTGGCTGTCATGGATCAATTTCCAGTGCTGTGATTGAGTGGATGGGATGTGACATGACTTCATGAGAGCTCTTCAGGAGGGGACATACACTTTTTGATAACTTAGTAATTAATGTGTCAATCTTCCAAGACAGTAAATCTAATTAAAATGGAAATTGATTATTGAGAGGCATTAACAGGACTTGTTGCTTATTGGTAGCTGTTACATGTCTTGTAAATTAATATCTATTTTCTTCTGACTTGGGTCTGATAGCAAACTTGGACTCCCATAAGCACTGTGATAAGTGAGCAGCCCAATATAATTATGTTAGCCCAAATGAAATCTTTCACTCTGACCTCTAGTAGGCACCTGTGTTAAAAATAATAATGGCTTATTTGGTATAGAAATTAGAACTAAATCTCCTTGTCCCTTGAAATTTCAAGGGACAAAAATTGAAATGTCAAATAATTCATTAATGATATAATGTTTTAAAATATTTTGGATGCCTGCAAACTCTTCAGTCCTTCTGAAAACTAGGTAAATACAAAAAGGAAAATTGTCAAATAACCTATGACTTGAATTTAATGCTAATGTAAGATGCTATCTTATCAAACACTAAATTCAGGTCCTTGGCCAGTTGTGATAGTTCATTCCTAAAATCTTATTTATCCTTATTAAGCAGGTGTTAATGTTTTCTGTTCTTTTTACATAGCTACTGTACTGTCACTGCTGGAATTTTTGATCATGTTTAACATTTAAAACCTGATTGTACATGACATCCTTTTAATGTAGTTTGGATGGTTATTTTGATGACAGATACCCAGTTTTATTAATAAAAATAAAAGGGGGGTGAGTTATCTAAATTCTCTTCAAAAACTGACAGAACACTTCCTATAAGAGTGGTCATATGGTATTTTCTTGTAAAAGGGTTGTTTTGTAGAAATATTGGGCAACCCTCCTTAGCTCTAAGAGAATACTTCATACTATTTCCTTTTTAGTTAATATCATGAAGCTGTTTTTTTTCCTGAAGCTGTTATGAGACTGTGAACACATGCTTCATGAGGCATAAACATTGTTCCATTGCTTAACTTCTTCAAAAGTGCTATTATTGGAAATGGCTGTGTCTGAGAGATGAAAACTTTAGTGCTTTCAAAATCTGCACCCCCTAACCCAGGTAGGAAAATCTACCTGAAATCTGAAATGAAAGTTCAGCACCTATGTATTCAGTCCTTGAAGGAGCATGAAGTGAAATAGAATGAAAAAGAGTATGTTTGAGAATACCAATAGATACTTGAAATAAATTGGGATCATATTGATCTCAGCAGCAACACAGAATATGCATGTATTCAAAACACTGAAGTGTCAGGCAATAGAGGTGCACATTAGGAAATGAGTATTTTCACGTTTGGAGTTTTAATTTTTCTTTTACTTAGTTTTGTCTCAATTTCTCTTGCAGATTTTTTTTCCAGTCAGGGCACAAACAGAGTTGTAGGCTGTGAAATGGAACAGTGGGAAAGGTTTCTCAGACACAAGCATATGTATTTGTGCTGTGTGAGTATACTGAGATTACCTGCAGTGCAGATGCATAAAAATGATTGATTCATCTAGAATATCCATGGACCAGCTGTACATGGACCAGATTAGACTAGAAAGGCTGGTTACTTCGTGTACTATGTGCAGTTTTTTTAAACATTTATAGTAGCCATTTTCTTGGGATTTCAGGGAATTTGGCAGCCTGTTTGGACAAAGACTATTGTTTGGCAGCAACAGCACAGCAACACCTGATGTCCCCATCAGAACTCTTACATTCACCAAAAGTAAGATTTCTAGGCATAATTGTGGTAACTGATGTTCGGAGACCTTAGAGAAATCACTATATTGAAGGAAAATTGAATGAATTAAAGCCAAAAACTATTTCATATCTCACTAGCAACAGATGCAACTGGAAGGTATTTCAGCTCTCTATGGGACTCGACCAGAGATGCAGCATTTTCAGGTTTATATTTTAATCTCACTAAAATTTGGTTTTGCCATTCAAAAAAAGCAGTTCTTTGGATTGCCCTGGATCTCTTTTACTGAAGAAAATCAGAAAATCATAAGGGTTCTTAGACTGTGTTTATCAACAGGCGTACAATAAAGACAATTTCAGAACAATACAGTATTATGTTCTTCATGGTGTTGCATTACTCAGCTAGTAATTCATAAATGTTAGAATATGTGCCCCATCTTTTTTAGCTGCAAGCCTCTTGCTTGCTTCCTGATCCTTAGAATTACCCTGAGACTCAGTCCTGAGAAAGTAAAACCTCCATATCAAAGCTGCAGTGCTCACTTGCAGTGGGGATCCCTGGACCCTCCAAGGAGCTTTGAGGACTGCTCCTGCACAAGGTGTTCTGAGCAGTAACTCAAGATAAGTCCTCACTCTGTCTACTTCTCCTTCCTCATTCAGCTAGCCTCCAGACTTGGTGACTAGGAATTTGTGTGCTGGAGCATATACTGCCACATGAGAGAGCTGTGCACAGAGATAGTGTTCAAGGTAGAAAAACTTGTATATACATCTGAGACTCTCAATCTGCAGTCAGTGCTGATTGCTGAAAAGAGCAGAAGAGCTGAATGGATTCCATCCCCACCTTGAAATATATGTGAAATAATATTTTTTTTCTTGAGAAACATACTTGAAAGGATTGCAAAGGTTTTAGGTTTAGCTGAAAAGCAGATGTGTAATTCAACCGTTGGAGATGCAAGTTAAATGAACCATATGGACTGCCCATTACAATAAAAAGTAATTTGCTCTATCTCACTAATCTAAGCATAAAAATTACAATTATCAATCTTGTATAAAATAGACAAGGAAAACTCACCAATTTAATGTTAATTGAGTTATCATTCCAAAGCTCATATTGATTTTTAAATTACATTTACAAAATGCCTAGTATAGTCCAAGACCTGATGCTACATATACATGGCATCTACTTTAAACTTACAGAAAGAGATACCTGGTCATAAAGCCAGCAGGTCAGGAGTTTCACAAAGCAGACCCAAGTTGTCTTTTAATGTACAAGCAGCCTAGATTTTCTTCCAGCACCACTCCTCCCCCCCCCCCCCATTTTTCCCCTTTTTTTTGTCTGTCAACATGAAAGCAAAAAAAATCTGTTGAGGTCACTAAATTAGGCTAAGTGTACTTGTGCTGAGAGAGTCTGTTATTGCAGACTCCTGAACATCATAAGATTCCCAAGGAGTGAATGCTTGGTGGTGTCTTTATTTACTCTTAAAGGGACTAGCTGGGGCACTGTTATCATAACATCTTTTCAAGAACTCACCCACAGTGAGTGGGCAGAGTATTGACTTTTATGGGTGCTCTAGTTATATGGCATTGGATGGATTTGCTGTGTGATAAAAAATCTACTGTTTGAGAAATGACGATGTGAATTGAGAATGACAAAGTAATGTGGAAAGGACTGAAGCCTATTGCCATCACAAATAATATAAATGTAGTTTCTATCTGCCATCTGACTCCCTTGTAAAATAGTAGCTGTCAGGTAAGGAAGTGGAAAGAAATGATGAAGTTTAAAAACACATTTCACTTCTGTTTTCTCTTATGAGCAGTGCTGATATATGTAGTTTATGATGTTCACATGACAAACTGTGCACCCCCTTTATGAAGTCATGTTGTTGTATATCACGCACCCAGAAGCAACAAGGTATTGAGAGAAACAGCAATTGAAAGGAACAATCAAGTTCTAGGTGTGCCAATGTAATTAATGAGTAAGACAAAGAAGAATGTGTGCCAATGCTATTCAATCACCTCTCAGGCACTTGGTGAGGCATAGTACAAAGTTGAAACCTTCCACTGTATTCAAGTGGATCATTAATCAGCAGTTTAAGACAGTCTGTTCAACTCAGTAACAGAGTGGATGTCTTGAAATTTACCTTTCAAGGAAAGGCCTTGGGATCAGTAACATGTTGGATAGGTCTAATCTGGACTCTACAGCTTATTTCACCCCACATCAGCATGAAGTCTTGGTGACAACTCCAACTAGTGTCTCTCAGCACTCTTTACCCCTGGAGCAGACCTTGTTCTCACATTCCTGGGCTGTCTGACAGCCCGACAGAGCACGGCTCTGCCACCAGGCTGCTGGGGAAATACTTCCCACATCCAAAGGATTGCTGTTATATGGGCTTTTGCCTCTTTTAGTTTTGGCTTCCTCTTATAGGTTACACGGTAGGGATTGATGATCACAGTGCTTTAGAAGATAACAGGAGTTCCTGGAGGACAGAAGCTGTCAGCTGCCATGGGACCTTTCTGTTGGTACTGACGTGGAAGTGAAGTTGGGCTCATCCAGAGCAGCCAACCAGACTGATTTGACCTCTGAAAATATCGCTTTTAATGACAGATATCTCCAGCCTTTTAGTGAAATATCACTTGCAGAACTTTCCTGAGGTTACACTTAAAATCAAGTTTAAAACAGAACTCCAGTAAGATGATGATAGAGGGTGTAGGTTGGGAGGAAATGAAAGGCAAGAGAAGAAATAATAAGCTTAAGCAGAAATTTTACTCAGCAGTTGCTGCATTTTGTAACAGAAATC
Source organism: Eopsaltria australis (assembly GCA_034509425.1). Lineage (NCBI taxonomy): Eukaryota > Metazoa > Chordata > Aves > Passeriformes > Petroicidae > Eopsaltria > Eopsaltria australis. The sequence continues at coordinate 5,551,935 of JAVTVJ010000072.1, forward strand.
ACTGCCCATCCTTTTATATCCTTCTGCTTTGTATCAGGAAGTAAATTTAAAATAGCTGATACAGCTTGGTCTGACATGTTTAACCATGACAGCATCTTACCTGCAGTGGAGTAAAAACACTTTCAGGTTCCCAACAATATGCAATGAAACCTTGTTGTAGAGAACCAGAAACTCTGCCCAAAAATGGCATTAAGTAACACTTAACAAAATGCTATTGATTTTTAAGATTTAAAGGCTTGCTAAGCTGAAGAGTCTGACATCAAAGATGTTCCCATTTACAGAAGAACATTTAAAACAAAAAACCACAAAAAAACAACAGAGGAAATGTAAGAGACAAGCTATGATTAGAAGCTGTGTAGCTGCCGACGAATGTAGATGGTGATTTTGAAGCATCAGAGGAAGGTTTAAAGCTATGTTTTCCAGTGTGCAAATGATTGCAAAGATACAAGGCTCAAAGACTTGATTCTGTGATCCTCAGTGGTGCATGCCTGTGCCTTCTCTTCACAAAAGTATTTTGCTTTTGGTTTGGTCATTTGTTTGGAATGGAGAGATTTTGGAGGCTCACTCATTAGAAGGGTAAACAGTATAGGATTGTGTTCACTACAAGTGCTGTATTGCTATCCACCTGCCCTCTTTTAAGTGAGTTAGTTAAAATTTACCTGGAAAAGAATTCATTGCTATTCCCTTAGTGCTTAAAAAGATCCTGTATCTCTAGATCCAAGGAACATGCCAAGAGATTCTTCACAGAAGATGTTGTCAAAGGGAGTAGATGTGTTTTTACTGGGCTAATGTTTATTTTTGGGGAGAACCTCATATCACAGCCCACAGAGGGTATTTCAGCCTCTGCCAGTCCAGTGAAAAAGACAATTTTGGATCTTTGAGAACAAAAATTAAAGATTAATTCTGACCCCCAGAAGTACTTTTGCTTTGCTTCACTACCTCTCTGCTCCTATTGAATAAGTGGTGACATCACACCCATCAGAGTAGACACCAAGAGGGAAAATATCAGCCTCTCTTCTTTTTATGGAAACAGCAGCAAAGAACAGATCTTTGAACTTCAAGGTTTAGCACAGAGCACCAGAGCTTCACTCTTGATCTCCAGTCAGTGAGGCAGAGATAGATGTTTTCTGAATTGTAACAGAACTGTTAAACCTTTCAATCTATTAGAAAAGTTCTTACATCTTTCAGTCAAGACAGGCTATTACTAAAATTTAAAAAAGAGAGTTAATGCGTTGCTAGAGGATTTTAATAAATATTAAAATTAAGTGTGTGAATCTTCTGATTATTGTCACTTTTATTAATGTTAGGTTTATTTTTAGCAAGTTATGCCAGACCATTTCTATCTTGCTAGTTCCATTAAGTGTCTTTGTCAAATTTCTTTCTTCTTGCATGTAATCAAAATTATCTCATTTCTTATATTGGCTCACGAAACAGAATTGGAGGTGCTGCCAAAAAGATCCATCAATTCAGTCCTGTAAAAGCTGAATCTGAACTTAGACTTTTGAAATCTCAGTGTATTAGGAGATCAGATATTTAACTTACATCAATATAAGTCATCATTTCCAGACATATCAATGAGAAAGCCTTTTCTCTGCAAATTATATAACTCAAATACCATTATAAATTATATCAGACAAACACACACACACAATCAAAGCCAGAATAAAGTCAATACTTGTTAAAAAAGCACTGAGTTTACAGGCAGCAATTCAACATTTTATTTTGAGCCCCCATAATTATGTTTTCTGCCTAATGGTTTTATTTTTAATCTAATGTGAAATGTAAGAAATCAGTTATGTCTTGTTTCCTTCCTTAAAAAAACCCAACAAAATGAAACAAAACAAAACAAAGAAAAACCCACCAAACCCAAACCCAAACAAATTGGTCAAGATCATCCAGTGATTCCTCACTTCTGTTTTATAAAGGCATAATGTCTGCTCTACTTAACTGGTGAGTCATATTCTGTGTTTATAACTATCTGCATGTTTGAACGACACATAGTGACAATTTTGTCCCCAAAATAGCTGAGGTTTGGGTATACAAACAAAAGCTTGTGAGGAACAGGCAGTAGCAAATATGTTCATTTATTTTTTTGAGAAGCCACTCAGGTTGGTCTGGTCAGAAAGTTTTTTTTAAGTAACTGTAATGAAACCTCTAAAATCTTAAGCCATTTTGCAACAGCACGAATGCAAAAAGAGGAGAAAGAAGTTTGAAAAGCAAATACTGTTAAGGAAAAAATGTTTACTATACTTGATATGTAAATTCAATTTAGACAGCTTTATACATTTATTTTAATAAAGGAATATTATTTAATTTCATCTCCAGTCTCTCTTTCCAATGACGTTTCTAATTGTGTTATTGTGAGAGGAATACCTACTCTAACATTACTCTTGGATTAATTGACTTTGTCAGAAATATTTGGACCACTGTACTTCAAAAATTGATTTGCAGTGTCCATTCATTTTCAGAGAATTGTTGGAGGCTGGGGAAATAAGTTTTCTCTGTTTTCAGGGCACAATGAGGCAATTGTAACCCACCTACTGTCAGGCTATGAGTCTGTGCAAGACCGAGAAATAGAGGCTAGATATCTCTAGATGCCTGGTTTCATAATCTAGTGACCTGACCCTAAGTTATCTTCTCTGGGACAATTCCCATGTGGTGAAGTTGATGGGACTCCTGTTGCTGCCAGTAATTTTTGTAGATGCTTCATTGATTTATCCTTTATTTACTGACCAGTTGGATTCACAAGAGAATTTGTACTGACTCACTTATGAAGTGCAACTGATGCAGCAGCTTTACTTTGTTTCACTCAAAAATTGTAGTGCAAAAGAAATACCACCAGTAACATTGTCCGTGGATGCCCTCTGGCAACCAGAAGCCAATGGTGGATCTGAATAGTTGCATGTTATGTAAAGCTAAAGGAGGTCTGCTCTCAAAACAGAAGTGGTGAACATGGAAACATTTAGCTTCAGACTAACATGTGGCTCTTTGACCTGTCTCTATTTGCCCTATCTTTATTTAGGCATTCAAAAGCTTTCCCTGATTCATTTGACATTAGCACTTTACAGCAGGGCATGAGGAGGTGAGAAAGGTACAGGCAGGAGTCAGACCCTTGTCTGACTCACATCAGACACTCTGAAAATGGAGTGCACTCTCACTTCAGTCTTTTCCATCATGTTCCCTTGTCCTCTTATGACATAGGGGATTGGAGAAGAAAATTATAATTTATCTTTTCTTAAAAAAAGAAAAGGGCCAAAAATAGAAAAAAAGCATTCTGAAAAATTTGTCCTGTAATTTCTTTAGATATGAACAGATTTTATCCACACTTTAAGAATTACAGACTTGCACCACCATATATCTGTTCTATTTTCAATATAATTCAGCTGTCTAATTTTTTGTAGTGACTGATCTCTTTTCAGATTAATGATAGTGCATACCTATTATTTATATCTTGAAACGCATACATAGAATGAAGGGTGGAGGTCACCTTCCTATCATTTGTGTTGCAGTTTAATTTACTAGGTTGAAATTTGCTCGTGTGAAAGTGGATGGTGTTTTCTTCTGTTTTATTTCTCTCTGATTTGTCAGTGATGTCAACCGGAAAATGTCTTCTTGGAAGTTTTCTAAACGTTGCAGTAAGAGAGATGATATATTGAAATGATGATTTCTGTGAGAAATACTTAAATCTTTTGGGGCAGGACAATACTCTTCATTTTTCTTCCTACCTCCTATTTTGCTAAGTAATTTTTGTTGTATCTTGTGGCCTACATATAAAATTAATGGACACTTCTAAGATGATAGTAGGAACAAGAATATTTTAAGAATTTTAATAGTTACGTTTGCATAATATCTATGTCTGAATTCTTCCTTTTCCTAAATAGTTTTTTCCCATTACTGTGCATTTAAAATGAACTCATTAGGTTAATTCATGTTCTGTTTTTTTTTTAGCTAGGTATGAATTTGCCCATCTTCTGCTTTCCTCATCCATTTTTTGCCTTTTGGTTTTTTTCATGGTGTTAGACTCCTAGTGAGTCTTAGGCTTATTTGTCTTCAGTGTTGTCATTTTCTTCACTTTGGTTTTGCTATGGGTTTCATACTCACTTTTATTTCTGTTTAAACAATTGGTTACTTGATCAGTTGTCCTTGCATAATTGTAACTGTGTATTTCTGTGGTCATTGGTATTATAGTTCCTTTATATGGTTTATTCAAGACCTGGAATTAAAAGAGGGAGAGATGGAGAAACACTTTTCCTGAATCATATGTCCATTTCTCTATCTGTTGTAATACAGGAGACATAGGATGATCCAGCAGTTTTCACTTGCAAACATATTTTTATAATTTTTTTCAGGCATACAAAAATTATTTTTATCATTTGAAACTCCTTGAAAATTGTTCTTTCTTGTGCTAGTTATTTATATTTCAAAAATCTACACTAGAATTTTTCTGTGCCTAATAGAATGATTTATCAATTTAATACTATACTGATTATACACACTAAATGGAATGCAAGACACGTCAATCTCTCTTTTAGTCTGATTGCAATGGGAAGAAACGTTTTCATGAGAGAGTTGGTATTAATAGATGATAAGGACATAATGCAGAGTTCAGTTATTTTTAACTTTTCTTTTAACAAGCTGCTCTGCAGAGCACATGGAGTGAAATCATAACTAGAGATTAAGGTTGATCAGAAATACTGTGATGTCCCCGTGGAGAAAGACCTGTGTCTAGCATCTTGAGAGAAAAATCTGCATTTCACAGAATCACAGAATGGATCAGGTTGGAAGGGACCACAGGGGATCATCTGTTCCAACCTCTATGCTCAAGAAGAGTCATCTTAAAGCACATTGCACAGGGTTGTGTGCAGATGGTTCTTAAATGTCTTGAACACTTCATCCCTTAAATTGGTGTGCCCAAGAAGTCACCTTATTGCCCTGTTCCCCCCACTTGTTTTCTGAGGGGGCAATGGTGGGGTTGGGTTTTTTGTTCTTTCATTGGTAACAGGTTAAATCATGGTAAGGAAATAACTTTTTTTCACATTAAAAAGAATGTCTAAATCTGTGTCAGCCTCAAAGGTGGGGTGGAGAGAATCTCTCACTGGGGGGAGCTCACACCACCCTAGATACGCTGAAGCTGCTGCTGATTCTCTTGCTAGCTTCAAAAGAAGAGAGAATATTCTCTGTTTCTAAAAGTGGTGCAGAATTTCATAATTCTTTTCTTGCCTCTGACTTCAGCTGACAAAACTTCTAGTTGCATCACATGGGGAAGAAGTTTACTTAGAGCAGGAAAGCAGTCCCTACATCCCAGGGACATACAAGTGATTGTATTCCTTGTTAGTACAATGTTTATGTGGCTGTGAGTTGTGCAAGGACATGGGAGGATGTGGTGCTGCCAGAGGGGAAGGGGAACAGCACTCTGTGTGTGCTAACCAGGGAAGCTGGAAATCCCTTGTGCCCTATTACTGGGGTCAGTATCTTGTGGTAGAGGGAAGCTCAGAGGGGAATGATTGCTCTCTCATTTCAACACTTCTGGGAGTGACATTAGAAGTGAATTTGTGTCACAGGTAAAGTCTCTTCAAATTAGTGCTCATTTAAAGGGATGTATCTGGGGCTTGAATAAGTTTCTGTGTCTTCTAATAGGAGACTTCTGCCAGAAAAAAGCCTAGTGGATCCTTGTAGTAGTACAAAAATTTTAAATAATTATAATTTTTCTTTTCTCATGGGTGACACCTCAATATGTCTCTGTCCTTTTGTGTGTGTGAAGGTCTTGTCACAAAATTCCAAGATATTTTGTCTCCTACCCACTTTAATTTCTATATTTAAATATGACTGTCATAATGCTACACTTGATAAGGAACCTAATTACATCTCTTAAAAGTTTGTTTCCAGTAATGTATTTTTTTTTCTGCAGCATTTATGATGTTACTTTAAAATGCCGCAATCTTTTGTAGTTCTTGAAATTAATGTGTGCCAAAGCAATACTTGTTTACACCCTTGGATGAAATCTTCAAAAGCAGCTTTGCAATTATTTGTAAAGGAAGAGATGAATTTGAAGAGAGTTTTAATTTAATATTTAATTTCATTAAGGACCTTGGAGCACAAAGTAAGAGAGCATTATTTATAACACAAAGCTCTGAGTGCTCCTCAGTAAGGAGGAGGATCAGAATAACATAAAGCAGAATAGGGTCACCTGGAGGAGACAGTAATAGGAATATAATTATATTCACTAGGGCAAAGGCCCAAGGTTAAGTTGCTCCTGTTATGAGTCTTTAAGGACAGAAATAACTACAGCTGAAGAAAGACTTAAGAAATATGAAGCAATGACAGAATGAATGAGAATCCAAAATCATACCTTAAGGCAAAAGGTAAGTGTAATTTTAGTATGTATCCGATGAGGAGTTTCTAGTATGATAGAAGCTACTGAGACGTCAAGATTTTTTGAGTGTGTTTTTATCACACACTGCTTAACTGGAGCTAGAAAGGGCTTTGGGGATGATCTGAGGAATAGAGAGTCTCTGTTATGAAAGGAAAAGATTGGCTTTAAGTTGCTGAAATGTAGGTACCAAAATGCGATTTCCAAATAATGGAAAGAGGCTAGTACATAGGGTAAATAACCACTTAAATACCAAAAATGATGATGGGCCTTTCTAGATGGCTTTTGAGGAGAGCTGAAAACAAAAAAAAACAAAAAAAAAAAAAACAAAACAAAAAAAAAAAAGCTTTTCACTTTTTGAGATTTTTCTCAGCAGGGACCCATGGTTTCTGCTATTTTGTCTCTGATAGAAGGTGAAAGTCAAGGAAAACAAGTAAACAAGTGAATCTTTGAGACACTTTGTGTCTCTTCTCTGTACTACTCCACAACCCTTAGCAATTTTTGCAATAGATATGAGCTAGATGTTAGAAAATGTTCTAATTCTTTTACCTATGTCCCTATGAAATAAGAACTTAATTCTTAGGTTTTGGTTGGCGGTTTCATTGTTTTAAAAATTTTTTTAAAATTTATATACATTTAAATCCAGAATTCAAAATTACTTTGAGACTTAATGAGATTCTTCAAATAACCTAAACACCAGTTCTATAAACTGAACATTCTTTAAATACTCTGAAATTCACATAACTAGACATCTGTCTTCTATGTTGGACTGAAGTCTTATGTGCTGATTAGTGCTGCAAGTGGTAGATATATTAGTTTGTATGTCTGCTACATGTGCATGGCTGTGCCTCTGTGTTTTCCCAGAAGCACACTGGTCAAACAACAATGGAACAGTCTAGTTCATAATATTCACAAAGATAGTTCAAAGTCCAAAAGAATGAGGGTCTTTTTCCAGCTGAAGGACATAGGCATTCTTTAGGCACTTCATGTGGAAATAGGAATAGGCTCCTCAAAACATGAGCTTGATGGTTTCACATACACAGAATGATCAATGAGTGATGGGGGGGGTTAGGTCAATTTGTCTCTTCTTCCATATCCTTTTAGATGGAATTCTCAGTCTAGTATTTGGAGACTTATTATATACTGTCCTCTGGCTCCAAAGGACCAAACAGGATAAAATAAGTGATTGTGCTAAGTATGGAAAAAAGGCCAGACTCAGGTAAAATAGGAGATCTACCTCTGTGGTCTAGAGCAATGTCATGCTTGTCATTGCTGTCAGGACCCCATAATCTTGTAGTGATAGAGACAATTTTAAAAGATAACTGAATACTATTTCCTTCTTGGAGGAGCAGTCAGAATAGCAAGTCTGTATGTGAATTCTTGCAAGGAGAGCACGTGATGTAAGTGCTGCTGCTGGGAACAGATGGACTTCTCTGCATGTGCTTTTTAGCAGTGCTTTTGGCCAGTCTTGAAAAATTGTCCACTTTCAGGTGCCTGTCTTCTGAAGTCATATTTAAAAAGTGGTTTTAAACTATTCCTTTATGTAAAATTTCAAAGGGAATTGTGGAATTTCACAATTTTTCTGCCATAAGATTGTTACATGTCTTTTATTTTTCTCAAGAAGAGAGTAACTGATTAGTTCTTTCCTCAAGCTGGCCATTGAAAGTAAGAAGGCATGCTATAAAGGTCTTCCATCATGTCCAGTAGAAAAGACTTAGAAAAATATCAAAATAATAAATTTTAAAATGATCATAAATTCATTTTAATTTGCTGAAAATAAAAATTAATTTTTTGGCAGTTGCTCATTTATCATCCTCAGAATTTTTTTTTCTCCTCACAGAACATGGAAAAAATACTGCTTTATACAATAATACTCCACATTATGACCCAACACCTTGTACCTCCATAGCTCCATTTACAGGCTTTCATGCTTTGTATGGCTTTAGACCCACATGGTTATGGTTCACCGCTGAAGGTGCTGTCCCAGCATCTTGCACACAAAGGAGACAAGCAACACAGTGTGGGGGCAGAGTGGGTTGAGATGGCTGCCAACTAAGCCCAGATTGTGTATCTGGGGCTCAGCCATGGGAAAGGAGACTCTCCTTTGGGAATTTGGATTCCCCAAGCCCTTTTGGAACTTGCCTGAGTCTCTGGTCCAGAGAAGCAGCCCTGCCTGCTTCCTGCTTCCCTGCCTGACAACCATGGCTACCTAAGTCTTTCTGTGCCCTGATATCAATTTCAGATCAATATTACTGATTTTACTGGACTTAATTTTGTCCTGACCCAAATGATTTTAATGCTGGTTTGTATTCATTATTTTGCTGTCATTCTGTACTCTGAATCTAGAACTTGCCAGGCCTGCCTTAATTCCCTTACAGGGAGAAACTAAAAATATTTTGTACACCTAACAATAGCAGCAACATATTCTATGACAATGAATGACTTTAATTTTTCTTAAAGGAAATTTATAATGATTAATATAATTTCTTTTTTACTTTGTCAATTTTTGTTACAGATTGACTATTTTTAAAAAAGATCATCAAATCATATATTTTTACTTAGGTGATCATAAAATTAATATTTGTTTCACTAAAATATTTGAGGAGCAACTTGCAAATATTGTTTGTGTTTTTTTTGTTAGGTTCATTTACAGTTTCTGTTCAAGCAACATTTGAGATTCAGTTCAGACTGGAATCCCACTAACATGATATTGGATTTTTCAGTTTGTTGTGCTGGTTTAGTTTCCAGGAGAAAAAAAAAAAAAAAGCTGTATTCAGTAGGAACTAAAGCATAAGTAATGGAAGCAAAAGGCCACAAATCTCTTCTGTGGTAAAAAAACAAACAGGTTGCTTGGCTACCAGATTCTTTTCTGGCTTTGAAAAGTAGTCTTCTGATTCACATTAGATCTGTTTTGGGGTTAAGTCCTCAGTCAATATAAATGTCATAGCTCTACTACAGCCTTACATAATATTAGAACTAAAAATAAAATTAGAAATCTACTCACTGAGGATTTTCTTTCACTCTTCTTCTTCCCTTAGTGAATCCTTGTAAGGATATTTTTTATTAACGGAGCTAGAGTTCTTTGTAATTTATGGTTGAAATACTCCTGTCATAAAGTAAATATACTCTTTTGTGCAAAAAGGTATTTTATTTCTAATGAGAGTAAAAAATAAGAAAAACAGTACAAAGAAAACACTGACAACCTGGACCAAGCCTGACAGAAAGCCACCATAAGATCAGGAATTTTAGCACAGAACATGAGAAGAGAGGCTGAGGGAACTGAATTTGTTTAGTCTTGAGGAAAGAAGACCAAAATATTGCTTTCTAAGACATAAACAGGGTAGAGAAGATAGAGCCTGATATTTCTAGGGTCCATTGTGGTAGGATAGGAGGTAACAGACACAAGTTGAAATTTGTCAAACTTCAATTAATAGTAGCAATTATTTTTTTTCTTACATGAATATGTTCAAAAGCTGGAAAACATTGCCTAAAGAGGTTGAGGAACCTTTCACCTTGGGTAGAAACTCAATCTTTGGAGAAAGAAATCAAAATTTATTAGAATGTCCTGAGCAAGCTGCTCTGAATTAGTGGTGACTTGAGAAAGGGTTGGATGAGAGATCATCCAGAGTTTCTTTCCAGAATCCCTTGCCAGTAAAATGATTTATCCCCATTCTAAAAAGGGACTTTTCAGTGACCAGTGCAAGATTTTCTTACCTACTACCATTTTTACTACCAAGAGAAGTATTACAAAACTATTATTTGTTTGGACAACAAATTCTATATCTTTATCTATATTTCCCTTCCAATAATTTGTTTTACATGTTATATTAAAATAAAATTTTATCTCTGGACATTTGTTTATAGACTGACTTCTCCTAGAATTTCCATGATCTTAACTGTTAAACCTTCTTACAAGAACTTAGCCCAAAGTATAATTGTCATATAAATTTGCAAAGTACTTGTATACTTAACACTTTGGTTGACTAAACTGAGGTGTATCTGGAATCCAACTTTGAAGTCTATGTTTCATTGAAATCACTTTTACTCAAAACTGATGTGCTGCCTTTTTTTGCTTGTTTATTTGTTTTGTTTAATATCAAGCCCAGCAAACTGGTAGTGCTAAATTAAGTTCAGCTGCAGCTCTACTTTTTGCAGAAGTATGTGTTAGGTAGTGATAATGATGTACATAAAGGCCTTTTTTAACAACTAATTTGTTAATCTCCATATTTTCTCATAAAATAAAGAAGCGGTTTGTGTCTTTAACTTTACAAAGCATTTATCTCCTCCTGTGAACCAGAAGCATTCAACAGAAATCCACAGCTTTTCAAAATTACTCTCTTTTCTACCCAGTAACAGGAAGTCTCTCCCAGATGGAGAACTGCTGCTTGTTCCCTTGCAAGTTCAATGGAAAACTAATACAGAATATGTCAGATTTTTCATATTCTTTGTCTCCTCAGATTAAAACAACTTTTTGTTTTCTCATTCCTTATTTAAAAGTAGAGCTTGGCTAACTTATGACCATGAATTTCCATAAATACAGACAAATACCATGGAAAGTGGGTTTCCTTAATGAGGATTGTTAATTTTACTGTGAATTCAGCAATGTTTTTTTGCACTAGTCGTACACAGGGTAATCAGGCAAATCCAATAAATATCATTGGATGCAGAAAGATTTTGAAATTGCTGTCCAGCTGTAGATGCATCCCTTCCCTAGATCTGCTCTGTATTTGTTATTAAAGGTTAAGCAGGTGTAATATTTGAAGCTAGGTATCTTACAGTTCTGTCTGCCTGTTTCCAATACTTTTCACTTTGAAGTCTAAGGCTTGTCAAAGATTTCTCACTATTTGGCCTTTCTATTCAATTACCTCCCTTACTACCTCTTCTTAATAAAAGTGTCTGCACCAACTTTTAAAACTAGTTGGGATTTTTTCTAAATGCTGGTATCTCAGAGGAAAGTAAATTTGATTTTTACTCTTGTTGAATGCCATATTTCTGAAATATGACATTCTCTTCCTGTTTAATTTTTTAAGTCTGCTCTTTTGCATAGATTTTTCTTCCAATCAGTTCTGTTGTCTTCTTTCCTGTCACTTGAAATGCTCCTGCTTATTTTCCATAGTTTATTAAATGTCCTTCTTACTCTTCTTTGGAACTTTCCAAGTTCAATTTTTCAGTTCTACTTTCTGGTTTTTCTATAAAGGTTACTTTCAACACTAGTTGCTTTGATTTAAGTAGTTAGAAGGGACAGAGAGTAGAATTAATTCTTTAGCAGACAAATGTATTTTTTTTAGAGTTTACTGTATTTCATGTACTATGTAGTGGATGTATCCTGACATTTATGGTAACAACAGCACTATTTTGGAGAAGGAGTTTGCAGTCTGTTTTCACTTGGGCCTAGTTAAAAAAAAAAGCACATTGCAGATGCTGCCAGCAAAGTGAAACAGTGAAAAAACCTATTTTTTTGCTTGCAAGAAAAACATCAGTATGAGCAGGTAAATGTCAATATGGACAGTCAAATGTGCATATGCACCCTCACTTCTAAATTAATTACATAATATTGTGATTCTGTCTAAAAATAGGGTTTCTAATAATATTGTGATACTGTCTACCTTCTCTGAAAATATTAGGAAAAAAACCATTTTGAGTCTTTAATTTCCAATTAAAAAACCAAAACAACAATAAAACCCCCAATAAATTGACCAGAATAGGCTAGCAGAACTACTGTATATATCTTCATTTTTCATAATCAATCTTCCCATCTTTGTAAAATGTCATGAAAACTTTTCTGTCATTTTCTGAAAGCAACCATTTTTGGACATAAGATCAGAGTCGATCCTGGAGTTGCCTACACAACTTCTGGAATGGGGTTCAAGCAGTGTAACTCTGGGGATTACTGCAGTGGCATTACTACAATCTTTTAAGGTCCATGTGTATTTTGCCACAAGAAGGTCGTCAGGAGTTTATACAGGAATATGTTTCGTTCAGAATTACAACTAAAATTCCTGTCTTAAGGCATTTATTAGCTATCATAGCAGTGAGGCTGCATTCACTGCTCCAAAACAATCTCCACATTATTTTTGGCTGAGTCGTCAGTGGGGAGGAAGGGGGATGACTGATAGGATAAGGATTGGGTTTTAAGGCTGTAAATTTTGGGTAAATTTGACTTCCATGTGATTTTTAAGTCATCTTTGATAGTTTCTATGGCACTTTTCTCCTTCTCATGCTTTTCCTGTGCAGAGTGATTCTTTTACAGTAGGAATAGGGCAGTTATGCAAAGAAAATGCAGATTTCCATTGTGAGAGATAGAATCATGATATTAGCTAGGCACATTCCAGTTGTTCCTTACAATCTTTCAAAAGATTTTATTTACCTTCAGTTATAAATGTCCCTATCCTGTTAAAAAAAAAGAACAATAACTCTTCTCATTACCTCAATTTCACTGTGGAAATATTCAGAGTGTCTACTATTGCCTTCTTTCTCAGCATCTTTTACTAATCACTTAACCCTCCATTACATAGGTCTTTTTACATATTATTGCTTATTAATACAATAATACAACATACAGAGGAAATATTACAAATGCATATCTCTATCTCTGAGAGAAAGGTGTAGGATCAAGGAGAAATGATAATCAAAAATTAATACCTGGACTTTAAGTTTCCATTTTGTTTGTGTGAAATCACTTTTGATGCTAAGTGACAGCCTTCCAAAATCTAGTGGTCATGAGTCTGAGTTAACTAAATGGTAGGAGAGGATGGAAAGAGAGACAGTTTCTTCAGGGTTAAGATTGTGGTCAGGCAGAAAACAAAAAAAGCAGTCCATTCCTTTTTCTTTTCCTTTATTTCTGGATACTTAAACCACTAACATGCAAGAAGAGAAGTGAGGCAATACAAGAGATCAGTCAAAACAGTTCAGAAGTGTGTCTGCCTTTTTAAGAAAGACCAGGACAGATCCTACACTGTATTCTATAATGTCCTTACTACTATTGCTACTCTTGGGATTGATATGGGACTTGTACCCAAAACTGCATGAACTGATGCGAGTTTGAGATGTTGGAAGGATGTCATCGCTTCTGATTTCTAGGGACTCTCTTATGCTTAGCCAATGTTTTTTCTACTGAAAATAGCATTACAGAGAAGAGAACTGGCTTTGAGACACAATATAACTCTTTAGTCACCGGGAGAAAAGAGACATAAGAACAAACAAGGTCAACCCTGTAATATGCAAAGACTTTAAATATCAGGTAAAAACCATAGAAGCTTGCAGGGTTTGTCAGTGACAGCATGGAATTTGGTTGAACTACTTTGGTGAGGAAGTTGAAGTTCATACACGCAAACATACTTTGATAAATATCTAAGATACTGCAGAAACTCTGTGGCCTATATGCACTTTTTTAAAATAGAGGCAATGTTTCATTTGGGAAAGAATTATGGCTCCTAAAAAGAAATTAATCACTGACAAGCAGTTCTGATATAAATATAAGGACCTTTGATTTACCAATTTTGTTATTGGAAGATTAGGTTTTTTTCATAGTAAATTTAATTTTTAAACATGTTATGACATATTATTTCCACACTGAGATACTGATCTTTTCAGGAAAGATCTTTGAAAAATAAATTGTGGAAATAAAGCTTTTATTTTTAATTCCTTTATTTTCCCCACACATCAGGCTCTACCTACCTGAATATGTTGCTCCACAATTGTATCATATTTGCAATTCACAGTGACAAAATGTAAGTAGATGTAACTGCAGACAACTAACTTGGAGCTAATGCACAAAATATTCTTATTTTATCACAGGTTTCTGTGATCCACTTGCTCTCCTGGCATCCTGCCATAGAACCCTTGAACATGACTGAAGAAAAGATTCTTCACAGAAACAGAGATTTTGCTTGAAGTTCGGCAGTTCTGGAAATGCAACCTCTCTCTGGGTACATTTACAAAGGGGTTACTTTTTTCTTTTAAAATGCAACTTTGTAATTCAGCTGATGTTTGTTATCAGAAGACCATCTTTTTTAGGCAGTTATGAAACAGGGATTTGTCTTGAGAGCGAGATGTTGACCTTACAAAAGCCAAACTGTGACTAAGTGTTAGAAAGATGAGCAGTAAGGGCTAACTTCCTGCCAGGGCTGCACTTGACCGCTTTGAAATCTTCAAAGGGAAGCCTGCAAGCCTGCAACACCCCTCCATTCTTGCACCCTGCTTTTGTGTATTTGTGTTTAGTGGGCATGCTGAGGCAACAGTGTCCCAGGTGTATCTCGAGAGGAGTCTAATACATCCTGATGGAGACAGAGGGCTCTGGCAAATCCACTGAAGAGCAAACATTAGTAATAACACACTCACTTGATGGAGACATAGGATATTCTGTGTGTGTGCCTTATTTTCTAAAAGCAGACTGCATCCTTGGGTGCCTGAAAACGACTCACCATGTAACTGTATTCTGTTCAGTCCAAGTCTAAAATGATCCACAGCTGAGCTCTGTGAAATTAGAATCATGCACCACAGTTTTAAGAGAAAAATATGGTAGTGCCAATGGGAAAAGTTAAGCAGGGATACAGAACGTTTGGGTAAACTGGCAAAGGTGGCAAGGAGGGGAGTTAATGCACTTAATGCTCTGGTGAGGATAAGTGATTTCAATCTTGAACCACTTTGCATGGTTATGGACAAGATGGGAGGTCCCCTCCTTCTCCATGGTTCAAATGGTGGGAAAGTACATGTCTCTTTAGAGGCCAATGTTCAGGCAGACATCACAATCTGGCTCTGGAGTTCTAATTAAATAACAAATAGGGCTAAATTCAGCTCAGCACATGGCTACACTACCTGTTTGTTTAGTCTTCTTTTGTTTCAGCCCAAAGCATAAAAACTGACCTACAATTCAGCATCATGCTTTAGTCCTTATTATTTCTACATATTTACTGTAAAAGTAATTATAATATAAAACTTCCTTTGTTATCCACATCATATTTATTCTGTTGTTCCAAGCTGTTCCAGATGTGCCCCAGTGTAAATATGGGTAGAACATGACCTTTGAATTGTAATAAACCACATCACCAAAGCGTGGCAAGACTCAGCAATAGAACTAATAGATATGATCATACTTTCAGTGTGAACTTTTTTAAGCTTGAATTTAAACTACAGGCTTCAGGGGAGAAAACAGGGGTCCAGTAGCTTAGTTTTTATCCTTTGAAATTGAAATATAATTTATAGAAACATACTCAGCTGGACTGAAGGCTATGCAGGGGGTAAAATAAGCTGAGCTTTTAAACAGCTCAGCTGCATGAATACCAAAGACTGCTGCATTTTCCTTTCTGTACAGTTACTTGTCTCAAAAATAGATCGGGAATCTAACTTTACAAATTAGAATTTCCTTTTATTTGAGAACATACAGAGATGGCAATACTTCCCTCACATTTTTAGGACTGATTTTTTCATGCAGCTAATGGAATTTTGGCTGTTTTGTAATATTTTGACTACCTTACTTGCTTTTTCTTTGACATACCTAATTTTTTCAAATAATTTGTAGAAGGACAGTTGCTAAGATGCCTGATGTATTTTGAAACTAGTACTAATATGCAAGGGTGGTAAAAAAGGGTAGTTTATAAGAATTATGTTACCCTATTTCTTTGGATAAGTCTTACTGATCAGGTTATTGTGAAGCATAAATTTTTTGTCAGTGCCTGAGGCTTCTTTCCAGGATTTCTCTACATGAGAATAGTTCAACTAAAAGATGGCTTTATGTTTCCTTAGAGCAACCATGATAGATGCAACTGTTAAAAAGAAAACTGAATTTAAGAGCCAATGCCTCAATATATTCAGTTGTAGAAATGGGTAGCTAGTTTTTCTTCAAGTGCTTCTTCAAATGAACACTCATATTGAGGTTATATGAGCTTGTAGACTTTTTATTTGTCTTTGCAATGCATAGTTGGGCCCTTCACAGCCATAATGTGCTCTGTAATTCCTCACTGCTGTTCTAGAATCAAGACAGTCTCTAATTGATGAGCTCTGCTTCTATAAAATTCCTCACAGTGAATATTTTGTTTCCTAAACATGTTTTGCATGAATGTTCTTAAATTTTTTTTTAAGTTACTTAATTTGATTCACATAGGTTAAACAAAATCCTGTCTGATGCTTCTTGGAAACATTAACTTTGCATGTGACCTAGAATTTTCCCTGAAGATCCAAGCTTGCTACTTGTGCATTGTTTCAAACCAAACTGGAAAATCCCAGGCAATAGCTAAAAACTACCTCCCTGCAGAAAGCTCACACAAAACCCAGAGAAACCCACACCAAACAAACTTGTCTTCATTTTACCCAGACAGAATTGCCCAGCAGTTAAAGAGATGTTGTCCATAGCAGATCAGGTGAAGGGTAGTTGGTCATACCACTGAAAAGAACACTGTGGGGGCTTGGGAGATGGGGCAGGTTCTTGTCATTGGCCAGAGATGTGGCATTTGGATTTATCTTTTCCCTTCTCTTTGCCATGATTTTTTCTTTGACCTTTGCCCAGAGTGTCTGGTTAGGCTATACCTGTTTCGTATTCCAACATTCAGCTCTTCTCCTAGGCAAAAAGGACCCTTGTCTCACTTAGGTCCCCAGGAGATAAATCCTGCACTTCTTGTTCTTGCAGCATCTCCATCTACCCTTACAAAACAAAACAAAGACAAAAATTATTAAAGAATATTTTTCCCTTTTTTATCTGCAAATTATCAGGTAGTTACACATTTCTTAATCAGGCTCAGGTGTCTTGAAACAGAGCCACACAGAGCCACTGTTCATGCAAAATAATGTACCTATCTTGGTTCTGTCTTGTTGATTTTTATTTAAACATCAGTGAATCACTTAATCTTGATTTCCTAAGAAATTGAAAACTACAAAATTTTGTTCTGCTTTCAATATGCTCCAGTGGTGTTTCTTTTACTTTTTTAGGAAAGACAGAATGGTGAAAGAGGAATTACATTCCCATAAATTGCTATTGAAGTATAATATATAAATTATTATACTTTCTGATAGCTGCTGACATGTTTTCTGTTCAGAAAAGGTGACTGGGCAATAAGCTGGAAGAGTACTTTCTTGTCATTTCTTGATTTCACTGGAACAAAGTGGAATTCCTTAAAATTTCCATAACATGCAAACTTTGCCTTTATTTGAGCATTGTTATCAGAGTCAATGACAGTGCAGTTCTCCAGCAGTTTGCATCAGCTTTCCAAGCAACGTTGGTCTCAGATGAGGAAATGCAATGTTCAAGGATATATTGAGATCAATGATAAGATATATGAAATTCTAAGGTTTTCCTGGAAGAGAAGTAGCAATATAAACATTTGTAAGCATGACAGCTTTGATTGCACTTAAGACTTAAGGGAATATATTGTAGCTTTTTACATTATTTATTTGCTGAAAAATACTTTCTTTAATAAACTCCCAGGACAATAACAGAAGCAAAACAGGACTAATAAAAATGAGGGAGAGGATTAAGTAACTCAGTGACTTTGTTAATTTAAAGATGCACTGTAATCACAAGGGGAGATACGGTGCTGGCTTGTTTTATACAGCTGGCTATTCATGCTGTTACAGTTTTCTGTGAAGAATGCTGTTTCCTCCTTCTTGTGACAAAAGCATTAAGTATGAAGCAAAAATTGTGTTCTTTTCACAGTCTGGGCAGAAAAATTAGTGGATTGTAGTTTTTTACCTTAACCCATTAAAATTAGTGAGCAAAAGCTCTTTTACAGGTATTGACTGCTGAGTGTCACAGGTTGACTGAAATGTTACTCCTTTACCTGTTCCCCTTACCATGTGTGATGAAGCTTTCCCATTAGTTTTCTTGTTAATTCATTCTTACATTTGCAACTGTAGATATCTATCTGTTATCTATTATCTATCTATCTATCTATCTATCTATCTATCTATCTATCATCTATCTAATCTATCATTTAGTGCTTCCAAATATGTTTGTGCATAGCTGTGAAAAATTTGGTTATTTTTAGTTCTTAGCATTCATTCACATTAGGAAAAGGTCTGTTAATGCACTTTGCATGATTCATTTTTCATTTGTTATCTTTATCAGGTGCCAGATTTCGATCTGACAGTATAAATTATTATTATTATTATTATTATTATTATTATTATTATAGCTGTAGACATAGGGGATTTTTATACTTATGCTGGTACTGGAATATGTTAGAGATTTGATATTTATATAATATGCAAGAAACATTTCCAAACTGCTCTAAGAGCAGGTATAACTCTATGGGACTTTGTTTTCTCCTAGAAAAGCTCGTCTCTCTGTTAATTAACATTTTGGACTGAAAAACATCCAGCATGAATTTCACAAAGTAATCTCTGATTGGACTTCCTACAATAGAAAGAACTGCTTTTTCCTAAGGACTGTGTAGTATTTTCGTACACACAAATATGCAGCCTGCCCATAACCTAGCAAAATTCAATTACTCAGAGAGGTGTAAACCACATTTTATGAAAGCAATAAGACATGACTCTTGATGATTTCTGTGGAAGACTGCTACACAATTTAGAAGTGTTTGCAGCTCCACACTGAAGGCCAAGTGAATTCAACCAGCTGAGAAGCATAGTAATCTCCCAGAAGCATATTACCTAGAATATATCTTTGCTATTCATTTAAAATTGTTTGCAAAAGCAATGGATTGGAGTGATCAGAATAGCAATAAATTTAGTAAAATCAATAATGTAATTCTGGTGATTTTTACATGGAATATTGATGCAGGCATTGCATTACTCTCAACTCACTTGAGAAATGTCTATTACAGTTAGAAATTCCACCAGTGTTTATTGTCTGTGTGATCTGTCATCTGAAATCTCTCTCCAGTCATGAAAGTATGAAGTATTCTAAAATATCTTGTCTTTCAAATTAAAAAACAAACAAACAACAAAACTACCTCGAAAAATAACGGGTAAGATTAAACTTAAAAAAAATTAAAAGCTGATTATTGTCTGCCTTCCCTTATGAAGGTCAAACCTTTATAAAATAATTCTAAAATGTGTAGAAATTATTCTATTTTTACTTTATCTGTGAGTGAAAAAATCTTCCTCTAATAAAAATCTTTTGTGCTGCTCTGCTGCATTGATGACAGGAAGAGCAGCATTGAAGCAGAAACTTTATTAGTGATATCTAGTGTCTAGGAAAAAAAAAAGGGTGGTTTCATTTTCATTCAGGTAAGCAGTGCTGGACCTTTCAACTCAGAATTATGGGATCAGTCATGATTTACCTTTGTAAGAAGCTTTACAAATGAAAGCAGAATTTCCAGCAGGCCAATCAATCCAGCCTTTCCTATTCCTCAAAGAGCTTTATCCCTCACATGAACATTTATATATATATGCACACTGTGTGGCAAATCCAGGAAGAAGAATTTCTCTTATTAACATTGAAATGGGATAGAGATTGGCGCTAAAAATATATCTGTGACCATTTTGGATACAGAATACTTCTGTAATAATTGGCCTAAAATTATTCATTCTAATAATGAAGATGTATCAGTTATAATCATTAAAAACCCTGAAGTATAGACATAATTGCACCCCCCAAAAAAACCCCAACACTTGAGTGTCATTAGATAATATAGATGTATTAGTCGGTCTGTAATTTTAGTTCTTCTTGCTTTGTAAGGAACTCCATGTTAGCTGCAGCTGTCTGGGTATAGCATGGTTGCTTCTCTCTGGCTGTGATCTGTTCATTGCTGGAACAAAGTGAAGTTACTGCAAAGTATAACAAAAGACCCCCATGCTGAGTTATTTAGCAGCTAACCTTCAAAATGTGATGCACAAAGTATATTCTACTATACAGATGGCCACTGTGTCCGAACATATAATGCAATTCTATTTTTATTGAAGGAACAGTTTTATTTTCCACTAGATTGTTGAATAGACACCAGGAAAAAATGGAGCTGCAATGAACTACAGGGAATGATTACAGCATCCTGGGCTGCATGAGGAGGAGAATTGTCAACAATTTGAGGGAGTGGAACCTTTCCCTCTGCTCAGCCCTGGGTCTGATACTTGGGCATTCAGTACAAAACTATTTGGTCTGACTGGTGCAACTCTGATACAGGGCCACACGAATGATTCAGGGACTCAGCTTGTTGGGTATTGACTCTGAATATTTCTAACCTTTGCTGATAACACTATTTCTACTTCTAAACGTGTCAGAGTAAATCTCAAACAGAGGTGTGGCTGCCTCATTCATCACAAACCCATTGCAGCAACCTCTTTGCAGAAGATGTCTCAAGTTATATCTGCCTCTATGTTACCTCTGCACTCAGTTCTTTTTGGCAACTTTGGTTAAATGAACTGCTATGAAAGCAAGAACGGGGTCGCCACCAGCTGTCACTGCCTAGTGATGCTTTAAAATTGTTTCTACTTTTCAGCTTTTCTACGGCTCAAAATTAAGACCAGAACATGGCTTGGATTTTCTCCCCACTTATTTAAAGAAAAGTCTGGTAGTCCACATCCTTCTTCTGTTTCTAAACAGAACCATACACCAAAATTAACAGTAAAATGACCTTTTAAATGCTCCTCAATAAAAGAGGATATTAATTTTTACATGCTAAGTAAAAATAAAAAGCCAAAACATAACCTCTATTTTTTCCCCAGTTTAAAAACTTAATTAGTAAGTCAGACCCTGGGACCGAGAGTAAGTGAGGTAATGGTAATGCTGCATAAAAACTCCTTTGGCTTTGCTGTTTAAGAAAATAGGAGCTGGAAGTAATGATTTTCTGCAGTCAGGAACTGTGTATTTCCTACCTTTAGGAGTGGTTTCTTTCCATAAAATTGCAAGATCTTTACAGCCACTGGGTCTCCTTGCTGTGTTTGTCAAACCTGTTTGCAGTCATCAGCTGTATCAAAAGTTATTCAAGGATTTTCATAAATGCATAGAGACAGCAGTGGTTTAGTTTAATCACATTGGCATCATTTCCTTAGCAATCAAGCTCAAATAAATAAATGTTCTTTGTTTGGCAAGTCACTTCAGAATGGCAAATCAATAAATTCCTACAGGAAAACATCAACATTTTTCAGAGCTGAGGTACATTCTGCTCGTGATTATTTTGAACAGAGTTGATTAAAAACTGATGAACCTTTTCCTTTTGAGAAGAAAGGCATTGCTTTTTTTAAGTTCTTGGTGACCCAACCGAGAAAGCATTCAACTGGAGAGGATAGGGCAAAGTATAAGGACATATCATAAGTCGCTTGTATCTTGAGAGAATAAATTACATAGGAAGGAGGCAGTAGCTCTTCATTTGATGTGTTTACTGCAAACTGGGGCATTAGTCTTCAGGAATTCACTGTACGTAACAGTTTGGGGGCAGAGAACGTGATTTGCTATTCCTTTGCTCTACTGTTTTAAATACCATGCTGTCATGTACATATGTGAATTTGAACTGACTGCACATGCTATGGTAAACGTGGAAGATTCTCATATGGTGGTGTCTCTATGGCTTTTGTTGTTCAAACACAGATTTGCACCCAACTTGTAATAAAATGATATATTATGCTAAGTAGATTGCTCATAACTTGTAATTGTATTTCTGTGGTTGTTCCTGCATGCATAGCTGTACATTTTAATTTTCTATTGGCATGTTTTCTGTTTTTTGGATTGGGTTTTTGTGGGGGGTTTTTTGTTGCTGTTGTTGTTTTGTTGGTTGGTTGGTTGGGGTTTTGTTGTTTTTTTAATTGGTTTTGTTTTTAAAATCTGTTCTACTTGAAACCTGATTGATATATTAAGAATAAGGGAGGGTGTTTTATGGTTTAGAAATTTTTTTTGAAAGGATTTACACTTTACAGAGAGAAATCTGCTGACATTATTTCTGTGTTTTAAACAGGAACAAAATTTGTGAAATTATGTTTCCAAATAAGTTATTGTGGAGAAAGGTGCCATCTTTTCCTTTTTTACTGTTCCAGCAGGCTACAAAGATGCTCAGCAAGCTGGGAGCAGACCAACACACTGGGAGAGAACGCATAAACACTGTAGAGCACTCGGGTTGCCCTGTTACTATGAAATATAACTCACGAAGGTTCAGTTGGCAGTTCTAACCTACTAATACCCTATAGTCTTAAAATGCATAACTACTTTTCCAGTGACTCTATGTGCCTGGTAATAGTCATCAGAAGCACACAAAATGTGATCAGAACAAAGGCACTGGGTGATTTAGTGTGGCTGTATCAGATCTTATTCATGTGAGTTTAATGTCATGAACATTGTCTTCACTTTTGCCATCTGTTTGAGAAAGGAAAAAAAGAGTATTTCCAAAGTGACAATATGCAAACACAAAACAACATCTTAAAGTCTGATTTAGTACCTATCTCTGTGGTTCTCCATCTTCTAATATTTTCGACTCTTTGCTTCCCACCATGTGGGATTATATAGGGAAATTATTAACTAAAATTTGATCTCTAAAACTATTTTTGGTTTGGAATAGGGCTGCACACACCATTAGCAAGAGAGCAGGAAAATGTAGGGTACACACAGTGATAGCAAGTAGAATGCAAAGGCATGATTACGGCATAATTTATGTTTTCTGGCTCCCTTGTAATTTGAAAAGTCCTATTTTGTCAATTGCAAAAAATATGTGGGAGAGATTTAAAATATCAAGATTGCCAGATGGCATGCTAAGGCTTATTCAAACTGGAGACTTTTAGCTATTTCAAGAAAAAAATTCTTTAAATAGCAACAATATTGCCAGATTACCTGGATATTTAAGAAAACAGTTATTATCCCTATTATTATTTTTCTCCATATTTTACAGGAGCTCTGTACTCTATCTTGTGCCCCATCAACCCTTGCCACAGTCATTCTTATAACCTCCTTTTCTTTACTCTTCTGAAAACACCACTGTTCAAATATTTATCTTACTTAGATACCTGAAGGAAATGCATTTCTTCTGTGCAAGTGGGGCCAGGCAAGGTTACAGGTGGGGAAGGAAAGAATACAGATCTCTAGTCTGAATAAAGATGTGTCCGAAGGCAGCTTGAAACATTTTGCTTCGAAATCTCTTGGGCAAGTGTAAGTTGTCATCAAAATGGAATAAAAATAAATATTAATTTCTCTGATAGATTTCTGAGATGGTTTGCATTGAACTGATGTCTGAAATAAATTTTAAAAATCCTTAAAGCTGAATAGAAATGAAAGTTTTCCTCAATGTTAAAAGGTAAGCCTTTGAAAAGTATCTAATATTGCTTGCTTCTTTTAGGAAGATTTTGAATTTCTGAGGTTTTAGAATTCTTTTGATTGTCCAAGTGTTATTTCAAGTATTTTTTTTCTCACACACAAAAAATTGCACAAGAGAGAAGTATGAGATTACTTTCATCAATTCAGAGAAAAACATGCTTGATTTTTTTAAGGTTTTTTTTCTTTTAGTCAAGTGTAAGGTTTGGTGTTTTCAACCCAAACTATAAAATCTCTACAGTCTGCTTCTTCAATAAAATCTGTATTGCTCTTTCTGATGTTTTTCCTATTTACTTGATAGTATACAGGCAAAGTATAATGAAATGAATGTACACATTCACAAAAGGAGCATTTACCAATTTATTGAAAAGCTTCTCTTCCATTGCAATATACTGGAAAAGTGCCTTTTACATGCTAGACCTATAGTGAGCACTAAAGTTAAAAAAAGAAAAAGTATAATTATGCTATAAGCTAATTTTAATAGTCTATAACAGAATAATACTTTCTTTATAAAAGGAATTTAGTGTCACAGAATATTTGCACATACATAAAGGTGGTTATCTTAGTATGTTGTGGAATTGATATATGTACGTCCTGCTGTATGGTATCAACTTGTTAGATATAAATGTGCCGCATTTCTACACTGCTTCTAGGTAAATATGGAAAGAAAAAGGGAAGGAGGTAATGAAAACTCCTCAGATCTCCCACTCAGCAAGGGAAAAACCACACACTCATGCCCACTCAGTTTTGCAAAGGCTGGACATGACAATATGTCACATAGATGAGGAACATATTTTCTGAGCTGTGTTGTGTCAACTCTTTAAACAAGGAGAGATGTCAATTCTTGAAACCTATCCTTTAGCAGGTCATGGAGGCTGGGTAGTGGGTTGCCGTTTGATTGGGTGATTTTTAGCACTGAAGTTTTAAAGTGAGGTGAGGCTGAGTGGTGCATTATCAGTGGCTATACAACGTCATCAACCACTGAAATACCAGTGTGTTATCAGTGCTCTACTACATGGAAAACACAGCACTCCACTACCTGTGAGGAAGATAACTAAGTCTACTCCAGTCAAAACAAGGACACTTGCAGTTTACAACTGTCTCAAATCTTCCTTGTGAGCTAAAGTGAATAAACTTGGCTTCAGTTCAGTATGTGGCTGAATGCAGCCATAGGAATGTCCGGGATAAAGAAATTATTACCTGGAAGATGTAACAATAATAATGTATTCCTTATAACCTTCATGTATTTTACCCTGAGGTGTTAGTATGCTGTGGCCAGACAGAAAAGGAAAAAAGGGTGTTAACTATTCCTCTAAAGATGTTATTAAATCAATGCTCTGTTTAAAACCAAATTTATGAGAATGTTTTTATATAGATGATAGTATATTACAACTAAATGACAATAGATTTATGTGAAGTGCAAGCATAGTACTGTATCTTTCTTAGTTATCATTTAGGAATTACAGCTGTAATGGCATTAGCTATTTCTTTGCCTTAGTGTTAGATCCTGATTAATGAAAAAGCTATAATGCTCTGCATGATCTAAGATCTTAAACAATATGTGGTCCAAAATTCCTAGTGAAAGTTGTAGATGAGGATTCTTCTTACCTTTAGTGGATACCTCTTTTCTAGCAGCAAACTATTTAAAATTTATGAGTTATATAACTCTGTCAATAGGCATAGTTAAATTTCTGTAGCCAGTAACCCTTATGTTCATACGTCTGGAAATCATACGCTTGAACTGAAAAGGCTACTACTATATTGCTCTTGCAAATTATCCAGAGAAAATTTTCTTTGCCAGATCCTTTGTTGTTCTGTGCAGTGAGTTTTTGACATCTCTCTCAAAAGAACATTGATTGTTCAGTTTAGAAAAAAAGAAGCTTCTTTATTATCTTTTCAGGTACTTATTCAATATGTACATTTGCAGAGGTGTGTTTTGAGCTGAAGACAATAAAAAGGGTGTCACTATTCTAAACACATTGAGTGTTTTTCTTTACTGGACACTGCAAATATCCCTGAAATCCTGTCAGCTGAATGACAATTTAATATTTTTAAGACAATAAACAAAGAACTAACTTGTAACGAAGTAACTGTAAGATCAGAGAGTGC
The DNA here is from genome assembly GCA_034509425.1 of Eopsaltria australis. NCBI lineage: Eukaryota > Metazoa > Chordata > Aves > Passeriformes > Petroicidae > Eopsaltria > Eopsaltria australis. Next base: position 5,577,599 of record JAVTVJ010000072.1, read on the forward strand.
TGCTGTCTAAGGCTATGGAATGTACATCTCAGTCAAGTGCACAAATACATCTGGGAAAAGCAGGCCAGTAAGGGCTGCTTGGGCATACAAGAATGTTACAGACTGATCCTGCTGACTTAACAAACCATATAAGCTGTGATCCTCTACTGTTGTGTGAACTTCTTTTGAGAGCTGTCCAGAGGCCCTTCTGTCTCTTTGAGTTGTTCAGTCACTGAAGCTGCTCTGGACAACTGCTCTGCAGAATGCAACACTAAACGATTTTGTGCTTACAGAACTACCTTGTATTTCCCATCCTGCTGCTTCCTTCCTGCACCCTTCTCTTCTCTCCATAAATCCTGCAGTAATGTCCTCCCCTAAAAAGCTGTAACCTGCTTTTTAATCCATATTCTGCAAGATAGAATAGCAAGAGAATTCAGCATTATTTATGCAATTCTGTAGACAGAAGACTGATTTTCTCATGATTTGAAGTACCATATAAACATGCTTATTTCAAATACAGTGTAGCTCTGGAAAGCTGTCTCTGAGGATTGTAAGGAGTAATCAAGTTTTTAAGACTCCCATCCAGTTAAAGTGTCTTTTAATAGAGTGTGTAAGGGAGGGAAGATGAGATAGTTCTGATTGACTCAGATATTTGAAGTTGTGTGATACAATACTGTTGACGTGAATGAGATAGAGGTATAAATACAAAGTGATAAAAATGTACTGAAAGTGGCTGCTGTGTTGTTCATCTTTCTGTATGATGTGATGCACAGTAAGGTTGTTTATTGAGAAGTAGCACAAATGGAGCTTGGTATCCTGTCTCCCTTGTTCAAAACTTCCCAAGGAATAACCTTACCTCCTGCTCTTTTATGGTGCAAGAGAGAAGACACGCCTTGGCATCCCTGCATACAAGGTGACTTACTGACTGGTGTCTGTACACTTCCTAATTAACTTGTTTACAGCTGTCAAAATTATTGCATAAAGTTTGAGTTTCTCCTAATTTGCATGTCCTTTATCCAGCTGAAAATCCCCATGGTAAACAATAATTTAGTTTTCTGCCAAGCTTTTAAATGCATCTGATATTATCAAGTGAGTTCAAAGGTGACTGGAAAGAGGTGAGTAGGAATAGATTACATGGACCTTGAATCATTTCCCTTCTCCATTGGTACACAGTTTGACTTGAACAAGACCACTGTCTGCAAGAGGCATTATATGTGAAAACTGCAAAATTCCTCTTCAGTTGTAGTCACACTTTTATACATTTTTAACATGGAACACCAGATATTTTTGCAGTAAATTTCCTTTTACTTGGTCTTAATACAATTAGTTCCTTCTATTTTCTGAAATATCACAAGAAGAAAGGTTTATTTTCCTGGCTATCACAATGAAAAAGTGACCAGGGATAAAAATATGAATGACTTTATTTTAAAGATGTCATTTCTCTGTATCAAGAAAATGCCTAATTTCTTCTCTGATTTCAAAATGTTTGACACTGCCAAGCCTCAAGTGTTCAGACTGAAAATTTCAATGCTGAGTGTGTCTCCCAGCATGATTTTTTTTTTTAATGATTGTTCATCATTCTGTGATTTCAGAGAAGATGATACAGGAAAAGTATCTCAAGCCTGACTGGGGAGAGGGGAAGACAACAGTGCATTTTTTAAGCTGTAGAACTCTAAAACAAAAACTTTAAATCTAGCACCAATCCTAATAAGCTATCAAAAAGCTTGCAGTTTTAAAAAGAAAGTGCTGTATTTTTCATAGAAAATATTTGCAACTGAATTAAAATAATTTAGGACAATAAACTAAGAAATTAGATTTACTAAACATCAGAAATAAAAATGTTACTCATTTACATTCTGGTATTCTTGGTAGTAAATAGTGAATTTCCCTTTAGACTATTTTTAATCAAAGTGCAGTGCACTGCCTTCAGTGATCAATATCTTGCAAGTTCATAACGTTACTGAGCATAAAATCAGTAAAAGGTATTAAGTGCTGTAAAACATACAGACTCTTCCTCTGGTCTGTGCATACTACTCATTTGCCCAAAATCACTATTGTGTGAAAAAGCCAAGAAGAAAGGGTGTTCACAGTGAATTTATCATCATATTCATTTGTATGTTGCTGAAATTTTCAAATGCTGTCATATTGGTAAAGCTGAAATCAAAATCTCAGGGCTAAAAGGGAGCTTCCTGGTAAACAAAATCATGGAAAATTGCAAACCCCTCCTTTGGCTGTGGTTATGTGCAAGGTAAAAGCACATGTATCACTCAGACACATGCTCCATTTGAGTGCACACTTTCCCATGCCTTGTTTCTATTGCAGTCTCAGGGTGCTGAGAACTCTCATTTTATGAAATGACATGATGTTAGTGAATATTTTCATAAATAGAACTGTAGGTGAAGCCTCTGTCTAGACAATTACATGCAGTGAAATGCTTCTTTTGGAGGACTGGAGAATGGGCCCCTCTTGGTTTATTCATAGAGACTCAACTGTGAATGTTCATCTTTCATCATGTGGCTTTGAAACTGAGTATCTATTCAGATGTTTTCTGATGAGTGCATGTGAACATAGCCAGTCAGGATTTGCCTCAGATCAGTTGAAAGGGATCTGAACTATTTGCTTTTAAATGGAAATTAATATACGTTCTCTATGGCTGTAATACAGAAAATCTGTTTTTCCTGTACATACTTAGCAGAAGACTGCAAGGATTTTATTATAGGCACTACACAAATCTAGTACTTTAATATGGTACTACTTGAAAACCTAGTAGCCTGAAATGTAATGCATTAGTCTATGTCGTGCAAGTGGGGGAACAAAAAGCCCTCCAACTCTGTCTGCATAAAAAGGAGTGTGCCTGTGTTCAGGGAGGAAGGAAAAACATGTAGCTGTCACTTTTTAAGGATCACGTAACTAGGGGTGGAAGAAGATATGGTTGGAGTGCTACGGTTTTTGGCACGCATGGCCCTGCCTGTCTGGGGCCATGGCATTCCTGCATGGCCATGGCAGAGCTGGGAGGACCTCAGACTGGAAGGACCTCAAGAGCTGAGCCAGGCCCCCAGGACGGCCACTTCGCAAGAGCTGGTTGGCAGCCACTTGGGCAGTTGAGAGGGACAAAATGGGATGTGGGAGCTGTGGATGGCAGAGGGGGAATTGGGCTGTGGGCAGGTGTCACTTCAGCCCTTGTCACCTGGCCAACAGCTGCTTGGCTGATGCCCAAGCTCCATGTGCTTTAGCTGGAGCATCTTAATGCCGGTTCCTGACTGTAAATGACTTGTTTCTGTTGCTGAGCAAGTGTGTTCTGGTTGTCTCTCTGTACAAGGACAAGGGGGCCCTTGAGGAGCAGCTCAGGGAAGGTTCCCTGTGTGTATAGGGGGTTCCAAACAGTGGCTGGTGCCTGGCAGGTGCCATGGGGGGTGAGGTGGAGATGAGCCTGCTTGTGCCTCTCTGTGAGGGTTTTCTTCCTGAAGCTTGAAAAAATATTAGGTTCAGTATTATATAATCCTTATCTAGAGGTGATTTAAAGTTACTCAAATCCCTGTAACTCATTAGGAAATTCTGCTCAGATCAGCATTTGTTGCTTATAGGTAAACAGCATGAAGAGTGGCTTGCTGTGAGGGAAGGGATGCTCTGTGATGAACAGGAATAGCAGGGATGGAAATGATGTGGAAAAAAATGGTTTCCCAATCTACATGCTACTAATTATTCTGTTATTACTATTAGGAATTATCCTTCCCCACTGTCAGCACCTTTATTGACTGCTTTAGTGTACAAATGAAGATGCTTCTATTAATGTGCTTTTGATATTTTAAATTAAATATTTGGTATTTATTAAAGCCCATATTCTTATGCCTATAACTTTTAGACCCTGGTAAAAAGCAGAAAGAATACTGGGGACCTTAAAGAACAAATGGCAAAGAGTGAATCATAATGTAAGCAATAAAAATGTTACAAATTTCCATGCAAAATTCAACGTCTGTCTATAGAGACATACATTTCTTGTTTTGAAAGCTGTCATAATGTTTCCCAGGGGTAATGATTCATACTGCATTTCTGTTAAAGTTCTCTGTGAAGAGAATATCACATTCCCTGTGACACTGTGGGCAGCTGCATTTTGGTAAAGATACACCAGCTTTGAGAAGAAAGAAAATAGGGCAAAATTATGTGGTATTCTGTGTGGTCCACAGTAGAAGAGCTGTATCAATATATTTGCAATTTAGAACAATTAATGTTTTATTTGGGGCAAATTCAAAAGCAGACATTTTACAGGTGAAAGTTACTGAGATTTGCTGTGATTGTTTTGTACTACTATGTGGCCAATAACCTGTCATCCAATGTGAGTTCATTCTGGGCATTTGTGTAGTAATATGCCTTCCCCTCACACCTATGAATTTGAATTTTGTGCAGCATAGCTGTGCAATGAATGTGCTGCATGCATATATCTTTCCAGATGGGCATTTCTTATCTTGTAGTGAACCTGCTGAAATGTCCTGCTTTCACTGGCCTATCTTACAGAGTTTTTATCAGAAGGCAGTGTTTGAAATTTCTTCCCCCCACCCCCCCACCCTGGTGTGGTGACACTTTAAAGAATCAAAGATCATAAGAGACACAAAATCATAACACTCTTTTTCCTTGATACGTATGAGATAATAGGCAGCATGTATGCAGAGCTGACCTTGGATGGAATAGTCTGTGTCTCATAATAAAGTAATTTCTTGTGACCTCTTGTTTCACAGACTGTATTAATTCCTGATGAATAGTATGAGCCAAGATAGAGTAATCATGGTAACAAAGAATCGGATGTGAAGATATTTTCAGAGCAAGAAAGGCACAGTTTCAGTCTCTAAATAAATTGAGGGGATTGGAAGCTATTTATTGGGTCATAAGGTCCTCCAGGGACACCAACCAGGGCAACTGCTGTGAAGTGGTAGAACACCTTGTCTATCTCCTGTCCTGCAGCCATGGTCTCCCATCCATAACCCTGAGAGAGCAGGGTAAAGCCTGCACCTTCCACAGGCATGATCCCTACTTCAGGAGTCCTGAAGATCTTGTTAGCAAATGAGTACTCTTTAGCAGGTAAGGGAACAGTGGGAGGCTGGTTAATGGCTCAAACATGGAAAAAATCACCAAAAAACTTTTCCCATTGTAGCAAACTCTGCAGAAAAAACAACTGCTCATCTGAGACAGCCAAAGCCCACCATCCTGAATATGCCTCCTGATGGGAATTTGAACAGCAAATTGAGCCACCTGATTGTGGCAGTAAGGAGTGATGTAGGGACTCCAGGCAGGTGCAGAAGAGAGCCTTTATTACCAAAAACCCAGACTTTTAAAGCAGTTAGCTAGTTATCTGTTTATATAGTTTTAAGGCAAAACAAGCCCAAGTCAACCAACCACCATACACCATGGTGTGGACATGTGGCATTCACACAGCGTGTCTGTCACTTCTGTCACATCTCTCACGTCTCTCACATCTCTCATGTCTCTATTCTAGCTAAGTCTTCCTCCCATAGTTCCCTTCTACTTAACCAAAGTAACAGGCCCGAGCCATATTACAAGGCCTTCCCTTTATAAAGCCTTACCTGTCGGTAACACCTGATGGTAACTTGAGATAATATAAAGGCAGCACTACTGTCCAATTATCTCAGGTCTAGGAAGAAGTAAACAAGGCTGGGGGACAAGAATGTATTCATAAGAAAAGCCAGACTCAGCAGCTGTGATGAAAATCAGCTCTGGCTGGATTTGAGGGGAATGCAATATCCCATAGGTTTGTTTGATGAGACTAGGCTTACACCCTCTCTCCCCACAATCAAACAGTGTGATGGTGAAACCTGTGGTACAGAGAGGTGAGCCCCCATCACCAGAGGCTACAAGCCAGATAAGAAATAGACCCTGCAGAGAGTCCTCCCATACACAAGCTGGCACAGTTGTAAAAGTCCCTCCCCTGTTCCACCCTCACCATGAAGGTCACATTCATGAGGGACATTCACATGAGAAGCAGCTGTCATGTCTTAGAAGTTGTCATAAACTATCAAAGACCCCTGAAGCACCCCACAGGCTCACTCCTGAGGCCTTCCACCAGAGTACTGCGCATGACCCAAAGTGTTGCAACAGATCCAGAGTGTGTTGCAAAAGACTGTGTAAAACTCCCCCCATAGGGCAGGTGTTTGGGCATTCCCATGTATTCCTGAACATATATTAATCCATTGTATATTCATCCATATGTTTTGGAGGAACCCTCCCCACCCCTCCTGTCCCCACTGAGAAGACCAGAAGAGGATCAATGGGATGCTACTGGATCCATAGGGGGAGTGATTGTGATACTTCTTAATCTCTGTCAGTCTCTTTCATTTCCCTCTTTCTCTTTTTCTTGTTTCTTTCTATCTCTCTACCTCACATTTGCTGTTAAATAAAATCCATACTATTGACTTCAACATATGGTCTCGTTTGCACCTTAATTTGGGCAGAAGCATCTCTCAATAAATGTAATAATCAGATAATAACAGGAACTCACTGTGGGGCATTCTGCAGACTGTCATGCAGAAATAGGCCTTTAGGAAAGTGTTATTGATATGGGCAGGTGGGCTGGATTAGGAATCTTATTGGATTTGTGCAAAGAATATAAAGATCACATGTTGAAAATGTTACTTTTTCAATCAGGCACTTCTGGCCATACAGATTCTGGAAAATCTTAGTTGTAAATGTTATGATTGCGTTCAAGCAGGTATTCAATGAAAGTAAAAATGTGAGCTGCCTTAGATATACTACCTGAGGACTAGAAGAAAATTAAAAAGTTGATGAAGGCTCTAATAGTGTGTTAAGAAAAGAGAAGATGGATACAGAAATTCCATTAAGTTCCCAGTAAATCAATACCATAATAGCAAAGAGGGGAGGAGAAAAAGGAAGAAATACTGTGAAGAAAAAATTAGAAATTTTTTATTTGGATATGATATCAAGGAGAGCAAGGGTGGATAGGAATACCTCCTGGCAAGAGATTATTAGAAAAGGAGTGTAGCTGTGACATTCACATTGTGAGAAGGTCAGTTTAATCTGAAGAAATACCTAAACATAAACCCAAGAATTTCCACTTACTGGTTTTCCTTCACTGAGCATAAGGATATTATGCTAACTTTAGGAATAACAATTTGAATTTTACACCTGAGCACAGAATGGAAAAAAAGATTTTATCTAAGCCTGTATATTGTCCCTGCAAAGTCATAGATAGAAAAGAGCCAACTACATTGCACTTGCATGTCCCTGCTGATACAGTTGTTTCTCACATTGCCTACTCTTTTTAATGATTTCAGTTTGTTTTAGCTGACAATTTCATACAGCATTATGTCTGCCTATGCACTATATTCCAACTCAAAAATAAAGGTCAAAATTAACTCCCAGTTGTCATAACACAACAAAAAAACCTTATTTTTTATGCTTTAGGCAGTATTATACTTCAAGTTCTTGCTGAATGCTAGGATGATCTCTGAGATATTTAAGGAAAATAGAGCTCAGTACTTTTCTGCTTTTACTGGAGCTGAGTAAATAGCTTCCCAGGGGCCCCTCTAAAAGGAAATATATCAACTTTCCTTCTTTTTTGGGTTACTCTACCGCTGTTTAATCTTTGGCCTTTGTAAACAGAGTCAGAACCAGGAAGCCACAAACCTTTGAAAATCAAGCCATGTTAATAAAACAAAATTTGGGAGAGAGGATCTTCATAATTTCTTTCCTCTGAACAATTATTCGAGCTGTTCCAATAAAACTATCAGAGCTGTCATTATAATAATAGAATGAGCTTGGCTTTCAGAGATTAAAGTCAAGAGTGGAAGTCCTAAGGAGGCAACATTTAGTCCTCTGTCTGTGATTAATTAGGTTTCTGATAGATTTACTCCAAAACCACAAGTACTCATTGGTTACTGTTGCCATTATATGTGGTTTTAATGCACATAGCATAGGGCTTGCTAATTTTTCTAGTGAAAATCAGTAAGCAAGTTGCCTTTGAATTTCTTGCAGGCAAATGCTATTTAGAATCCATTTTGGAAATTTTTCTTCCTCTCTTTTTCTGAACTAAGCAAAATTAAAAAATTTTGGAAGTAGAAAATAGTGATGACTTTGGAAGTGGTTTTCAAAAGGAACGAGTGGGATGCCCCCCTAAACTGAACTGTATAGCAATCAAAGCAAATCCATGGGTGATGAGAAAATAAATCTGATGTAAATTGTCGGTGAATTCTTACCTATATGTTTCTGTAGGTTTTAACATGAATACTAAAGCATAGTGTTAGTTATATTTGTTTTTTTTCTGACCCTGAATTTATTTTTTCTATCTACTTTTTATCTTAGAATTACTCTACTGCAGTTAGATATGCAATATCTTCACAGAATTTGAATACCTGAGTCTTAGTGTCTTTTTGTTGACACTGTTGTCTCTTCTCCCTTTCATGTTTTTCTTGAGGTTCTCTGATAACTGAAAACTCCCTTTTGTCATGTTCCTTCTTTCCTATCCCCCATGCTGACAAAGGCATTTACATTAGAGAGACTTCTTGTGGAGAACTGTATCAGTGACATTTTTTGACTGAGAATACAGTTCATGCTACTACAAGGGAGTTCTGCTGCAGCAGGTTCATAAATAACTTTGATTACACATTCAACTTTCTCTGAAAGTCATTTGCAAACATCCTTCAGGTCCCACACACCATGTCAGTTCTAATGACTAAGAAATAAGCGCACTGTGTGTTGGAAATGTATGATGTTTAGAGGCTCAAACTGGCTCTTTTCATGCTCCTTCTTTTGTTATAACAATTGTTAATGCTGGAGATTTATGCCAGAGAAGTAAGTAGACAAATCTCAGTGTTGCAAAGGAATTACCAGGGAATGAAATGCTTCAGCATATTACTATTAAATTTCAATATTGTGCATGCACAGCATGTTGTGTCAGGAGGAAAGGGAGTTGAAACATCCATATGCAAATCTGAGTGCATATTTGCAGTATGAAATTTACCTCTCTGTTGAATATATAAGAAGCAATATTTAAGATATTTTAGAATTGGTTTTTTTAGAGTAACAATAACAAAAAAAACCCCAAAATCCTACTTTCTGTAAAATATAATTTAAATGTGATATGCAGGGCACAGTATACCTATTATGGTTTGAGTTACTGCATTTCTCAATTGTCTAGGATAAAAACAGGTGAACTTTAAAAATATCAGAAAAAGTTGTTTTGTTCTCAGTCCAATTTTTGTCTTAATAATAGACACAGGAAAGTTTTATTTTGCAATACTTAAAGAGCTTGCTTGGGATTCAGGAATTTGGAAACTGGATTAAATTTTTGACTTGCATTGCAACCCTGAATATAATGCAAGACATTGCTTAGACATACTTGAACACACGATTTTCTAAAACTATAACATAATTTATTCAAAATAAGATAGGGATATAATTGGCCTCCTAATTCCAGGTACTCATGAAAATCATATATAAAATACATATTCTCTTGTATTTGGGAATATTTAGGCTTCACCAGCTCTGACCTATTAATTTATATTTATGCACTTTATGTTGAAAATTTTGCACATCATAAATTGCTTAAATGGATCATGAAGGACTGCTAACTGCAGACCAGCCAGAGATTAATAATGTCAGTATGGTTTTCAGAAGCAGAAAGCAATGATTTGATTATGCTACCTGGTTTTCTCAATTAATTTTTATATAGCTTCATTTTTCTGCTAAGAAAGCGACACTGAAAAAGAAGAAATTCTTTAATAGTTTATTAAGTCGCTGTTACGTCTTCAGTGGAATGCACTGAACAAAATCATTATCCTCTATGGGCTTTGCCATATTGAATATAGCAAAATTCTTTTTTGTTTGATTGGTTTTTGTTTGTTTTGGTTCGTTTGTTTTTTGGGGGATTTGTTGTTGTGGTTATTGTTGTTTGGCTGGGTTTGGTTTGGGTTTTTTGTCACAGAGAAAACCAAAAAAATGAACAAACAAAGGATGTGTCATGCAATTGTTCTACATATATACAACCTATAAAGTTTGGAAAAGTCAAATAGCTTTATGCAGAAGTTTGTCTTCACCTTTTACTCTTTCATTTCACCCTTTATGTAGCCTTGTCAGAGGCAACAGAAGAATAATTAACCTTCATAAATTATAAATAGCAAACTAAAAGGAAAAGTGTATGTATTATTAAAACTGATTTTTACCTCTGTGTTTTTACACACCTTTAAATCCATTTCACCTTATAATTATACAATGCATATCCTCCCTCTGTAAATTTTTCTAGTCCGAAGTGTTATGTCATGTTATAAATATTATAATTTGGCCTAAGGATGAGAGTGAACCGTGAGTTTTGAACATAGAGTTCTCGGGCAATATCTTAATAGAGAACAGACATGAAATATTTAATTACTGTCAATATTATGGTTGTTAATACTTTATGCTGCTCAATCAAGATGTAAATTTTCCAAAGGTGTAAAGAAAGGGAGAGAGAGACATGAAGGTCTGATTCAGCCAGGGGAGAATTTAAGGTTGAGATAGCCAAAAGAACAGAGCTACAGTAACCTAAAGTCTCTATAGTAATGTAGAAAAAGTGGGATGGGTCTACCAAGTGTTTAATAACTTCTGTTCTACATGCACAGACATAAAACCCCATATACACCATCAAATGACTTCTGCGCAGTGGTAGCAGTAACCATCACCATGGACTTGTGGAAAGAGGGAGTTGCTGCAGGTGATTGATGGGTCTGGCTCCTAGCTGGTGGCCAGCTCTTTATGCACAGTGGACTTGGCTCAGCCTTCTGCTTGTTCTTGGATTAAGGCTTTCCCAAGGGACTGTTCTTTCTACCACCAATTGCTATCCAATCTAGGAGGTTGGCATAAGCAGCCCATGGCCTTCTTGATTACCCCAAGCAAATTTTCTTGGATTTTGCCATAACTAAACCAAGCAGCTCTTACTATCATCAAACATGGTATGACATCTAAAATTCTTCAGTCTGCATTGTTTATCTTTGTTTCTTTGTCATGCGTAGTTGAAGAGGGGCAGATAGACGAGAAAGCTCTTGAGAAAGATTTTCCTGTAGTAATTGCCTGAATGTTGCTTCCTTTATTAGGACATAACAGAGTCATCAAACACGTTAGACCTGGGCAGATGTAGTCAAGGTTTTATTTACCTGAACACAAATTTTGGGTAGGCTTCATCCCATAATATTTCCCCACTGAGTGTCTTTTTTCTTGACTTAAAAACTTCCCAATCCTCAGACTGAAAGACCCAGAAAGTAAAATTTTCTTTTAAACTTTTTCATATTTTGATCAGTTCCATGTATGGTCTAAAAAGTCATTAAGCAACAGAAAGATTTGGATGACATAAAACCATATGTAACAACAACATGACTCTCTGTTAGGAAAATTATTGAATTTCTGCATCTAAAAGTCTGCCCCTAATTGGTAGAGAGCTTAAAGTTATCACCTCCAAGCTCTACTTATTACAAGGTGTGTGTTTTAGCTGCTAGAACAGAATTTCACAGTCAGAAGAAACTTGGCTGGGAAATCTGAGTTTTTTGGCAGAAACATACTGGTATGTTTATAGACAGCTGCCCTAGAGTAAAAAAATGAAGGTTTTTTAGCTTGAAACAGATAAATGAGGACACCTGCCTTTTGAAATGCAACACAACTGCTATATTCTAGTTATCATTAAAAGTGCAACATTTCCCATACAGGGAAAGACAGGGAAATAGGAATAAAGATTGCATACTGTTTATGCACACATTCACACACACACACACACGCATGAAAGTTAAAATAAGGGTAAACTTTCCAAGTTTTTATGCTTATAAGTAAATTTTATATTTTATTGATGACAAAAGATTTGAGAGGAAGAGATGGTGATGAGGTGTTAACATGTTGACATAATAATACACATTTTTCTATGTGATGGAGTCATCTGAACTTCCATTGAAGTCTGTATGATGCCAGTCCAAATAACTCCATTACTGTCAGCTGCTCCTTGTTTAATACGAAAGATCAACCTTCTCATTTTTGTCTCCACCACTTTCTGTCCAGAGTATCTCTGAGTACACTATTTTCACAAGCTTAAACTTGATACTCACTTAAAATACTGAAAGAAAATGGCTGATACATTTTCTTTTAAAGTTTCTTCTTGTAGAAAGTTCTGGAAAGCTGGCTGAGATGGCCTTGGAGTAAAATGTTCCATTACAGACTCCTTCTTTTGTTTTCCTTTTACAAGAATTGTCCTGAAATGATCTGCTTCTTGTTATTGACTGAAGTAAACACAGTGGTAGGTACATTCACAAGGGTGCACATCCACTGTGAAGCAAAGACCAACAATATATACACAACTGCTCTGCACCGTTTTGGGGACCCAAGCTCATTTTAACCTCCAGTTTCCTTCTTGCATTAGGGAAAAAACCCTTTGTTACCTTAAAATCTGTTTTCTTCCTACCCAAGAGAATTCATTGAGTCCTCTTACAAAACATGATTTGTTTTAGAATGTTCCTCTGCAGTAACTTCATCTGAAAAGAACCAGACTTCAAAGGCAAAGAATCAAAGTTTGTTTCTTTCCAGGAGGAATCAAAGCTTGTTTCCTTTTCCAGGAGTCCTTTACTTCAAATATTCCTGGTGTCTGTGGAAGTGTTGCTTGACACTTGATTTAGTTTGACAGTTTGCATCTGAAAGGTGAGATTCTTTTTTGTGTGTCCAAAGTTTCACCTTGGGATCAGCAGCCTGAGTGAATGAGGATGGGGCATGAGGGTGAAGCACACTTATTTATACCATTCTGAGACTTCTCTGTGGTTTTGGGAGCCAAAAAAAAAAAAAAAAAGAAATCATCTTCACATGGAAAAGAAAAAAAAGGAGGGGAAAAAAAGCAGTGGTCAGTTGTAAATGTCCAGTATGAAAATGTGGCATATAGAACAAAAAGCATGTTTTTATAGTCCTGAAAGGTATGATTTTGATAGAAACTTAATATTTCTTCTGCACTGTTTTTAATTTCTTTTTACTTTTGATGCATACCTAGATGCTTGTCTTGCTACAAATACCGGCTGTTTTAGGCTAACTCAGTCTTTACTGACACCATGGAAAACTAGTCATTAGTTCTTGGCTTGTCTGTTTGGTAACTTTTCTGGCACTCTACGAATTGGATCACTCTAATAGAAATTACAAACAACAAGTCAAATTCAGTTCCAGTATTATTAAATGCAAAAATTGTGTTCCCACAAAGACGGTGAATTTCTAATTGAACTTTTATGCATGTGTTTGATTTTGATTATAGCAAATTACTCCTGCCAGAGCTGTTAGCAAAAGCAGAGAAGAAAGTCCTAATTAAAAGGGTAAAGCATAGAACTTCATTGCAGCCATGTCTAGACATTCTTGATAACAACATAAATATGGGAATGTGTCATGATTTAAAGCATTGTAAAATACATGAATGTTATTTATCATTCACTTTCAGAATGAGAAATCCAATTTAATTAAATGTTGATCCTGTTTTACTGGACTTCATAGGCTTTGATTCTTACTTCAATCACCATATTTTATTTTGCATTCTGTGTCTTTTGATAACACTGTCCTTCAAGTGCACCACATTTATTAAAGTAATCATTTACCGAAAAATGATACAACTTTTTAATAAAGGAGCTATTTTTAAAGCTACTGGAATATGAAAATTTTCAAAATTATTTTCAAAGGAACATAGAGATAAAAGGAATAAAAATATTCCTCTGGGTTCAGGTGTTGCTGAATGTGGTACAATCACCTTGATATGTCTGTGACTTGTCTCTAGTATTTGATTGCACAGCTGGCATTAGCTGTCTCAGAACAAAAGAATATCATTCTAAGAATAAAACTTTCTTGCAGTGGAGTATTACAAGCTTGTAAAGTGACATTGCTGGCTCTTTTTGTCATCAACTTGGAGCATTTCAGTGACAATGGGGGAGACTACAGGTACTTTTCCAATTTGGGTGTAGGGTACATTCCCAGTGGTGCCACTATATCCAGAACTTCAGATGCTGTGTCTCAGAATTAAGTAAAAACATTTTGAATATTTAAATACATAAGATTGATAGTATATATGACTTTTGCAATGCACTGAGCCTAGGAAGACAAGGGCAGAGACAAAGAAATATCTTTTCTTAGCTGCCTAGCAGATGAAAAGTAAGCATGAAAAACAAATAGCAGTGCAGAATAGCTTAATGTCTTCCTAAAACACTACATCTGTTAAGTAGAGTAAGTCATCCTGTATGACCCCTGTAAAATAATCTCTTAAATTACTGCATTTTTATATAGTGTTTTCAAAATAATATGCTTACCATAACTCACCAGAGCAGCTTCATGACTGACTTAAGTTTACAGGGTACTATGATTAATATGTAATGCAGAAGGATCTATATAATGTTCTGACTAAAATTTGGACTGAAATAATTTGATATTACTACCTTAAGTGTGAGACTTACATTTCTTACTAAATATAATTATAATTTAGAAAGTTGGTTAGTTAGTGTAGTATCAAAGCAGTATTAATCTGATATTCTTAAGATTTGGTATTTAGTATAAAATGGTCAATGTAATCTACTTTACTTGGGTCAAATGGTTCATATGAAAATTCTTTTTCTGGCTTTTAGTTCTTTCCCTTTTAGGTACATTTCAATTCTTTAATGAAAATTATGTCTTGCATTTGTGTCTTTTGCTCAAAAGTAGTAAAACAACTTCAACACTAAATCTTTTCTAGAATATTTATTTAACTAGTGTTTGAAAGAGACATATAGGAAGATCATTGGTAGCTTTTAAGGAGTATCAAATATAGGAAGAATTTATACTTAGTAGACACCTAATGTTAAACAAGGGAAACTTTATATTGCCATATTCACAGTAGGATAAATATTTAGCATCAAATTTTTTATGTTTAGATACACACACACACATATATATATATATAAAATTTGTAACTCATCTTCCACATTTCTTCTGGAGAACTAGTGTTCTATGGTTTACCCAAACTCAATTTTTGACAATTTCAGAGTTTAGAACTCCTTCTACTCTTGCTTCCATGGTTACTAACGAACACAATTTCTTCTCTGAACGCTAAACTGTTTTCCTGTTCTGATGTCGCAAAATGAATTAGCTCAAGAATTACATCCTCTGATAGCAACAGAGCTATAATATTTCAGATTAGATGCTTTAGACATTTATTAGATGCTTTTTTTGCAGGACAGTGAGTTCACTAGGCAGCAATTGGGATACAAAATTGTGCTGCAGGTAGCCGTACCTTAAAAGTAACATTTCTACCGAGCATTTTTCAAGAATTCAATCTAAAAATTGTATGGTTTAAAATGCTTTGACTTTAAAATGCTTTTCTTTCTTTTAAGGAGCATGTACATTTTCCTGATTTTTACAAGGATTTTGCAATGAAATTAAAATTAATACGGACTTACCAAATTAGAGCCAATAGAAAGATCCCCAAAGATCTCTGAGGACTTTAAGTCAAGGTTATAGTTACTGCATCTTATATTAAAGACAAATTAAACAAATATTTTTCCTGATTCTTGGATGTGATTTATCAAGTATGAATTTATTATAGCAATTTAAGGTAATTGTCCTGGTGAAAAAATAAAATCCTTACCTCCAAACTATTTATTATTGCTTCTAAAGACCCAAATAATTGATTTCTAATAACCCTAAAGGGTTTTAAAGCTTTGAAACAGGCTGTCCAGAGGAGAGGTTGAGTCATCATCCCTGGAGGTATTAAAAAGATGTGTGATTGTGACACTTGGGCATATGGTTAATGCGGTGCACTTGGCATTTCTGGATTAACTGTTGGACTCCGTGGTCTTGAGTGTCTTTTTCAACCTAAAAAATTCCATGATTGTAAAAAAACTGACAAATATTTAATAGGATTTTCAGTCCCTGGACTGGAGCCTTAGTAGTACCTAACAAAGTCTGT
The DNA here is from genome assembly GCA_034509425.1 of Eopsaltria australis. Classification (NCBI taxonomy): domain Eukaryota; kingdom Metazoa; phylum Chordata; class Aves; order Passeriformes; family Petroicidae; genus Eopsaltria; species Eopsaltria australis. Next base: position 5,593,515 of record JAVTVJ010000072.1, read on the forward strand.
CCTTGATAATGAAGGATGATCTGCAAGGCATTTCAGAAGCTTGTATTTGGCATCACAAGCACATACATAAGTGAAATTCTGTTCTATACAGTAACACTTTGAAAGTGCCTTGCTTGTTTAAACATACCATTGGGAGAAACAATCTGTTTTGCTAATGTCTTAAGCTCTTAAAAAAACCCCAAAGCTTCCTGGTTTAAAATTCATGGTGTTTTTTTAATGATACCTCACTGCTGGGAAATGGGGAGTCTGCTCTGGTGCTTCGCTGCAGAGCTTGTTTGGGAAGTGCTGACAGGTAACCTACTTTTCCATTCCCAGAAAGCACTTGGAAAAAAGATACATTTTCATTAGTGCTAAGTGGTAACTGTTTCAACACTGATTCCCTTTTTGCTCAATAACTGTGAACCTAAAACTTCCCAAAATGCTCAGCCCCAGATATGATGCCCCTATATTTGATTTTCTTTCCCTTGTATGAAGCCCTACACAAAATCATAGAATCATTTTGCTTGGAAGAAACCTTTAAGAACGTGGAGTTCGACCATTAACCCAGCACTGCCAAGACCACCACTAAATCATGTCCCTCAGTGCCACATCCACACATCTTTTAAATACCTTCAGGGATGGTGACTCAGCCAGGCAGCTTCTGCTAATGCTTGACAAACCTGATAAATGATGAAACTTCTCACAGAGAAAGAAAAATTCTAGTTTAAATAAAGGCATCATGGTATGGCCCCAACAGATTCTGATTGATTTTTCCATTTATGCATTTATTAAATACTTGCAGTTGAGTTTCTGCACTGTTTCCCTGATTGAAGGAGAACTAGAGGGTGTGTTTGTGGCTGATTGCAACTCCTGATTGATAGGGAGAACGACAGATTGCTATTAATATCAAGTCAACTCTTTTTAAGGAAATATGCCTGACAAATACTAACAGTTCTTATCAAGAGAGTCTCTTGTTTATCGCAAGACTGATTGCTTTAAAACTCACACTGAGAAAAAAAAATAATTTTGATACTTGCATTATCTTTTATATAACCTCTTCCAGAAACTATTGAATATGATGATAGAGTGGAAAACTTGTTATATACAGATGGCAGAAGAGAATTGTATGAGGACAGTGTACTTTGATTACAATGAAAGTGTGCTTTAAAAGAAGAGGTAGAATGTTTAGGAAATGTCGAAGTCCCTTAACCGGTGCTATTTAAAATATAAGAATATTGATTAGTACTGTAGCTCACAGGTTTTTGGCCAAAAAAGTCTGATTATTTAAATGACATTACATAGCAGAACAGGGAAGGAAAAAAAGGCATTTTCAGAGATGTAAATGTGAAGCTAGAGATTTGTATTTGCTGTTGGTTTGTGATTATATATGTTATATAACTAAAAAAATATTCAGAGAATAGTCAGTCCTCCAGTCTCAATATCCTGCCAGAAAGAAAAGCAAAACCTTGGTGATTCCTAGGAGATTTACTCAGTCAACATGAATTCTCAGGTTATGCAGGGTTCATTTGTCTGTTTTCTGATCAACTGAAGTTCATGTTTCCAATTCTATTTCTATAGCTACTAGACTAAATACTGTCTGATTTACAGCCAAAATGCATACATATTTTACCCTGGAAATTATTTTTAGCCTTCCTATACATGATGAGAATCTCATTAAAGCATAGATTTAGAGGAAGAACCTGAGTTTTCAAGTGCATGGGAAAAACTCACTTTTACCTTGGGCAAGAAGGCACCTGTCTGAGGAAATCCTCTGTTTCTGGTCCCCACACACCCAGCATAGGGGTCACCCCACACATTCAGTGTTACCTCAGTGTTAGAAGTCTGGTTGTAAATCAATGGACTGTGCACAGGGTGATCTGGACATTTGTGTGGTTTCCATTACATGATGGACTCCTGCATGCTCAGTACGGGTTTTTGGTTGAGCAATGACACAGTGAGGGCAGCTCTTCTCTGAGTGAGGAGAGGGAAGTGCAGTTTCAATAGGGCTGTGTGTTTTCTAAATGGACAAACAGACATAAGAAATTATGCATAAGCACTCTTATTGCACATGTAACTGCTGAGAAATCAAAAACCCCCCTGGAAACCCCAAACATGAAGATGGTTTTATCTGACATATGATGATAAAACAGGATGACCCACTGCCAAATATCTAGACTGAAAATAACCTCATTTAAACATGCCAACATGTATTTCTGAATATGCAATGTACAAGTTCTGATGAGAAATTACAATAACAGGTGGAAGTACATCCAGAAATGAGATCACACCATCTTGATCCTGGTCTGTATACAGCCAATACTTAATTTTGAGAGCCTCTTCCTTGTTCTGGGAAAGGTACCCTGGAGACCCTGTCTTTGGATTAAAGAGTGCTGGACATCCAGTGGAAAGTGTATTTGTTTTTGTACTGCTTGCAGGTATAAAAGCTCAAGGGAGACATGTTCCTGTGCTGTAACTTCCACAAAAGGTTTTGCTGGAGGAAAAAACTGCAGAGTATATAAATCAGATCTGCTGCTTCCTCCCACTCCTTTTCCCACTGGATTAGATAATGATGAGAGAAACAATTTTATAACTGCTATCATTTCAGGTACCTTGAGTACTTCCCAGAAGTTACCATAACAAAATAAAAGGAATAGTTTTTTAGGGATACATTTAAGAATTAGAACTCAAGTGACTGGGGAGACCTTAGAGCAGTTATCCAGTGCCTGAAGGGGGCCTACAAGAAAGGTGGAAAGACTTGTTTTACACGGACCTATCGACATAGAACAAAGGGCTTTAAACTGAAAGACAGTAGGTTTAGAAAGGAAGGAATTCTCTTCTGTGAGTGTGGCGAGGCATTGAAGCAGGTTGCCCAGAAAAGTTGTGGATACACCATCCCTGGAAGTGTTCAAGGCCAGGTTGGCTTCCAAACCTAAACCATTCTATAGTTTTATGACCCACAATGTATCAAGTCATATCAAGACCATAATCAGCTACAAAGATATTCCTAAAAATGGCTAGTTCATTTGGAACTGTAAATGCCTCCTTGGAGTCAAAGGTTCCCAAAATTAAAAAGCTTTTTTAATTGCATTTACATCCTGAGTTCAGTTTGGTAATCAGTGTGGTTTTTGCAGTTTTGATTTGTGATGGTAGTCTATTTCTCATTTGTTTAGTGATATGGTCTGTGCTTACGGGTGTGTGGTGGGGACTACTGTCAGATAAATGTAACCCAGAGTTAAGTTTCTGACATGCCATACTTTGTACCTGGGACTGTAATCCACTGCTTTGGAAGTGGATGGTGGTTTCACCATGCATGTGTAACATTTCTTCAGAAAATTTCTTGTTATACCCCCATGGGTACTGAGAGCACATAGCATTTAACCTTGAGAACATCCCATTTGCCTAAGCAAATTCCAGTATGGGCATTTTGTGTTTTATCAGATTGGTAACCTCAGCACGCAAAGGGCTGAAGGCAGTGAGTATTTTCTATCAATTACAAGTAAAATTGTTTTGCAATTGCGGCAGAAAGAAAAACATTTAGACTGTAAAACGAGCTACTTCACGGTAATGGCAGATGCATGTTTTGATGACTCTACATTTCCATAGTGATTTTTGTTTCCCCTCCACGGTCTCTTTCCACTCAAACCCTCTGTGTGAATTTAATTGCTACTGCTTGTCCTGTTCATAAGCTGTCAAAGCTTAAGGCAGTCTTGCCCCCATTAGTGATGGGTTGCATGAATTGCATGCCCCCTGCTATTTCTAAAGAGTGATTGAACAAATCTAGGAGATGTATACATATAGAGAGAAATCAAATACTTATTGAAAAAGATTAATTTGGTTTCATTTCATAGAGAGGAAATGATACCTCAAACAGACCTCAAAATTTACATTGAAATATTTGAGAACCACTGAGGTGAAATTAATCTCTTTTGTAAGAAAACTGACCCACTCAGAGGTATTTCAAGAGTTGACAATAAAAGATGGTGGCTTCAGACCTGAATGAGAGTGAAATTTTTACTTTCTTACTATAAACATTGTGGGTTATTAGAGCACTCACCTGAATTAGCAGATGTTGATAATAATCAGTCTTTCAGATCACAGCTCTGAGTTTCTGACTCTTTGGTACCTTATGCTGTTCACATGAAACCGGTGACTTTTGGATTGAATGGATCCAGAAGAAAATAGACGTTCAACAAGTTATAGTGTAGATATTTAGTTTTATACAAGATATTTTTGAAAGATCAAAGTGAAAATTGAAATCTGATACAAACAACTTATTGCCACTTACCAGAAAAATAAACAACCAAACAAAACAAAACCTTCCCCCCCCCAAGCCCCCAAACAACAAAACAATAAATGAGTTGCGGATATGTCACAATAAAGAGGAAAAGAGAGAAGTTTTCTTTCTTCAAATTTGGTGTTCTTTATCAGTAGATCAGCTGTTTTTATTAATGTTTCCTGAATCTATAAAATTAAAAAATTAAAATTTGTTGGTCAGTGGAGAATTAAACATATGCCATTGTGGATTTTTTTCTGACATGTCCTCTCTTTCATTTCCAGTCCTGGTGTGAATCAAGGTTTTTCTTGGTCTAGTTTAAGTTGGAGCTGTTCTTGTTTCTCCCTTGTCTTTTGAAGATAGGTTCTAGTGATAAAAATATTTCTGTTGTTCTGGAACTCATCAGTAAAATATACTGTTGACATCCTTTTGTCATATGACTGAAGATGATTAGATTAATAGTTGAGATTCCACTGGTTGGGCGTGAGGGGATGGGGAAGGAGAGGAAATTATATTTAATTCATTTGAATCAGTCATACCATTAGATTAATAGTGAAAATAGATAAGGAGGAAATTTACCTCTTATGGTATCTAGAGCTTTTATAAGTAAACAGATATAGCTTTAAAAGTGCAGTAATTTGACACCAATAGCAGGAATGATTGATCTAAAATAGAAAAAAATAGTGTCATTCTTTTTGCAAAATGTCATAAAATAACCTAATGCTTTTTTGACTAATCGTCTATTTAGGAACATTAGCAGTTTTGTTAGTAAATGTAATTGGCTGTCTTTTAGCTCATATTTAGATAAAGTATTTTTATCGGTGTTAAAAGATCCTGAGTGGATGTAGAGTACCTAAATTCTTAGTGTTCATGAAAAAACTAGTGAGAATAATTATTTCAACTCAAGTATTGCTGTGATGAAATATGATCCTTTGCTTTTAATTCTATGACACCTCTGCCCCAGAAATCCAAACTAAGAAAAGATAGGTGGTGGAGGTTTATTTTTTAAGTGAAAACTTGTTTGCCTCCTAACATTCTGTGAATATACTGAATAAACCTTCTCTTGGAAGAAATTTGTTGGTTTGTGGGGGGAGGAAGGAAGGGGGAGAGGAGGAATTTTTTTTGGGGAGTTTTGTGTTTTTTTTAAGGTTTCCTGCAGTGTGAGTGCAAGGGGTAGATATCTTAACAGCTGGTGAGGAGCTCCATTATTTTGAACTCTCTGTCCCACAGGTGTGTGTGTATCCACATCACTCATGTTTAGACTGCTTATGAAATGTTTTCTAGGACTGTGTGTTTCTGGGTGAATTTCTCCATTTGTGATGCCATGTTTTATATTTTTGGAATCCTGGGGGGAAATATGCAGAGTTATCAAGATACATACAAAATAGGATAATCTTCTTTTAACCAATCTAAGGCTTGTACATTTGTTTTCCTGTATTTTATTTTGCTAATCTCTGAATAAATTTATAAAGAAGTCATCATAAAGCTATGGAAACCCATGGGTACTTTCTTCTATAAATCCACATACTTACACTTACTTTATATAAATAACATTGAAAAAAAAAGACAAATACATCCTTTCTAAACTTTGTTATACACCTTCTAGTAAGATAGTGTAGTTTTTAATAACATAGGAGAAAAAAATGCATTTCATTAACAATAAGTAAAACATTGAAATACCCAGTGTCTAATCTATAAATAAAATCTTAAAAGCATCATCAGAACAATGGAACAGGTATCTGTTCCATTCCTGAGACTGCTATGATGTTCTTGTCTGACCCTAGCTGATGTACAGCTTATGTGCTCCTGACATTCACTCCTAAAAAGGAGAGAGAACATTCTGTTTTCCTGGTTTCTTGGAGCAATTTGAAGCTGTATTTCAGCTATGTGATGCATTTGGAGAGGTTCAGCTATGAATACCTATTCTAATATTGTTGACCAAAGCTGAAAAGAAGAAATGGAACTGCAAGTATGACAAAAGACAAATGCCAAGTAAAGAGAAAAAAAAAGGAAATAAAAAAATGAAAGACAGGAAATTGAAAATGAAAGAAAGAAAATTTAAATCTGACAGAAGGGATAGAAAATACTATGTTATTCATTATTTCAATTTGCTCATAATAATTTCTACTTCCCAAGTAAAAATTTACTAGCATTTTAGAACTTTTTAGGAAACAAGTTAAGTTTTTTTCCTTGATGATATGGCCTTGTAAGATCCATCAGGTAGACCAGAACTGTTATATTTCCAGTATGGGCTATGACTGCTAAGCTTGCTGCCCTTGTTGATTCCAAGTTTTCCTTTTGGATTCCACCCCCTACTATTCTGGAGCCCCTTAACAGCACCTGATGCCAGGGTCTTTGTCTTAAAGGTGGGATCACTGCAGTGTAAATGAGAAGCAGTAGAAAGAAGATAAAGACAGAGGGGGTTTCTTTCATTTGCTTGGTTAGTTGGGTGTTTTGTTGTTTTTTTGTGTGTTGTTGTTGTTGTTGTTTGTTTTTAGTTTTTTTTATTTGTTGATGTTGGTTGGCATGATTCCTCTCTTCCTGCAGTTTCTTCATGCAGAGATCTCACTTTGCTGACATTACCTTTGCAAGTACCACCCAATATGTTGCACATTAATTGTCTCATATGATCTGTGCTTGAACCATCTGCACACTACATGTTACACTTCTGTAAGATTTCTGGGATAAGAAAAAAACATTTACACTGTATTAAAAGATAATATATTGTTGCTGAAGTACATAGCTCAATGATGCCAGTATTTCTTCTCACTGAAGTAGGCATGCAGGTAGTGTGTGTCCCAGTGACAAGAAGGACAGAATTTACCTACTTTTTTAATACACAGTTTTTAGCTGCTTCTTGGACTTAATTCGTGTGTAAATCAGTTTACAATGAGTTCTGCTGACAAAAGCCATTTCAGAAGGCATTGGCAAAGAATGAATTTCAGTCATCCTCTGCCACAGTTTAACTCCCACCAGCAACCAAGCCCTGTGCAGGCCCTTACTCACTCCCCCATCAACAGGTTCAGAAAGACAACAGGAAAGGTAAAAGAAAACACATGGGTTGAGATAAAGACAGTTTAGTAGGGAAAACAAAAGTCACTCACACAATCAAAGCAAAACAAGGAATTCATTCACTGCTTCCCATGGACAGGCAGGTGTTCAGGAGAGCCATCTCCAGGAATGCAGGGACCCATCATACCTAATGGTTATTTGGGAGGACAAACACCATCACCTGCAATGTCTCCCCCTCCTTTCTCCTTCCCTCCACTTTTATACCCTGAGTGTGATGTCATGGTCTGGAACATCCCTTTGGTCAGTTTGGGTCACCTGTCCTGGCTGTGTCTCCTCCCAGCCTCCCATGCACCTGAAACTTCCTTGCCACCATGGCAGTATGAAAAGCAGCAAAGGCCTTTGCTCTGAGGAAGCCCTGCTCAGCAATAACATAAACATCTCCATATTATGAACCCTCTGCTCAGCACAAATCCAAAATACAGCCCCATACCAGCCACTGTGAAGACAATTAATTCTACCCCAGAACACCCTTGGCTTGTACTATGAACCTCTTGGAGAGCCAAGAGAGTCACTAAAATATTGATGGGGTGCATTCTGGACAGAATTATGGGTGAACAAAATTGTGGCATGAACTGTGATACTCAAGAGTTTTAATATGTGGCATTTTTCCATTTACTGGAAATCTGCACCTTAGCTTTTACAACAGAGACCACAATAAAAGCATGAGTTATGAACTGATCTAAAAGGAGATGCCCCTTGGATGTGAATGCTTTCCTGGCAGATGTAGCACGAAAAGAGAAATCTTTTATGTTTGCTAACTAGTAGGTTGTATTCAGGTTAATGTCTTATTAGTATTAATGTTTGAGTTTAATATAAAATCATCTTAAACCTTTTTGTTCTCATTACTATCAAATTAAATAAAATGAATTTTATTTCTTTTAAAAATGCAAGACCAATTTAATTTTGAAAAAAATCCCCACAAATATGAAAAAAATATTCTACAAATAAAAGGTCAATTTTAAATTACTTGTGGTATGTGGTGATGTTTCACAAAACCATTTTATGGTGAATTTAATAAGAGCTTTCTGAAAGATGCATGCAAAGATAACTCCTCAGACCCACACTCCTCACTTTCACTAAAAAGTTCCTACATGGAAGAATCTTTCCCTTTCCTCCTGGATGACTTTGTCTCTGTGTTTCTGTCTGACACTATGGCAAAGCATGGGACAGATAAAGCAGATAGCCTCACTTCAGTAAAGGAAAAAAATTATCTTCTGATGATTAACAGAAGTAAGCAGGCAACTCCATCTTTTTTGGAAATCATTTACAGGCAAAATTAAGCTCAACACTCTAGCTGCTACCATTACTCATTCTTTCTGTTCTCTTTCTGTTTATTTCTGAGGCAACCTGTGTGAACATGGGTTTCTTGACACAGCAATGCTTTTGCTGTCACACAGTCTGATTTTTCTGGTCTTGTCATGCCACAGCTCTGTTGACTCTGCCAAAAATAACAAGGCAAAACAGTTTCAGGCTGCTCATCTCCATCCCTTTTAGGAACTGCAGCATATCCTCATCATGGATAAAAGATCATATATTGGTGAAATTATCCAGTTCAGGGGCTGGGCAGATTTTTATATTTCTTTATTAGATAAGTTGGGAGTTTGTCCTTCACTTCTTTTGAGGCTACATCCTAAGAACATATAGTCTAATAAATACACATCCTCTCACATTGTGAGAATTGGTTAAGTTAAATGATTAACCAGAAGGAAAACAAAGAAACAAAGATAAAATCACACACACACACACATACACACACAAACCCCCCAAAACACCAACCAACCACAGAAAAACCCTGAACCAAAAAAGCACACAGAATCACTGTGAATTCAGCAGTGAAACAGGAAATGGAAACCTCAACATCTCCTGACACTGTTTATATTTTTGGGATGCGATGATTCCAAATTCTAATCAAGAAGCTTTGTCCTGAGTTAATAATTGTGATATTTGGTGCTTCTGAAGAGACAGCACTTGCAAAGCAACAAAACCCCCTTTTAACTTGGTTATAAAGAACATTATTAATAGATGTCTGGAAATGGCGAGTTATTAGAGAAAGTGTGATTTGTCATTTGGATTGCAGCTGCTTTGTTGGTGTAAAACTCTCTTCACAGGCCTGTAATTGCATGACCTTAAGTATGCCTAACTTAATTATAATTTTAAACAAGTTAATTAGATTATTTGATGAATTATGGTATGTAGAGAACTTGGCACAGTGTTCAAGATGAATGGAAGTGAGCCTTGACCTTTACTTCCATCAGGAGGTTCTGCATTTTCCGGTAATGCTTCCTTATGCCATGAGTACAGAAAGTCTTGTTAAATTTTTACGAGGAAGTTTAAAATTCCCCCAGTTTATGGAGTAATAAACAAAAAGCCTACTCTCTATTTATTTTTTCTGATTAAGCCCGCTGTATCGCCCACCTTGTACTTATGTCAGCATATGTGATATCCCACATGAATTAAATCAATCCAGTTTAGCTACTTCCCTCAAGTGCATGCTGAATATAAAAGTAGGCATTAATGTGCTCTTGCTGGCCACAAACATTTCTGTAGGGATTTCTAAAAGGTCTGATCTCTGCATAGTGGATTGCTCAGTTTACATGTTATATAGTGATAAAATTTTACAAAATGGAAATGAGGAAAAATCAGGAAAATGTATGGATTCAAATTGAAGGAGCACAGAAAGAAGAATTCATCACATGTTTCTTTAAGAAGCCTATTCCTCAAGATTAATCATGAATTTGGATAGAGAAAGGGAGGCTGCAATACTTTTAGTACATCAAGCTTGGTGTAATCTTAAAGCCTGCTTTTCTAATTAGGTTATGAGAAAAAAGATCTGATAATCTGAATATATAGTTAATTATAATTAATTGTAATATTCAATTTCAGGACTTAATTTATACATTGGTAGAACTGGAAGTACATCTGTATATTCTAAAGATGAAGAGCGCATGTATATTTTACTCAGTTTGAGAGATTGTTGGACTTTGGCTCATTCCTTTGGATGGGCTCTTAGCCATGATGCTAAAGCTGCCCAGCTCAAATTATCCTATTTTATCCCTGTTGGAGGGTTTTTTTTGCAAGACCTGAAAAGTTGTGTGGACCAAAAGATCCATGCCTTTTTAAAAAGAAATGAAAAAACACATGTCAGTGATTTTGAGGCACTGGGATCTGAGAACATAGTTCTATGTGCTTAAAGTGATAGAGACAGTGTTACTGCTTACATGTACTCGGATCAGGAGGTGCATAAAACAAATTGCACAAGATCTACTTCAATATATTTAGTAGTTCAGGCCCACAGTACTAAAATATTGAAATTCTTGACACTTTCAGATCGGGATAGTAACAGATGGCCCACAGCAGAATTAGTCAGGTGAAAAGTGTATTTTTCCCCCCTGTCCTGTGTGGATAGTCCTCTGAAAACGGCTATAAACACTCTCACACATTTGTGTAAGCTAAGTCTACTTCTCCTAGGGCCCAAATCTCTGAAATAAAAAATAACCTTTCCATTCACTTGAGCCATGGATGGATTTGTCACATAGAAAATGCTCTCAGTAAACAGCATCTACTGATACAAACAGTTAATTCTGCTGATGTCTTTTTTACATGTTGACATTAAAATAATGTTCTGTCTAGGCTTATTTTTAGAGCTGCAATAGTTGTACATATGGAGAGACAGGTGTACATGTGAATTAAAAAAAGCTTGTGGGGATTTTTTGTATGCATTTCTTCTTAAGATTTGCCACTGAAAAATTAAGACTGTACACAAGAGAATACCCTTCATAAAAGAAAAATCTCACTTCTTTCTTTTATCTTTCCAATTATGTGTATATATTTTCAGAAGGTGCTGTAAATAGTCTGCAGTTTTGAAACAGGGCTGTAGAACATATAGAACACTAGAAAGCAAGTAATAAATATCAATAGAATTTTTTTAGTTGCTTGCAACTGCACATTATTAGTTCTCAAAATGTAATCACATTTTCTGTGCTGCAGCATAAATGTTTACCATCATTTTTATAGATAAAAAGGCTGGAATAGTTACCCCTCTTAGGAAGTGCAAGCACATACTAGCAAATCAATAATACTTTAATATAAGCATATGTAATGTTAACTCTTGGTAACATACTTAATGAAAGCATTTTTATTAATAGTTATTTCTGTCATTAGAAGCAGAGAGATGTACTTTCTGTTAACATGCTTGCATTTAATACTGCCTTTGATAACAAAAATGTGACTGAAAATGTGACCTTCCCAATAATGAGAAGATCAGACTATTGTTTAAGTGTTCTCTGGTGAGTTTTGACCATAGAGAAAAGTACTTTTACTGTTAGTCTGTGCTGTCCTTGAAATTCAAGGACATTTAAGCCTCATTTTGTAAAAATATCTTTCCATTTTAGGTATGTTCAGTCCAAGCTGGTCCTTGTGTTGGTTCTCAAGGTACAGCCTCTGTCTCCTGCACTGGAGTTTTTCCTGTGCTGTTATGAATTAATCTGTGGTACTCATGGACACAAGATCACATTAAGATCCAGAACACGGCAGAATTTCATAGTAAGGAAAAATACAGTGCAACTACTTGGAATACCATTACTGAAGTGTCAACACTGGGAAAAACCCAATAAAACAAACCAACCACAATTATTCTTAAAAGGTATGTCTCTTCAAATATCAAACTTCAGCTACTGGTCTTTCTCTACTGGCAGAAAGATTCCTATCATTCAGTGAAAAATTGTTTTCAATATTTCTCCTGAATCGGAGGCATCCAGTACTCCTTGATTTGTTCAAACTGGAACACTCTAAGAAATGCAGTGATTGATTCAATTTCTGGCTGTTTATCCCACTTCCTCCTTCCTGTGTTTCATATTGTTATCCAAGGCTTGCATTGCCTGGTTTTTCAAGTTTCAAATGCAACAAAACACCCAAACCCAAACAGTCATCGTAAGAGTACAAAGGCTGGTGACCTAAGGAAAAAATGACTCCTGATTATTTATGTTGCTCTCTCCAAGTAGGCAGGAGGGCTCAAGCTGATGAAGCCTTTTGAACAGTTCCTTCAATATATAGTTGATCACAGGTTTCTTCTCATGCTCAGACTCTATTTCTCTTATAATGGTTTGCCTAGGAGCAAGATTGAAAAAATATTTGCTACATAATTACTGGGACATGTTGCTAAGTAATCAAACTTTTGAGGCACTTTCATTCTTTATCATATCTATTCCTTGGTAGGAATACAGCTTAGAAAAGGGGGGTTTATGCATTCTTCAACAGGATGCAAAAATTCTATACCAAATCTTGTTTCTGTAAGGTTGGAACATTGCTGTTTTGATGATTTTCCCTGGTATCTGTACCACTGATCATATAAATTTTGAATATTTAGTGATACTAAATGCAGTGAAGCTATTTATTTGTTGTTTGACATTTGCTGAGTTTGTTGGGTCATAAATAAGCCATTGTAATTGCTAATAATGAGAATCCAAATGCCTTACCGTTCAAAGTGCTTATGCAGAATAGTTCTGTTGGGCTTGAATTTACCAATATTCTGACAAGTTATCAATTACGGGAGGAACTCTAACAAAATTTACCTATTAATTTACCATTAAGCCTATATATCTGTCTCATCCTTCACTTTATCTGAGGGGCTTTTTTAGTTGTTTCTTCCCTGGGTGTTCAAACCAGATAGGACAGTCGCTAGTGATGTGAATGTCTAAGGAAGAGTGTTGCCTACCAGCAAACCTGTGGACTTTTTGGAGGTGAACTGTTAGAGTTAAGCTGACCTGATTCAAAAACATTTTACAAAAATGGCTTTAGAGAAAATTGGAGTCTTGTCAATTTTACTGTATTTCTCAATATATTCTGTTAAATCCAGTGTTTGAAATATACAAATGCAGGAGGTGTCTTAGACTGCATAAGATACCATCTATGTAAATAAGCGGGTTTATGATTGCAGATCCTAAACAGAGTGACAGCTCATCAACATGAAGATTAATGGTAGGATGTTTGAATATTGTAAAATTGTTGATGAATATGCATTCCAGTTCTGAAACCAATTCCTTGCATTCATGTTTACTTCTTTTCTGAATTTGGGTTTTGCACATACTTAAATGATTGTTTTCCTGTCTGGGAAACAGATCTTAAAATTACCCATATATGTATTTATAGAAAGTATCTTATAATTTGATATACTTGAATATGCATGCCAGAAATGCACTGTGTAGTAATTCAGTACACTGAAGACTACTTCAGTGAAGTCTTAAGATGCATCTGTTCAACCCTATCCATGAAAAGAAACATTGAATTGTGGAGAAAAATGATCTTGGAGGTATTAAATTAAACAAAAAAATAAACAGATCATTTAAAGTGGTCAATAATTGCATGCCGAAAACACATTCCAATTGGTATTGGTATTCTGGGAAGAAAAAAAATCAACATAAAACCATCCAGGTTTTCTGTTAAATTTTTCTCAGATCTTAAATCTGAGGTAACATTTCTGTAATTTTCTAACACATTTGATCATCAATACTGATGATGATAAAATACTATGACAGTATTAACAGGCAGTATTTCCTAAAAAGTACTTTTATGCAGACTAAGAATGTATTGGAGACACAGAAGCTAAGGCCACTTGAATAGCCTGAATTGTAAGCTCTATCAGCTACAAATATCCAGAGCAGCTCTTCAGATGGAAAGTCATGTAAGATGTATTGTATTGAGTGCTGTAATCTCCCTAAAGTCATCAGATATATCCTGCAGAGATGTTCCCTCTAATATTGAAATTATTAAATGATTTTAAAACCAGTGGATAAAACTTTGCAGCATCAGTAATTTAAATAAAATTGCCATGAGTAGAAATTTTTGTTCATATATTAAGCATTCAACAGGGATTGCTACTAGAGTGGAAAGTGGAGATTTTAAAATAAAGAGAACGGGTGGAATAACATCTTATCTAAATATGTTGAATAAGACATAATTCACAGTACATCTTTGGCTGATTGTTTGGAAGAGTTCAGAGAGGTGTGATAATAGAATTTAGCCACATCACTGGAGCAAATATTTGCATTAACTTAATCTCATGAGTGACAACTATACTGCCAATTTTAAATGAAATCCTGGCTTCTGTGAATAAGCATGAAAAATAATACCATAATTTCAACAGAAACAATTGCTTCCGTGAACATTCATTTTTTCTAATTTCTTGTCATTGTTTCCTAGGAAATATAAAATACACTAAGGGAGGTTGGGTAGAAGAATGAAACACGATAAAAAGAGCATAAGAACCCAAACTGTGAATTTGAAAACAGTTCTGTATAGAAGGTGCATTTATTCCACACAGATTAGTGAGTGAAGTGTTAAAAAAACAGATTTGCTGGTTTTCGGGATTTTTTAATGTAGATCCAATAGTATTCTATGGAAAATTTTATTGCTTCAGAGAGCTTCTTCTTAATACTTTTTACAAAAAGCCCAGAACCTTGATAGTACAGTTGAATTACGAGTCAAATATTCCTAGTATGTGTGTATGCTCTGTGTATTTCATGTAAAATAACATTGTATAATTGTAGAAACATTAAAAATAATGACTTGTGAGTTGGGCAAAAAACAGAAAAGGAGAAGGAGAAAAAACCTACAGAAAAGTGAATATACAAAACTCCCTATCTATTTTGAAAATATAGCTTATTTCTTTCCTTAATTGGAAATACTTGAAGAAGATCTGGTGAAAATCTTTTCAGAGT
This sequence comes from Eopsaltria australis, assembly GCA_034509425.1. NCBI lineage: Eukaryota > Metazoa > Chordata > Aves > Passeriformes > Petroicidae > Eopsaltria > Eopsaltria australis. The sequence continues at coordinate 5,608,554 of JAVTVJ010000072.1, forward strand.
ACCATGTTAAAAGTGGGTTAAAAAATCAAGGAGAGGGGAGAGGTAAAATATAGATTTGTCCAAATACATCTTATTTTTTAAAAAATTATAGCAACAAATGGATGCAACATTTATTTGAAAATCTTCAAGTTTTATAGTAATTTTTCTGTGCTCCTGACCTTTCTGTTTCATTGTGCTTGTTTGTAGTTAGGTTTATTGCACCATAAATATTCCAGTCTAATTTAGCTGATCTATGTCAAAGGTCCTTTTTAGCACTATAGGGTTTTAAACATCAACAAAGAACCATCTTCCTAAAATTCTATTGGAAATGTTTTGTCTCTTTGTTCCTCTGTTTAATTTAATTTCTGTCATTGTGCTATTTCTTTTTTCCACGCCTGCTCCAAATGTTCTGATTTTCTTCTGCTTTACCACAGAGAGCAATTGTCATTGCAGTTCTGGAATTAGAGGTAGTGATATATCAGCCAGTACACAATAATACTTTATCGGTCTTCAACATTTTAAAAATCCTGAATCTCCTTTTGCTTTTCTTGCATATCCTTCTAATTTTCTGAGCAGCAGAAGAAACATCTTTCAAATTACAGAGCAGGTTGAAATATGTATAAGAAACTATATCAAAACCAAAGAAATACTTATAAGAGTAAAATACCATTGAAATCCTAATTTCAAATAGAGTGAAGAGATATCTTGGAAGAAGGAAGAATAATATTTAATACCTGAAAAGAATTTGGTGTACCTTGTATGCTTGTCACAGAAGAATAGTTTCATTTCCTGTGTCCGGGAAAAGACACTCTGGTTTGTAATGCAATCTTAAACAAGGTTGATTCATTATTCTATACAGCAGATTCACTGTGAATAAAAATTCTTCAAATATTAAGAAATGCTAAAAGATGGGAACTAGAGTAGGAACAAAATCTTCTGGTTTTGTTAAAATAAAGTGAACAAATATTGTCAGTCAGGTGTCACGAGCATTTCTATTCACATATGAGTACAGAGATTCTTACGTGCACTCCACCACCATTAACTATCACAATCAAAACTTCACAAGCAGTTTTGAAATCCTCTGAGTACATGTGAATAAACCTATGAACTGTGCTGTCAATGAAATCATTGGGAGGAGCTGTAGGTGTTGTACATCCACTTAACTGCAACGGCAGAGTTATAATTACAGCAGATTCTCTTTACTCTGATAAGCATAAATCAGCTTTCCTTTAGCTGAAAAATTAATATAACCTTTAAGTCTTACCCTGATCTCTTAACAAATTGACAAATTATGACCTTCTCACTCCTTACAAAAACAAGGAATTTCAATTCTAATACTGTATTCTGGCTGAGCTGGAGCAGGAGACTGTTCAAAACTGGTTTTTAGTCATCATTTTTTCTGTTGTCACAGAATACGAGAATTACTTATTGCAAGTACCCAAAATAGTTTTGAACAGACCCAGAACTGTGTTCTGAAACGTCTAATCATTTGTGTTTTATGAAATATTATATGCCCTGCTCTGGGGAGTGAAATACTTCAACCAGAGATGTGATTCATCAGTAAATTATTCTTCTACATCCTGTCCACTGAAAATAAGAAGCTGTAAACTAAAATTACTTCCTCTGTGTGTTAGGAAACAATGAGTATTTTACTCTTTGGGCCCTGATTCTATATCATAGGGATGTTAAGATGTATTTTAGGAATGTACAAGCTGTGTACTGGTTGTTTTTAATCAAAGGCAAGCAATGTTGAGGTAATAACATCTGAGTAATCTGGTACGTTAAAACCACTGTCAGGGTACAAGAGGCAGCTAAAAATACTTTAGTTTGAGGAAACATGGAACAATGGTGGCTCCAAAGCTCTTTGCATTTGAAAGGTGCATACAAGAATACACAAGTAATGCTATCTCTGCAATTTAAGCTTTACTGTTACTTGTTTCCTTCTAGATTTTTGTGTTTTTAAGGTTAATTGGCTAGTTGTGTATCTATTGCCTTTGTCTTGAGTGAAGGATGTCAAAGTGTTTATTAGAGGTAAGACAGAAGCAGCAATTTACAAGATGTTCCTACCACAGTATAAATCTGATTTTCCTCCTCTTTCTTTTGATTTAATGATCTGTATGTTACTGCCCTTTAAGAGTTTAAGGATCAAGGAGATTTTTCAATGTTTTCAGAAAAATACTTTATACAAAGATTGATCAGCCTGGTTTTAGCATTGTACTCTCAAAAGGGATCCAAGTTTGCATTTGCATAAAAAATGTAATTTATTTTCCTCTTTGTCAGCACTTTAATTCCTAGTAATTCCAGTAAATACTTTATAAATTAAGAATCATTGTAAGACAATATTTAAAAATTAATTATCCCATTCTAGAGTCCTTTGTATGCATTACAATCCACAAAGGTAAGCTGGATATGTTAAAGTTTTTAAAGATATTTTATGAATGACACATTTCTATATTGAAATTGATATCCAATTTGTAGACTACATTTGAAGAGGTTAATTTATTTTTAATGATTTTTGTCTAATTTATTGATTATAATACAGATGATTTAGTAGAAGTGAATGTTCTATATAATTTCTAAGCAGAATTATGTTATCTTATGCATTCAACTAGTGCCACCTTTGTTTTTGTGCAGCAAGCTTTCTCCCACTTCTTTATTGACAGTCTTCCTTTTACTGCTGATGTGCTGATGCATGACAGCTTTGTGAAGAGCTCTCTTTTGTAACCTAAGTAACCTACCTGTGCTTACTAGAGCTTTATGAACTATTAGATCATACAAAAAGGTTCACTACAAAATTAATGCCCCAATTCCATCAGAAACTTCACACTTCTGGGCAAGCTAGAGAATATTGGAAAAGCTGTGAAGTAGAAAATCATTCACATTCAGGTGCTGAGTTCTGCTATGCTTTTATAGGGTGACCATTTCACTGCCAGTAAGCCATTTGCCATTTAAAGATAGGCCAATATATTCTGCTAGGCTGATCTTATAAGAAAAATAGCTATACAGCTCCTGTACCTGGCTGTTTAGTGAGGGCTTGGAGACAGATAACTTCAACCTTAGTGATTTAAAAAGATACAACATGTTAAAGGTTAATGCTATATCTCTCTCAACAAACAAAAATACCATAGTGGCAGTTTTCTTTATCGTTGTTTAGAAAGTAAGTAAACTTAAATAGAAACTATCTGAAAATTATGTCTAAATATTGTTAAAAATTTTGGCCCTGTTATAAACAGTGCTTTGTTTCAATTTCTGCTATAAGTAAGTCACTGTTCCAACTCATCATATGCCAAAAGTGTTAGCAAAAGTCAGAAATATTGGAATAAGACTCTCCTAAACTAAAGCTGTGTTAAAGAGGCCATCATTTATTCAGGCCTGAGGTCCCATGGGGGGTACTCCCAGCCTTATGTGGACATGTGATTTTACAAGTGTGTTGCTTATATAAAGTTGCTGCATGTATTTTACAAGTTACCCATTGCCATAAATCCCACCCCAAGCTCCCAGGGATCCAGTCCTTTGTTTTGTCTATCAGTGCACTCTTGAGCCAGATTTCTTCCTCTTATCTTCCAACTGTCCTTGCTTTTGCCTGCCTTGTTTCCTTGCTAAAAGTTTCACAGGCACAGTGAAACTTGAATTAACCTTTTTGATATCAATTCTCCCCTTTTACATTTGGTAACAGAAGTACCCTTGAATTCTAATTTGTTCCTGTTGCCTGGACTAGCTATTGATTTCAAGGAAACTGGCATGTATCTCAGTGTTGTATAACCAGCAGAATATTTGTCCAAGTAATCAGACAAAGTGATACAAGTCCACTCTGGAAACTACTTGGTCCTACTGTAGCTTTAAGGTAGCTCAAGAATTTAAATATAGAGATACTTACATATTCACAGCCGCCACTTCCTTGTAACTTGTACCAAACAACAGATTTCTATATAAGCTGTCTCCTAGGTTATTAGTTCCTTGTATCAGAACTAAATCTGCCACTTCTATCTTTTTCTGCCCCAATATAGAAATTTGCCTTGCTGATGGCAAAAGCTTGCAAAATCTCTTCAGAAGATCATTATAGTAATTGAATTGGTCTTTTTTTTTAACTTCTGAATGGTATATTTAACAGAATTACAGATTCTACTGCATATAGAAAGTCCCTTTACATCCATCTTTTCTCATATTATCTCTCCATTGCCTATCTAGAAAAGTGGATGTTCCCTTTTCTGCATCACTTACATGTTTTAAAAATGCTTTTAGCAGCTTCCATTGCTGTTTATTGGTCGTGTTTTTGTTTTTGCTTTTTTAACTTCAAACTGCACTGACTTTATTCTTCTGATGGCTTTAAAGTTTGAAATTGTATTATTCTATTTCATAACAGTAATGACCTTTCCTAAATGAGCTATTGAAGCTGGATACAGAGGAGTGGTGCTGTGCCCCTGACCTTTTAGATGAGTTTCATAAGTCTGATCTTGAGGCTGCCAGGTGCTGCAAAAGCGTGAGAGTAGACAGTACTTACCAACGAGGAAATAGGTTATGCAGGTGGAGGGATAGCAGCAATGTGGTAAAATGTTCAGAAATCTAGTAGAGAGAAAAGGCTGTGGGAGGCACATAGCCTTGTAGGAGATTTGGGTCAATCAAATTTTCTAATGCTCTAATTTTGATGTACTCCCTTTCATAATGAGATGGCATGACCTGATACAGGGAGACTTAGTCAATGTATTCCAGTGTAAATTACTTTATCATGTTTCTCTTCAGTTCAAGACAGTGTTACATGCTGATTTCCAATACATTGTTCTTTCCTATTTCATCATGGATTGCTGAGATATAAATCATTTTTCTATTGCTGTGCCCACAGGCTATTTACTCTTTCATCATGTTGTTATCAAAATTCAGTCTTGTTTCTTATATGTTAGCTGCTACCAAATCACATATTTATTTGAAAGAAACATTAAATGGACTGCTTGGTGATTCTTCAAAAAACTGATAATATTTTGTACTTTAAGGGGGGTGGTGAGTGGGTGTCAAGCTTATTGCCAAGAAAATTATGATTTGAAAGGGAGTTAACAAAAACAGATTAAAGGTAGATAATTTCTAGTCCACAGGTCAGTTCAAAGCCTACCTTTTTATGAGCTGTAGTCTATTCTATTTTATTTTGGTAATATTGCTGGACAGCATTAGAGTGTAGGTTAATGTGTCCCCTATCAAAGTGTTTGCAAACTCTCAGTTTTTCACAAGACTAATTTAACATTAAACAATTTGACTGTCACAGAACCAGAGAATCACAGAATAAGCTGAGTCGGAAGAGACCCTCAATGATCATCAAACCCAACTCCTGGCCTGTCACAGCACCATACCCAGGGGTTACACCATGAGCATGAAGTGCATCAACACTACAGGTTCAGATGAGGCAGACTGAAAGGGTACCCTATAATTTTAGTGATAAACATTGTGTTTAGCAGTATGAAGCTTAAATAGGTGGGATGTGAAAATCCATTATAATATATTTATGTATAACTACTTAAAATTATTAAAAATATGTTACAAATTTTATACCTGTGCGCCCATGTGTAGGTATTGGTGCCTCATCCTATCTAGATCACAGTTGATATATATTTTTATTCTGGGTCACAGTGGTTGATGAACTAGAAGTTTGATCTGCTGGATCCAAAGGTCTCTAATCCCCTATTTCATTGCTCAAGTTTCTTGAGAAAGTTTCTTTATAGGTACTCTCTTAGCTGTGCCTTTGAGGTCCCTGACATTCTTCAGTCTTCTAAAGCTGGCTGTTGACCTCTAGACTTCATTTGCTTGTACAGAAGAAGCTGAAGGTCTTCCCTCTGGCTCTCAACAAAAAAAACCAAAATAGTCTAAACAAAATAACCCCTACCTTATTATCATGACTAGCTGGAGACTTCAAAAAATTCTTGTCTATTGCAAGGCGTCATGGTGTTCCTGGGCAGTTCTCTTTTACAGCTTCTTTTCATGGGGAGTGGAGGAATAGCTGAAGTCTCTAGAGACAAATATCTTGACCCCTATTTGCAAACATTTTTTTTTCTTTCCTTGTCTTTGTTCTTGTAAAGGAATATACTGTGTACATAAGTGTGTCTGGAGATGATCTGTCCAAACCTGTGGAGTCAATACACCTTGAATTTGTGAACCATATTGTGGCATTGAACAAGCTGATTTAAACTGCTTCTGTTACTCCTGACTGATGCTATCTACAAGCATGGAAAACAGTGACTAAGGTTTCAAATTTCAGGTAACCTACTCTGTGCCTTGTGCCTGTCTCTGACCAGTCTCACTTTTCCTCTTACTTGTCTCATTGCTTCTGCTTCACCCATACAATCAGAAAAATATTTGCTTTTGTGTAATTCAAATTAGGACTGAAGCAAGATATGGGTTAATTTAAAACTGGTAATTAACTGACATTCAGTGAACTATGTATTCAGCATTAGCAATGAAACAAATAAATCATTATACTAGACATTTAAAACTGTAAAGACAATTAATTTCTTAACATTATTGCAGAACTAATCCCTAAAAAATTTTACCTTCCTCTACCCCACATTTAGCACACTTGGGTTCCAGGCCTTTTTCCCCTTTTCAGGGAGGAAAAGTGACCCCATATAATCTTGTTCTCATGTCCCTGTAATCTTTCCAGGCCAGCTGTTGCTCATGCCATTCCTCAGAGCCTGCCAACATAGACAACAGTGAGAAAGTCCTCATGGCCCCAGGCACCTCAGGATGGGGGTCTCACATGCTGCCCCATGCTGCCAGCACCAAGCCAGGTGCAGCACCCTTGGGAAGGCTCCTTTGTACCCCTTTGTAGGGGTGCAGTGCCAGGACGAAACAACTGGCAATGCTCAGTCAGACCATGTCTGTAGCCACTGCCACTCCAGTGTCTCCACTCACAGCTACAGATTTTCATACCTCATTTATACATCTCTCTATGTTTATTTCTTTTGTCAAAAATATCTTGGTAGATCTCTGGTTGTTCTGAACTCTGGCTGTCTTCCTCTCAGACATGGTCAGTTTGGTGATGAATATCTCTCAAAGAGTTTTGGCTTTTCAGTCATGCACCCTATGTATGTTTAGCCTTCTATCCTAACAGCAGTTGTCATCCAGACCATGTTTCCAAGAATGTCATGTCTAGAATCCCCTACTGATTCCAATTTTATGAATGGGAGAATCAAGGCAAGAAAGTTTTTTGGGGACACACTATATCAGCAAGTGAGGGTAGATTCCAATCTTCTAGTCCAGCACTGAGTGTGTCAGCAGAAATAGAGGTGTCAGGGCCAAGGGGACTTGAAATAGTGGGAATTGCATTGTTCAGTCCAGACAGGGTGGTTGGACTGTAGCAGGGAAAGCAATGTAGCCAAGCAAAAGCACAGTGGAAGAGAGATAACCCTTTGGTGTTCCCCACAAGATGCTGCAGTGATACTTCACTCAGTTTGGTGTCTACTGGACAGTCTGAGGGAAAAATTTGTCTTCCATCATGGTAACACCAATGTAAGGAGACAGTTTCACTCTCTTTTCTCTTATGGCAAAGCTCCCAAGTGAAGTCTGTCACAAGACTTATGGAGCCCACTGCATCACTGATACTGCTGAATTCAGTGGGAATGAGTTATCTGATATAGAAGATTTGTGTCAGGGAGAAGGTCTGCTATACATCATGGTCTAGAATCACTGTTTAGACCTGTTTAGAAAACTCATATACAAAATAAAACTACTTTTCTTTTTACCATTGATATAGAACTTAATGTCTGGACTTCCTTAAAAATATAAAAGAGGATTATATGTGTCTTAAGTGTTTAGACAGGTCTGAGACAGTTTATAAGAATACTACATGTCTACAATTTACTTATTGACCATCAAAATCCTACGTGTTTTTACCCTTTTATTTTATCTCAATACTAGAGTAGTATTTTATTCCATCTCTTTGTAACAAAGTTTTTCTGTTTCTTCGTCAGGTGAATTCAGTTCAGCCTCAAGTATTTTCATTTTTCTTTTATTTCTTTCTTTTTTTTTTAACTTTAATGAAGATAATCTATTTGAAAAGAAGAAAAATGAAAACCAAACAAACAGGTGGATCAGGTAACATTCTGTTGGTTGCCCCATTAGTAGCCTTTTAGTCCTGAAGGAAAAGCCTAAGTCTGTGACTAATTTAGATTTCATCTCTTTATTCTTTGTCTGCTAGGAATGCTATTAGAGGAACTTGTCAGTTCATAATGTGCTACCATAATTGGTTCACCTGTTCAGCTGGAATTGAACTAAACTGTTCATTTACTCTGGTGAAGTGCAAACTGTACAAAACTAGGAAATGTTATTTTCAGAAGCAGCGTTCTGTCTGTGGAATCAGAAAGTTTCGCCATACTCAGCAAAATCAATATAATTGTTGAAGTCTAAAAGAATTACCTTCAGGTTTAGGGACTGTTATAGTTGAAAATATTTTTTTTAGAGAAATTGTCTTCCATTACAGTTGTATGTTGCCTAGAGTCACTAGTAGAATTACAGGCGTGTTTGCTTTTTGGGTATAAGCACCTATACAAGGCAAAACTCATTTTACAATGGAATGCATAAAAGTGTGTGGTTTGGGAATGTTCACAGGAAGAAATATTTGTGTACATAATGCCACAAAGAACAATTCTGTGCAGATAATTTTAGCAGAGCAGAAGTTTTTAGTCTCTTAAAAAATTGTCTGAAGCAGAGTTCTAGTTTTTGTGCGGTAGTGTCATACCTAGAAACTCAGTTTTAGGTCTTCTTCAGACTAGTTTACCCCTTATCTCAAGCTGTTAGGAATTTGAGTTTCTAATGAGAGTTTGAAGTAGGTGAAATTCATTTTTTTAATGTTTACATAAAGACTAGAGTTCACAAGTACATGAGTTATAGGTACTGAGTGTGCAAAGGATTATACCAAAGCAGACTTGTTTTGACAAACTCCATGGAGCATTTCCTTCTCAAAACCAAACAATACTTTTTCAGACAGCAGCCTAGCTGTTAGGCTGTGCATTCACATTAAGTGGTATTGTTTATTACCCAATTCTACCCAAGAGATAGAGCAACAAAGGGGTGAGGCTTGGGCAGGAAGAGAATAGAAAGTGAGAGGGCCACTGCCTGGTGATCAGCAGGACAATGCACACTCGTGAGGCTTGTGGTGATGGGCCTTGGGTCAGTGATAAAGCAGTCACCATGAAGGAAGGAACTGGACAGTGGTGGAACAAAGGCCAACTTCCACAAGCTGTGGATGGCGCTAATTTCAGCAAGGCAGGGAGGTTGACAATTCAGAAAGCCACAGGAATACAGTTGTTGGGAAAGACCCTTGGAGGTCTCCAGTCCAAGCTCCTGCTCAGAACAGCCCCAGTCAGGGCAGATTGCTCAGTGCCTTGTTCAATCATTTTTGGATATCATCAAGGACAGATTCTGCAGCATTCCTGGGCTTCTGTTCCATATTTGAACACACTAATGGTGTCAATATTTTTCTTTTCTCTAACTGTGATTTTTCCATCTGCCATCTGGGTTCTATATATCTCCCACCTTGCAGTTATTTTACATATGGAATTTACAAATGAATCTAGGGAACAAGAAACTTAAGGGTGTCTTTAAGCATTCCCATAGCCATTACTTGCAGCTACAGAAATCATGAGGTAGTGACATTTGTCCTCTGAAAAGTATGAGAGTTGCGCTTCATATGCATGAGATAACTTTAGTGTGAGGTGGTTGCCAATAAAATTCTAAGGATGAAAGTCAGAGTGCTTGGAAATACAGGTTTACATTGATGGCATAAATGCATGTTAATATTAAAACGAAACATCCCAGCTAGCATGTCTATCTACCTAATTAATCTTTACAATTTCTGCCAGGGCTTGTATGCTTTAGACTGTGCTAATCATGTATGCAACTTGTCAATAAAGTTGGTTAGTAGAGTCACCAATGGCAGTAATTTCTTTTCTGTTGTTCAAAATCATATTAATTTCTCAAAATGTTTCTATTTTAGTTTCTGTTCATGGATGCTAAGGAAAGCAATGGATGGAGACCTGAACTTCTTCTCCTGTCCCGAAACTTTTTGAATAATGATGACCTTTCTTGTATCCATAATCTTCTGAAACATAATATTAAATCTTCATATATTTTATACCATGAGGTATAGCAAGAATGAAATATGCTTTTATAATATATAATATTTAGCTTGCTATGGGGCTTATGTATTAAAAAAACAGGGGTTCAGAATTGGGAATTGTTTTCTTCTTTCAGGAATGATTTCAGGGAAATATCTTGTCCCTCTATAGTACTTATCTCTAAAGGAGTTTGACATCTGTAACAATCTTTTATTTCCATCAAAATAATAACACTTGATTACTTCCTTGTGTTTGCATTTAATTGAAAGTAATTTAAACTATTAATGGTGGCTTTATATAGCCATTGTAAGTCATAGGAAGAAATTAGTCAGCAATTTACTTTAACCGAGTCTACTGCTACCACACTCACTAAATTGTATTTGCTGGATCTGAGCCTAGTTTAACCTAAGTTTGCATTTCCAGTTTGAAAGGTCATCAAGTTGTCTGATTTTTGACACTCATTCTTTCTATGTGTGGCAATATGTCAGTATAACACAGCATAATTTTTCTGTCCCATGTAACAGTTAGAAGGGGATTAATAAATATTGGCTTATTTAAAGTGCTTTTACTCTTAGGTCACTTAAGCTGCTTTTATGTTGAGTTTTACATACCCCACATTTAATTATGCAGAGATCTCGATTTAATTTGTATTTATCTGTCATTTCACACCTTGCTCATGGAAAAGTCAAAAATGAAACCAATCAATCTCTCAGCCATTTTAAAGTAAGTATATCTTACCTAAAAATTAGAAGCAATCCACTTTCCCAGAGATATTTAGAAACAGTAGAAATTAATACTGAAAGGATGTCTAAAATATTTGCTGATGTGTTCCTAAATTTGTCTCTCCTCCCAAGATGATCCATTGAACTGAGCAGACAGCCTGTCAACACAATAATTAATAAAGAAAATAGAGAAGTAGGCAAGAACAAATTGTTATTCTAAGGTACTTCAAAGGCATTTCTGAGGTGCATTTAAATGATTGGCAACATAATACAATAAATGTTCACTTGTAGTGAGCAGAAGGATGAGAGATTGTGGAAATTTGCTGAGAGTTTCCATAGGTTAATCTAATAATTCCAGATTCTGTGGCTCACAGCACAGGTCTCAGTTACATCTTTGGAGGTACTTTTGGAAAGTACCTTATGTAAGTGTCAAAAAGGAAATGTAGGGAGACACTTAACCACTGACCACATCTTTGTTACTCTTCAAGGCATTTTCTGGCATCATTCATATTGTTGGTTGTCATGATTATTCTGTAGCTGTGATGGCACACAATTTACAAAGCATGAATGAGGAAGACTTTACCTTTAGTCTGTTTGTGAGAAGTGATCTATTTCTGCCTTTAGAATATTGTGCAGATGTATCCAGACAGAATCAAGGATGTATATCTACTTTTTTTCTATAAAATATAACACATCTCAGTTTATAGCCCTATAAACCTATTGCTAATTAACTGAAAAAAATAACGTAGATTAGTTGTCTCTGTTAGGGTTTGGGTTCATAAACATGAATTTTCTGCTTTGTGTTCATTTGAAAATACAACACAGCTTTAATCCAGTGCAATGGTTTTGAACAAGGCGTACCCCCATGAAGTTCAATTTCACTTTGTTTTTTTGGATACTTCTGCAAGAGGTAAAGAGATTAAACTCTGCTGAGTGCTTTGTACTGGTCTGATGAACTGTTTCTGAAATTTAACATAGAGAGAGAAATTAGAGTTGATTTTATAAATCTTATCACTTGAGTTGCTTGTTGTTTTAATTTGGGTTGCTTGTTGTTTTCTGGTTCTGAGATTTTTTACAATTTTTAAAAACAGGAGTTCCCAACTAAAGCATTTAGCTTTAATAATGAAACTGTGAACTCATATCACTGACTGAAAGGTGAGAAAGAAAATAACATTGTAAGGATGTTATCTTATACTTCCAACATTCAACCTAAGAAATTCAGAGATAAGGCTACCCTGAAAAACCTGTAATAACCAGAGGAAAAAAAGAAGGAAATAAATTTAGAAGGCAGCCCTAACAGCTTTAAGACAACCTTATGTCTTTCCCTCAATGGCAACACACAGAAGAAAAAAGGGCGACAAAGCAACAACTCAACAAAGGGAGTTATAACCTGGAGAGACAGGATAAGGGAAAATAACCTTTTATTTCATAACTCAGAATGGTATAACCCTCCTAGCAGTGAGCCTTGTGCTCAAAGCTGAGACTTCAGATTTAACTTTTTCTTCTCTGGTTTTTCCAGGCTACACTTTGAATTAGGTCTAGAATAGCATGCAAAGTGTTGAAAGCTTATAAGCCAGCTTCGCTTAAAGGTCACTTAAAAATCACCTCATTAAAATTCAGAGGCTTTGCCTGATCTACAATTAAAAAGAGAAAAACTTCCCATTTTCTAGGTTGTTTGCTTTTTGTCAAACTAATTTTAAGAGGTTACAGCTCTCACCCTTTGTACTTGAACAAGTGACTGTCTTTAACACAGCAGGTGCTTGGATGAACTCCACAGCCATTTCTGTGGTGAAAGCCTTCCTGGCCTAGCCTAGAAGATTGGGTCAGGAAGAAGAAGCATTATTTAGACCTTGTGAAAAATAGCTGTTTCATGTAGATAAGTGACAATAAATACTGTTATTCCCTGATTGCACTTGGTTTCAGACTTATTAACTTTTTTAGATTGAAAATATTGCTGAAGAAGAAATCTGAATGGATAAGTTTAGAAATTGGACTGGTGGGGAGTAGTAAGAAAAAAACCCCACAAACCACAAACTAATGTCAGTAGCTCTTCTGAGATGAAATCTTCTGAGAGATTAAGGTAAGAAGAAAGCTTTTATGAGGAGACATGTTTTATTTTACGGTCAGTTTTCTGGAGTATAGGTGTAGGAAGTAATTTTGTTAAGTTCAGGAAATAAAGGAAGTCTTCCTCTTTGAAGGGTCTCCTGATGACTTGTAAGCATGTTTCTTCTGAAGGAACAAGCTTTTCCATGTAAGCTGTTTAGTGAGTTTGCCATTATATTATGGAAAATAAACTAGTGGAAATTCATGGGCAATTGTTTCAAGAGATTTTTGACCGCGGAAATGGAAAAGTTTTACAACTGAGATAAAAACGCAGCTAAGTCTGAAGTTTAAGAATATAACTTCTATTGTAATGTTGACCACTGGACAGGAAAGCTTGGAAGCTCTTCTTCAAAAGAGAAAATAGTTTTCTAGCTTCCTCGTTTGCTTTTGTATCTAATGTTACACCTCTTGGTAAAGTGATATTAAAAAACAGATTATTGTGGAAATTAGAGATTATTGTGGAATCCTTATTTCATCTCTTTGTCTTCTAAAAAAAGTATTTTTCTGATATCTTTTTGCTACAATTTTTATAGTCCTATACAAAACATGAAAAAGCCTAATATTAATCTAAAAGCAACAGTACACAATTCAGCCTGTGTGAAGCATTTGCAGTGATGATCTCAATTAAAAATATCTTTTCAGGATAACAAAAGTCTTTCACTATTGGTTTTGACTATATGATCTCAAGCAGTTACTTCCAACCTAAACAATTCTGTGAGACTGTGATTTATGCTTAGTGGACTCATTTTTCAAGCTGTTTTTTGTTTTACTTTTGTTTTGTTTCCTACTGCCAAACCATGACTGATTCAGATGGTCAAAATTTGTTCCTTCATTTTTGGAAAAAGAGGAAAAAAATGTGGGTTTATATAAAACTAGCAAATGCCATAACTTAATATTATGCTCCCAACTATAATTCTAAATTTATTTTGGGGAATTTTCACATCTATTGCTGACTGAGGAGAAATATGATTCAATCATCATTACATGGAATATGTTTTAATTGTATTGGCCCTCGTGAACTATTGTATTATAGTTGCATACAAATTACTTATTTTGCAAAATGTGCTGCAAAAAACTAATGAATATGCTTTGGGGTATTTGAATGAAGAACTAAACTCATCTTATTAATTAGCACAGTCCATTTTGTATATGTACTGTCCCTGCATCTTTTACGTTTTGTGTTTAATTATCAGACAGTTTGCAAGCATCGGTTATTTTTTTATTGAGGGCTAAGAGATTAATTGAAATATTTTTTCTTTTCATAGGCAATAGGAAATAGAGTTTGAGATATGAAATATGACATGAAATATGAAGCAATGAATATGTATGAAATATTACATTTATTAACTGTTATGTTTTATAATAGTGGAAGGTCAATGTCAACTGAGCCAGTTTAATTATTCAGACTTTGCATTTGACTACATTTCTACGTCTCCAAGTTAAGATGCCTGAAATGTTCAAAAACATTAGAAATCCTAAGGAGAAAAGGTGTTTTCCCCTTGTAGTATACCCTTGCAGCCTTCACTGTACACAGTACATTTCATGCATCATTTCTCAAAATAAGTCTTTGCATAATAACATATGCATCAATAACATGCCAAATATTCTTAGGGATATTCTCTGCCCAAAACTGTGTTGCCATTTATTTTTCCTTGTTGAGGAATTCAGATAAAAAGTGGTAGATGTAGTAGAAAAAATAGCCAGTTGAATATTTGTTATCTTTTTTTGACAGCTGTCTGTCTCTCACAAGGGATCCCCAATGTACAGTCAAGCTAACAAATAGCTTCATAGGCTATGGTACATTAAACTGGAAAACATTTTTTGCTGTTTTTTCCCTTAATGCTAGATAAATAGCAATTAGGTTAAGCTGGATTCAAATAGGATTCTGCTCGGATTTGTCATCAGAAAAATCAATATTTCATTTGATGAAATTGTTAGTCAGCCTAATAAACTGAAAATATCAGAAAAATCCATGGTTCACTTTTAATTCCTATCCTTTGGTTACAATCATAGACATTATCCTTATTATTTTCATTTTGAATAGAAAGAGGCATCACAAAATCTGAGTAAGCCCTTTCAGAATCAAGGACAACAGGATATAGACCAGAGTGTCTGAGCGTACTCTCTCTATGCACTTCGAACTTTTTAATAATTCTAAAAAATGGAGCTACACCATCCTGTTGTTACCACAAGATTCACTCTGTAAACTTCTGCACTTGGAGGAAAACTATCCTGTGCATAGGGTAAGTAATCCTCTAACTAGGTAATCTGAATAAGGCAAAAATAAGGTAATCTGAAATTTTCCCTGTGCAAAGCCATTCACTGTGAAGTCACATGTTGCAGCATGTCTATTATATTCTACTACTTAGCATTGAAAAACATAAACTTATGTTTTTAATGTACAAACTCTTCTTCTGAGCTGAATATGTCTACAACATTACAGCATAAACATTCCTTTTCTTCTGAGGAAAAGAACAGTAGTTTTCAGTTAGTGTTGCATGCACTATCCTAATGGTATATCTTTATGTGACAAGTCAGGATAAGGCAATCATATTCATTTGACATAGCTCATCACACTTTTCAAGCATTAGTACTTATTTGCAGTTGTAACTGGTTAAATGGTACATTAAATGAACCAGAACATGAGAAGTCACAAATACCTTTAATTTTTCCTTCCCTTTAAGTTTCAAACTTTTTAAAAATTAGAATATTGTATCCAGTCTTAACAGATTAAAACAAAAAATTAAAATTATCTAAAATGCTCAAAATGTGCATCCCCAGCTTCCAGTTCTAAATTTCTTCTGCCTGCTGCATTAGGCACCACAATCTAAACTGGAGAGCTCCTCCACAACATGTGTTCTCAGAGATATTAGCAAAACTGAGAGTATGTGGGAAGAGGGCAGAGTGTTTAGTGATGCAGTCCCACAGTCCTTTTGACTCTCTGTGGGAGGTGCTTGTGGAAGTAGCCCAAACAAGACTCTGCAGCTACAGATGATTTTTTTCCCTTTTGAGTAATGTTGAGAAATAGCAAAAAGGTGTCATCTCTGCTTGCAGGGGGTGCATAACATTTAGTGGATATAGAGCCTAAGGTAGTAAGAGCTGCTACTCTGTTTTATTTCCATTGCAAATTTCATGTAACAGTGTGGAAATGTCACATCAGACACCCTCTCTTTCAACTGCCTCTGTTCTTCAATATAATTGTTATCTCTCTATTTCCATTTTGGAAAGCTTGGTGTTTAGAAACTGAGGGTCAACTACTCAGTTTAGGATAAATTATTAAGGCTCCTGGAGTTAGGGCAGCTTACTCCAGCTGAGTATTTTTATGCCCTGAATAAAATAAAAAAAAGAATCTGATAAATAAGCTTTGTAAGAAGACTGTTATTTGACCTTTATCATAGCAAAATGTTAGCAATTCACATCATGCTTGTCTGTGACCCTTCCAATCAGGAAGACATTTGATATTGCAGAGACAATTTAGGTCTAATGTAAGGCAAAAAGTTGCATAACAAAACCACTAAAAGATATTTCCTCTTAGCAGAAAATTCTCCTGTCTACAGCCTTCACGAAAATGGGAGAACATTGTGTGGAGGGATTTAGTACTCTATTTCTTATCTTTGTTGATATTTTTTCCCTTAAAAAAAAGATAGGAGAAAAAGTGGTGATAAAAATACCTCATAGAAGGTTGTAAGATTTCTTGTGGGAATCAAATGGTACAATGTGTATTGTGTGGTTCTGTGGGGATAGGGAGGAGCTGGTTATATTATCTAAAATGGAGGCTGAGAAATAGATGTCAGGAGATGGAAAACAAAAAAAAAAAGGTAAGGGAATTTACTTTCCTTCCCAGGGAGAGCAGATTAAAACTGGTCTCTGAGGCAAATTCTTAAAGTTCTAGTTCTATCTGATCTTGTGATAATGGCCACTGAGAAGAAGGAAAAATATTTAACTAAAACACCTCACTCTCTGCTGTGGATTTGGGACACACAGTGGTAATTTTCAGTGCTCATGTTTGAGTTTGACTACAAGCAAAGGTATGCAATATATCCTTCTGAAAGCCCTAAGGTATTTTGTCTTGGGAAAAACAAATTACTTAGCAGCTCTTGGTTTAGAATGATAGAGTCTGTCTGGGAGCTCTTTCTTTTTCTGCTGTTCCTATCTGCAGAACTGTAAAACCCAGTTTTAGATACCTAGACTTCAATTCTAATCTCAGATATGCAGGTATGCCAAAATATAAGCGGCTCCTTTAAAAATCCTACTTCCTACTTGGCCCATGCAGTCATTAATTTTGGTGCTCATGTGTATGTGATTAAAATAGAGCTCTCAAAGAATCAAATCTGTACCATCTGCAGGAACAAATTCTGAGGCTAGAGGAAACATATACATTGTATTTCAGCAATACTACCTGAAAGATTATTCATGTTCTGTGTCATAGATTTCTAGGTTAATTCAAGTGGTAAGATGCATAAATTAACATTCATATTTATAGGCTGTGGATTTGTTGACTGAAATATAGAATAGATAACTTTTGTTGGCTAGCATGAATTTCTGCAAGATTACGCCTTAGACATCAAAATTCTGGGAGTTGCTGCTTACTCTTCCTGCAGCAGCTAGAATACATACATTGCTAGGGAAAACTTAATTTAATTAGGTCAGTTATCCTGACACCTATTCTACTACAAAACAGGCAATTTTCACATTATGTAGGGAACAATTAGTAAGAAATATTTAAATACTCACATAACTTCATTATAAAGCCTGCTAGCAGGAGCTGAGTAGTATCTAAATTATTAGTACCTCATTTAAATTACTCAGCCTTCAAGAAAAATACACTTTTATTTGCTAATTAATTGCATATTCCTTCTGAGCTGCAGTCTTACTGATGTAAGTTTTTTATTCATGAATAAAACAACAATCATTTAGGTTGCTTTCTTTTGTTGGAAAAAATAGCGACCGCAGGAAGTGAAGAGAGAACACATAGAGAAAACACACTTTAAAGAACTGTGTGAGCAAATTAAAGACTAACGAATCAAGTATTTGTAGGTGTCTAAATAATTGACAAACTAATAGCTGTTTTGTCTTGCACCCTGGTTTTAATCAGTCCATGTTTTTTCCATTTTCTAAGCTTGTACAAACTGTGATGACTTTCTACTGTTTTGTTCACCTCATTACTTTGATAAAAATGAGAAGTAGGGTGAAAAGAATACAGAAATATTTTCATCGAGAAAACCTCCAGCTCACCTGTCTGTACCTGTACTGTTTCAGAAATGTGTTGCAACTGAAAAACAGGAACATTAAAAACTCATTCTCTGGAAACCACTTACTTGAAAAAAACTGAGCTTCTTGTTCAATGTGCAGCAAAACCGTGTAAGAAATGAGTTCTGGATGAGAAAGGAGCTCCCACTATCTGTCCACGTGCATGGCTTATTGGTTACTTGCCTAACATTAAGTACTTACTTGCCGTCCCTAATTTAATCATACTTGGTAACTGATGCAAGAAGAAATACTTTGATCACATGTGTTCTGAATCTTTCAAATCACAAAATCATTACCTATTCCTTTTTTCCTTTTACTTCCCTTTTTTATTAGTACACTGAAGAGGATTAATCTCCTGATAAGGACTTAATTTAATTGCTTAAAGTAAGGTAATTTGAATTTTGATCCTTGAATCAACGTGAACTTGATTTTTTATATATATATATGGATTGGGTTTGCTTTGCCAGGTTTTGGTAGTGGTGGGGTTACAGGAGTGTTGTCTGTGAGAAGCTGCCAGAAGCTTCCCCCATGTCTAACTGAGCCAATGCCAGCCAGCTCTGGGATCCGCTGCTGGCCAAGGCTGAGCCAGTCAGAGGTGATAGTAGGGCCTCTGTGATGAGATATTTAAGAATGAAAAAATTGTTATTGCACAGATGTAACTGTGGCCAGAGAAGAGCAGAGTGAGGACATGTGAGAGGAACAATTCTGCAGACACCAAGGTCAGTGGAGAAAGAAGAGGAGGAGGAGGTGCTCCAGACACTAGAGCAGAGATTCCCCTGCAGCCCACGGTGCAGATCACGGTGAAGCAGCTGTGTCCCTGCATCCCATGGAGATCCATGGTGGAGTAGATCCACTTGCACTTCATGGGGGTGATCTGTGCTGGAGCAGGTGGATGCCCAAGAGGGGCTGTGACCCTGTGGGAAGCTGATGATGGAGCAGGCTCCTGGCAGGGACCTGCAGGCCCATGCAGAGAGGAGCCCACACTAGGACAGGCTTCCTGGTAGGACTTGTGACCCTGTAAGGGACTCACATTGGAGCAGCCCGTCCTTGAAGGACAGCATCCCATGGAAAAGTGACCCACCTTGAAGTAGTTAATGAGGAACTGCATCCTGTAACAAGGACTCACACTGGAGTAGTTAATGAAGAACTGTTTCCTGTGGGAGAGACCCCACAAGGGAGCAGAGGAAAGAGATATCTCCCCAAGCAGAGGCAGAAACAATGTGTAATAAATCGTCGCCCCCATTCTGCATCTTCCTGCAGTGCTACAGTGGAGGAGGTAGAACCCAGAAATGAAAGAGTGAGGAAAAGGTGTTTTTACTTTACATCTCTTTATCCTACTCTGAATTTGTGGTAATAAAATCAATTAATATCTCTAATTTGAGCCTGTTTTGCCAGTGATGGTATTTGATAATGATGTCTCCTGGTCTGTACCTCAACTCATGAACCTTTGTTGTATTTTCTCTCCCCTGTCCAGCTGAGAAGGGGCACTATAGAGCAATAGCCAGGGTCAACCCATGATATTGTATCTGCGTGTCTGTATATCTATCTATATATTTTGAAAGACACTGAAGAACAGGACTGTTTCCCTTTGTACATGATAAAGAAATTTTAAATGTACCAATTCTGCTGGTGCAATTCAAGCTCCAAAGTGCCCATCATTACAAAGGGCCCCCAAACCCTGCATATTTAATGCATAGATTTAAAACCCTTATTAACTGAAAATCCCCACTGTATGCAAGATGAAAATGTTGTAGAGAAATAGTTAAAACTAAACCCATGGAAGCTGCTAGTAGAAACAGCTAAAGCATATATTTCAGTATATATTAACTTTCATATCCTTAGTGGTGTGATGTGTGTTTTACAGTTGCTTTAGACAAAAACAAATATATTGAAGAACCAAAACTTTCAGGGTTATTTAGGGCATGCAAAAGCTTTTTGTTTATTAAATGGAAAATGGCAGTCTTCCTTCAGGAAAAGTCTGGACACTTGTTCAGATTCTCTTTTCATTCTAATACCTAATTTATTCTTAGTGGATAAAAAAATAACTGCAGTACATAAAAATATACATGTTTTAAATCCTGGGAAGATAAAGCCAAGCCCACTGCACATGTATAAATACTACAAATAAAATACAAATAGAATACAGAAATGAAAGAAATGTGCAAATGTATAAATAATGCAAATGAGGATGACTGTGGTGTTTTCAGAAAACATAAGCATAATGAAAAAATTTAAAAACTCTGTTAAACTGAAAACTAGCTGTAAGCCAAAGAAGGCAAGTTTTACTTATTAAAATCTTCATAGATATCTATAAATGGCCTTTGTTGCTGGTAAACATCCAGCCTAGGTTTGAACCAAAGCTGAAATAAAGAAATAACAAATGAAAACCTTAGTTACAACAACATTGCCACTATAAATTCAAGAATGTTGAAAAAAACAAGTGTCAGAATTAATATGACTGTGCAGTTATTTAGATTTCCCTTTATTATAATCATTGTGAATGTATTTTGCCATTGACACTCTTGTGTCTAAAACACAAGTCACATGGAGGTAAAGAGAGAATCAATAAAGCTGATTCACCCGTGAGATGAAAACAGCATGTGCCAACATTTCACTGAAAGAAAGAAATTTCCCTGAATCTAGTCTTTCTGCTTCAGACCCAGCAGCCTCTATCAGGAGAGTTTAGTGCCTGTTCTTCCATGCACTTCATCTTATCCGACTTTCTCCTGACCTTTGAGCTTTGCTTTTCCCTATCTTTTGATCTGACTTTTCCATTCCTGACAGTCTCCAACGGGGTTATTATCCAATCTGTTTATTCTAAGATTTCCCAGTCCAACCTAATTCTTCCTCTATTCTTCCTCTTTTATTTTTTTCCTGAGTTGCAGTTCTCTGCTGCAAGCATGTTACCCGTTCTTGCCTAGTCGATATAGATCTCCCTTTCCTGAGTTCTAAGCCTGGATTTCCAGTGTCCTCATGTCAATATGTTTATCTGCTTAGTTACAGTTATAAACTAATGTCCTAAACTTCTCTTCTCCTGTCTTTGTTTAAATACAAGCTTTTTAGATAGATTTTAAATTTTAGAAGTAAGACTGAAATCTTTACATGGAAACTAATTGATGCCAGTTGAGAATAAGGACATATTATAGAGAAATTGCTTGGGGTATCTACTATGGACTTTTTTTGAAACTTCCACCTAATAGATCCCCTTTTCAGTGGTTTATAACTTTGCGAAACTTTAAAGTTAGGTATGAATTTTTTCCATGCTGTGTGTCTGCCCCAGGTTACACTTAGCTAGTTTCACTCAGAGCAATACAGCTTTTTATAGGAACAAGGCTCTGCAAAATGTAGCAAATGTTAAGACAGAAAAAATAGCAATGTTGAGAAGACAAATAATTTTCATCAAGCCTTCACCTACTGTTGTCACGACCTCCACATGAAAATTCACAAAGAAATTAATCACTCATTCTTTAGAGAAGGTTATGCACTAGCAGTGGCAGAGATCCTATGCAAAAATGAGTGTGATCAGGTAATTAAAATCTTCCTCATAATGCAGGTGCACAGGACACAATTAGAGCTGTACCAGAAACCATAATTTGGCCTTAATTTTCAGACTTTAACTTTCACAACCTCATAATGCTGTTTTAGGATCATGGCATCTCTACTATGGGAAGCAGTAAGTTTAGCAAAAATATCTGCATAATATTTGTTCTTTATTTTCCCTAATTAATATAATTTCATTTTTTATCTCTGTCCTAAAACAGCAGTAATAAAAAAGAAAAAAACTGAGTCAGGTAGGAAATTAAAAGGCTTTGTTCTTAAGAATCATTAATTTTATCATTTACCTTTAAAATAACCTTTCATGCTTGGTACTCTTCCAAATTAAATTATATTTTAGACTATATTGGCTGAGGTTGGTTTAGCCTCCATATTCTTGTTATCTGACCTGAATAAATATGATTTCTTTCCTGAAATAGCATGTTTGATGTAGGTGTGGACCATTGTTGAAGATATTATCTCTCTCCCAGTTTGTCATGAGGAAACCAGCTTCTGATCTTGTTTTGATCTTTTACTGTGGTGAAATCATTGACAACAAAGCTTGTGTTTGACTTGGATAAAGGTCTGATCAGATGACTTGAATATATTCAACACTTAAATGTGATATATTGCTTGAATTAATAGGTTCCCCTAAAAACTAAGCATTATTTTTCAGACGATTAATATTCCCTAACTTCAATTTCATTATTATGTCTACATTGACATGGGGTTATGTAAGTTAGCTTCAGCAGTGAGCTTGAGTTCTTTAATGTTATAACCTCACTTTTTTTTTACTTGCCTTTCTAAGTAGTCACTTTCTAAGTAGTCACTGTTTAAAATATATATATATATCACAGGTTCATATAGGTTTACCATGGATTAAAAGGAATTATGCACCTAAGCCCTAATAAAACTCAGAAAGAGTTAAGTAGCTAATTCTCAGGCAGTTTTAAAGACCAATGGATAACTTTTAATTAAGACAATTCCATAACTTATTTGGGTCAAAAATTAGTTTTTATTTGAATTCACAGAATAAGCTGAGTTGGAAGGGACCCTCAAGGAATACTGAGTCCAGCTCCTGGCCCTGCACAGGACCATCCCCAAGAGTTACACCATGTGTCCAAGTGTGTTGTCCAAATGCTTCTGGACATTCTGGTCATTCTGGTGCTGTGACCACTTCCCTGAGGAGCCTGTTCCAGTACCCAGCCACCCTCTGGGTGAAGAACCTTTCCTAAGATCCAACCTAAACCTCCCCAGACACAACTTCAGACTTTTCTTTTGGATCCTGTCACTGGTCTCCACAGAGAAGAGATCGGTGCTGCCCTTTCTCTTCCCCTCATGAGGAAGCTGCAGACTGAAATGAGGTCTCCCCTCAGTCTCCTCCAGGTTGAACACAACAAGTGACCTCAGCTGCTCCTCATTCAACTTCCCCTCCAGGCCCTTCACTATCCTTATGGCCCTCCTTTGGATGCTCTGTAATAGCTTAATGTCTTTTTTATATTGTGGCAACCAGAACTGCCCCCAGCACTCGAGGTGAGGCTGCCCCAGTGCAGAGCAGGACAATCCCCTCCCTTGCCTGGCTGGTGATGCTGTGCCTGATGCACCCCAGGACAGGGTTGGCCCTCCTGGCTGCCAGGGCACTGCTGACTCATGGTCAACTTGCCCCTGACCTGGTCCCCCAGGTTCCTTTCCACGGCACTGCCTTCCAGCATCTCATTACCCAGTCTGTCTGTACATCCAGGACTGCCCCATCCCAGCTGCAGAATCCAACACTTTCTCTTGTTGAACTTTATAGGGTTGGTGATTTCCCTCTAATTTTTTGAAGTCTCTCCAAAGGGCCTCTCTGCCTTCAAGGGAGTCAACAGCTCCTCCCAGTTTTTTTTTCTGCAACTTGCTTTGTATACCTTCCTGTCTTTTATTTTTCTCTTCTGTTTTGTTTTTTTTTTCAGCTTCAGGAAAAATGAGTAACCATATCTCACGCTGTCTCTCAGCTACATAGGTAAAGAACACTAGAAGAATCCAAGATGTGGACTCATTGTCTATGATACTGTTCTTTAGATAATAACATTAACACCTTTCATTGATTTGTTTTCTTGTCATCTTTCTAGGAGGCATATTAAACAGAACTCTTGATTTTGCTTTTTAAAATTTATCTGGTTTTTTTTAACTTTTAATTTGTATTTTTAATTTTTTAAAATTTATCTGTATTTACACTTATATTTGTTATATGTTCTGTATAAATACATAAATACATGTTCCATACTGACAAGAAATTTTATGTATGAATATTTTAATTGTGTATATATATATGATATATTAAGATATATAATTTTAACAGCATGATATATATTATTAGATATATAGAAGCAAACATTTATCAGACAATATGGATTTTATTGTATCTCTAGTTTACATCAGAAACAGTGGTTGACACAAATATGCCTTGCAAAACACTGTTGTTTGGGGTGGCTCCTGGCTCCCTGTGGGCCTGTCCCAACATCCATTTTGGAAGTTCCCTTGTGTTAGAACAGCAGTTGCCAGTGGAGATATGTAATTCCATCAAACTTGGCACAAATTTCAGCAGACTGATAACATTTTATGGATAATGTTAGAAGCATTCAACCTTACCAATAATATTGCTTGGGGAGAAAATGAGAATTCCCAATGACATGGGACCATATGCTACAGCTTTATGGTACCTATGCTTGAATTACTGGTGCATGTTTGGAAACAGTTTGGGTTGTCTTTTTTTAATAAAGCATATGTAAACAAATGTCCATTCTCTGAAGTTATATCCTTTTCCAAATTAAAATCAATAGTATAATTGACACACTGCAAAGTTTTCATCCTGCATGTCTACCCTTCTTCATATGCTTTCTTGAGATATGTGCTGAGCTTAAGCACTAATACAAGCAGTGCCCTTGGGCAGCTCACAAAAAATATTTACAGTATTGGGAAGGATGCATTGACATTCAGTGTGAAGCCTCAGATGATGTTCCTCCTGGAGATCAGCAGGCCTTTAGGTCACTATGAATTACAGTCTTTAAGACCTGGAACAGTGGTAGCCAAAATCTCTGTGTTAAAGCCACCCATGTAGCACAGAATGAGCTGTCAGAATCTCCTGAGCGAGACAGATCATACACAGAGGGCAGTGTGCATATGAAATAAAGGGCAAGAAGAAAGGTGTGGTAAACAAAGATCCACCAGGCAAAGTGAGGCAGTCTCTGCCTCGCCATCAGAGTTCAGCCACAGAGAGCAGAGCTCTTCCTTGAATATGAAAAGAGGCTGAAAAGAAAAGACACAACTCCTCAGACCCACCTGAGTTTTCAAAATGATTGCGTGGGACTTTTTAATTGCTTTCTAGAAATAAGGTAAACCTTATTCATAGAACTTTCTAGTTTTATAAGATTCATATTGGAACACAGATTCTAGGAACAAATAACAGTCCTGTCAGGGAATGGAGCTGTGTCACACAGTGGGGTTTGTCCAAAGATAAAATTAATGCAAATACAAGGGATGACTAATTAGCATTTGAACAATAATGACCAGTAACAATTTTGAAAAATACCTTTTCCTAATCATAATCTGATGACAATCCTCAGATTCCAAAAAACTACCTTTAAATGTCATTGACTAAATTCAGACAATGATAATGTACATTAAATAATCCCATAAACTGTTTGCAGACATTCCATGAATAGAAGCAGAATTTTAAATTAGATCAGTAAATGATGTGTTCTATTTGTGCAACTGTTTTTATTATTCATTTAGTATGGATCATTATTAGATTTGTTAAACTTTTTTTAATTTGGAACAATTATTTTGTTGCCTTAACCATGCCCTATAGGAATTTTAATACTTTTAGTAATGTGATTAAATTTTTTGATCAAAAAACTGTAAAGCCAGTAAATCAATCTTTCTCCTATTTCTTAGAATGTCCACCAATATGATCTATTTGATTTGAAAGTAACATGAAAAATAATTTTCAAAGTTTGATGAGTAATAACAATAGTAGAACCTAATTATTTAATTACTGCACATGGATGGAATCCAAGTCTAAATTAGAGGGATTTTTACTATGATACAAATTGCTGCTTAGTCACTCATAATTGTTTTTTGGTGCTGTTTTCAGATATTTGTATTATGGTTTGTTCCTGCTTCTAGGTGATAGCAATCAGTGTTACTGGACTATAGGCATTTATTAGACTTCCTTCTTGGCAGATTTGGGCACTCAAAGGCATCGAATAAAACATGGTGAAAGAACTTGCAAAAACAGGATTAGTAAATACATCTGTAACTGTATTATGTGGTTCCTTTTAAAACCCACCTGAAGAGAAAGTGGAAGAAAATATCTGTGGGTTTGTTTTTCATGTTGTGGGGTGTTGGAGAGTGCATGTGTCTTTCTGAAAGACACAGGAGTTTCAAAACTCTTCCTCATGTAAAAAACCTGCTAGTGAGGCTTTTAGCAGGAATTTGCCTACAGCTACTAAATATGTGCTGAACCTCTTAAAATCCGATTGCTTGGGGATTTTTTAAGGACTGGAAAAGTTTAATCAATAGCAAGTGTACTTTGACATATTTGAGCTAAATGGATCCAGTACTTCCTTGGCAAACCATGGAAATCACTAAATATATATGGTATAAGAGAATATGTTCCTACATTCATCACAAAATAAAGAGAAAAATGAAGAGGAGGATCAGAGGAGATGTATATAATCTACAGAATAAATAATTTAATGGTTTACTACCTTTGTAATTATTGATGATCTTAGGTAATGATAGGTATTCTCTGTTCATTTATAGACACATTTAGTCTCCTTTTTAGAATCTATTTTATTATTGACTTAGAAGTATTTCATCCCATTACATAGAGTAATTTAACATAGAACAAAAATATTTCCATTTTTATATCCTAACTTTGCTGGCTTAAGTTTTGTTGAATATTCCTATGATTTTGTACTGCAGAAATGCAGAAGTAAAGTGCCTAATTTATCCTCACAATACTGTATTTTACGTTGTATACATTCATCAGGTTTTATCTTCTAAATTTACCATGCAGATCACTTCATTTCTGTCACATGAAATTCTTTCATGTCCCTAGTAATTTTTACACTTGTATCTGAATTCTTTAATTTCTTTTTTTTTTTTGTTTTTCGTTTTCTGTTGTAATAAATTATGCTTTTAATAATGCTTAGAATATGCAAAATTCTCACCAGACTGTAAATTATAAGCTATCATGTACTACTATTTTCAAAACTGTCTTTGGAGATTTATAAGAACACTGTGCTACTTCTTTTTCAGTTCATTGTCCTTTTTGCTTCAAGTTCCTTCTTATTACTTGTCTTACAATGAATTTGTAAATTAAAAAACAAAGGCCCCAGAAAACTTGAAAAGCTCTTTAGTTTTCATTTCCATGCTCACGAATGGTTTGTATAGAATCCTAAAACATGGTCCGCTGGGTTTTTTCTTTTCTTTTTTAATCAAACAATAATATAATTCTTACATGAGTACAGTAGTTTATTGTTGTGACATATTCATGTATTTTCAGATGTTAACCAGTTGTTTGTTGTTTTGTTGGTTTTTTTTAATTATTCTCATTTACTATTAATAGAGCATCTATCTAGGATATATTACCTTTGGAAAATTATTCTTGAAATAAAGTACCACTGACATATAAAAATTACCGTATCTGTTTGAGAAATCCTCAAAGTCCACGGACAGTTCCCATCTATATGAATGATAGTAGAGTAAAAATGTCAAAGAGTGGGATTTATGCTAGTTGGAAAGCAGCCAAAGGAAAAAGTAAGCCACTTTTTCTTGCCCAAAAGATGAGAAATAAAATTAAAAGAAAATGTGACTATTTAGATGTGCAGAAGGCACATTAAAACCATGATAAGAAGGGTGATATTTAAGTGGAATGAATTGGTTTGTGAGAACAGGTTTTGAAAAAGACTTGTAGAAAGTGGTAGGTGTAGATGCCAAACAATTTAGTAGCCCCCCTCAAAAATTCTGAAGTCTTGATAGCTGCTGGTGAGAACAGATTAGTTACTGAGAGCTGGCTGAGATGGAATAGCAGAATTAAATGTTGGAAATCAACTTTTTCGGAACATGAGAGGAAAAAAAAACATAATTAAATCCCACAAATCTGTCTTATTCCTGCCTTTTGCCCTCAATAGACATCGTTCTCATTGAAAGCTCCTGGTAGATGTATACATACAAGTTGATTCTTTGCTTTGCCTATAACCAAGATTTTCTTTAATGGAAGATTTCTGCTGTTGCCATAACACCAGATAAGTGGAATTTAATGTTTCTGGTCTTTTTGCCAAATATCCTGTTTAGCAATCTGATAAATGGCATTTTTATTCATTGTTTATTCTGTGAAACCAGTAAAATTTCCTGAGTGTATGGAACTTAGAAAGAGTTCTAATATCTCCCCAGGATGCATAGAGATTCTGTCACTTTAGTGTATCTTTTTATTTTCTTATTCACCTGTTTACTGTACCTAGGAATTTCAAACTTAGTTCAGGACCATCTTATTACTGTTGTCAACATAAAAAGTCTTTCCAAATAGGCGATGGTGTAATACGAGAAGAAGGCATAGATCTAGAAATATCTTTCATTTGCATAGGCCAACAAGATCTGCCAAAGGAAGCAATTCCACATGGCAATCCTGTGCAATGTGCTCTAGGGTGACCCTTCTTGAGCAGGGAGGTTGGATCAGATGACCACTGTGGTCCCTTCCAAACTTACCTGTTTTAATTCCCTGCTTCCAGAAGCCAGTTTCTGTCTCTGTGCTATCACAGCCTTTTGGATGGCAAGAGTATTTCGATGGTTGCACAGTGAGATGAATCAAGGAACTGGTTTAATTGAAAGGTAACCTAGCAGGAGAAAAATGTTCAAAGTTCAACACCAAGTTCTGTTTATTCTCCACGGGAAGCAAACTCAAATTAATCATAGCAAAGTGCAACTGCACTTATTCCCTGCATGTTTCATGAACTTCTTAAAGATCCTAGGATGAAGTTAATGATGTTTTCAAACTATTCAATTTCTTACAGATTTTGCAATTAGTAGGGGTTTTTTACATCTGATTTAAATTTTGTTTCTGCATTATTAGCTTTTTATTCTTGCCCTATTTACTGTGTACCTAGATACCAGATGATTTCTTTTCACCACTGTTCTTTTGTCTAGCATTTAAAGACTTGTATTTTCTTTCGTCTGTCTCTTTCCAAGTGGAAACTGTCCAAATATGTTGATATCTTCCATTTTGCCTGTATTTTTTTCTAGTCTTTGAGTACTCTTACAGCTTTCCGCTGAACATTTTCTTGAAAAAAATGTCTAAAGCTGTACATGGCTCCTGCTGAGAACACACTGATTTTGAGGAAAAGGTCAATAAAATCAGACAGCAGAACAGGAAGCCTGTTTAATTTTAATTGCTAAAGAGTAATCTTTTCCCTTTTTTTTGTGTAAACCCCTTCACAAGATGAAAATTCTTACCTCTTCTTTTCTTTCAGTTTTTTGAATCTTTGATAGTTGCCTTTTATAATATATCATACTTTGTACAGATAATCAAGCCAAATTAAATTTATAAAGCTTAAGTGCTCGTGTTGGAAAGCTTTCAGCTCCAAAATAGGGATCCTAGACTGTCTCTTTACCATTATATGAAAATATATGATTCAGTAAATGTTCATTTCAAAACGAAGCTGAAGTAGAGGATAGTTGAACAGCCATTGTTGTTTCATTGGTAATGTTTTCAGTGTACAGCACAGGAACTAGCAAAAAAAAGGTTTGACAGTTTATTTTCCATTTTACCTGTTTTTTGTGCCCATTTGTTTTCCATTATGCTATAAAATGATGTTCACACAGCATAAAACTCTGTTAATGCAGCATAAAATGCTATTATGAAATACAGTGGCTGAGATTCAGGAAACAAAATTAAAACCTAAATATCCCCTCTATACCTGCTTTAAATTCAGTCATAAAAATAATAATATGAAATTGTTGTTGAGGTATTTCTTATAACCATTCAGATATTCTGCTTTTTGCACTTAAGTAAGCCAGGATAACATTCAGTTTGAGTAGTTTCACTGGTGAGTTTTTTTCTATTTATATATTTTCCACAACCATTTTTTTTAGGTACAGGTATTGCAAGTGTTAGGATTGAAATGGAAAATGAAACTGTTTTGTCACCTAAGTGTTCCAAGTCTTAAAATAAGCCCAAAAAAACCTGGCATAGATGCCTGAACAATACCTTTAACTGTAGTATCTGAGCACTGTGCCAGGCCCAAGAGGACCCAAAATATGAGGACAGGAGACTATTCTGAAAACATGCACAGTGCAGTTCAGGAAGTAGGAATTTGTCTCTGTAAATTCCCGACCATATTAATTTAAGGAATTGTCTCAAAGTCGTAGATAGACACCAGCATTAAGAGAGTTTACAGATATCTTTGAAATACCAAGGGTGTATTTACAGCAAGACAGCCCTGGGAAATGGAGCATTAATCTAAGAGACAGCGACATCCTCATAGTCAGGGAAGCCCCAGACACAGTGAAGCAGTGAACCAACTGCTGTATAAATGCAAAGGAACTCAGTGGTGTGTGAATGACACATGAATTGCACTCACCATGAATTTGATGTTAAATCCACTGTGTAAATATAGTGCACTGCATTTGCTAACTGCCTGTTATCGCTGCAGTTAATTAGCTGATCACCTATGTAATTTCAAAACTTGAAAATAACAACAGAATCTAAAGTGGCAATATCTGATTCTGGAAAAACAATAACAGGAATCTAATTATAGCTCCTGAAGAAAATTGCCTTAGAGACAAATCAGAAGTCTTAAAAAAATATAACCATGGACATGAATTATGTCTTTTTAGCTGAGGTCCAGATTCAGTATTCAATCTAATCATTAAAGACCAGTGAGCTGCATTTTCTCAGTTGCTCAGTCTTTGGGATCCTTTCTTGGTTGTGCTTCAGAGTCCAATTTTTGTATTTTTAGTATAGAATAACTTTTGCAGTTCCTGCCATGTTGCAAGTTTCTTCTGACCCCTTTGACATTTCCAAATGGCTTTGTACATCATCTGCTCTCCCTCTGCTGCAAATCTCAGGGGAATCTCGCTCACATACACAAACTCATCTTCCATTGTTGTGATGATCTGTTTCCCATTATGCCACCCTCTGCCACTGAAAAATACAGCATCAACCTGGTATTTGCACCTTAGACATCTGTGAAACATTTGTGTTTTTCCCCCAGAAATCTTGTTTCACTCATCATGGTGAAACAACTCAAAACAATATAAAATTTCATATTAGTGCAGCACTGTCCTGAGTAAAATTTCTGCTCATGAAAATGGCTGATGTTGCCTCTCTTTTTCTTTCTCCTCTTCCACCTTTCTGTACACGTATCTGTTGTCTTAAGTGTCTCCTCTAACGTGTTTGTGTGTTTATGCACAGTACACCTATGAAAAGCAGCCACTGCTGCCCATTCTGCAGCAGGACATGCCCTGTGTGCTGGCACAGACTGCAACTGTAGTTTCTTATTTCCTCACCTATTAAAGGTTTGTTAAAGAACCAGGCTATAGTTGTTAAAAGTTTTGGTCACTAGGGGAAGTTTGTATGTTGAATGGATTAATTTATTTTTAGATCAGTCTCACTGCAGGAATGAATAGAAATATCCCATGTCATTACCATGGCTAAATATTTTGAAATGTCAAACCACAGCCTGGGGCTGTTAAAGTGAATAATAAATAATATATCTGTTTTGCCTGAAGTAGAATATAGTATACAATTTTGATGAATTTCCAGTACTTGGTAATACAGAGGGCAAAGATTATGAATACTTGTTAATATTTTTAAGCATGAAAAATAAAATGAATAGTAATCTAGTTACTAACAGATTTTAAAAATTTAATTATTTGTTATTTTTCCTCTGGATCCTCCTTAAAAAAGTTGTTTGAAATTGATTTTTAAACTTATGAAATGCCTAAAACAATTTATGAATTAATTTAAGGATCACATTAAAAAGAAATGTAGTTTTAATTTAATCCTGTGTCACATTTCTTCATTTTAAACAAGGAGCAATGTGTCATGGGAGCATTAACTGTATAGTACAATATTAGAAGATTAAATTCTGTAAAAGGAGAATATTTAACATAATTCAGGTAACTAATCCAAATACACCTGAATATAACACAACTAATTAACATATGAGTGAGGAAAAATTGAATTCTTCTACATTAATGAAAAATATGTGCAAAATGTATATCTATTCTTGTTGCTTTCATTTTTACAAAGCAATTAATCATGCTGAAGCACAAGTTGTTGCAATAGAAAGAGCATGTCTTTGTATATGTTTTTACAACTTTTCTGATTTTTTCAAAGACTAATATTGCAACAGCTCCTGTTGGCTTTGCTTGTTTGTTCGTTTTCTAAGGAAGTGAAATTAGAAGCTGTATTTTTCTACTACAAATTAAATTAACAATTGAAAAAATGGAAAATTTGAGTGGTAAAGACTGGGGAGGTTTATTCTCCTGAGAGAGGTATGGTTTTGCCTGAGTTTGAAATGAACTGAAGTATTTAACTTCTAAAATAGACCTGCTTCATTTGTGTTCTTGTTAAGCCTGGTCAGAGGGTGTAAAAACATGAATGAAAGTTTGACTTCTTGGTCAACAGCATTGAATTCAATGTAGCCCAGATTTGTTTAGGATATGCAGTGTTGTATTGAATGCTGTGAATGCCCAGTAATTTTTTTTAAGGGATGATATCTTAGTAAATCATTATCCACCATGGCCTGCATGATGCATTTGAAATGTCCGTCATTTGAAAGAATGTGATGTCATTTGAAAGTCATGTGAAAGAATGAACACCTGTGTAATAGAATTATTTTAGGTAGTGGGCTTCAGTGTAGATTCAGACCCTATTTTGTCAGGGTTTTAATAACGTTTTAGATCTGCAAGATGAAATTCAGTTACAGATATGAAGGTCTGCATGTGATTGTACTACATTTCTGGGGCCATGGGATTTTTGTTTCCTGGGCCATTACAGCCACAAATATGAGTAACTGTTGTCATCATTCTTCCTAAAATACTCCCCATGAACTTGTAATCTTCAACAATTGTTCTAGCAGTAAAAGACTGAGAATTGAACATAGCAAATTTGACCTCCATGTCTTTTCTATACAGTGTCAAATGCTTAGGCTGGAGGTAGGGAAATGAAGAGAGAAAATTAGCTAGCTTTGAGTACTCTGATAGAAATACTGAACTTCCCAGTCTATCTTTCTATACTGATTTAACAGTGCAATAACCCAATATGTATTATTTTTGCCTTTCATCTGTTACCGAAAAACAAGTTTCTGAAGCTCCAGGGACAGAAAAAGTTTTTAATTTACCTCTCTGACTGGACATCTGGTGTCTAGGCAGCTATAACTCACAGCATTTGGAAAAAGTTACATTTTGCAAAAGGATATGGTGACACTCCCATGTGGTAAGGTATTGAAATAGTATATTACTTGGCTTTTAATCTTTCCATCCTGATTATTGATGCAGATGCTTTGTCTCTCAGGAGATACGAGACACCAAAGATTTTCAACTGTGAAAGTGTGGGTGCCCCCTGCTACTTCTAATTGATTTTATTATTTAACAGAACTGCTATGGAAGCTGATAATAATTGGTAAGTTCACTACTTCATCTTTATTTCATTTCTTTGTGTTATCTTACCTAACTCTCAACCTTTGATAGCTTGAGCAAGGTCCTGATGCTGAAAAGGACAGACGTCCCTTCTAGCTTCGACTTAGATGGAAACAAGAGACATTCATTGTCTCTACCAGAAACTGATCCAAATCTATCAAGAAGGAGCATCCAGCATACCTAAGAGCTTCAATCTGAGACTTAAAGCAGGGTTCATACCTTCTCTTAGAAATCCAGAACGAAAAGGGAGATTTTAGTCTTCAAAGAAATTTCACTATGAAATTTCACATCAACTATAATTTAAAATGCTAACTTACTTTGATATTCTTTGAAACTGTCATCCAAAACAATGACTACAGGCTAAGAAGTCAAAACTGAGATTGATACATTATCTAGGACAGATTTTCATACTTTGCAAAAAAAAAAAAAATTAATTTGCACCCACCTGGAAGAGAAAAAATAAAGAAGTGGGGATGATGAGATGTCATCTTTTGTGCCATTGCATGCCACAAAACCTAAACTGAGTTATCAAGTTATGTTGTGCTGACATTTGTCAAATTGTCAATTTTGTGTGAGTTCACAGGGACCAATGTAGTATTGCAGGACAAATTTAAAGTTTGAGAGCTCATGAATAGAATTTCAAAGCACAAACAGTGCTTTCTAAACAGTTTCACAGGTTATCATATCTTCAGTAGCCATTTTTAAGTGAAATAGTGAAATAAATAGGTGAATATTAATATAAACTAAATATTCAATTTCTCTTTGTATGCCAAATGAAGAAATTGTGAAGCACATTTGGATGAACACACAAAACACCTGATCCTCAAAACATCTAGCTTTCAAATAAGATTAAAAGTATCTTGAGCAACCCATTACATTGTTAATTTCCTTTTTTTTCATATTTTCAAATGAGAAGCGATCTATCCCCAAGCCCATGATTCAAATGAAATCACTTAACACAGAATAATTTAATCTCCTTACATTATACTCACAGGAAACAGGTTTGAGATGTGTAGCATTTTACTGTGTTTGCACAATAAAAAAAAATAGCATTCAAAAATTCAACTGTCACACTGTATTTTTTACTACATTTTAAAATAAAAAGCACTTAATTAAGTGTTGGGTATATCTGCTCTCCATTTCTCCTGACTAGCTCTCTCTGTTATGAGGAGGAAGAGGTATTATGAGATTTGTTGTTAGTGATAGGTCTTTTCAACAGGAAGAGGTTTCTGGGAACTTTTTCTTAATTGGATAAATTGAGTTGAGTTCCTTTAAAAAATTAAAAATGAATGAAAATATCAAGATCTCAATGAGCAATCTATAATATCTTGGTTATTACTTGTTTAAAAAAAAATAGTGGATTATAGTCAACAAACAGAAGAGTAGCATTATTAATAAATACAAATAGCTCAGATGTGCGAGAAAATTCATATAATGAAAAAGGCCAAGTTTGTATTGACATGCTTTGATACCAAGCCTTATTTTCTCCAGTAATTTCCTTTGATTCCTTATGAACTCCTACCAATTCATCAGTATGAAAATTTTCTCTTTCAGGAACTGAGTTTTTCCTATTCAGTGAACAAGAAGATACAGGGCTCTGTTCTCATACACTTTCCTTGGGTTTCTCTCCCACAACAGAACTTACAGCAAAGCAACTAATCTGGTCAAACTCACCATGGCCTCAGCAACCAGTGGATTAGTGTGGGGTTTTGGGTGTAGGTTGGGCTCTACAAATATCTGCACCTTGGAGGGCAGGAGTGAAAGTGTGGAATCCCAGCCCAGCTGCCTGGCCACTCTGGTATCTACAAAGTGCTGGCAGGTATGTCCAGCACCTGCCTTCCACTAGCTCTTGATTGCCTGCGCTGTGAGGCTAGAAAATCTGGGCCTAGGGCTTATTCTTCTTTTAAGCTATTACTGTTTTTCTGTTACTCTGCAGTTGCTGCTTCTGATAGCTAAAACCAGCTTACATGGTTGCACAACCTTGAGTTGCAAGCCAGAGGGTATGAGCCAGGTCTCTGCATGCCAAGAGGAGAAAAAGCAATTTTAAAGATGACTTCTTAAGTGGATAAGGTCACTAAACATCGCAGTCCTCTGGCACTGAAAAAAAGAAAAAAAAAAATCCTTCCTTAAGTGACACAGTTTTGATAGATTTTTAAGCAGGGTGTGGAAAAGCATGGTATCTGGGAAATACTATATGTTAACAGTGATACACCACTGTATAAATGAAGAAGGGGAGATGTGTGAATTAGACACAGCTGAAATGCCAGAAACAGAACAGGGAAAGTAGGACTTGTTAATGTAGAATACTGATTGAATATTGCCAACCACAAAGGGACAGATTTTATTTTTTTTTCCTTGCGGTATTGACCAGATTTTCAAAACACAAGGTTAGGTTTAAGAGCTCAATACCTATGAGGAAGACCTCATTTTCAAAAAATTTAAGTTTTCATGTAGGTACTAGAGAAAATGTTCCTTCTCTTTATTATAATACTTTTTGTTATAATACAGTCGTGTGCTTGTAGTTACTGTGTTGTCATGGAATGACTTGAAAAGACAACATGTAATTGGTAGTAACTTTGCTTGCCTTAGCAGCCCATATCAGAATTCTTTATACTGAAATTATTTTCTTGAAGGTATAGGCTTTTTGTGAATAAAATTTAATTAACTTCTAAATAGTTGATGTTTACTTTTTATTTTAGCATTTATTTGTTAGTACTTCCCTTTGAAGTCATCATTCTCATCATAGTGAGATTATATTCCTTTTAGCAAAGACTGCTGGATGTCCATGACTGACACACAGAGAACAGATTGCATATATACAAAGGTGTTAAGGCTGAGCAGCCTGTATTGCAGTTAATATTGTTCCTTACCAGTGAGTTAATAATATCTGTTATGAAACACAAAGCAATGCTTTGTTCAGCACTGACACTGACAAATACGTTTTTCAGTGGTTTTGGTCATTTCCTCATTTGGTCTCTAGTCCACAGAGAAAAAAACAGTTAAAATTACTGCCAGCCTTTCCTTCTGATGATATTGGCTCATTGTTTGTTTGCCACCACCATTTGGTCAGGATGGAACTACTGGGAAAAATAACCTCCCTGAAAATGCAAAGTGCTGCCAGCTTTGAAGAGGAATGACACACGGTGGATATTTGCTGTTCAGTGTTTGCATTTCCAGGGTCTTTTAGAAAGGACAATTTTTTCAGCCGCTGTTCATATAGCTGGCATATTTGCTGGATGTGAACCCAATGTTATCAAACATGTCTAATGCAGCCAGTGACATTCAAAAATCTGATGAATCCATGACCTGATTCGGCAAGGTGTCTGCATGGAATAATTTCAAAGTCCAGTGATATTAAATAGGGATAGCACTGACTGTGTTTTTGCCAGGGTCATTCAGTATTGTAGGTTTCTTTAGCTTTATTATTTTACAATGGCCACAGGACTTTTGATATCCATCCAGTGTGTTTCAAACTTTCTTTGTTGTTTTCCAATACTTGATAGACAAAATAGCTAGAGATATCTCCAAACAGGTGATTGTGAATAAAGCCTCTTTTGGTATTCAAATAAAATATAGATGCTGGCACAATTTGTAAATAGGAGCTATTGAAACAACTGAAATTGCAAATTATTCTGTTTGGATTTTTTTCATTACTAAACTAAAAGTAGAAATTGACACCTATTGACCACAAATAAGTAAAATTTTTGAAAAATAGTGGCTTACTTATTTTTTTACTTCTGTAAATAAATTCCTTTTAGGAATAAATTAATAATCTTAGATTATATCCTTATATTTTCTCTTATACTGGAGTATTTTACCTACTTTTGCTGTGAGTTGCCACTAAGTGTTTCCTCACAACAAAAAACGAACTAATCAAAGCACAATGTTGCCTGAATTTTGTTATGAGTCTTAGGTCACTCGGTAGACTTAAATGTTAGCCCCTGGAGTTCCTCCCTAAAAGAAGACTAGTTTGACTATTAAAAATAAAAAATAATAATTAAGAAACCTGTATTATTTTTGATGGGCAAAAGCTCAATGAACAGATGGCTAATCAAAATCATGTAAGGATATATAAATAAATCCATCAATCTGCAATTGTATGTTGTATCAAAACATTTTGGGGGTCTGATACATACTGTTATGAACTGAAAATCCATGGCATATATAACAGGAATTACATGTGATATTCTTATCCATTGTTTATATTTTTTCATTTTGACCAGAATTTTTATGTCATTTTTTAAACAAAT
The DNA here is from genome assembly GCA_034509425.1 of Eopsaltria australis. Classification (NCBI taxonomy): domain Eukaryota; kingdom Metazoa; phylum Chordata; class Aves; order Passeriformes; family Petroicidae; genus Eopsaltria; species Eopsaltria australis. The sequence continues at coordinate 5,646,174 of JAVTVJ010000072.1, forward strand.
AATTAGGCCTTTAAGAAAACAGCATTATGAAGAGTGAACTTACTAATGAGCTTAAAGGGCAGAATGAAGTACCTTTAAAAAAAAAAAAAGCAACCAACTTTCATGTTGCTGACAAAATTGTTGTTGAACCAGCATATTCCATGAACAGGTGAAGATACTTCATTTTGCTGTCATGTTCACACTGTAGGAAGACCAAGGTCCCTGGGATACCAAAGGCTTCCTCCTGTGCTGTGATCCTTGTACTATCTGGCATTTCCTCTGCTATGTGGTTGTTCGTTGCTTTTACAAAGAATGGACACTTCTCAACTACAAATATTTTTCATCCTGCCTGTCTTCCAAGGTTTGAAAAGTAACCAAACATCTTTACAGTTCTGAGTCTCAGCAGTGACTGATTTCCCGCAGCACCAAAACATGACCTGTAGACTTCTGGATATCCAAAATACCTCAGCAGATTGTCAGCAGGGTTTTCAGTAAGATTTTCAGAAAAAAAAAAAAAAATCCATTAAAAAGTAATTCATACTATGAAGGTCTGTTTTTCCAAATAATTTTGAATTTTAATGAATTTAAACTGCATTTCCTTAGGGATCTCCGTGCTAAATGATACCATTTGGGGGAGCTGTTTCACTGCAACTCTGTGAAGCTTGCAGCTTGTCTTTGTCCCATCATGAGCACAGCAATACCAGGTAAGGGCTGGACAGGAGACTGCCTGTGACAAAAGGCAAAAGTTAACATGGACAATCTAGTAGAAAAGAACGTATTATCTTTAGAAAATAGTAAACAGAACGAAAAAAACCCCAACAAATTTGCACAATCAAAAAATCTGAAACTCTGCAGGGCATTTCAAAATTCCTGCAAGACTTGTATTTGTTCTGGTGCTAACCAAGTAGGAAAGATGCCTCTACCAAAGGGTCCTAGCTGTTCTAGAGAGCAAAGATTGAAGAAAACGCAGAACACTTTTCCAGGTAAATGGATTAAAAGTTAAAAAATACTCTTCCATCTCTCCAGCTTCTCCAGCCTTATGTGTTTGCATAAATAAACAAAACTAATTTTAGATTCAAGGCTACTGCCCTTTAATGGATGTTCATAGACCAGGAAATATTTCAGTAAGGGAAACCTCTTGCACAGTGTGATGGGGGAGGTTGTTTCAGAATAGTTGGGTATTTTGCTCTCACATCTCCATCTGAAATTGCAGTCAGAAAACAATCTTTCTTAATCACGTTTGTAAATTTCTGCTCACTCCAACACAGGTATTTATATTCTCGACCATCACATATTTATATATAGTAGATATATCCTGTTTCAGTCTTTCTTTTACTGGGCCAAAATCTTTTATTTATTATTATCTTGAAAGATATGACTTACATTCCCTCTGACGATCCACATAAAACTCTTTTTTTTCCTTTTACCTGAATTATACGCCATTTTTATTATTACTACACTAATTATTGAGGAAGCCTTGTTTTGGTATTTTTTTCTCTGTGATGTGCCAGTCTCTTGTAAAACAGCTAGTGCTTTCTAATCTTTTTATTAAAAGTGGGCATTGAAAAAATGCATTTGATATGTCCCATTATTTAGAATGGTAACTTTACTGAGAATCTCACTCTGTGACACAGTTTTCTCTGAAGGTTAATGGTTGTTATCAGCAGTTTCTGATCCATTGCAATTACTTTCTGTCTTTTCTAACTCTGCTAGTTTTTCATGTCACAAACCAATTACATAGTGAAGTACAATTAGACGACATTTCTTATATTTCTCTGATTTAGGAACTTTAGTTGCCAGATTATCTTTGCTAAGACCTTTCATGTCTCACTGCATTTGCTTTAACTTCCACATCCATAGCTGCTCTTGACATAAATTTTTGTTATAATGCCTTGCACATTGTAGAGCTTGTATCAGCAGTTCTGATGTTTGGATCAAGTAATTCTCTTCTGAATTATGATGGGTTTGTTTCATTTTTGTTTGTTGGTTTTTTTAACTTTTATTATGTTCTACAGCTACTATTCACTAGATATTAAAAAAAATCCCAAATCTTTGTATGAATGCTTGCTGTGCTATGCTTGTGGTTGGACTCAATGATCTTAAGTGTCTTTTCCAACCAAATGACTATGATTCTATACTGATTTCATGTGTCAGATATGGAACAACTTGTGGGAGGAGATCCTTGGTCCCAGCCAATTTGGGGTGATTAATGTTTTTAGTTTTCCCTCCAGTATTTTTGTGGTGGATTCTGTTTTCCTACTGTACTCAAGTTCACCTTCTCTTTGTCCCCCAAAAAAGAATTGCACTTTGAAAATTTATATATTAACTTTTCTTTTTCAGAACCATATCAAGTTTATCTTTAATCTTTATTCAGAACCTCCTTCATAGAAATGTTGCTTTCAAATTTTTTTCTGTCTACTGAAAAATATTTATTTGTTTTATAAACCTTTCCGAGGTCTGACTCACCTGCCTCTTACTTTTCTGTGCCCTGATTCGTAAAGCATAATTTTCCTGGCTAACCATATTGTTTGTCTGGTTTTTTTTTTCTGTCTACATATAAGTCCTTCTGAAGGATCTATTGACTCCTAAGGTTAGGACCCTATTTCCCAGAACATTTTTAAAACTCTTTTTTCTATCATTTTCCCTGCACAGATTGCTGCCAATTTTACTATCTTGGACTTTAAGGAATCCAAGGCCTCTATCATATCTGGGGTCCTCAGATGTACTTCTTTTCCTACCTTTTTGATATTCAGCCTTTTGATACAGGGAAATTAGGATTCAGAATATAGCTGAGACTTCTAAGTATAACATAATGAATAATAAGTGGTGACAGACAAAATAAAAGCTAATTGACTTTACTCTTCAGATGTTCTTTTCCTGTAATAACTACGGGCAAAAGTTTGAAATTGAATTTTATATGAAAATAAAGTCAGTTCCTCTACAGATTATTATTTCTACATTTTTGACTTCCAAAGGTATAAACATGTAATGTTCACATTGTATATGTCAGTATATGAAAAAAAAGTCCTTGGTTGTCTATTACTGTCCTTGTGGTGCTTCTGTGTGTATTTCTGAATAATTAAATATTTCATTACAAATTTGATGAATTTCACTACAGTTAAGTACCCTGAAATGTCATATGTCTCTACTCAGGCAGTGGCCAGCAAGAGATAATTCTCAAGTAGTGATAGAGAGGAATCATGAAGCTAAACAGTACATCTTTTAAGCGATTACAAAGAGAACCCAAGCAGCTCCAAATGGAGACCTGGTATATTTCTTTGGTCACATGGATTGTTAAAGGTGGGGTAAACTCCTTTTTTCTTGATGAGGAATTAAATAGACAAAGAAGAAAGACACTTCAGCTGTTCTATGGAGACATGCATAAATTCTCTTTGTGAATTATCTTGCTGGAAGGATAAAGAAATTTGGGAATATTCTCACTGTTTCTCATTCTGTATCAGTCAGAACAGGCAACCTGTTATCCTGTTTTAAAGGGTCTACTCACCCTTTTATTGTTCTGGACGTTAAAAGAATAATGGTTTTTTTTGAAATTACGTAGCAGTTACACCTAACATAGAACAAGCATTTTTCTATTTAATGATGAAATCAAAGTTCATAATCAAATGCTGGCAGAAACATCTGTAGATATTACTCATTGGCCCATTGGACATACTTGCCCTTTCTTGTTTATGATTTCAATTAGAAGGTTTGCAAACAAGCATTTTTTTATTTTTTTAACTTTTTTCTTTATGTTTTCAGGCAAAAAGTTTGTTAATGAGCAAACTTTCAGTTTGCAAAAAAGCTGATGGTCAAATCTCAAATGTATTCTGATGTGTTTTCCTGTCTAAATCTGAAAAGCAGCTGTAGAAGTAACTTGGCTTGGGTAAAGCTTGCAAAGTATTTACATGATTACGTAAAGCACTTTAAATCAAAATTTACAAGCAATCAGAAGACTTAAAAAAAATGCAGTTAAGAAGTACAGCATAACATCCTTCTCCAATTTCCCCTCATTAACTACTTCATTTTTATGCATTCTGAACAGTTCCTGATCTTAAGTCAAAATGTGTCCATGATCACATCCAAAATGAACTCTCTCATAGTCTACATAATACTTTGCTAGATTAATTGCTCCATTTGTATGAGTCTGGAACATTTTCCAATCAAAGCAATTTTAGAAATAAGATTATTTTGTTTTTACCATGATTAATTCAAATAAGTTTAAGTGAAATGAGTATCCTCTGCTTTTCACAGTACATGTTGAAGGGTATTGGATCCATAGTCTTACTTCAGTCTTGAAGTCAAACAATTTGCATAAACATTAATAAATTTGCATAACTCATTTTCCCATGACAATCTGTCAAGTAATTTGAAAAGAGACGTAAGTGATGACAATCAGTTTCATAATTGCAATTTATGTTAATAACCTCGCTATGGCTCTAACTCTTCTTTGCATTATGGGCATATTCAAATGTTGTACTCTCAAAGTAGTAATGTTCTTATTGTCTTAATCAAAAGTATACACTTTAACAGAAAAAAATTGATAAAAAATTATTATTTTGAAAATTAAAATTTCATCATTTCCTACCTTAAAAAATGACAAATGCCTACAAATAGCTTGAACTATCCTGCTGGATTCATGCTAAACTTTTAGGAGACTAACCATGTAATTTTCTTTCTTCTTAATTTCCTCTTTGTACATTTGTTGGTAGTTTTGTAGATAATTTTGTATGGGTCATTTGTATAGGTTTGTTTAAGCTTGTAGGTCTTATTTTACATATTTTGAAGTTTTCAGCATAAATCTCCTATTTTAATAGACAAATGTTGAATAATAAAAATATCCTTGAATCTTACTTTTAAACCAGAATTTATTTCCCTTAAATCGTACAGAACATAGTAGAAAAAGGAATCTGATATCCCAGATGTTAATGGTTCTAATGTGTTGGGACAGGACACCTTTGTTTGGCTCCATGAAAATCAAAGTGGAATTCATGAGGCTGCAATAAAAAGGATTATTCTAGGTTAATTTTTTAAACAAAGGGAATGAATCTGAAATAAGAACATGTGGTATCAGACTTTATGATTTAGAATCTAGAATTTGCTGTGTGAAACATCTTTAAATGAATAGTTGAGCCTGATGAAAAGATTTGAGGTTTCTACTCCTACAGAAATCACTTAGATTTGTGTTTTATTTGACATCAGAAAAAATTAATTCGGTTATTGATGCTTAATTACATCTACGTGTCTTACAAAAAAACTTTGACCTATATCATATCACAATTATAAAATGACCCAAGGAAAACTAGTAATCACTCAGAACAATAGAGAGGAATTACAGAAAATTCCAAAGTGTATAGAGGTAAAATTTAGTTTTGCCAAACCTCCCTCTTCCCATATGATGTGTCTGTGTACTTCATATGCTTTTGATATAAACTTGGGAATGATGAAACTAAGCTGGTAGTAAAACTGTGACGAAGTACATCAGAAAGATTATATAATGTCCCACTTGAAACCAATAGCCTTCATGTAAGTTTAAGGAAATTGTCTAAATTTCAGTAAGAATTTTTTCCTTGTACTAGCTATTGACTAGCATTTGGGGGTTTTCTGGGGAATAAAATAGGCCTTGTGACAGGACATAATACCAGTTACCAGTTTGTAAAAAATTGTATCTCCTTTGAAATCATTTGTAACTCCAGCTTCTGCTCTGTCTCATTTGATTTTCAAAACTGGTGAAATTCACTTATTATTAATTTGATAGTTTTATATAAGAATAAACTGGTGAATTTTCAAGCATTAGTTTTAAGGAAATGTGATTTTCTACTTTGCTACTCTTCTGCTATACTTTTCTGCTATAAAATACTCATGTCTTCCTTCCACAGAACACTTTCCTATATCCTTTTTGAATAGCATTTATATGCTTCACTGCTCTTACTTCCATCCTTTCTTTTCCCCTCTACCTCATGTAAATGAATTAGAGGATTTTGGGATACTTGGAGAACAGAACTTTGTCAAAAATAATTCCTTCTTCATTAAGATAAAGTTGGAAGTCTGCCACAGAGCTGCCAGAGATAGAGATTTCAATTTTCTGGTAGGCTGAAGCATAAAAGAGAGGAAAATAAAATGAATTCTAAAATTCACCTTTTCAACCGAATTAATTATGATTTAAGGTAGCTGTTGTCCTGCGAATGCTGCACTACAGAAGTCACAGTGGGATTGCTAAACCTTGTCTAACTTATTGGTTTTGTATGTGTTTTCATATTAATCAAATTGATTTCATTCTTCCTGTAAGACTGAAAAGATGTTGGATGTTGCTTTCTTATTTTCTTATTTGCTGCTAAGAATGTGTGATGCATTCATGTTAGTAACTGTTTCATGTAGTAAACTTAATGTGCTGCCAGGAAACTGAAGAATTGCTTCCTTGTTGCTTCCATTGATTGCCCAACTTCAATATAGAATTATAGGGAAACAGTCTGCACCATTAGTCAATCCAAACTGCAATGGTACAAACAGGTGCATTTGGAGTTTGTAAACTGAAGCTAAATAGAGATTCTAGACCATACCTGATGTGTACATTCATTTGATGGGAGCACTAATGCTCAAAATTACAATGATCTGACTAAATTTTAATGGTACTCAGCTAAGAGTTTACATTACGAATTTACTTCAGGGAGTGACTGACTCTCAGAGCAGACCAATGTGCAGCAGAATTTGACTAGTTAAGTCTCAGTTCTACTTTTCCCCCACGTATATGTCCAACAGATATGGATTTACAAGGAGAAAGCTAAGATTGGCAAGAAATTAATTTCAAGTCATTTATCATTTGCTCACTATTTTTCCTGAATCTTTATCTAAGAAACAACTATTACTAAGTTAACATATATAAAAGACCACACTTTTAATGATAAGAATATTTGAAATTAATATAGCGAAGCAGTTACACTCTCCCACTGCTTAATGTTTTCTAATGTATAAGCAGAATATTCAATGGAATGCAAAATTGAAACAATAAATGTTATATATGTATTTTATTTATTATCTGAAACAATTCATTGTTTTGCATTTTTTATTGTAACTGAAAAATATTTATGAGGAATAAATACCTGGTATGAAAGCCAGCGTGGCTAATATGAAGCCACTTCAAGCCAGCTTAAAGAGAAAATAACTTCCGAGGCTAGATTATGTATGCAGAAATACTCTCTTAATACTCTGTTACTGAATATTCCTGTGTTGTGAGGAAATTGGGGACTGTATCTATTGGAATACTATTTTTAGAAATTAATGTATTTTCTTGTTCTTTGTTAAATTTATTTAACAGATTTTGCATCACAAAATTTACCAATACTTCTTTTATTTGGAGGTGCAAGTGTATAACTGCACACATCAAACAAAATATGTAAAGCACATGGTGCTGTCTTTAGATAGTTTGTTCTCAATGTGCATAACATTTGTCTCCTAATTTTCTCCTAAAACAGGAAAAACTGCCTATCAGCCCTTTTTCAGTGCAATATGTTTTGTCTTTAGCTACTCTGACTTACATGACTTGAATAAGTTTCTCTATGGATTACAGCTGTTTGAGCTCATACTTATGGATTCACTGTTCTAGGTATGCAGAGAGGAAGGCATACACACATATGTAGGATATGGATATTTCCTGACTGACTCAGGAATCAAAGTTTTAGTCATATGCAGTGAAGAAAATATTTTCATTAAGGTTGCTGGATTTTTAGGTATCTGCATGAATTTGTAGGGAAAAGAGAAGGAACAACTAACCACGAAATCACTGAACCTTCAGAACAAGGGAACGATTATATTAGTCCAGACAGGGAATTTACTTGGTTTCCCTATTCCAATAAATCACTACTCTATACTGCTTAGTGCGATGGATGAGATCACACAGGCAATACTGCATGCAAAGCCCTGCCTTTGCCCAACACGAATTTATAGATTACAGTTTGATTTATGACAGTCTATTAAGAGCATGAAAAACTGGAGTGCTATCTGCAATTATCAAAAGAGGATCTTCATTTTGTGCTGAGAAGAATTATTCAAGGTGCAAAAAGGATACAAAAGGCACAAAATAAACTTAAGAAAAAAGAAAACATAGAAAGGGAAAAAAATTTAACCTCTACTACAGAAAGTAGTGGAAGAATCATAAAATCATAGAAGATCCTGACTTGGAAGGCACCTACAGTCCCCAGAATGACTGTGTGCCTGAGAGTAAAAGGTTCTAGAAAAGGTCAGACCAAAAATGCCAAGAAAATGGACCTGTTTAGTAGGGTTTTAAATTAAAAAGTAAAGACTTATATCCTATTATTCATTCAACCTGATATCAATCATAGATTGTGATCTATGATTTTGAGTCTGGAATTTGAGGGATACCACAGAACAATGAAGATTTTATTTTTCTAAAACTTATGGAAGCTCCTTGTTAAAATATTGGCAGTGAGTCATTGCTCAAAGGAAGATTACATGGCAGAGGAGGGTATCTAGGTTCATGTACAGATGCATTCTGAAAGCTGTCACAGCAATTTTGACAGGAAGAAAGGCTCCTTTATTGTTCATTTTTGAAGTATCAGAGTATTTTTGTCTCTTTGGATACATGCTTCTCTTTATATTTTGAACTAAATGCACCAGTGATCTACATTTCCTCATTAAGATCCAAAGCTTAAGAATTACTGAGAAAGTATTAACAATAAGCCTCCATATGGAAGTATAAATAATTCACACGTTGTGTGTTTTGTTCCATCTCTTAGGGAATATAAACTTGGCAACAATCAAGGCGAATGTCACCATTAATTATAGTTGAAATGCTGAAGTAGAGATACTTTTCCTGACAAAGCAATGCACATAGTCAAACTTTAAAAGAAGTTTATAAAGGCACTGAATGGAAATTAAAATTATAACACTTATGTAGTTAGTTTTGTAGTTACTGAACACTCAATCAGACATAAAAACACAGTTGCTTCAAACACTAGAGATAATTTTTATGTGCCATGATACATTTGCAGGATTCAAAGAGGCATCTGTGCATTTTAAAATCATGACTACTATCACTTCCACAATGTGTGCTGAAAATATTTGTTCAAAATTATGTCTATGTCCTCAGTCTCCAAGCTCAGTCAGCCTTTTTTTTGCAATATTTTGCTAGAAAATGCTAAGTGTTTAACATTAAAGAGTTAACATTTTAAGAACATTTCAAAATATTTTCAAACTATGTAAAGACATTCTGCAGTGCTTTTTAACTCTATTCCAGGTTGTAAATTCTTAATTCAGTGCTCAAAAAATTACCAAAGTTTTCCCTTCCCTTCCCTTCCCTTCCCTTCCCTTCCCTTCCCTTCCCTTCCCTTCCCTTCCCTTCCCTTCCCTTCCCTTCCCTTCCCTTCCCTTCCCTTCCCTTCGTATAGCAGTTGCCAGTCATTTCCCTGTCACACAATGTATGTTCCCTGGACTACAACATAATTTCAAGATACTTGCTTCAGGCAATCTGTATCTGACCATTTTTCCCTCTCTTCAAGCAGGTTGTACCCTTCTGCAGTAGCTCAGGTGTTTTTCTCATCTGAAAAGGAAGGGCTTTGTTTTTCCCTTGGTCTGTTCCATAGTACTGAAGGGACTTTGTCACCAAGCAGATGCTGCATTGTTATGGGAATTGCACTATGAAAGGACACAAGACATTAAACACATGTGAGCATCTTGGGCCTGGGTGCTCTAAGTACATATGAAGCCTTTAGAAATCCCAAGAGCTGATTAGGGTAACCATTAGACTCCTTCCCCACCCCATCTCCAAAGCCTTGCACCTACATAAAACTGAATCCTGAAAGTGGAATAGGGCTTAAAGCAGACACTAGGGTAGGCAGATAAAATTATCATAGAATTCATGCTAGGCTTATACATCAATAAACCCACAGCCATAAGAGTCCACACAGATGTTTTTCTTTCTTTTTCTTCCCTTTTTGTCCTTAGCTCCAGAAAGAGCCCAAACAAAAAGAATTTTAATGGATTTTTGTTTTCAACATTTGTTTTACAAATTCAGAAAAAACACAGTGGAAATCCCTTCTCTGAGTTTTGCTGGGTTTTTTATTTTTTAATTTTGCTCTTTTTTCCTAAGGATTTATTTTTCAAATTGCGTGGTTTGTTTCGTTTTTTTTTTTTCTGTAATCCATGCAGAAGACAATGAAAAAAGGCTGAACTATCTACTCATGACTTCTATGGAACAAATGTTTGCAAAACCCAGCGAAGACTCATGATCCACTCCTGTAGTGTTTTAATCATTCCTGAAGCATCTTTGAATACATTCTTTTTGCTTTTCCTGCTATCTTTGTTCAACAGAAATGTCCAGTTGAGCTATTTCCATTACTAAAATCAAGCACTGACACTGAGATTATGCACTGTATTTCAAGATTTCATATTCACTTTGATGTACTGGAAAGTTCAGAATTATGTAAAGTTGCCAGAAACAAAAGAAATGGACAAAAGTACCTTCTGGCATGGCTACTCATTATTAAAATTCAGATCTGGTAATACAATTTTTCTGTAAGATGTCTTTGAATCAGAGTAAAAACATCTTCCTGAGAATTTCTTTTTGAACAGGAAGTTCAGTGTCTTTATACCCAATTTCCCAATCATTATCTCCTTTATCATGACTCTTGAGATATCAAAGGATCATTGTATAGAAAAACTTTAAAAATGTGGTTTCAGATAATACTGAAAGCACATCTTCAATCATTACTTAAATAAAAGTTCTTTTGTGTTGTGATCAAAAGTCTTGTGCACTCATCATTTGAAACACCCTAATCAGAGAACTTGTGTTGTCATTTATTTTGAAGTCACATCTATATAATATTTTTGATGGAAAATATCTTAGATATATTAAGGTACTTTACAGCACCTTTTCTGTGTGACTTACAGATTTCTCACTTAATGATGGTTTTGTTAGATAAGACAGAATTTTAAAGAATCGTCTTTTTATCTGCAAGATTAAAGGAACCACATCAAAAAAATTTAACATTCTGAAGTTGAGTGATCACACAAGTCATTCAAAAATCATTTACTTCATGACTTTGATATATTGTCTTACTATGTTTCCTTTTTCAATTTTTAATTTCAACATTAAATACCTTTTTATATTATCACCTATATATGAAGTACAGTACGATCAAACTTTGCAGAATAAACAGCATTGTGAAGTGGTCTATTGTATGACTCATACTCTAAATTTATTGTTTTATGGGAACTAGTCATCTATGCTAAAGTGAACTTCAGGTTTTTATTCCCTTCTATCCTTACATAATAATTTAGAGCTGCTTGCTAAACAATGATAGAATCTCTGTGGCACGAAAGAAATCAATAACAGATACTTAGAGGACCTGCATTTTGTCCTACCACGAGTGAAAGATGGGGATTTTTCCTTGTAGTTACCATGCTGTGCATAAGTAATTATTTTGACGTCTTCTTTGTTTTTCCATTTGTAACTGAAAATACAAGTGTCATACAATACAGCAAAAGTCTTTCCCTGGGCATTATTAAACAGCAGATTAGTTAACAAAATGAAGTGCAAAAAATATTCTTGAGACAAAAGAAAATTTGGCTGATGTTTCTTTTCAGCTTTAGGAGGCTACCTGCTAGAAAAACTGCATGTTAAGCATCTTTTTGAGATTAAGAAAGACGATGTGTTTCTTCACCGTCTCTCTTTGTGTTTTCCATTCAGAGCACCGAAACCCTCCATGACACCTCAAACTTCCCAGGTGTCCCCTTTAACTGCAAACGGGGTTTTTACCCCTTGAGTCTTTCTCATTCTCCCAAGAATTTAGTGCTGCCAGTGATAACTATTGTCTATGCCATAATACAGTCTGAGATTCTAGGTTGCAAAGTAAGTTTGGTTATAAAGTGAAGGTAGATACTCAGACCTTGCCTGAAATAAGTGCACATGCTGCAAACACCACACTTCAGAACAATAAAACAAACCAATAATTTGTTACTCTATTTAGAAACAACTTTATGTGTAGACTTTTCATCTTAAATGGATGTTTTAGATTCCTAATATCACAAGGATTTAATCTATTTGATCTTACAGAATTAGCTGATAATTTTCAATTTAGCTGCAACATTTCTGTCTATTCACTGCAACATTTAGTTGAAAAAGAAGCTTGCTTTACTTTGGATAGTGTCTTCAGTATTTCAGTCACAGCACATCTTACTGTGCAGCACCATATGCTTTCAAAAAGTTGCTAAAAATGTGCATTAATCACTACCCTGTCAAAACAATTAAGATGATACCGAGAAGTCCCATTCAGGTAAATACTTTGTGGCAATATCTAATGTGCAGTCAGTTTAAGTCCTCAATACTGCTGCATCATGCAGTCAAATCTTCTAGTCAGAAAACTTCATCTACAACTGTCATGAAAAACTAATTTCTTAAACAGAGAGCACAGGTATGGTGCTAAGAAATTCGTGCTGGATTTTGGTTCACAATAATTTTGTGAACCGAAATATTTTTGCTGATCTTTGACATTATACAGGTGCCTTGTATGTACAAAGCAGTTTTGACAATTACTGCAAATGTTACAGAATGTACTAAAGATGTTTAATGTATAGAATTGATTTATTGAAAGACAAACAAATTGCATAATTGAGACAGACATTTTATACATATAGACATTAATTGCTTTATAGATTTCTAATAAAAATAAGACTAATAAAAAAGCAACCTTTGAACAGGAATTTTCAGATGAGAAATCTGCTCCTTTTGCTTAGAAAAAGCTCAGTGTGATTCAGATTGGTGGAGAATCAAACCTGTATTCTTCTGAATGATGCTTTTAGGCTTGCTTGAAATCCCCTCAAAGCAGGAGAAACTTTGATGATAGCAGTCATTGTTTAGGTGTTTTAATTAGCACACATAGAAGGTGTTTTGGTTGCCAAGTAAAAATGCTGATAAGCATAAGGTAGTAAAATTCTATCGAAGATATTCTCCATGTTGAAATGAAAATATAATAAAATAAATTAAAGTTTTAATGAAGAACTACTAAAAAGGAAACACAAAGTGCTGTGGGACCTCAGTCCAATTTCTAGGGATCAGAACTAAGACACAACTGCAATTGATCATGTCTGCAGAGAAAATACATCTACCCAAGAAATATACTGATGATATGTTGTAGGTAGGGTTATTAATAGTCATGTAGAGATTTAACACAAAACATGTAGGACTGCAGATTGGTAGGGACTTCCTTTTCATCCCTGTGATGAAATTACATTCTTGCCAGCATTTTTGTTTAAATAATGTTTCTTTGAATTCAGTCAAGGCTGTAGGTTGAATTCACATGTGTTTTTTACTGTGGGGGCAGTTTGCATGCATAGCAACTTGCACGGAGAAGTTAAATAGCAAGACTGATCTACCATCATGTAAGTCAGGGAGTTTAAGTGGCTCACACATGCTGTGCTACCAGACGGAAGACATTGGCTCCACCATGCCACTAATGCTGGGTAAGACAGAGAGAAATGTAGTACTTCTTCACTTGTGACAGGGGAAAAAAATGCTTTCCAAAATTTTCAGCTTATATGAATCCTCATTTTACATTACTTTTTCCCCTTTTCTTCATTCATTAAACTGGTTTGCACAGTATTTCTGCTAACTGTGGTCTTGGGCAAGGGAATATTTGTGGGTCTCCAGTAGTGATTCCTGATGGGATTTTATATATATACTTTTTTTTTTTTCTGATGAAAAACAGAGTTTGGAGTTTTATAAGGAACACAAAAAAAAGCAGCACATAAGAATAAATTTGAGTAGCAGGAAAAAAATACAGCTAAAATTATAATAATTATATGTTCCTTTTAATAGTTTTATAGAAATTCAGTGTGTTGGATTATGTTATATGGAATGGATCAAAAGAGAATGTTGCACTAAAACATTTATTTTAAAAAATATGATATAAAACAAATTATGTGAGTGCAGACTTTTAAATATTTTAATGACACTATTTATATTTATACAATTTTGCCCACTATCCCTGCATAAGTTATAAACTGAATACATAATTAAGGCTGTTTGATATCAGATTTAAAGCCCTAATTGAAGTCTAGAGAAGATGACATTTTAATCTTTGTGGGAGGAGCTATAAAAATTTTCAAGACGATTTTTGTGACTTTGATTAAAAATTATCAATCAACTAATATATTAGTACATTTTCAGTGCTTCCAGGCTTAATCCCTTCCATCTTCATGCACCACCTTCATTCTCATACCTATGAAGTAGCTGTACCATGAGATTGCAACATTTTTGTCAGAATAAAATAACCAATCCTACTTGTTTCTATGTTTCAGGCAGAAGGCATAAAATGACCGTTCCCTGGCAGCACACTGAGAATATTAAAAATTATTTATATGATCAGAGATGTCAGAAAAAAACAACCTTTTCATTGATTTACCAATGAAAGTAAAATAAAATATTTCCGAACTGTACTATTGGAAATGGAAGATTGCCAGAAAATGACAGGATTGTAAGAATTCATCATGACAGGCCACTGACATAAAATATTTTGTTCAACGAGTAAAAGTTGAAGTATAAATTTATAAAATCACAATGAAATTGCAAAGAAAATACAGGACCACTATCACCTGTGTGTAAATACATTTTATGGTATTTATTCTTCAGAGAAAAGAGGAAAATAAGAATTCATTTTAAATTCTAGAGACCTCAAGTCCTTCAGAGCACTGAGAAGGCTCTCTCCTCCAAAAAACCTTATTTGTATAATGCAGAAATACATAGGCCAGGTCATAGGATCCTCCCACTGAATGATAAAATATTCTAGATTAGAATTCTGAAATACCTTTCCTTTGCAAAGCACCTATCTCAAATGCAGAGGGATATCTGATCTCTCAATGCAGGAAAATGGAGTTCTGTGACCCTAACCCTACATTTCAAGTTAAAAAAATAAGTATGATTGGTTTAAAACAAGAAAGCTGCATTGAAGGATCAGTAAGTACTACTATATTAGATAATCAATGCTAAAAATTGTATACATCTGATTACCAAAGAGTGATGATTCAGGCACACTAAGGATCTCAGGAAGAATGATTTCTGCACAACTCTTTTTATTTATTCAAATTGACTGAATAGTGAATTTAAAACATAGAGAATGTGATGTCTGTAGGTTCCTTCCAGCCCTATTTCCATATAATTATGTGAGAATACCTCAAATTGTTTGACACCCCAGGTTTCTCTCTCATTTAAAAATACAGAAAATAATATTGGAGCAATTTGTTTTGGCCATTATCCGTGTGGGTTTTTTTGGCATTGGTAAGTCATACTGCAGTAGAAGTTCATAAAAAAACTATCTTTAAGACTACATATCATATGCACTCTTTGTTAAGAGTCTGTTTCATTTATGAAAGTGAATAATATCAGAACTAACTTAAAGATACGAATAGTTGTTATATATAATTTTTTTCCATCTTTTGGACAATATTTTGTTTGGTTTTGCTACTGTCCTGAAAACTTAGAAAAATTAAGAGTACTAGAACATCAAGGAAAAAGGTAAATTCTACGAATTCATATACTCTTTTAATTAAGTGTACCTTAAGCTTGTGTTTAATTTTACTTTTTTTTAAAAAAGTGTGATTAATTCATTTTTAATTAAAATAAAAAATCATTATCTCACTAATATTTCAGCTTGTAGTTAGAAGGATTAAAAACTAATGATTTTTCATGAACATCAACA
Organism: Eopsaltria australis; assembly: GCA_034509425.1. Lineage (NCBI taxonomy): Eukaryota > Metazoa > Chordata > Aves > Passeriformes > Petroicidae > Eopsaltria > Eopsaltria australis. Next base: position 5,661,860 of record JAVTVJ010000072.1, read on the forward strand.
AAAGATATTGGAGTGATAAGAAGTACCCATCAGTTGTCAGATTATTGCTAAGGTACACAAAAAAGCTTTCATGAGAAAGAAATCTCAGGGATGTGTATAAAAGAAAATCTTTTTGGAAGCTCTGATAAAACAAAATGCTATCCAGCATTGAAGAAACTCCAGATAAAATTTTAACATTTTGATGCTAAGATTGCACTGACAAAGTAGAGCACACCAGTAGAAACAGAGCTCTAGAACAAAGCAGTGGTGCTGAGAAGCTGACATGAGTATTGTAGGTATTTTAGGGATTAACTTTTACTTCCCAGTAGCTTTAATTTTGTCGTATGAACTAAACATCTGTTAGCAGTTGGAAAGAAAGTTCTAGGGGTTAGTTTTATATGAAAGCTTTCTAGTCCAGTTGCCTTGAGATTATTGTAATATGAAAATCAAGTAAGAAGGGAGAGCTGGGACATTAATTTCTAATCCAGACTAAACCCATAGTGTAGATGAACTCCCAAAGCCCTTTGAAGAATTTACTTTTATGGTCTCCTAAAGGATTGGGACAGGAAGAGAAAAATTTGTCACCAAAGAAAATATCCTGGGGTTTGGGCACTTGCCTGGTGGTGGAACACGCATGATGTTCTAGGAGGTTACCACTGGGATTCAGTCAGAGATGGTTAGGTACTAGTTCATCGAATACCTCCTGCTCCAAGTTTAAGTTTTAGAAGTATTAGATTGAAATTTCTTGGAGAACAATTAGAGCCACCAATTTTCCCCTACTTACTGTGCTTTTGCAATGTTTTCTTTATAACACCTTCTATTGCTCCCACTGAGCTCCAGAGATGACAGTAAAGAGCAGCTTAATTCTCCTTTCACTTAAGCTAGGGTACCTCAGTTTGTTTTTTAACTTGCCTCTGAAAAAAACTTTGATAATTTTTCAGTTCTCTACTCATCTCACAGATATTTTTTCATCAGTTGACAAAAAGAGCCTCTGCTGAGCTGGAAATTTGTAAGATGGAGAAATTTGTGAGGTACTGAGTTTTGTCTTTGAAATAAAAAGGACACAAGAAGAAGCTTTTATGTGCGTGTGTCTGCCTTGCTTTAACTTCTGCATAGACCAAGAATTTAATGTGTGCCCTTTAAAGCAAGTTAGGAAGTCGTTTGAAATACTTCCTGTGGATAACTTTCAAAATGGTATATTAAACCTTCAGAATAATTTTCTCTGGATTACGCTTGTGCAGTTCTTTGGTGAATTAAGTATCCCATCCAATGCTTATACGAGGTGAAGCTGTACTCTTGATAATGCACGATGTCTTTTACATAAATTATATATGAGGGAAATAAAGCCTTTTGAATGTTGAACATCATTTAAAGGTTGATGATAAATACTGGCTATCCAACTAAAATAGGAGCTTAGATGTTCCAGTTTTCAGGCTAATGACCCAACTTGAATGTGTTAATAGGTTTTTGCTGATTCGTTATTCATCTCTTCAGACATAACAGTAATCTGTATACATAGAAATGTTATCAGAGCTTTCACCTTTTAAATGCATGATGAGCGTCATTTGTGCAAGAGAACTTTCATTTTCTGACATAAATGACCATAGTGTTCTGTTTTTAGAGGCTTAAGGTGGGTTGGCTTTTACCTTCTTAATGACTATATTCTCTGTTAAAGGTAGTGAAATTTTAGCCAGGTTATTTATGGTTTATCTGAATATTTCATATAAAAATTCAGATTAAGTTCTGAGTCTTGACACTACTGCTGAAAACATTTTGTTTTAGCGAGGTTTTTGGCTGGTATGGAGAAAGTAAGGGGGAAATAAACAGAAAGACACATAGGAATACACAATATGAAAACTAATGCTCTAGAACAATCTCTGAATCAATACTTCATGACAATTATCTCTCCCCCCACTTTTCTTATAATTTATGGCAACTATAGTGAAATGTCCTTTGAAATGTTTCTAAATAATAAAGAAGGAGTGTAAAATCATGCTGAAATGAATTTCCATGGTATTTTCCCAGTGGCCTTAATGACTACTGTAAATATCCTTTTTTTTAAAAAAAGGTATATTAATCTTGGACCTCAGTTCAATCTGTTAGTGCAACTTGGAGCTTTGTATATGTGCCAAAAATATTACAGCAGTTCAGAATTACAGTTATGTAATGACCCAGACAGTGACAGGTGGATCACATTAGTGGGTTCACCAGCTAGAGCAGATGTTCCCTGTCAACTCGCCACTTATTAGAATAATTTATGTGTACACAGGTTTTGAGCTTTCAAACTGATGATGTAGTAGCTATATGCTGGTAAATCCCATTGTGACACAGTTATAGTATCTCTGGATATTACAGTGACTAACAATTACACAGTGATGTCCACCACTGTGATTTTCTTTAAGCTTGAGAAGAAATTTTCTTAGTGAATAGGGTGCTTTTATCTTCTTCTTTTTTTTTTTTTAATTAAACTGATGAAATGCTTTTCTTTCAATGTAAAAAAAAAAAAAAAAAGAAAAAAACCATAACTTTTTTTTTTTAACTAGCTCTCCAGGTAGAAATGTGCTCCTCTTATTTTACCCAGAAATCTTAACCTGCTTATAGTAAATTAAAAAGATAGCTATCCCTCCACAAGAAAACCTGCTGTTTTGTACAGCTTGAGAATTCCAGCATGCTCAGATAGAGAACAACAGCTGCAGGAAGCAGATGTGCCTACTTTGGCCTATAGTCCAGACACCAGAAAGCAGTGGGAATCAAACCCAGAGACTTCCAGATCTGAGACATTCCTGATGTACCGTGGCAGCCGCTCGCAGAGCCCCTGCTATCCTGCAGATGGCTGAGGCAGCCGGATCCACCGAAAGCAGCCAGGGCCCAGCTCAGATCTCTTCCCTGCTGCTGAGGGCTATGCCACCACAGGCAGTCCTGCTAGCTTTGTATAAAGGCATTGGGCTTGTGCTGGCATATTGATTCTTGCACAGTGCTCTCATGAGAAGCTGCATTAATGGTTGTTTTATAAATCTTCTCTCTGGACTGTAAGCAAAAATAAAAGGAATTCAGCATTTTCAGTTTTATTGGCAATTGCTTTTTTCCTAAGAACAAAAATACTCATCTTGATGCATACGTGGATTTTTGTCTATTTAGTTTGATGTGCAGCCTCTTTTTTTCTTTAGCTTTTTGAAACAGAAAGAAATAGCCATTTTTTTTTTTTTTTATTGGAAAGACTGTGTTAACTTTACCTAATTCAGAAGTGCTTAGAGATACTTTGTGTCTATATGTGATTGAATTAACATGGTAATTTTCTTGATCTGGAGTACATGAAACTACAAATATATTTTTAGGTACATAGGCTGGCACTCCAGAGCATTATAAGAAAACAGCAGATGCTAAATTATGATAGACCCAGAGAGAATGAGTCTTGAAACATCCCTAATTTATACAGATAAATCTACAGGGCTCCATAATAAATTGACCTCATTTAACACTTAAAAAGTATTCAATAATATGTAGTTTAGTTCTTATGGCAAAATATATTGAAGATATAATAACATTAAAAGTGAAATCAGTGACTTCTATAATATCAGAGATTATTGTTAAGGGGAAAAAATAACAAGAGCAAACAGGAAAAAAATCAAAGTCATTCTCCGTTTTCCATTTTCAGTTCTGCAGAGGCTTTTGCTTCTAAGAAGAATATTCCAGCTGCAGTTTTTTCAAAGGCAGAGCCGTCAGAGCATTGCAGAGGTCTGTGAAAGCGACTGACAAGGTGTCCCCCAGCCACCTGAGGATAATGACTCTGGTGTTGATCACCTTCTATGAGCTAACAAAACCAAAATGCACAAATACTGCACAAGTCAAAGTCAATAGCAATACTTTCCATGTTTAGAATAATCATGAGGTATCCAGGAGATTTGTTCTCACAAATCTGATTTTGATTTGCTCTCACAATTTTTCAGGGTATGTCCTTGTCCTCCCAACTCTGGCTCCTCAGGAACTCTTTTATTCCAACAATTATGAGGGGACTTGTTACTCCTCCCCAAAAGGCATGGCCTAATTACAAGTAACCTCAGGTGCCTCTCCTCATTCCTTTCAGATGACAACAAAGACCATGTTGCAAATATTGTTTAGAAAAGTTGCAATACCTGTGTGTTTGGTACGTGAGCCACAAAATTCCTTTCAGAATGGACCGCAGAGAAGATGCAGTGATTGACTCACAAGAAAGTAACCAGGTGCTTCCTGTAGTGTCCTGGGTTGGTCCAAGGCCTCAAAACCTTGGGAGTGATCCATGCTGCAGGAAGTAATCCAATTTCCTTTCTGGGAAGGGAACCAATCACCAGGTAGTTTTGAGTATTAATATGTGGGTCAACCAATTAAAAGTTGATCTGCCTTCAAGGACAGAAACCCTATATAAGCAGAGGATCCTCAGGAGTTTTTCCTCTTTGGCCTTCCTGCTTTTCAGAGAGATGCAGGTCTCTGTTCTCTCTCTGGTGAGACTGGGCCTTTGCCCCCCTGAGGGAGGGGGTTTGGAGTTGCTGTTGAGCCTTTCGGGGTTTAGACACAGTTGGGTCATAAATCCTGACCATGGCCAGGCAGGGCCGAGTCCTTACTTTCCCTCCCCCACAGCTTGGACACTGGAATGCTGCTCTCGGGATGCTGGAATGCTGTTCTCAGACAGCGTGGGCAGAGATAATGTGACCATCGCAAGGCCCGAGAGTGAGAGAGATTAACCCTCTCCATGCCTGGATGAAACTTCCAGATACCCATGCTTCCCTGCACAGAGAGAGGAATGAGTGAGGACACCTACAGAAATACAGCACAGAGACTCTAAGTCAGTGAAGGAAGCAGAACTAATGCTTAGAGGGAGGAGTACGAGAAGTGCTTCAATAATGAAGCTGAAAATTCTTTTGTGAAACCATGGTTGGGACTAAGCTGAAATATTCTCTGTAATATATGAGAAATAGTTCAAAGAAGGATGTGATATTCTAACTGCAGCCAGTGAGCCAAGGCACCTGTGTAGAGATGAGTCAGTGCTGAAGTAAGTGCAGTCTGATGAGAAACTTGAGCTGAGACACAGAAGATGCTGTGAGCTGTCCCTGGCCCCGGGGAATGCTGGAGAATTTGTGTTGCCAGAAGAACCTGTGTTGCTAGACACAGAAGAAGGGGATTTTCTTTGCTGCTGCAATAGAACTGCTCATCCTTAAAAGGGTACCACATGGACTGCCATAACCCACTGTAGTAGCTGTGGGAAGGCTAGTGGTGTGGGGGGAGGGATCTTCCACAACAAGCAGATTTTCCTCCTGAGTGGCTGTTGGTTGTGAGGTTGAAAACCATAAAAGCTGTGTTTTCTTACAGAGAAGTTCATGGTATAAGCAAAAGAAACTTCTCTCCCTAAATGAACTGAGAAAAGACTGTTTTAGAGGTGGTAAGCTGATTGAAAGTCAAAGTGTTGACTTTTTGTGTGTTGTCAGTGGGAAAGAAAGGGAGAGGTGGGGGGAAGAAGATGTCGTCTGAGGGTTTTGTTCTGGTTTTTCTTCTTGTTTTTTTCTTTTTTTAGTTTTATTAATAAACTTCATTTATATTATTTAAGCTTGAGCCTGCTTTGCCTACTCCTAATCCTTATCTCACAGCAAAATTAAACAAATTGTGGTAAGTGGGCTGGCACTTGGCCAAAAACTCGAATAGGCTAACTCAAACCACTACATGTAGCTTTCTTCAAAATAGCTCCAAATGAGTAAGATCTTCTCTAGGAAGGACTTAAGCGATGAAAAAGTTTCCCAGATCAGGAATGAACTGTATCCACTGTGATATCACTATTGATTGTTGACCGCAAGAGACAAGGAAAAGGCATGATAACCAATATCCAGAGGCTCTGGATATTTGAATGGGAAAGCTTGAATGTTTATGTACGTACCAGAGACTGGGGAGTTTCATGCCATCATCTTGAAAGAGTTTTTTTGAGATGTTACAAGGCTGATCAGAACACACAACAATTTACTGCCTAGTTTTTCAGATGCACTGCTTTTCTTACATGCTCAAAGACTTAAAATTTTGCTGTGAAGTTAGAGACAACCTTTAAAACAGGAAAAACTACTCCTTTGAAAAATTGGACTTAGTCGTTGAAAATTCATAAATTTCTTCTCACTTAGGTCTTCAAGAAGAAATAATTTCTTCCAAAGAAGCCATGGCTCCTCTTTATGTCATAAGTATCGTTATTGTCATATCACTTTGTAGTGATCCTTTGTCAGAGGCTGGCTTCTGTCAAAATGATTTGGATCTATCCCCAGTGAATCTCCCCCTGCGAATGACTGGCTTTGTTCATGTAATGTGGCATTTAAAGAGACCCGTGCCTCAGTGAGCTCATGGTGAGTTACCGATTTTGCACACTATTTCTACTCTAGAGTGCAATACCTTTTTTTCCCCATTTAGGTTTTCCCCCACTAAAGAGAAGGATGTGATCACTGTAGCTGTTTCTTCAGGGCAAAGTCTTTTGCAGGAAGGGACAGCAAAATTAAAAGTTTCTCATGTTTGATTCTGGCGACACCTCACTTTTCTGTGTGCAGTATGTCTGGAATTCAGCAGAAGAACACAATGAAACACACAAAAATTCCTCATTAATGAGTTTGGGTTTGTTGTAAAACATGTACTTCAGGATGTGTACTTAGTAAATCCCTAGATAAATTGTGTGTCTGGAGGTTTATGTGATACCCCTTCAGTAGATTCTTATTTTGTACAAAGTTTTATGTTGGAATGTACACTGGGAAAAATACAGCATGAAATTAGACATTGCTTAATGTTAATCTGTAGGCTGTCATGATAAACAAAACTTTCAGGTCACCTGTAGTCATGGAAGTTGAAAATTATTTGTGAATACACGGGTGCCTGGCACGTACACTGAAGAGTGATTGAGGTAAATGATAGTTGCTTTTTATATTACTTCCTGTCATCTTTCCTCATTGAAGAGCAAAACCAAGTGGGCCTTAATAAGAAGCAGAATATTTTGTTTTAAAATTGAATAGTACAGTTTCACATTTCCCCATTTTAAATGTTTATTACTATACAGTTTTCATCTCCATCTGAATTACAAAGTGCAATCACTCAGCTGCTCATTGAGGTCTTATTTTGCTGCCAGCTTATTGTATATAATCTCTTCCATTTCTGTCATCTTCATAACTAATAACATACATTTGGAATCCCTCAGGAAATCTGGGGAGACAATGTCAGAGTAGACACTGTTAAACATTGTCCTCAAACAGAACCACAGCATTTTTATCAGACCTAAGGAATAATTTTTCCCTTGTGGGTATAATAAAGAAAGATGGGCAAAGTCAATTTCTGAGTGCTTTCTGTTTGTGAACAGAACAGCTGGACCACACCAACTTGATAAAGTCGTGCTTTAATGAAATCATGCCAGCTGTGGTAAAAACAGCAAATTGAACAATAAATTGAAACTTACTCTAAATATGAACTCAGTTGTGGTTTCTCCTGAACTGTGATAAATGCAATAGTTCATGTCTATTTTACATTCACAGAAAGCTTAAATCTTTGTCTGGGATCTGGTGCCAATTCAGTAGAGGTATTTTTACTAGCTTTGCAGTATTTTGATAGACAATCCATAGAAAAATATTGATGATGATGTAATAATTTCCCTTTTTATTTCCATAAATAAAGCTTCAAATTCTCTGTATGTATTGAATTTTAAGAGGAAAAAAAAGGTGATTTCTATTTCACTTCCTGATGGGTAATCTTTGTGATGGCAGATATGATTTGTGTCTATTCTAAAGTGTCTTCAGTCTTGATAGTTACCAAAGCTATTTACTGTTTGGGCTTCCTAAGGTCAGAGCCTTCATTTTATAGCCACCATTTGTAAAACTGATCATTTCTAAATAGACAAACAGCTGGTAATAGCTTATTCCAGAAACAGATTGCCAAAACCACTGATGCACACACAAATCATTGCTGAAGCCTTTCTGCTGTTGGAGTTTGCATTTTTGCATGGTGTTTGTTACCCACAGCCTGTCACTGAGAGGCCCCGTGTGACGCCAGGGGTGGGTTAAGCAGGACACAGCAGAGATGTGGGAAGATAAAGCCTCTTTCAAAACATAGAAACACGGATAATTATGGATGGAAAAGACCTCTAACATCATCACATCCAAACATTAAACCAGCATTGTCAAGTCCACATCTAAACCACGTCACTGAGTGCCACATCTGCTCATCCTTTAAATGTTTTCAGTGATGGAGATTCCACCACTTCCCTGGGCAGCCTGTTCCAGTGCCTGGCCACCCTTTCAGGGAATAAAATGCCCACTCCTGCTGCCCTCTTACTAAAGGTGATCACTGGGGCACCACTCCCCTCCCCCAGGTCAGAGACCACTTGTACCAGCTTTTTGTAGAACATGATGCCTGGAGTTCTCTTCCAAGAAGTTATCTTCAGACATAGTCTGTAAAAGTGCAGTATAAATTTAGAAATAAATGGTTTCGCCTAAGTGTGCCAGGAAAGAGGTTGTCCTGGAGCAAGGGTTTCTGAAATGAGGTTACAGGAGTCACAACCTGACAAAAGGGAGCAGATTGGCTTGAAAATCTGCTGTCAACTATAAAGCAGTCAGAGATTGTGGTGCAGGTTGCTGTTATGGTGGTTAAGACTGAGGCAGACCTCTCCCATGGTTCAGAGAAAAAAAAAAAACATGCTCAAACTTAGCCTTTTTACAAAACTGCAGAACCTCTAAGTAGAAGCTGGAATAACAAGAAACTGTTAGAAAAACTGCTAGGTCATCTCAAGCAGCAGCAGAACAAAAACCAGGGGTAGCTAAAGAGCAGGAGCTGGTCATAGCACAAGCTTCATCAATCGCCCGCCTGACACACCCATCAAACGCCCTCACATGACTGCCACGTTTCCATCACGTGGCAAGAACACGACAGTCATGCACCCGTCTGGCACTCACTGTGCAATGAGAAGACACCAATCATGTGCCCATCATATGGCAATCATGTGCCCAACATGTCACAACTGTGTCCATCACACCCCTGGCACGTGGCAATCACACCCAGCAAATCTGTTGTGACTTCTGCAATTGCACTGCTGAGTGGAGCCAACAGCAGCAACATCTGATGCAACAAACACAGTAATGCTTTTGTTTAAGCTGTTGCAAGGTGGGGCAGACAAATGCCAAGCAAAACAGGTATTATAACACAGAAATTTCTTTTCTTAAAAAATTAATTTCAGTAATATTTGGAGTGAATGGATGAGTAAACAAGGTAGGACACTTCAGACATCTGTCCTGGCTGAAATGTAACTCAATGTTTTCATTAATTACTAAGATGATAAAATTGAGAATGCCCCCTCAGTTATGCATTCCCGTTTAATTTAGATTCTCTGTTGTGGAAATCATCTTGCATACAGAACTAAACCAGAACAGGGAGAGCAACTGTGTTACAGCTGAGCCCACTGGTGGGTTCTATACAGTGATTTACTAAAGCATTTTTATGATAGGGACAGATCTCAATATTCATATACTAGTGAATATACACACAATATCCATTAATAAACAATTTCAGCAGAATTTTTTTTTTATAAAGACACAGGGCTTGTTTGTCTAATAACTTTAAGAAGAGAATACACAGAAAGCCCAGCTGGGAGACAGGTAACATTTGTGAGAGAACAGGAGAAATTACATTTGGATTGATTTGGCAAATTTTCAGGTACATGAGCTCAATTGGACTCTACAAAATTTCTATGAAGCTAAAGCTCTTGATTTACTCACCACGGTTCCTAACTGAACAGAGAGAAATTGGTTTCCTTGGCTGTTTTAAGATGTCACTTACTTACAATAGTGACCCTCATTCATTGATGACATAGTTGTAGTCTACCTTAAATCCAATGATTATCATGTATATGTCTCCTTTTCAGGGGCTGTCATAGCCTAGCTCTGGTACATCAGCCAAATGCTGAATCCTGGCCCAAGAAAATGCACACAGAAATCATGACCAGGTGTCTATAAAAATAAAACAGCTGCTTCAAAGCCATTGCATTTGGTAGAACAAAAATATGCAAGGTGAATTTTTGTATGTGTAGAAATCAGAAGACATAAGAGAACGTTTTTTTGTTTAACACTGGCCCTGTCCCCCATTGAAACACAAAGGAAAAACCTGGAATGAGAAAAATGAAAAAAAGTTATTTTCATAATTTACTTATGTAGGAGACTGATGCAAAATGCTGAATCATGTTTTATACATTTTAGACTGCTATCTCTGCCTTGCTTCATAACAGTGTTTTGGAACAGGTAAGTAGTCACTGCTCTATAAAACCTATTTATGGTACTTCATAAGCACCTGTGTACATCTAATGTAATTTGTAGACTATGTTTGCTGCTTTTGCATTTTAAATAGCTCTCAGAAAAAAGTTTCTGTTCAATTTGGAGTGCCATGTTTGCTTGATACACGCTGCCTGAGCCAGGTAAAAAGCCACCACAATAAGCTAAAAAAGAAATAAAACTACCTTTTCTAGTCTGCCTGCCAACTTCTAGAACTGAATGTGATCAAACTGACAACTGCCCTCATCCACATTTATCCAAAGTACAGCTTATTAGTGTAGCAGTTATTCTGCACTTTTTTCTCAATGTCTTTTTGCACTTTATCCTGGCCTGAATTTATTCCTTTCCTAAATTGGCCAAGGTAGACCACCCTACTTGACATCCACTCCACCTTCAGGAGGACCTGGTACTGAAATGTGTGAGGAGCATTTCTGTTCAGAGCTCAGCATATGGTGGATTAAATCATAAGGACATCCCTCCCAGGTGCATGACCTTCATGAGGAGCAGTGGCTGCCAGCAGAAGTCAACGTGTCACAGCTCATTTACCAAGGGCTGAGGCATAGCTCCTGTACTCACATCGGCAGGATAATGGGAAAGCATCACCTCAGGAGCTGGAAGGTTTGTGAAAGATGATGAGAAAGGAAAGAAAAGGGCCAGCACCTGTGAGAACAGCAGTTACAGAACATGTGAAGACTGGCAGGGAGCTACTTGGAAGCAGAAGTTCTAGAATTATAATCAAAGCAGACTTTTACTAAGTAAAATACTTTAATGCTGAGTGTCTTAGTATTGGGGGAGACAAGCATTGTTTTTTGTTCTATATCTGCAAGTATCTATCAAAATTTAGGTTTCTATCTCTGTGTATTCTTTTAATATAAAATCATATGTATATTAATTAAATATGTTTCTAGGGTGTTTTCGACTATGAAGTACCTCATAGCTTTGGAAATACAAGCAAAATTGGTCAAGTAAGTTACTCCTAATTTTATTTTCACCCCCAGGAGCCTGTTCTGTTAGTCCATATGGTCAGCTTTGAAAGAAGGTCTTTTTCAGTGGGCAAACTGTACAGTTGATTATTATTGTGGTGCTTTTAGGTTTTTATGTCTTTGGTTTAGTTTCTATTCTTTTTTTTTTTTCCAGTCAGTAATCTTAGAGGACTCAATTCCTTTTAACAGTGCATCACTTTATATTGTGCATCCATGTATTATGGGGATATTTTATTAATGTCTGAATTATTTTCCTTCCCAAAATGTCAAAAACAGTGTAGACACTTCAAGCTTAGTGTGTTCACTGTAGTACAAATTGAATTTTCTTCGAGCTATAATTATTGCAACCTTGGTGTTTTTCTTCCTCCTAATTTATCTAGGAGAAAAGGCAGGCCATCTTTATGAAGGCATAAGATGCCACATAGTTTAAGTATATTTGTATATGCTTTGTTTATCTTGCAGGTTCACAGTACACAGGATCTATCACTAAACAGAGACTTTCTCATATCTGTTCGATATTCTTATTTTTCCATCCTTTAAAAAACATTTAACAATTTGGAGACATGTTGTGAGGATAAGGACGATTTGACATTAAGAGGAATGGTTGCTTCTATGCCTTGAAAAGTCCGTCCTGAGTCTTGAAATAGGTTGTGAAGTAGGAGAATAAAGCTTAGGAAAGATTATGCTCTATATGCTGCTGATCAGTAGGTGTATTCAATGTGCTAAGACAAGATTCTACTCATATAAAACTAATTTTGTGGAAGCAGTCTCGGGCCTTCCTGGTTTGCACTGAATTTTTATTGGCAAACTTTTTTTCTGCTTTCTCTTGTGTATTGGAGAGCTTATTGTGGTTGTGTGATGACAAATGAAGAAGTTGTTCTCTCAATATTTTCTTCCAATTTGTGTGTGAATCATCCAGGTAATCTTAAAAGCAAAACTAAAGGTGTGAAAACAAGAGTTTTTCTTCTAGAGCTGAAAGAAGGTAAAGAGAATTTTAGCCATATTCTGTTTTGGAAAGATTCTTAATATTTTATCTAGGGCTACCATAATTAAATACTGTTGTAGCATGAAACACCGTAGACAGGTTGATGGTCTGAGAAAATTAGAGACTATGCCTTTATTTAGGTAAATATGTAGAATACATCATCCAAGTCAATACTCTGACTTCAGGCATAGTGGGATTACTGGCAATTGCAACACCCCAGGCTGTGACCTGCTGCTATATACAATATGACTTTTCTCTTTGCAAGCACACAAATCTGCTCCTAGATTGTAGTTATTAAAACCATATAATTCTTGGAGGCTTTCTCTGTGAAGTCCTAAAGAAATGTGAAGTACTATTATTGAAGCAATGCTAGAATTATTTTCTTCTCTAGGGTACTAAACATAGGACTTCCCCAGAGACATGCACATTTATGTATTTAAATATAAGTCATTTTTTAGGGCAATTCAGAAAGCCATACTCTAATGAAAAATGTTATAGGAGGGATATCAGTTAATGAGAAAGAGTAGAAAACTAGCTGACATTCCAATTATAAGATCCTATTTTCAGTTTGCTTAATACTCTGTTAGGTTTTAAATATTTATACTTTTTCTGGCTACAAATCTGTTTCAAGTTGAATAGTTTTAAAAATATCTGTGAAAATAATTTTACTGTTTCACTGTTTCAGGAAGATTAGAGGAAAATGTTTTCTTGCCAACATGAAAAAAAATCAAAAGTTTTTAGGTCCCTAAGTCTCTTGACAACCTACCATCCTGTGAAAAAGGGATTTGAAAAATGTCAAAGAGGGAGTGGAACGGTCAAGTTAATGAAATGCCTTCAACTGGTATTGAAGTTTGCCCCAACTCAGCTGGGTTTTAAGGCTTTGAAAATATTATTTTGTAAATATTCCCTGCAGATTCTGAAAGGCTTAAGCAAGTTTGCTCTCTAATTAGGTACTACATCTTCAGTCAGCATGTCTCAGCCAGGGCCCTTGGGGCACTCTGGTCCTTGCCATGCCCGTGCCTTTCTGTTTTTATCAGAGGAGCTCTGGAGCCGATAGCAGAGATGAATGTGTGTCATCTCCTGTCGGCACACGCCGAGGGTGAAAACTGCCCGCCGTTATCTTACGCTGTGCTGAGGAACATCAGGTTGTTGTTACACAGCCCTGTTGAGTCCTCATTACTCACAGTGTCAGAAGTTGTTTGTCCCATGCTCTCTAAAAGAAAAACATCTATACCTAGGACATTGCACAAAGGAAAGCTGCAAAATGAAGTGTTGATGCTAACAAATCAAATGCATACAATGAGCAAATGTGATTAAAAATGAAATCAAGACTGAGTTAGACTGGATAATCTTAAGTTGTCCCTCATACCTGAATGCGATGATACCATTTATATTACATGTTTTCAAACGGTCTTTTCATAAAATTTCTGGTTTTTTCAGCATGCATATGAAATAATGCCTGGAGATACATTGTAGTGATATAGGAAATGAGACAAAAATCTGTCATTCCTCTCTCTTGTTTACTGCAAATATTAAATGGTACTTAGTGAATGTCTACCTGTGGGAAGACAATAAAATTAGGATTAAAATTAAGATGCATTGTAAATTATCTTCTGTTTTAACTGGAAAATAGAAGGTACTATTAGCTGCTATTTATGCAAAACAAAAAAAATCTACTTATTAGAAATGGGTAAGTTATAATTCTTGGCATGTAGACCTAGAAATTGACTCAGCTGAATGATCCTTGTATTTTTTGTTTTATTTTTCTTAAATCATACTCTTCATTAATTATTAAAGAAAATTAAAGTTATGCCCACTGGGAAACAGATTATGGTTATGTGAACCAACATTAAATCTAGATTGTTTACAGATCAACACTTAGGCACTTGTCTGCTGTCAAGTACGTTGCAAGTTTGGTTTCCTTTGCAGTAAAAGCAACAAATGGGAAAAGAAATAAGTGCTAGAAATGAGGTGCAATTTTTAGACTGGAACATTAAAAAGCCTATTGGGGGAGGTTGCTGTCAGTATGGGAATACTAGTTCAGAGATCATTTGCAAAGTCAATGTTGCATGCCTAGAAGTTATGAAAACTGGGCCCATTTTGCTGTAAATTTCTAAGGTTGCACAAATTAAAATCAGAACCATACCATTGTGACTATGAGGGTAATATACCCCATGGAAAGCAATATGTACTCTTGTGGACCCCTGAACCACGCAACCTGCATTTAAAGTGGAATAAACCAATACTGAAGGGAGAAGTCAGTGCATAGACAGTGCTCATGGAAACATGCATTTGTTAATGATCCTTACAAAAAGTGAGGGAAGAATAATAAAAGAAATAAGCAACAGCATGTTACAAGGTATAAGAAAGGTTAGTGGATGCAGTGATCGCTGTACTTATTCAGTAAAGTGTGACGTGTTCTTAATGTGTAATGAATAACTCTACAAGAACAATTAGTTAAAAGCCAAGTACATCTTTTTGACCACCTCAGTTTACTGAATCAAGTGGGTATGTGATGCTGAAAATATTTGGGACAGCTGAGCCAAACTGGCTGAAGGGATATTCTGTACCACAGAATGCTTAGTATCGAACTGGGTGGAGTTGGCTGGAAGTGGCTGATTGCTTCTCAGGGACAGGCTGGGCATTTGCCAGTGACTGGTGAGCAATTTCACTGAACATTGCTTATTTTTACTTGGGTTTTATTCCTCTCTCTTTTTTTAATCTCCTTTTTCTTCTCCATTATTATTTCTATTTCGTTATTATTTCTATTTCATTATTATTGTTTTTATTCTTTTTAGATAATTATTGATTACTATTAATAACATTTATTTCAGTTATTAAATTGTTCTTAGTTCAATGTATGGACTTTTCCTTTTTCTGATTCTTCTTCCCATCCAATCAGGGGTGGGATGCACGAAGAGTGAGCAAGTGGTTCCATGATACTTATTTGCCAGCTGGCGACATATAAATATATAAATATTTAAATATTTATGAGAAATAAATAATAGAATGACACTTTGTTACCTTGCATGATAAAGAATTCTATGCTGCAGAGATATGACTATTTTGAAAAACACGTGTTTTCATGATGTCTTTATTTTGCCAAAGACAGTTGCTATTAAGGAACTTGAAACATATTAAATACCTTACTTAAAATCTACTCCTATGAAATGGGAAGAGAAAGTTTGAATGCAATAGAAAGCAGAGGAGAGACAATGCATTCTCAGATGTTTTGCATCTTACTAAGGGTATTATTATTTCAAAATACCCAAGAGAAAATATAAAATTGGTTGAGATATTTTTAAAAATCAAAACAATTACATAGACCATATGGACCTACTAAGCATTGCAGGTCTCATTTCTCCAGCACACTTGATTTCAGCTGAATCCAAAGTGGTATGTTTTGCTGGACTGTGGATTGGAAAGTGGATTGTTTTGCTGACACTTTGGCCGAAAGTGGTGAAGAATTCCTAGGAGAATAGATTGAAGTTTTGGAGTAACTTTTGGAAATAAGTGTGACAGTGATAAATGGTCTGATTAGATATACCTAGACTTTTTATAATCTTTGGTCCAACAGTTTCACTTGTTCTAGCTTCTATATTAAACATTTATTTTCCAGGATACAATGTCTGGTGTACAAGGAATTTGGTAATAAGAAATAAATAAACCAAAAATATTACTCTAAATGAAAACCTTGTGCTCTGGAAAATGAAAAAGTGCCTTATTAGAAGTTAAGATTGAGGGCTGTGCACAATAACTGGCTTACACAAACTGACAGATAAAAACAAACTTATGCTGAGCTTGGCACCCCAGAGAGAACAGTTCTGTCCTGACAGCAGTGGAGGTGAGGGTAACTAATCAGAATTGTTACATCTTGAAATTAAGTGCAATTTGGCATAAATACATCCTGGGTCCTCTGTGTAAATTTTTTGAGCATATTGCTCTCATATGGATTAAGCCAATTTGCAAAAATGCATAAAAAAACTTGAGTAGCAACTCAGTTAGTGGTACCTGTTGCCCTACTGTGGGCACTCAAAGTCCTTGTGTGTGTATACAAATCTGTTTGTGCATGTAAAAGGAATATGGAAGAATTAAATTTCTTAAAATGGATAGTAGGATGTCAGAAACTCACTCTACCAAATAAGCCTCTAAAAACTGCCAAAGTGATGAATATAGATCTATTCTTCCAATGGCAGATAACTGAGACTTCAGGAGAGTAGTACATTTCCACCCACAATTTGAAATCATGCTGTTCTGTCAATAATTGAGTGTCTTGGAAGAGATGTCCCCATATATGAGAAGATACTAATTTTATTTTATTTAGTAGAACATCTTCAGGATATGAACAATCATTCAGGAAGGAGATGTGTTTCCCTTGTTACTTTCAGTTCCTTGCAAGTTCCTTGTTATCCTGAATCTCTTTCATCTAAAAGGTGGCATCTGAAATATAAAAATAGCCTTTGGTTCAAGTGGAAGATGTAAATGTATGAGTGTGAAGATATAATAGTGATATATAGAGGCTATAACATTCAAAACATTGCATATTTAATTTGTTGATGGTTTGGAGGTATTTAAAGAAAATGAATTTTTCTTCTATTTTGAGAAATCAGATGAGAATTTGATAGAAAGGTTTGTTTGTAACCTTTGATGAATAAATGTCCTGGGTTAGTCAGGAGGGGTCAAAATCTAGGACAATAAACTTTTAAAAATGTTTTCAAAACTGGAAGAAACCTCAGGAAGAAATTTTAGCAAACCAAAAAGTTGAAAAAACTCTTAGCAGTTATTTTAGAAGTGTATGCATAAGTTGCAAAAAATCTCTTTCTTAGAGAGGCAGATATTTTAGAGGAATTTGTTTTGACTCAGGATCATGATTCTGCAAAAGATTGTGGTCCAAACTAGGTGGGAATTTCAGATAAGTGAACATAGGACTTACATACATGGGCCTTTTGCAGTTGGGAATGGAGATTTAGCAGAGATAATTGTGCAAAATAAAAGGGCATTGTCAGTGCCTACACTTCAAACATATCAGCCACCCCTCAGATGCCCACGGCTTCTAAAAATGAAGAAGAATTCAAAGATAAAGAAAATGTTATTGTGAGAAAACAGGAGGCTACTGTGACACAAGATGCTTTATGACCTCTGCTCAATACTGTCTGCATGCATACACACCTAGAAGCATCACTGGTATTGAACTGAAATTCATTTAATAAATGAACTTCGATTATGAGGATGAAAAATTTATGTATTTTAAATGCACATATTTAGATGAAAAAATTAAATTTATTTTATTGCTCATATTTTAATGATAAAAGTTGTAGCAAACCATAAATAGAAAAGAGAAGAAAAGAATAGAAATTTACTCTGAAGTAATATTCAGATTATTAAAATATTAATTTAGGAATGAAGGAATTAATTTTAGCCATCTAAGCAAGCTTATATAAAATGAGTGTTTTGTAAAGTTCAGTGGCAAGTTGTTCTAAAACATACATAAGAAAAGCCCTTTCTTTCCTGAAAAGCAATAAACAAGAATTAAGGAAATACAGAATTTATAAAGCTTCCTTCAACTACAAAACAGAAAGCACCAAAAAAAAACCCCTCTCTTAAATTTAATGACTTTTTTTTTACAGTAGTGTTAACTTCTGAGGATGTTTCCAGCAAAGAGAAATTATTTTAAGAGTACAGAAAGTAGATTAATTCAGGCCAGGTCGCTTGAGGTGAGATGGGTTACTCACCAGTTTAAACACCTTGAGAGAACTATCCAGGCTGGAAATTTTAGAAGAATGACTCTTCACTATTTTTCTATTATAATCCGATTCTGGGACAAAAATACCACATTTTGTTTGCAAACAATAGTGCCTAAATAAAGGAGTGTTTGACTGCAAAGCATCTCCTGGAATCCTCACAGCATAACATCCCAGTGGAACAGTTCAGTTATATCTCTATAGTCACTAAAACATTGGTTTCTTCACAGTGCCAGTCTTTATGGTGATTATACACAAGTTTATAGAGAGAGCCTTGAGACTGTAAAGTCCTTTCTGTTCATAAATAGAACATAATTCTGCAATGGCCAATGATCCCCTGCTTCACAGTCTTTGCTCATGTTCTGGATCATGTTTCTTTGGCACTTTGCTTCAGCTTTTGGGTGGAAATTCAGGTTGGTTTCACTTGGGTTGACACTTTGCAAATATTTATATTTAGGGCTATGTTTTATTCCTATTCAAGAAAAAGAGAACTTTAATAAATGTCTTTTTATTAAACATTACATGGACCTTACCTATTCAAAATTGTTATCAGTTACATCACACTTGACTTACTCTCCTTCTCAAATGATCTTGAACATGTCTGGATAGCTTTGACTGGATCCAGACTAATGAGGCAGACGATGTTTTCCAGAATGCTGCTAACCTATGTATATCTTTAGCATCGCAAAGTTTTTTTAAAAAGGCATCACAAATTCCAATACTAAATAGGCAGAGTCTACATGCAATGGCCAACTTCTCTCCTCCCAACAACAATTTTGAGGTGTCACAGATGCAATTACCATGTAAAGGTTAAAGCATCAATGATGGAAGGAGTAGCTAATGGATTGTCTTTCAGCCTAAGGGACTTATAAGTAGAGAGAATACAAGCATACATATTGTAATTAAATTTGTCTCTAATATTTAATGAATTGTTCAAACAGAAGAAAAGGATTTCTTTTCTTTTCTTATGTATAAATCCAAGCAAATAATATGTATCCAAACTGGTTTTTGTTTATTCATTGTAAACCATATTACTTGCCACTGTATGATTAGGAAAATGTGCTACAAATAAAATCTTTACACTAATCTATCCACAAAATGAAAATTGCCTTTCACCATACTTTTTTTCTTTCCTAATGAACAGTCACTCTGGATTATAAAATGCAATGCCTTAATACTTTTTAAAAATAATAACTACCCCATCTATTTAAAAATGAGATAGAGGATCATATTAGATCCAGATCTAGTTGGAAATGAAGTAAACCTTCACAGTGGACTTGCTAGGCTGGGAACCTAAACCACTTGGTTCAACAACAGGTAAAATTTAGGATCATCTTTTGCTTTCTTTCTCACATTTATCATCTGCTCAATACTTAATATGTAACATATAAATGTTGTCATGGTTAAGATATAAGGTACCACATAAGCTCAATCACATTTAGACTTTCCCTATAACTGATTATAAAGACTTCTCCCTAAAGATTTTTTTTTTTTTTATAGCTGTTTTATCAGTTTCACAGACAATGGCAAACCTTACTTTAGAAAGTTTACTTTCCATGACTTTTCTTTAGAACTATCTATTAAATCATCTTATACACATTATCCTTTTTTTATGCTGTAACAATACAGACAAATTTTACCTGACATTCTGAAACTGGACAATTTTTGTTCTTCATTCACCCACTGAAACAAGCACTTTTGTTCTGTTGGATTCAGTCTTTTTCAATACAAAGAATTGCTCAGGATTTTGATATAGAGTGTATTAGTTATAATATCTAGTGGGCTTGCATATGAATGATTTTATACATAGGCAATCAGCAATGTTTCCTTAGATTCTGTAAGGAAGTTCAATTAATTTCTGATCTCTCTGGTTACGATCTCTGGCCAAGATAATTTTCTTTCTGGCAGAGGAAAGTGCCTATATGCATTCCAGGGTTGATTAAGCTGTATGATACGTGGTATAAATAAAAAAATTTCTCTGTGTCCAGCTGGTTATTAATGAAGAACAAATCCTCTAATGCTGTCAACAACACTTTGTTAGGATCAAAGTCAAGTTGGTGACTGACCATCTGTCTCTGTGCATATGTATTTCACATAGTTCATGCTTTACTGATCCATCAGATCTCACCTTGAATCAGAATATTAAACCACATCAAGACAATTTGGCTTAATCAAGACCCCAAGACTTTTTACTCTTGACCTCAATATAACCAGGAACTCTCTTGATCCTGGTCTCAAATAGTAGTTTCTGTTACCTTGGATCACTCAGTTAATTTTTATTTTCGGTATATAAAAGATTATATTTATTCAGCTTTTTAAGAAGCTGTCATAACTTTGCCATGTAAAAATTACATTTTACATTATGCAGCAAGGGCTGTTTTCAAGCTGCTGACTAACAGTGTATTATATACTATTAGAGCAGTTTCACTGTGGTTTCACTTCATTACAGAAAAGATTTTATTCAGCTAGAGGTTTCCAATCATTGCTTTGAAGTATGGAATGAAAAATGAACCTTTCTTATAATGATAAGTAGATGCTTTATTTGCTTAAAAAATTTGGCCTGATAGCATCGAATGGATGATAGAAGAAGTAGACACATTTTCAGGCTCTCGGTGATGCTTACATAATGCAACATTAAAGCTGAGATTTGCTTACAGCCACCATCTCACGTGTTTTACATGGGATGATCTCTGAAAGTTCAAAGGGCTTAAGTCAGGAAATCAGTATTATCAGTTTTTATTTATCTATCAGTATTATCCCAACTAGTCAAAGAAATTATTCTACTTATTTTTATGAAAGCAAAAGTGAAGAGATTTATAAATAAGAGCAGTAGAGAAGTTTATGGTTCATATGTTGAATGAAAAACAGCTATAAGTAAATAGACTCAGAATTAATGAGACTGATTTTTGCACACTATGCTAATTGAAGCTGGGACTAACTATGCTTGGATGTGAGTTTTCTCAACCAACATGTCACTGCTTAAAAAATATCAATAAGTTGATGTTTACTTGTAGCCTAAAATACTCCATCTAAACTAAGCCGAATTATAATGTAGTAAATATCAATTATATTTCCTCTTTTCTCCCCAAAGATAACTTAGAGCTGGGTCAAAACATGTAATACAGAAACTGAAGAAAAGAGGAAAGATGCAATCTCTTCTCCATGCCTACAGTAGTCAGGATTGGTTTTAATGGACTTAAATTCTGTGAGGAGTATTCAGATTAAATATTTAAAAGCACTTTCTTATGATAAAGATACTGAAACAATAGAATAGAGTTCTGGAGTCCACCACCACAGGTGATCTTCGAGGAAAGGCTAGACAGATTTTCAGCCTGACAGAATCAACTGGATAAGACTGAATCTAAACCATCCTTCCTCTGAAAATATCAACATTTAGAACTGCATCCAGAAACAACTGCAATATCCAGATGTTGGGGAGAGGGAATGTCTCAATAATTAAGGTTTTTCTTCCATTTTAGATAAAAAGAACAAAACTGATTTCTAACCCACTTCTAGAGTCAGACGTCCCTTAAAAATACAGCCCTGTGTATATAAAAATCAATATCTCATTAAGCAATTAAAGTTTACAGAAGAATCAGAAGAAGGTTAATACAGTAAAGAAAAGGTTTTTGCTCCAGGTCTTGATCAACTTGCCCTATAAACAAGCTAAAAAACTCACTGTGCTTTTAAAGTTGACTGAGTTCTTGGTAAGATGAAAAACGAGCAGACAGCCCCAGGGAGTGGAAAATATAACTCCATTTGGAAGAGCTGTTCTCTATGAGCAAAAAAGGGGCCAGCTGTTGACCATGTTTTTTCTGATCTGTAACTAGCTGAGAATTTTTATCTCAGGGCTGTTAGAATGCTACCTTTAAGCAGCCCTAAATTCCTTTATAAGTTCTAAGGGAAAAAAAGTCAACAGAGATGAAAATAGGGTTTTTTTAACTCGATGCAAAAAAAAATCATTCAGGACAGACTTTTTCATGTTTATTTTATCTCAAAGATCTATCAAAGGTTAGTCAAATTAGTTTTATGATAATTCAGGCAAGACACTAACATTTACGTTCACATTTAATCACAAACAGTTTGACCTTGGGCAACCCTCCTTACATCAGAGGAGAGGGTTCAGAGAGACATTACAGGAAATGGTTGGCTCCAATGAAGACACTTCACTGCACAATCCAGCATGAGGCACCCTGGCTGTCGACAGAACGGTACTATAGAGATCATCTGAAACGTGTAATCTGGTTAATGAGGCATATCGCAGGAATTCGCAGAGAAACTAAGTGTGTGAGTGATAGGGGTACTTTGTCATGGATTAATAGAATATTAATCAAGGCGAGGCTCATTTTCATGTCCTGGTGACAGAACGATTAGGCAGCATGGGAGTACCTTTGAGAACGCAGGGTCTATCTTCCTCACTTTTCAAGAAAAATGAATAAATCTAAATATCCTGCAGTCAGTGCTTGTAATTTTGAATGGTTTCCTCAGTCTATCTTATGGAAACTTGGTTAAAGAGCATCACAAATCCTGTCAAACTTTTCAAAGGAACACCTGCACTATGTAATTCTAAGTCAGTTTTCTTCTGTTTTCACATTTTAATATCTTCAAGGATGGGCCATTGAATACTTTTCTATGTTTTTGAAAAAGAAATGTAGAATTGCTAAATCTTGATCAACAATTAATGAGTTCACAGTCTGTTTTTTCTGTGGTAGTTGAAGCTCAAGAAAATCATGGCAACTGGTTTTAAAAGTTGCATAAATAACTTTGATAAAAAGGTATTTTTTTAACAAAATAAAATATAGTTTAAATATATTAAGGTTATTGTTGCTTATAGGAGCTTTCTAGATATTTTTAAAAGTCATATGAAAATTTTTTGCCACTGCAATAATTTTGTTTTCCAGCTACCCATTCCATTCAGTAGTACATCAGAAACCTATAATGAAACAATGCATGCAGTCTTATAGGCTGGTTTGTTGTTTTGTTTTTTTTGCTGATAAACATAGTAATGTTTATTTGCCTAACCCAGGACAAGTTGGAATTCCAGGAACAGTGGGACTTCCAACAGTGACCAGAAATGTATTCACTAAAAATACTAGATTTTTGAATGGGATTAAAATACATTCAAGTCAAGCTGCTAGTATTTCTAAGGTTATTTTTGTTTACTGAGATGGAGGACCGGATTCTTTTAACGTACTGTAGCTCACCACACAAGCACTTGGCACAGATCCTAAAGTTAGGACAGGCAAGTAGCGTAAAATTTGCAAGCAACATTAAGAAAATGGCAAAGATAGCATCATCTGTTACTTCCAGAAATGGATATGGGCTATTGGAGGTGCCCAGTAAAAGAAAGTGTATTTCTTATTTATAGAAAGTCTACTGACTGCATGATAAATTCCTAGTGCATTTGAAATATGTGTATGAGGAAAAGGATACCCTTATATCACTAAAATTTTTTGCTTTTCTGTTTTTTTCAAGTTAGCAACAACACTAAGCCAAGATAAATTCCCAAGTACCTCTCTTGGATTTATTGTTTGCTTATTTTCTCTATTTTTAAAGGCTGTGTATTTTAAAATGGAACTTACAGCAAATCTAACACAAACTTTCAGGTCAGTGATATGCTTTGTAACTTCAACCATGTAATCATGTTTATTCTTTTTCTCCATGTCTCTGTTTTTCCATGCTTCTGCAGATCTTTTCCTATTCACTGTTCCTCCTGATTCATCTCCCTAAATCAAGATTCAGCCTCAGTTTCTGCTGTAAAGATCTACTGGATGATTTCCTTGCACTAAATGTTGAAGCTAAAAATTAAGTACATGTCTAGTGTATACAGGTAAAAAGTCAGATTCATACTTATCCAAATAAGGTTAAACAACTGAGAAGATTAGCCAAATATTCTGGGAAGCTCTATAGATCTCTGACAACACAGACTTAGCATCATGAATTGTCCTCCAGCTGTCTTTGGTTACATTTTGATCCATTTTACTGCGCACCTGTTTCTTGCTGACTATATTTTGTGGTTAGAAAATGAAGACATTTCTTTTAAACTACTTTAATAATGAATTAACTGGCAAATGTGATGTTTGCAGGACATCAGTAATGGCAAGATGCACAATCAGTTGTACTTGATTGTAACTGCTTAAGACATAGTTTAAAGAAATTAAGTGTCGTCATATTCTGGACTATAAAAGTTGGTGAAAGTGGAACTACTTTGTAAAATATGGTGGAGATTTCTTAGGAATAGAAAAACATTCCCGCATATCCTATTTCAACTATTCAAGACCTTTTTTCTACTTCAAACTAGTTTATTTTAAACTAATATGAAATCAAATAAAACTGAAACTAGAGATAAAAACCATAAATTTTTGAAGAAAAATATTTTTTAAAGATGTTGCATGATCATCAATGTTCATTTAATTTTTCTACTTCATATGAAGCTTTTTTTCAGAATTCTCTTTTTCATCTAATAGAATTTCTATCTAACATAATTGCTCACAATCATTTTCGAAGACAGAGCATTTTTATGCGATTTCTGAGAAATGTTGCTTGAGGTGAGTAACTGACATTTGACACTGATCAGGTTTCCAAGCATCTGGCTAGATCCAGCTAACCTGAATTTGCTTAACAATATTGGTGGGCTTTGTGTTGACAACTGGTTAGATACCAACAATGTTTTCTAGGCTAATTCAATTTAATCTCATCAATATTGTTACCTGCTGTTAAAAATACCTTTTGCCACTATCATTTGTTATACTAATTATGCCACTTTTAGGGCTGCTCTGTATTGCTTATTTGTATTCCCAGTGACAGATTTTCTTTAATTTTACTTCTTTGGATTAAATAGATCTAGATGAAGAAGTAAATTATGATTTGTATATCTCGTTAAGAAACAGTTATGATGCCTTGTGACTCAACCTAGTAGACCTTTATAGCAGCTTCATGATAAAACTGAGAGATAAGAAGCACTTTGGAAGTAAAAGCTGATGTATGGTCATCTATAAATGTATGAAATAAATTCCTAGAATACTGTCAGTTGTAATATGAATATATTGGAAGGATAAACTTACATAAAGACACTAATAAAGCACCTGGCCCAATGGGCGGATTTGAGAATTATCACTGAAATGGAAAGAAATTGAAAAAGCAAACAAATTTAGAAGAAATGGCCTAGGATTCTCTTTGTGTTTTTATAATTTTATTTATTATTCTACTGCATTTTATTTTCCAATTTATTTTTTGATCTTTCACTATTCCTGCTGTGAACCAGTAAGTAACTCTGATCTATCCAAACATCTCTGATATTTTATCCACCTTATTTGCACTTTGTTTCCAATCTGGGGCTTCTCTTTTTTTTTTTTTTTTTTTTTTTTTTTTTTTTTTTTTTTTGGTGGGGGGGGAGGCAAAGAATGCTGCCTCTCCTGCCATGTTTTTCTGTAACTGTTGTCTGATGTCAGTGTTGCTCAGATGCCTCTCCAGAATCCATGTTCAGTCTAATCCAGTGACTGACAAACTCTCATACAAACCCTGAAGCTGCATATACTTATGTCACCCTGAATTCTGGGAGCTATAAGGAAAATAGGATAACTCTGCCAGTTACACAGAGAGGGCTTGTTTGCTTTTGATTAAGAGCAGAATAATTAAGGCAACAGCACTGAATAATGTGAGAAAAATAAATAGCAATGAGGCGACACAGTAGACGGCCCGAAAGAGCAAAAGGGAGGGCCATTACAGAATTAATTTGAGCTAAAGTTGAATTTCTGAATAATTATCCTGAATTCGTTCTCCCAGGTCCTAAAGTTAGCTTCAGGTGTAACAAGGAAATACAGAGGCCATTAAAAGGGACAGATAGAGAATTGCTTATGGAGAAGGAAGAAGGATCCAAAATATGTCATTATTTATTTGGATCACAGGGTTAATATGGATTTCTATGTAAACTTACCAGAAATTTTCCTTGGAGAAGGTCTGAAGAGGAAACACAAGAGTCCTCTGGCTCCCTACTATTCACATCTGTGAGCACAGAGAAACCAAACTAATCATACAGATTACCCTGACTAGCGCTCTGGCTTTTTTCTCTGTGATTGCATACATGGCAGAATAATAAGGTTCAACATCAGCTGTCAGAAAATGCCCAGGGAAATGTTGCTTAAGTGCCAAGAGGAAAGTATTCTATATGTTATTGCTGATGACTGCTGCCATTGCAAAATATTCAAACTGGCCACTCCTCATCACCTGCGACAGCTTCTGCCAGTTGAAGACTACAGTGCATCCTTGAAAGGACAAAAATCCACTAGAAAAGAAGTATGTGGCATCCTTTATCAAAAAGACCTGATTGTGTTTTTTGAAGGCTTTCCCATTAAGGTGTCTTCCCAACCAATAAAAGCCCTACAGATGCTTTGGGCAGATATTAAGTGTCTACCTTTGGATTCAGGGAGGAAAATGTTATAGGTATATTACTTCAGGAAGGCACACAGAGTTAAATTTTTCAAAAAGAGGAATTGAGATAGCCTATCTTTACAGGCAGCCGTATTCCCTATTGTTTTAAAAAACTCCATATGCAGTTCTGAAGAAATGTCTGTTCTGTGGCTCTGTCTCTGTAACATTCTGGGGCACAGATCTGGCCAACTTGGTGGCAACAGCGAATATATCACCAGATACACTTTGCTTTGATATTGGCAATGAAGGATGTTTTTAAGAATGTAGGTGTTGATAATAACCTATTGTTGCTGCCTACCAATGTCTTTAAGTTCTGTCTGTTCAGCATTAACAGCAGTATGGTGGTTGCCCTGAGCCATGCGTTTGGTCTCAACTCTACTGGTCTCTCTAAGAGACCATTTAAATTTCAGGGTTTGCTACCAATTGCTGAGCAAAACCAAATGAGATTTTGTTTTTCATAGCCTGTAAGAACCTTGGGTTGTGAACAGTGTTTCTTCACCTTTCTGCCTGTGTGATTTCACTGCTTCGGTGGTGGTTGTTTGATGTATTTGAAGGGTTGTTTCCCCAGTGAAGGAAAAGAGAATATACTCATAGTGCCCAGGCAGGGAGGGAAACATGGTAGTCACACTGCTCTGTTTGATGCTAGTGGCATCAGCTTTTAGGGCTGGAGGAGAGGAGTCTAGGATAGGTGGAAATTACAGGAAGAAGAGAACCAAACTCAAGTAATTTATCAGTAGAGATGTCTGCTTATTTGGCTATAGACAGTATGACTTTGAGCACCTTGAATAGTTGCGGTGGACTACAGACACATTGGTAAGTCCAGTCTGACTGATTAGAATCAGTAGGAGCCAGGCCTATGCTACCTAGTGCTCCCATTTATCCTCATTTCCTCCTTGGCACTTATTTTTCAATGGAAAAGACCAGGTATTATTTTCATGGTAACATCATATTGTACTAACTTTATATTGCATATTACCTAACAGTAATATTATGTTGCATCATCATACGTCACAGTAACATCCTGAACAGCAAAAATAAAGTGTCCAGAATTCAAAGAATTTGCTGAAATAACCTCCCATTTTCTCAGTTGATTCTGACTGATATTCACCTTGCACTTCCAAGAAATGAAGTATTTTGGATCTCAACCTTTTAGAATTGCCATACAATGCTTTTGGTACAGACTGGTGTGGTGGGCTACAGAACCTCATACAAGAGGAGGGGAACTGGTAAGACCTGTCCTTGACCCTGGGTTTTAAAATTTTAGCACTTAAATAAACCTGAACCTCTTTGAACACAGCACTGGCATATAAGAAACTCAGAGGACAATGAAAAAGACTCTTGGGCAATGTATTATAGAAAAATATATTTGTCATAGTAAGGATGAGGTGTTTGTGCATTATTGTTACAATCGTCTTTCTTCTTTAAGGAAATGGCTTTGAAGGAGGCTTTTAATTATATTTTACAGTCATCCATTGTGGCAGTGGAAAGAACAGTTATAGTCTTTAAGCATCATATTTCATGAAAATGCAAATGACTATTGTATTGTTGCAAATCAGTTTGTCTCTATCCATTGGTCACAGGGGAAAAAAAAGAAACAAGAATAATAATATTATGTCCTTATATACAGCTCAGGAGTTTAATTTCTAAATGATTTTTTGCATGGTTTTAGTATCCATTTTAAGGAGAGTATTGAAGTGTAATTTTATGTATTTGTTTTGTCTTTTCTCTCATAGTTTTCACAAAATTTAGATGCAGCAACTCAATGAGGGGTAGCACTAGACTTTTTGCTGTAGTTTGTGTTCCCACAGATAATATGTTAAGTACAATGACGTTTGGGTTTCTGGTACACAGGCTGAACTCTGGACTGTTCTGAAGAACTGGTTCTCTTTCTGATCCCTGTCTTGCACAATAATTTTCAGTTCGATGAAATGCCATGCAGGAGGAACAGACTGCTGCCTTAATCTGTATAATTCTCTTCACAAATTATCTGATCCACTTTCTGTTGAAATGAATGAAAATATTTCAAAGGTAATTAGATCAACAGTCTATTTTCTGGAATTTTCCTGCAGCTTTGCTGATGCAATCAGATCTGATAGCATATCCCTTTCTTCTATAGTAGATAACAGACATGTAGTTCTTCCATTCTCATTGGAACTTAGTGGAGTCTCATCTGCATTGCTGAACAGGGATCTCTGTGAACTTTGAGTGAACTGTAATGAAAATTATTTGCATGACTTGGATTTCCTCATGTTTTTCAGTGAGGAAAAACTAGACTGATTTTGACCTGTTATCAAAATACACTCTGTTGCTTTGTTCATCAGTCATGTATTTTATTATTGCTTTAAAATAGTGATACATTCATTTTGTCCATGATAATGTGTACCATCATTTTAATGATGTTTCCTGTTAATTTGAAAACTCCATTCAAAATATATGCAGGCTGGGATTTTGAAGGCTGGTGTTTGGTATGAAACTTAAAAATTCCACAGTTCTGTCCCAAACATAAAAGTTCAATGTTTTTTTCCTTTGCCTTTCTTCACCTCCTCACCCTCTTTAATGGTCTGCTGGGTGCCTTATATAAGGAGGTAACTTTTACCACAGAGATTCAGAGAACCAGCAAATGACTAAGCCTTCTAACTTAGAATTGATCCCTGGTTTCGTCTGGAATGGAGCTGGTTTTCTTTCTGGTACCTGGTTGAGTGCTGTGTTTTGGATTTAGCATGAGAATAATGTTGATAACACACTGATTTTTTAAGCTATTGCTGAGTAGAACTGAGTCAAGGATCTATTCCTTTTCCATGCTGCCCTGACAGTGAGGAGGCTGTGAGTGCACAAGAAGCCAGGATGGCTGAACCAAACTGACCAAAGGGATATTCCATACCATATTGTGTCAAGCTGAATAAAATAAATGGGGTAGGGAGTGGGGAGTGGTGGCCCACTGCTCAGGAACCAGCAGGGCATCAGTCAGTGACCAGTAAGCAACTGCATGATGCATTATTTGTTTTTTGTGTTTTTTAATCATTATTACTGTTTTCTCTTCCTTTTCTGTCCTATTAAAATGTCCTTACCTCAATCCAGAAATTTTGCTTTATTTTGCCGATTCTCTTCCCCACACCACTGGATAAGAGTGAGCAAATGGCTGTGTGATATTTGGCTGACTGATTAAACAAGAGGAACTCTTTCCCTAGTCCTTTAAAGAAAATCGGGCTCATAATTGTACCAGTGCACAGCTAGCAGAAGTAGAAGCACACACTGTCAAACCATCTGAATAGGAGATGAGGAGACTTGACAGGAAACAAGCTTGAAAACCTCCCTGATCATTGACAACTGTCCTACAGACCAGTGGATTTCAGCCTATGATCCACAGACTCCAGGGAGTTACCCATTCTTTTAAAAGACTTGCAAAGTTGACTGAGAGGAATAATTTAATGTGTGCTACACAGCAGTCTGCATAAGATGAACTTTCAAAACCTAACTTTCCTACATTAAAAAATTCCTGCAGAACCATGAATCACAGAAAGGCTGAAAATTGCTTTGTACATAATAGATTATAAATAGCAGTTTACATGTTGAATATTATGATAGGTATATTAAGTGAGGAGCTTTTTTCCCCTTACTTTCATTAGTATTAATTTCAGTTCAGGTGATATCAGAGTTGCAGTGAGAGTTACTATTTATACAGGACTTCAGTGGATAGTCTTTCAGAATCTGTTCCTTGACTTTAATTTTTAACTCCTGCATATGGTGCAGAACAGATCCTAGACTGACGTTTGAGTCTTGAAACTCTTTAAGCCTGAATTGCAGAATGCAGTGTATCATTTGGAAGGCGTGGCAATGCATTTAGTAGTAGGCAGTGTTAAAAACGTGGTCTTTGCTTTTGAAGGCTGAAAATAAAACCTGACATACACAGTTGACAGCTGATGATTACTTCTGGGAAACCACAGAGATTCAGGGATTTTGGCAAACAGTTCATAGTAGGTAATTTATCTAAAAAGTCTACCTCCTTATTTTCATCAATATCCCAATTCCCTAAGATCATTCTTTAACAAAAATGCTCCAGGGTTTTCTAAATGCACCAAAAAATTAAACAATTAAGGTCTTATCCAAAACCTTCTGTAGTTAATCAAAATAATTCTATTATTTTAGTATGTCTTGAATATAATGCAATTGCCAGCATAACTATCTCTGTATAGTCTTATTTTAAGTCAGTGAGTCTCTTGGTACACATATATTTTTCATACTGTGGAGGAAGAAATTAAGACCCCACACAAATAATTCTGCCAATAATTATTTATCTCTAAGAGAAAATTGAACATTTTTAACCCCATTGTGGTGCTAAGCAGTCACAATTTTAGCTAGACCAAGAAGTTGTGGTACATCATTGTTCTCTGAATGAAGGGGCATGAAAGTCCAAAAGTTCATATTTGCAAATTCAAATTTAACATCTATGGCTGTTCTTTATAATACTCTCAAACTTACTGTGTCTGCAAGTCCAGGAAATTCAAACCAAAAATGGGAGCAAAAGGGAAACAATCTGAACCAAATGGAACAGGAAATATCTTTCAACATGATTAGCTCACCTTTAAAAAGATTTTCTTTCTGGCAGTTTCATTGCTGTTCACAATCGTACGGTTGTAGGATTGTTAAAGTTGGAAAAAACCTCCAAGTTCACCAAGCTCAACTTTAACCCAGAGGCACACTGTTCACCACTAAACCCTTCCCTAAGATCCATAACCACACAACTTTTGAATGCTTCCAGGGATGGCTATAACACAATTTCCCTGGAGAGACAGTTCCAATGCTTGATCACCCTTTCAGTGAAGAAATTTTTCCTAATATCCAGCTTGAACCTCCCTAAGTGCAGTTTGAGACCATTTCCTTTTGTCCTGGCACTTGTTACTTGGGAAAAGAAACTGACCTCCTACTTCCTTTCATGTTATTATAGACAATGATAAGGTTCCCCCTGAACCTCCTGTTCTCCAGGCTAAGCAAGTCAGCAGCTCTATCTGCTTCTTCTCATAAGACTTGGGCTCCAGACATTTTATCAGCTTCTGTGCCATTTCTCTGGCCTCACTCCCTCATCTAAATGTCCTTCTTGTAATGAGGAACCCAGAACTGAACATGGGATTCGAGATGTAGCCTCACCAGTAACAAGTACAGGGTGATCATAGACTCTGCTGGCCACACTATTCCTTTTACAAGCCAGGATGCCATTTGCTCTCTCGGCCTCCTGGGCACACACTGGCTCATGTTCAGCCTTTCTGCAGGGCCATTTTCAAGCCACTCTTCTCCCAGCACAGGATTGTTGTCACAGAAATGTAGGACCAGCACCTGACCTTGTTGAACCTCATGCCTTTGGCCTTGGCCCATTGACCCAGTCTGTTCAGATCCCTCCTACGCAGATTAACAATACCACGCCACTTAGTCTTTGTTGTCCATGAGGGTGCACTCTATCCACTCATCCAGATTATCAATAAAGATATTAAACAGGACTGGCCCCAATACTGAGCACAGCTAGATGATTTTGAAACTCTCCCTATCTATCTGTGTCTATATTGGTACCTGGAACGGTGGTGATCTGCTCCCATCCCTGAAGCTGTTGTACACTGGTTGGTAGAGGATGAGAGCTCAGTGAGATTTGCTACAGCTGTACTGAAGAGAAAAGTAAATTCAGGAATTTTCTTCTGTGGCCTATACTAAAATTGTGGGTAATAGTAAAACAGAGCTGTGGCTTTGTCAGCTGGACTGGACTTACTCAAGTCAGCATCAGATGTTAAAGACTGTCTGATTTCATCTGGCATGGGGCTGGCAGTGACTTCAGCTGTGTCCAGCTGTGATGAAGCCTGTGTTGCCCTTCCGGGTTTGTTTTTTCAGGGTTAAAGCAAGATAATGCATATAATGCATTTCATTTCAGCACTTTCTGTTAAGCTTTGCTAATTCTTATGTCTCTATGAATAAATAAAGAGGAAATTATAGGATTTGGGTGTTCTGCTAGGCAGAGTTTATGTAGGATAGCATTATTTTTCAGACTAATTTTCTATAATGGAATGTTTGTCCTCCTACCATTATCTGTTAAACAAATTTTTCGCAAATTGGGTACAAATTTACAACACAAGTCTGTACGCATATGCAGTGTTAAATTGCTGTAAAATCAGGTAATATGTGCTAAGTACATGTATTCATCTTGCATAAAATATAAGCTTATGGCATGTACTTACCTAAAACATAGTTTCTAAAATACTGTATTTACTTCTTCAAGGGGGGAAACAGTTTTTTTGGGCAGATGTTCCATATTTTGATTCTAAAATTAATTGCTGTTGAACTAAATGGTAAACATTAAACCCTAGCCACACTGCAGACGTTGTCTCTGGTGTTGCGTGTGTTATTTTTATTGGAAATTAGAGACAGAATTACTTTTTCTCTAAAACTCACTTTACTGTGTCTTAGTTTTCACTGTAAAAAAATGAATTAGTGAAATGTGAATTCAAAGGATATTACCCAGGTTTTGGCATATCTCAGCCTGGCCTAATCAGTAAGGAATCTCATGAGCAGCTTCATTCATTAGTGTAGGTAATAATTGTGCAGTCTTCGTTCTATATATGGCACATTTTCTTTCACTCAGAGTGCCAAACCTAGTAGTCCAAAATTAATTTTCTTTTCTCAGACAACAATATTAATATATCAATCAAATTCCTTTTTGATTAGTTGTTTCTAACTTTACAATCTCATAAGGAGTGATGTGTGTGTTCATGAGGGAATGAGACTCTAGGAACAGAGAACCCCCTGCATCATTTTGGTTTTGGCAGACTTTCAAGTGATGGTTGTGTGGGTTGTTGTGAAGAGCCTGGTGTGTGTTCTGCTGTGTACTCAGTTCTCTCACAGAAAAGCCTGAGATTTTCTCCCTCAAGTGATCTTTGGTGTGTGGCAATAGCTGGGCATTCTTGGAAATCATGTTCAGGAAGTGACTATCTCACCCTGTGAAAACGGGGTGATTTTCAGAGCTCGTGCATCAGATGTTCAGAAATTTAGGCTTTACTCTTTTTGGCCTTAATCATCAATACTGCTATGCCAAATTTCTCCACAGCAGAAAAAATTACAGACTTGGGAATTTTATTAATCTCTGTGTTTATCCAGGGTAGTAGTTCTGTTACTTGCTGTAATATCATAATTCTACCCTGGAAAGCATAAATATTTTCAGTAGAGCCTATTGATTTAAGTTTTTGTCTGGCCTTCTGGGAAAACCCAAAGAAACAGCAGTTCCTCTTTATTTCTTCCTGACTATTCATTTTTTTATAGGATCATTTGGCAATACATGAAATACTATTTTTAAGGTGATTCTCATAAGCCAGGGCAATAATAATTTTTTGCAAATAAGGTGCAAAACAGCAATGAAAGGGCAAAGTGAAGAATATCTAACGGCATTTGCTTTTGGCAAAAGAGAAGAGCAGCATAAAAATTGATTAAACTTACAGAAACGGCAACAAGATTTAGAAGCAGTAAAGATGCAACTAAATACATTTGTCGATAAGTTGCAATACAGCAATTTGGAAAGACCAGTCACTGTGTACATCTGACTGTCCAGAGGTGTGTTTTAAAGTGATATATCTGTTTTCATTTAAGTTGTCTCATTACCTCCTCTCAGCCCACTCTTTGTTTGTGTAGAGTGTCTTCCAGAGGGCTGCAACCTTCTCTTTTTTTTTGACCTTATCTGTAAATTTTCCTAAGAGAAATGCTACTTCCTAAAGCGGCAAAGACATGTGAAGTCTTTAAAGCTGGTCATAGGCAAAGGGAAACTGAAAGTTTTATCTCTGAAACAAAAAGAATTATACCAAGTTGGGTAGGGAAAGAACACAGAACTGCCTACTGTTGTTGAAAGTCACAAATGACTCAGAATCAGAAGAGAAAGTCATCACAGAACAGAACAGATTGAGAGCCATAAAGATGGAACTTTAAAATTAATTTTAGGTACCAAAAATGCAGGATAATTTGGCAGGGATCTGATGTTACAAGCCATAATATTCAAAATATAGGTACTGAATAATTTAGTTCCCCCCTCAGAAAAAAAAAATGCAGAGTACAGAATAAGAGAAAAGATAGTATATTTTGACAGTGATCCAGGTGTGATGCTAGGTAAACTCACAGGAAAAATAGATGTGAATGCAGGAAGCAGGTGAACCAGGAGTACAGTTCTCTTTTCAGACTTGAGAATGTCAAGACTGAAGCTCAGTCAAAAGAGTCAAGAGTAATACTTAAAAAAACAATTCATTCTGGCTAACTGAATTTTCATAATTTTCTATAAAAGAAAAAAATGTCTTCAAGCTGTTTTCTCTGTAGCCTTAAGCAGTCAGGACTTTCCCCCTTTCACTTGTAATTTTCAGATTTGTGTTTTAGAATTAGTTCATCCCTATCTTCAATGATCTAACAATGTCAGTACATCAAGCAATTGATTATTTTAATGATGTATCTTATCAAGTACATATTTGCTATTAATTCATAAGTATGCTTAAAATTGTTACATTTTCACATGGTAAAGAAATTGTTGTAAATTCCTAATCATTTTAAGTATTCAGTTTGAATTTAAACAACTCTTAAAAAGTTATCCATTTTTCCATTTTTCTCAAGTATTTTGGAGATTTCAAAAAAAAATTTTTCCTTATACTTCCTAACACTAAATTAAAATCTTTTCAAAAAATAAAAAAAAAAATTAAATAAATTTCTTGTCAGTTAAACACAGTAATTTTAAATATAGGATTTCTTTTCAATTTTATCTACTCATAATCTGTGTAAACATGTTTTGTAAGTATTTTTATTTTGTAAATAAACCAGACTTAAGTCCCTTTGAGTTGCTCTTACACTTTCCCCAGTGAGAAGAAAGGAGATGGGGAATGGAAAGGGTAGGAGGAGAAGAAGAAGGAGAAGGGAATGAAAAGAAAATTGTTCAAAGTCTTTGTTTCTCATTACTGTCATGGAAAAAATGCTATATTTACTGGTTCACCAGTTTGTTCAATTGCAGTAATTTTTATGTTTCCTCATGTTACCTTTGCTAAGTGCTCTGTAATAAATTATATCAGAAAGGCCACTTTTGTGTTCAGATGTTCTGCTCATTCGGAGGCACTTTATAACCCTCTGTCTTTGGTAGTTTATCTAAAATGACTTTCTGAGCTGTCCTTACTATCAAATTTCAATTTTTTGGAAACACTGATTGATAAGAAAAAAATCTTTATGTAACAGCAGGAAATAAAAAAGTGTCATTTAACACTGACTTTTTTGTTCAGCCAGAATGGTCACAAAAACATGTGCTTTCAAATATTTCAGGTGAGAAAACCAAAGTTGAAAAAGGACATTTTTTTGAGTATTTTATAAATTATAAAGTCAAATCAACTTTTAAAATGTTAAGTATATTTATTTCTTTCTAAGTATACTTATTTCTTTCTAAGTATATTTATTTCTTTCCTAAGAACATTTTCCTCCAACCCCCTTCCTGAAAAAAAACCCAATCCTGACAAATTTATGCAAATATGGCCTCATTTAATATAAAATGTCTGGCTTGTAGCCTAATACGGTGTGCAGAGAAATGGTTATCAAATTGAATTATCATTTTTCAGACCTCAAGGTTAAAAAGAAATATTTCCTCTGACCATATTTCATGTTTTGAATCTACATGAATATAAAATACTTTGCAGTGCTACTGCATATATCCATGACTTTCCCATCCCTAAAGTTTAATTATTTTTGTGGATGCTGATACATTCTGCACTTACTGTTACTCTGCTCCTGGTGGATAGCCCACTCCTTACAACTTGCATAAAATCTCTTGGATTATGCTACTTTTAAAGATTATTTTATTTAAGTATTTTCTCCTCTGCATAATTCTGGTTGGATTTTGAATTAAAAATGTCCATGAAAGAAATGCTTCTTTTCCCTATGGAAATAAATTACTTGAGCACATAAAGAGCCATAAGTATATTAGTGAATCCATTGACATCAAACAGAAGTGAATTTCTCATATGAATCTTGTCATATCTTTTTTGACCATCTCTCCTTTATATATAAATCTGAAATTCTATTCTAATCTATTAACTGGTAATCTGAATTGAGAACTGTCAGAATATGATCAAAATACCTTCAGGAAGTTTAGATTCAGTAGATAGCTTCACAAAAGAAGAGCAGTTGACTTTTTTGCAGGAGAAGAAATGCCAGCCTGAGGAATGTTGTTTATTTCAAATTTCTTTATGGGAATGTGTAAACACTTCAGGACACCTGACTTTCTAGTGAGCATTATTCCATCATGACTGACAGCACAAAGGGCAGCAATAGAAATACCTTTTGAAAAAGATTTAGGACAAAAGCAATGTCAGGGTACAGCTGGGTAACTGATATCCTGGGACTGAATAGACAGGTTAATAGACAAGTTTCCTTTGATCACTTGGAGTCAAAGGTTCATGTCCTTTTCTGTATATACATCATTGTTTCAAACATAATGACAATTACATGCTTTCAGAGCTCTTAGTATGACAAATGTATTTAGAAAGCATTTCTGAACATCTCTGTGGCTATTAAAATATATTACCTTCCAGAGGACATTTTGGTATAACATCTTTTGCTGCAAGACATGCCACATATGCTCTTGCAAGATAAAGGAAACAAAATTAATTAACATCTAAATGATGTCTATATTTTCATGCTAATTATGTTTAATTAATTTATGAATATTTTATCATAAATCACCCAGTAGTTTTAATAACCTAACTTTTAATATTTTATTAATATGTATGTATAAATACTCTCCAATGCGGTTTTAAAAAAATATAATTTAAGAGTTAAATAATTTCTGTGATTTGTTAAGATGAACACTGCAGCTACTCAGAAATATTAACTGCATTATCTGCATTTTTTGTTTGTTGCCCTTCCTCGGTCTTTTAAACTTTGTCATTTTGAAGTGTTGTTTTTTTCTTTTTAAAAGGATTTTCCATATGTTTTGCTGTTTATCTATGACAAACAAACTGGTTTTGGACAGTTAGGTCACATCATAAAAGATGGTCACAATTAATGGATGAAAAAATCAATGGACATTAGGGCAAGTCTCTGATAACCCCATACAAAAAGACAATACTGTCAATATTCCTTAATATTGGCTGAAAAACTAGGGGCCAGAGCAGAGGGCTTTTCCACAGGTCATGATCTTTCAATTCCTTCTTTTATTCAGACTCTTCTGCTCCCAGGTTCTTTATGCATTTATGGGTTTTTTAAAAGCATTTGATCTATTAGATACAAATTGTGCTTCTCAAACACCTGTAATAAAAAACACCAATCCAGACCAAAACAGCCATCTTCCTTTTTTTTTCCTATGTGCCTGTTTTTTTAATGGAAGACTAGAATATGTTTACAGAATTATATGGACTTAAATTCAATGCATGCAAATGTAGTTTTTGACTGTAAAGGAGATGTCCATGCAAGAAATCTTTTAAATGTGTGATTCTCTCCATTGATCCTGGAATGACCCACCTCATGTCATATCACCTTAAGAAGATTAATTTAATGTCCTTTGAAAGAACAGTCTAAATTATCTGGAATACCTAGGTGTATGTGGCAGCAAGAGACACAAGACTTCTCTGACTGAGCATAGTATACAATTATTATTTGCCTCCAAAGAAGCATCCTTTCATGTGCTAAGGAAACCTATTGTCCTATTGTGACCCCACAGAAAGAGGTGTCCAATTATACTTTTCCTTCTTTACTTTCCCATTGTCAATTATACTTATGTTTTCTAATTATAGTGCAGACCTCACTTTCATTTTTGAAGTAATCCAATCAGGATTTGTGCAGAGCATGAGGTTGAAAATGTAAAGACATTTTTGTTATTGCTGAGCAGAACTTACAGAGAGTCAAGGCCTCTTCTGCTTTTTGTACATTTACACTGGAGAGAGGGCTGGGGATCCATGGGAGGTTGGGAGAAGACACAGCCAGGAACAAAGGGGTTTTTCAGACTATATAGTATCATGCTCACTGTATAAAGATGGAGGAAAGAGATGAGAGGTGAAAACACTTCGAGTCATGGTGTTTGTCTTCCCAAGTAACTGTTACACCTGACGGTATCGTGCTCTCCTGGAGAAGGCTGAACGCCTGCCTGCCCTTGGGAAGCAGTGATTTAATTCCTTGTATTGCTTTACTTGGGTGCATGGCTTCTGATTTCTCTATTAAAACATCTTTATCTCAACCTATGGGTTTTCTGGCTTTAACTCTTCTGATTCTCTCCCCAGTGCCACTGGTGGGGGAGTGAATGAGTGGCTGTGTGGTACTTAGCTGCTGGCTGGGGTTAAACCATGGCAATATGTCACACATTCCTTACAAAAACTTGTATTATTGCACTATTTTAGATCAACCAATCTCTTACCTATTCTGGATTAGCAATTGGAAGATTCTAAATTATTTGATAAATACAAATAGTTGAATTCATTCTGAGGAAATATTTTTTATTGTGAATAGCTGTTCAATCAAAGATATGCTTGAAGAAGTTTTCCATGTGTGTATACGCCAGGGGAACTGATGGGAATATAATAACTTGAGTGATTTTAACAGTAAAAATCAGAAAAAAAGTTTCATTTTGGTACTATAAAAATGCTAATTTCTTGGTATTAGAAGAGTTTAAGTATAGGTTTAGATGCTACATACTCCTGTAGGAATAAGAAAGATTGAGTAAGAAAGCAGGAAAATGTATCAAAGGCCTCTTCAGTTTTACCCACAGAATTTTTCTCATCAGCAATTAAAATCTGATATATTTTGGAGGAGAGATATGAAGACCAAACCCCATTGTGACGTGCCTCTACAGGGCAAGTCATTACCAGTCCACTGAGAATTGTTTCAACTAGCTTTTTGATGGAGGAAAGAAATAACAATCTTTCATAGGAGTTCTTTGGTATTGATAAATCGCTTTCAGGTTCTTGCCTCTAGCAGAAATGATACATCTCTGCCCTTCAGAATTATAACTACTATTCCACAGCAATCTTCCTTGTGTCTGGTGCTATTTGCAATCTATTTACATTATCTGGATGACATAATTTTCCATGTTCAAGCTGTGAGAACACTGTTATATTCTTGATTTATTGTATTCCATATTTTATGCCTGCTGAAAGTGTTTTTCAGAGTTATGTTTAACAAAACTAAAAGGAACACACAAAGACAGACTGCAGAAACTTTCATTTCCAAACAGAAATATTTCTGTTTCTGGCTGAATGAACATTTTATTTCAGTTATCCATTTCTTTGAGGGAGCTTGAAAGAAAAGCTGTTCTTCTGGAATCTCAGAAGACTTTGGTGAGGGAAAAAAAATAAGATTTTGGATTTCTGAGTGAAATTATGGAGCATTATTTGATGGCAGCAGGGATGAATTTGCTTTCCTGGTGTAGTGGTTTTAGTTCGCCTATTCAGGTTTGTGGCTAAATGCCAGCACACTTACTTAAATTTACTTGATTGCTTGTTGTGAGATAAGGATTAGGAGTAGGCAAAGCAGGCTCAAACTTTATAAAGTACAAAGAAGTTTTATTAATATAACTAAGAGTAGGCAGATATTTATATGGGGTTTTTTTTCAAATTAATCAGTTCAGGGCACTCAGGCCATATAAGTTGTCTGTCTTTCTGTTTTTGTCATTCAAAAATAAGAGTAGGGGGTAAACGTGGAAAGTTAATGGAAATGCATATAATACAGAATAAGGGTCCTATTGCAGAAGTGTTGGCATATGCTAGCAAGTTCTTGGACACATGGCCTGGGATATTCTCTCATTTTGCCTTGGTTATTTTATCTGAGATATTACAAATGGTGACGTGGATTAATGTTTGCCATGGCTACAGGCACTGCACAGAGAACAGTTATGTTATCTACCCCTAGGTCTGGATTTGGCTGTGGTGATAAATAGTGAGATGGCTGTAACCAAGGAACCATGGTGGAGTGACACTAAATTAGCCACAGAAGGAGTTGGTATCACTGGCATGGTTTTAAAAGCTTGCATTTGGGCTTGTGTCTCACACCTTGAACATGTTCTGTGTTGCATAAGAGGAGTCTGTTCCCTGCTCATCACTTTCTAGCAAAAGTAGATCACTATGGAGATTACTTATAAAAACCTGCCGTGTATAAGAGAATGTATGAGTCAGAAAACAATTGTTTAACGACAGACAAGTGTAAAAGCTAAGAGAAAGTCATGAACCAGGTTTAAAACACCAGGAGTTACTTGATTTATAGATATCTGCACTTTGGAACCTGGTTTCATGTAAATCCCAGTTTT
Source organism: Eopsaltria australis (assembly GCA_034509425.1). Lineage (NCBI taxonomy): Eukaryota > Metazoa > Chordata > Aves > Passeriformes > Petroicidae > Eopsaltria > Eopsaltria australis. The sequence goes on from JAVTVJ010000072.1 coordinate 5,702,557, forward strand.
TCCACCAGAAGAAAATGGAGATATCAAAACTTGCACTTATTTTATTCAGCTAGTGTGAACTCAATATGCAAAAAAATAGGTTTAGTCTTAACATGATTTTCATAAAGTTTCATTTGCAGTTTATTGCTGTTCATTCTTGAATATTTTTAAGGCACAGAAGCAGTGTGATTTCATGGGAACAAAACTTGCACTAAAGCAGAGTAATTAATTTTGCATTAAAAGTACTTTTGCATAATCTTTCACAAAACTAAGAGCTAAACCTGTTCCCCCCGTAAAGGAAAATTAGAAAATGGAAAAGCTTAAAAGGAAAAAAGTTTCTGGTTTTTCTTACACTCAGAGGGACTCAGGAAAATTTAGAGGTGAGAAATATACAGCTTTTTGGGAGAAGAGTATCCGAGGAGGCAAGAAAAGGTAAGAGACAAAGAGGGGGAAAGGTCAAGGCAAGAAACTGCTAATCTGTGACCTAACTATTTTTAACACGCATGGTACCAACTATCATCTAAGGTTTTCAAGCAGCTATAATAGTTCAAAATTGGTAGCTTCTTTCATATAACTTTCTACGAATATATAATGGTAAATTAAATTTCATGATCTTCCAAAGTCAAATGAAGTAGCATTACTGATTAATTTGAGTTTATTAGTGATTTTATTCTGTGTAGTAAAAGAAATAACAACCTTTAACTTTGAATAAGTTAATCCTACTTGGAAAATTTTTTTCAAACTTCTGCCTTCACAATTGAGTTGAAATTCTTCATGAAATATAATTTTTCAGTAATGATTCGGAAATCATTATGGTTGTCATTTTCTTTATTAGGAAGCTTTTCTTTTGACATAAGAAAAGAAATTACAGAATGACAGAATCATTTAGACTGGAAAAATCCTCCAAGATCACCAAGTCCGGGCTTTGACTGATCACTGCCTTTTCAATTAACCATAGCACTAAGTGCAGTGTGCAGTAATTTCTAGAACATGTCAGGGATGGTGACTCCACTACTTCCCTGGGCAGCCTATTCCAATGCTTGGCAGCTCTTTCATTGAAGAAATTCTTCCTGATGTCCAACATTTTACCTCCAGTGCCACAGTTCGAGGCCACTTCTTCTTGTCCTGTGATTAATTATGTGGGAGGAGAGGCTGTCCCCCCACCTGACTACAACCTCCTTTCAGTTATTTGTAGAGAGCAATAAGATCACCCCTGAGCTTCCTTCTCTCCAGGCTAAACAACTGCAGCTCCCTCAGTCTCATATGGCTCACTTTCTGGGCCTTTCATCACCTCCACTGCCTGTCTCTGGACATGGTCCAACATCTCAATGTCTTCCCCGCAGTGAGGGGCCCAGAATTGGACACAGGATTTGAGGTGTGACTTTGCCAGTGCTGAGTAAGGAAGACAAACACTGCCTTGATCCTGCTGGTCACATCATTCCTGATACAACCAAGAGGGACATTGAGTGGGCAGACTCTCACTTATGCTCAGCTGCTGTTGGCAAACACCCCCAGGTCCTTTTCTGCTGGGCCTCTTTCCAACCACTCAGCTCATAGAGCTGCATGGAGTTGTTATGACTCAAAGGCAGGACCGAGCATTTGATCTTGCTGAACCTCATACAGCTGGCCTTGGACCATTGATCCAGCCTGTCCAGATCTCTCTGCAGAGCCTCCCTACCCTCCAGCAGAACAACACTCACACCCAGCTTAGCGTTATCCGCAAACTTACTTGAGGGTGCACTCAATCCCCTCATCCAGATCATCAATAGAGATATTGAACAGGACCAGCCCCAGTATTGAGCCCTGGGGAACCCTGTAAAGTTTTATAATATTTTTCGGTGTAATACCTACTCGTCCTCCGATCCCAGGCACGGTGCCTCTGCTCGGTGGTTGCCTTCCTCACCACTGTGCTACCTCAACCCCCTGTCCGTTAGGATGAGAGCCGAGGGAACCCCGAGGATTCCACACAGGGAGGAAGGCGTGGAGGGTCGTCTTGGGTTTGGTTCAGGAGTAATCACAAAGGCAGGAGCGACTCTAAGCTTCAGGCAACAGAGAAGTTTATTCCCTGGAACCCCAAAGTCAAAAGAGCCCCGACTAGCTCTCGACAGCAACTTATGTAGTACAATAAACAACCAATCAGGGTAAAGGCTTGGGGTGGGATTAAGGCGGGAGCTTTCAACAGCAGAAAATAATATAGAAACAGGGGAGTGGTTTGGGGATAACAACAAATCATAAACAGGGGTACAGAGAACTTTCCAGAACAACCTGTCAATCACCTTTGTGATAGACAAATAACATATTCAATAGGAACAAGGGGTGTCAACTTTGGGTGTTAACTGGGGTGTGACTACAACCAGGCTAAACCATGGATGTTTTTATAGCAGGGGGCGACTCCCCGATGGACCAATCCACCAGGAAGTCCTCAAGCCCCTAGGTCTCGTTTCTATATTGACAACTGCCACATCTCCCCCTTTTCTTTTATTTAAAAAAGCCCGTTGTACTAACGATACTAGAATATTTTTTAAGCAACCAAACATACTTAACACGATAACAATGACGATTAGGATCCATAAAATAGATTTCAACAAGTCCATGCCCCATTTTGAAATGCCCCAGTCACTCATTAGATGGTCCAACCAGTCTTTACTTTCAGTCCTTAGTTGAGTGAATTGTCCTTGCAGTTCTTGTAGCGTTGCATGGATGCTTTTTGAATGGGATGATAAGTTCATACAACACATCCCTTCAAAGTCCTCGCACCCGTGCCCGTGTGCGAGAAGGAGAAAGTCAATCGCCGCCCTGTTCTGCAGTGTGGCGTGCCTAGTAGTGTCCTTATCTTCCAGCAGCTGGGTCAATGCCCAGGACGTGAGGTTGGCTTGTCTGCCAAGCCAACACTCTAAATGGCCTAATTCCCCCAAGGCCTTAGCTGCCTCCACCCAGGGCACGAATATGGAGGCAGCCACCCTCTTTGAAAAACTCCAATGTTCAACAGCCGAATTGCAACTTTCGTCCCAAATTCTGAGTGATCTTTTTTGACGGGTCAGATTATAGAATTTTCTCCATTCAAGAATTTGGGACTTGTTGGGGGTCATGAGGGTGAGTTGGCCCAACGTGCATGGCCCACCTGAAAGACGGGACGGTATCCCAGCCCAGACTCTATCTCCACAGATTAAGAATACGCCGGAGGGGAGAGTCTTCGGGACGGGCGTGGACTTGGACCGTTTGAGGACAGATCTCGTGGTATAGTTACACCAATTTTCAAGACTGTACACTGATCTTTTTAGGGGATGCACATCCTGGTATGGAATTTTATCATATCCTCCAAATATTTTAGCATCTTCCCACTTAGGGAAGTAGTCAAAATTGATACAAAAGTCAGCTTTGGAGGACCCCAACAGTGCCAATTCTTGGGGCTCCTCTGGTGCATGGGGAAGGGTCCTCATCCACGCATCCCAGTTGTCAACAGGTTCGGGCCTTTTACCTGCGAAGGAGGTGTCATTCATTCGCAGGGGGATACCTACTAGGCAGGTCGACATGGGATCTGAAGTTGCACCCATACTCAAACACATGCTGTCTTGGTTTAGGGCTTTGGCTAACGTGATCCAGATATTCTCTTGTGGCTGTTGTACAAGCCATCCTTCGATTCGGGGCAGGACGTTCAGCATCACCCACATCAGGGCCATGATGACTCCCGTGGTTTTCATTGTCATGGATCCTTTAAATCTAATATCAAAACAAACATGAATAACTTTTGAATCAAACCAAAACAATTTTTCAATTTTCTGATTCCTTTCAACTCCTCTCCGCCTCCCCCTTTTCTTTTACTTAAATTAGGATACAAGGTGGGATAGGGTTATTACGGGACTGTTAGGTTGGGATATAAACAAGGAGAATAAGGTAAGTGAAGGGATATGGGGTTGGAACACAGGGTAGTCTTAGAGGGAGTGTCGTAGAGGGGTTAATCATAAACTATGGCTTCTCTGTCTGGTATTCGCTGGTCGCTGATCGGTACACGTCATATCAGGTAAGTCCTTTCCCTTTCCATTTCTCCTTTTTCTTCTTTTCCATGCGACTGATGGATTGTTGTCGCTCTTATCCTTGTCTTTCCCACGATCCTCCACATACGGCTTCACATTTTTTGCCGGAATCCACCGCGGACCGCCTGGGGTGGAGACACATGCATACCCCCTCCCCCAGACGATTAACGGTGCGGGACCTAAAATTTGATGACTCTGCGGATCCTTAAACAGCACCGGCGGTCTTTCTGTCAATTTGGAATTTGTCGAATTCATGAAATGCCGGAAGACGGGGGGAGTTGGCTCACTATCAGAGCAATTTAAAAATTTAACGTAAACAGAGCCTTGCAGAGGCGCTCAACGGGCGACTTCTCTCCTGCCTCTCCCCGCTGCTGTGTAAGGATGCGTTTAATATCTTGATGTTTCCTCTCAACTAACGCTTGTCCCGACGGAGAATGTGGAATTCCGGTCGTATGTTCTACTCCCCAGTTTTGAAAAAACTGACGCAAGGAGGCAGATACATACGCCGGTCCGTTGTCTGTTTTAATCTGTTTTGGAATTCCCAAAACTGCAAATGCCATAGTAAAATGTTTTTTGGCATCTCTCGCCTTCTCTCCGGCATGAGCCGAGGCGAAGAGAGCGCCTGAAAATGTGTCTACTGACACGTGTATATATTTCAACTTCCCGAAAGGTGTAAAATGGGTGACATCTGATTGCCAAATCTCATTGGAGTTCAACCCCCTAGGGTTGACTCCTGCGTTGAATGTAGGTATTTGATAGGATTGACATGATGGACATGTGGCCACTATTGCCTTAGCTTGCTCCAAGGATAGGTGAAACATCCTACGGAGTGCTGGCGCATTCTGGTGAAAGAATTGATGGCTAAGGCGAGCCTGTGCGAATGTGTCAGGTACGGTACACTTCATCACAGGCATCGCCAGAGCATCGGCTCTCGCATTGCCTTCAGATATAAAACCTGGCAAGCCAGAATGTGATCTTATGTGCATCACAAAATATTGATGCTGGCGGTGGGACAATAACATTACGAGCCGCGCAAGCAAACCAAATAATTTTTTATTTGGGACCTCTCTCAGTAAGGAATGCTCTGCTCTAGAAACTACTCCTGCCACATATGCCGAATCAGTTACGAGGTTGAGTGGCAGTTCCTCAAACCTCTCAAACACTCTAACTACAGCAGCTAGTTCAGCTATTTGAGGGGAACCCTCAACTATCTGAACTTCTTCGTCCCACTGGAGGGTCTCTGGATCTCTCCAAGTCAACACCGACTTATGAGAAGAGCCAGAGCCATCTGTAAAAACTGTTAGAGCATTCTTAATTGGTGTTTTACTTTGAGCCACATCAGGAGCCAATTTAAACTCAGTATTGAACATTTGGTGTTTTAGCTTTTGGTTGCCAATTTGGCCTGAGTAATTTTCGAGGGCAAGCTGGAGGTCCTCACTTTCTTGGAGCACTTCTTCAAAACTATTCTGCTTCCAAGGAACTTGGATGTACGCAAAATCACATCCTGCTAGTACACGGAGCCGGTGCCGAGCCTTAATGATCAGCTCGGCCACCAATTCCTGTGGCCTTGTTATTGTCTTGGACGATGTGTGAGGCAAGAAAATCCACTCCACGATTAGGAGCGACTCCTTGACCCCCTCGTCCCACTGAAAAATGAGACCATAATACCTGGGTGTCTTTCCCAGTACCATAAATCGGTACGGGAGAATCGGGTTAATTCTGTGTGCGTGTTTTGTGGAGATCGTAAACATTACCTTCTTGATGACCTGTTCGGCCTCTGGTGTCACGGCTATTGGGGCGTCTAGGGCTTGTCCTCCTCGTAGCAGCTCAAATAAAGGTGACAACTCTGAAGTTTTCAGTCCGAGGAGCGGCCTGATCCAGTTTATCGATCCACACAGTTGATGAAGTTCGCGCAAAGTTGACGGATGCTGCTCTAACTTCAGCAACTGCGGTGTTACTGTTGTCTCCTGGATCTTCATTCCCAAGTACTTCCAAGGTGGCATCCTCTGTATCTTTTCGGGATGTACTTGCATTCCCACGTCCTCGATGGCCTTGACAACCTCCTTTAAGGCAGAGTCTAGAGTCTCTCGGTTAGGTGAGCACACTAGTACATCGTCCATATAATGATAAATCTTTGACTGTGGAAAGGTTTTCCTAACCGGGGAGAGCACCTCCGAGACATACCATTGGCAAATTGCTGGGGAATTTTTCATTCCTTGAGGCAATACGAGCCAATGATAATGTCTCATCGGTGCCTCCCGGTTTATGGAAGGCACTGAAAATGCAAATTTCGGCGCGTCGTCAGGGTGCAAAGGAATACTAAAAAAGCAGTCCTTAATGTCTATTATAGCTAGAGGCCAATTCTGCGGTAACATTGCAGGTGATGGGAGACCTGGTTGGAGGGGGCCCATTTCCTCCATCACTTTGTTCACTGCTCTTAGATCTTGTAGCAGCCGCCACTCGTTCTTTTTTGGTTTTTTGATAACAAAAACTGGAGTGTTCCAGGGGCTGGACGATGGCACAATGTGACCCTTAGCCAGTTGTTCGGCAACAAGGTCTTCTAGGGCGCGCAACTTCTCTCCTCTGAGGGGCCACTGCTCCACCCTCACCGGTGTGTCAGTGAGCCACTTGATAGGTGGGGTGGAGCGCGCCGCAGTGGCCCCGACTAGAAATTCTGGGGTGTAAAAGGAATTTCTAGTCTCGCGCCCCATTGTGCCATCGCGTCCCTTCCCCATAACGTAAAACCTGAGGGGACAATATAGGGTTTTACGCAAGCTACCCGTCCTTCCGGACCCTCAATGGAGATGTTTGTGAGGCTCCTTTTGGGGGTAATTTGGCCACCCACTCCAACTAAGTTTCCTGGGGAAGGTTTTGTTCCCCATTCCGCTGGCCATTCTGTCTCTGCTATAACAGTGACGTCGGCGCCTGTATCTAGCATTCCCACTCGATCTATTTCGGAATGCCCATTTCGCAGTCTACATTGAAAAACAGGCTTGTCTTTTCCCACAACACTTGTCCACCACACACACGGTGTGCGAGCATTTCTAGGTATATTCTCGGGCAGCACAATCGCTTGTGCCAGCCAGGTACCTTTTGGAAGAAACCATGGTATGTGGTTGGGTTGTATGGTCACTGCAATGTTCTTCCCCGGTGCGTAAGTCTTAACTTCAGGAATCACAAAGATCCCCGGTGGACTCTTATTGGAGTCACCAATAATTAATACAGTCACGGGTGTCATGGGTGGATTTTTAATTGTCGCAGGAACACGTTGGGTGTCATCACGCGTTATATGTTCAACAAAAGCACTCACCAATTGGAGTCTCTCAAATGGTGTAGGTGATAAGTCTCCTGGATAAAGCTGTTGGTGTTGGATGTTTCTAGGCTCTAATGGTGTAGTGTCGTCAGAGGTAGCAGTCCTTAATTTGTTGAAGGAGCGCGAGGCTGCTTCGCGCTCCCATCCTGGTTTCCCGACCAGTAGGGTGATGGTGTTTGAGGGATCCACCATGGCATCGTTGGTGGGTACCATCCCCACGGCGGAGGATTTGGTGGCGCTTGCGGTTGTGGTGCTGGTGGGAAAGACTTGGCAGAATTGTTAGCTTGAGTCTTATTCTTATTTAGTTTTGGTTTTTTACAGTCCTTTTCAAAATGTCCAGTTCCATTACAATTGAAACACTTTTGTTCTTGTTGACCTGCATTTGTCTTTGATGTCTCCTTAGTATATTGAGTTTCTACTGGATATGTCACTTTACATTTATGTCCACACATTTTTGATTCATTCCCTGGTACACGTGGTTTAATTTGTGCACACTTTTCTGTAATTTGCTCAATCGTTGGTGGGGGGTCAATGGGAAACATCTCAATAACTCGTTTACACTGTTCATTAGCATTTTCTTTAGCTAATTCAGTTAGCATTTCTCTCAGCATCACTGGATTGCTGATAGCTTTACTCATCGCCTCCCTGAGGCGATCCACAAAGGCTGTGAAATTCTCATCCGGGCCTTGCCGGATCGTTGTGTAACTAACTGGAGGCCCCATGTCAATAGACATGGTAAACAAAATGTTTTTTGCTGCTAACTGTACATCCCTGAGTATTTCCTCTGGAATGTTATTTGCTTGGTCACGAGGTTTGGATTGATTCCCCTCCCCCACAAGATGGTCTATAGTAATATTGGCTTTATTTGGGTCACCTTTATATGATTCAAGCAACTTTGTTAATTCTCTTCTCCATCTTTTGTCCCATATCCAGTAGTGACTCTCAACTAAAAGACTTGACATCAGCGTTTTGATGTCATCAGGTACTAAGACAGATGATTTAAAGGTTGCATTTATAAGTCCTTTAAAATATGCTGAATCTCTTCCAAATTCTTTTGAGGCTTTACAGATTTCTTTTATCGTTTGTTGTGGGAGAGGCTCCCATCTGGGATTGGCACCTGTCCTATTGTATGTCACTGGTGCTACACTGGGTGTGGGCAAGGCTGCTGCCAAGGCTTGTTGGCTATAGGCTTCAGGCACACCCCCTTCCGGTGTAGACCCGTGGGAACCGAAAGCCTGGGCGTGGGAAAGTGGAAGGGGGGCGGGGTTCCCAGGGGAGGAGACAGGGAGGTGGGCGGGGTGCGTGACGGCAGGGGTGGAGGGTGTTGGGGGGTGGAGCTGGGAAGGAGGGAGGGGACCCGTAGGATTGACATCGCCGGCCGCAGAGGGTGGGACCGACGCGTGACCAATCGATGCCAAGGGGGTAGAGCTAGGGAAGGGGGTTAGGGGGTTCCCGCCGCGATCTCCCGCGCATGCGCCCTGAATTCCGCATTGCGGCAAAACTAATTCAATGGTATACCGTGGCGCAGTGAAAATTCCCCTGCCGCCATCTCCCGATGGCGCAGTAAGAATTCCCCCGCCGCCATTTCCCGATGGCGCAGTAAGAATTCCCCCGCCGCCATTTCCCGATGGCGCAGTAAGAATTCCCCCGCCGCCATCTCCCGATGGCGCAGTAAGAATTCCCCCACCGCCGTTCCCCGATGGCGCGGGTTTAAATTCTATTAAACTATTATAACGTGGGGAGGGACACACAACCGGTGCAACTGGGGCCGGAGGGAAAGGAATAAGAATTCCCCCGCCGCCATCTCCCGATGGCGCAGTAAGAATTCCCCCGCCGCCATCTCCCGAGGGCGCAGTAAGAATTCCCCCACCGCCGTTCCCCGATGGCGCGGGTTTAAATTCTATTAAACTATTATAACGTGGGGAGGGACACACAACCGGTGCAACAGGGGACGGAGGGAAAGGAATAAGGGCTGGGGTGGGATCTGTCTTGGGTGGATCCGTCCCAGGACAGAAGGGGTCGGTGGGATCACGAACCGAATCGGAGCTTCTGTGGCTCCGGATTTCTCCCTCACGCTGCTCGCTAATGAGGGGTATCCTGCCGTTTTCCACACCGGAGGGAAGAGGGATCGGGTTAGGGGCATTAGGTTCACTTTTCGGAGAAGGGGGAACAGCTTTATCTAAACCAGAACTCTTCTCCCCGTTGTTAGATAAAACTCGATAAATCGCAATTTGTAACCCGAAAAATTTCTGAACTGCAAATCGCCCCTCGCTGTCACATTCGTTTAGTTTAAATCCTACACGATCCCAAAATTCTAAAGTAAAAACCTCTTTTGGTGCTTCAAAAGAAACATTTTCGATTACCCACTTTACAAATTTCCGTAATAACTTTTTGTCAATTTTTTCCCCTGAAGTAACTAACTGAACTTTTAAACCATAATAAATAAATGAAAGCTCCTTTTCCCTCTTAGCAAGGTGGTTGCCCATCCTTACTATAGAAGAAAACTCCCCCACCTTAAACTAAAAAAAAAAAAAAACGCGGCGGAACAAAGTCCAAGCACTCACTTGCTCTGCGAATTCTTCTCCGAATTCTTTTTCGCCGGCTTCTTCAAATTCCCCTCTCTTCTCGAGGGTCCCCTCTCTTGTCGAGGGCAAACCACCAAAAGAAATCCAACGAAATGGGGGGGCCTTTGTGGAGTGAGCTGCTTTCCCGCTCCCAGAGCCGGGGGTCGCAGCTCGACCTGCAGAAGCTGCTTTCTTAAACGAAAGGCAGCTCCGCAGGGAGTGGCCCGCAACGGCGTCTTCGCTGCTGGTAGCGAGCTGTCTTTTGTGGTTCCTCCAGGAACCACTCACGTTGGGCGCCAACTGTAAAGTTTTATATTATTTTTCGGTGTAATACCTACTCGTCCTCCGATCCCAGGCACGGTGCCTCTGCTCGGTGGTTGCCTTCCTCACCACTGTGCTACCTCCACCCCCTGTCCGTTAGGATGAGAGCCGAGGGAACCCCGAGGATTCCACACAGGGAGGAAGGCGTGGAGGGTCGTCTTGGTTTTGGTTCAGGAGGAATCACAAAGGCAGGAGCGACTCTAAGCTTCAGGCAACAGAGAGGTTTATTCCCTGGAACCCCAAAGTCAAAGGAGCCCCGACTAGCTCTCGACAGCAACTTATGTAGTACAATAAACAACCAATCAGGGTAAAGGCTTGGGGTGGGATTCAGGCGGGAGCTTTCAACAGCAGCAAATAATATAGAAACAGGGGAGTGGTTTGGGGATAACAACAAATCATAAACAGGGGTACAGAGAACTTTCCAGAACAACCTGTCAATCACCTTTGTGATAGACAAATAACATATTCAATAGGAACAAGGGGTGTCAACTTCGGGTGTTAACTGGGGTGTGACTACAACCAGGCTAAACCATGGATGTTTTTATAGCAGGGGGGCGACTCCCCGATAGACCAATCCACCAGGAAGTCCTCAAGCCCCTAGGTCTCGTTTCTATATTGACAACTGCCACACAGAGCCGCTAGGGTCATAATAGGGCCCATGCGGTGTCACAATACAGCTCCTTTATGTCACAATAGAGCCACCATGGTGTCACCATAGAGCCACATTAGTGTCACAATAGAGCGACTAGTGTCACAATAGAGCCACTCTATTGTCAGAAACACCGTTGTGTCACAATTGAGCCACTAGTGTCACAAGAGAGCCCCGAGAGTGTCACAATGGGGCCCCTAGAGTGACGTAATAGAGCCACTTTAATATCACTGTCAAACCACTATAGCATCACAATAGAGTCACTCGTGTCACAACAGTTCCACTAGAGTGTCCCAGCAGAGCCATTATTGTGTCACAATAGAGCCACTCTAGGCTCACAATAGAGCCACTATGGGGTCACAATGGAGTCACTCTAGTGTCACAAGAGAGCAACAATAGTGTAACAATAGAGCAACTATTGTGTCACAATACAGCAGCTATAGGGTCACAATAGACACTGTAATATCACAAGTCAGCCACGGTAATTTTACAATAGAGCCGCTAGTGTCACAAGTGAGCCACTATTATGTCACAATACAGCCAGCATGGTGTCACAATAGAGCCACTATTCTCTCACAATAGAGTCACTGGTACAAAAATTAGACTGCTGTTATACTGCCACAATACAGCCACTATTGTGTCACAATAGTGCCGCCACTGAAACAATAGAGCCACTAGACTGTCAAAAGAGAAACACTGTTGTGTCACAACAGAGCCGCTAGGGTCATAATAGGGCCCATACGGTGTCACAATACTGCTCCTTTATGTCACAATAGAGCCACCATGGTGTCACCATAGAGCCACGTTAGTGTCACAGTAGAGCATGTAGTGTCACCATAGAGCCACTCTACTGTCATCATAGAAACACCGTTGTGTCACAATTGAGCCGCTAGTGTCACAATGGAGCCCAGAGAGTGTCACAATGGAGCCCAGAGAGTGTCCTAATAGAGCCACTCTAATATCACTGTTGAACTACTAGAGTATCATAATGGAATCACTAGTGTCACAACAGTTCCACCCGAGTGTCCCAGCAGAGCCATTATTGTGTCACAATAGGGCCACTCTAGGCTCACAATAGAGCCACTATACTGTCACAATAGCTCCTCTATATTGTCACAGGACATCCACTCTAGTGTCACAAGAAAGTCATTATTGTATCACAATGAAACATCTATAGTGCCAAAGTAGAGAGTCACAATTGTGTCACAATAGAGCCACTAGAGGGTCACAATGGAGTCACTCTATAGTCACAAGAGAGTAACTAGCGTGTCACAATACAGCAGCTATAGTGTCACAAGGGAGCCACTGTATTCTCACAAGAGAGCAACTAGCGTGTCACAATACAGCAGCTATAGTGTCACAAGGGAGCCACTGTATTCTCACAAGAGAGCCACTCTAATGTCACATGTGAGCCACTAGTGTCACAATAGAGGTACTGAAGCTCAACAATGCAGCCACCACTGTGCCACAATAGTGCCGCTACTGTGACTATAGAGCCACTCGAATGTCACAATTCAGCTACAATGGTGTCAAAATAGAGCCAATATTGTGTCCCAATACAGCCACTATTGTGGCACAAGAAAGCAACTCTAGTGGCGCAATAGAGCCACTAGTGCAACAATTAGACAGCCATTATACTGCCACAATACAGCCACTATTGTGTCACAATAGTGCCGCCACTGAAACAATAGAGCCACTAGACTGTCAAAAGACAAACACTGTTGTGTAACAACAGAGCCGCTAGGGTCATAATAGGGCCCATGCGGTGTCACAATACAGCTCCTTTATGTCACAATAGAGCCACCATGGTTTCACAATAGAACCACGTTAGTGTCACAGTAGAGCGACTAGTGTCACAATAGAGCCACTCTACTGTCATCATAGAAACACCATTGTGTTCCAATTGAGCCGCTAGTGTCACAAGAGAGCCCAGAGAGTGTCACAATGGAGCCCAGAGAGTGTCGCAGTAGAACCACTCTAATATCACTCTAGAACACTAGAGTATCACAATAGAGTCCCTAGTGTCACAACAGTTCCACTGGAGTGTCCCTGCAGAGCCATTATTGTGTCACAATAGGGCCGCTCTAGGCTCACAATAGAGCCACTATACTGTCCCCATAGCACCACTCGAGTGTCACAATACTGCCACTGTAGTGTCACACTACATCCACTCTAGTGTCACAAGAAAGCCATTCTTGTGTCACAATGAAACAATTCTAGTGCCCCAGTAGAGCCACTATTGTGTCCTAATAGATCCACTATTGTGTCACAATAGAGCCACTAGAGGGTCACAATGGAGTCACTCTATTATCACAAGAGAGCAACTAGAGTGTCACAATACAGCAGCTATAGTGTCACAATAGAGATGCTGTAGTGTCACAAGTGAGCCACTGTAATCTCGCAAGAGAGCCACTCTAATGTCACAATAGAGCGACTAGTGTCACAATAGAGCCACTCTACTGTCATGAACACCATTGTGTCCCAATTGAGCCACTAGTGTCACAAGAGAGCCCAGAGAGTGTCACAATGGGGCCCCTAGAGTGACGTAAGAGAGCCACTTTAATATCACTGTCAAATCACAAAAGAGTCACTCGTGTCGCAACAGTTCCACTCAAGTGTCCCAGCAGAGCCATTATTGTTTCACAATAGGGCCACTCTAGGCTCACAATAGAGCCACTATGGGGTCACAATTGAGTCACTCTAGTGTCACAAGAGAGAAACTATAGTGTAACAATAGAGCAACTAGAGTGTCACAATACAGCAGCTATAGTGTCACAATCGAGATGCTGTAGTGTCACAAGTGAGCCACTCTAATCTCGCAAGAGAGCCACTCTAATGTCACAAGAGAGCCACTAGTGTCACAATAGAGCTACTCTAGCTTTACAATGTAGCAACCATTGTGCCACAATAGTGCCTGTCTTGGGTTAGGTTAGAGGGGTCAAAATCTAGGAAGTGATCTGGGCTGCAGGAATGCAGGAAGAAATACAACTTCCTTCCTTGCGAGAGAGAGAGCCAATAATCAGGTAGTTTTAAGAATTGATAGGTAGGTAAACCAATTAAAAAGTTGGTCCGCTTTCAAGGAAAAAACCATATATAAGCAGAGACTCTCTGACGCTCTTCCTCTTTGGACCTGCTGCTGCTGTGTAGAGAGGAGCAGCTCCTGCTTCTCTCGCTGGTGAGGCCCAAGCGCTTTCCCCCCCCCCGCCTCCAAAGGAGGGATGGGGGGGGGAAGGGAGGTTTTACGGCAGCCGTGCCGCTGCAGCCGGGCAGGCATGGGGGAGGAAACGATTGGAATTTTCAGCAAATCCAGCTCAGCCGGTGTGTCAGCTACACAAGAGGGAGAGCCGGGCCAGGCAAGGACTGGGCCGGACTCTATCTAGCTCGGGCCAGGCCCTGCCCTGTCACTCTGGGCCCAGATGGCCCCACCAGGCCGAGCCAGCTTGGCGGAGCTAGGCAAAGACTCTTGAGAGCGTCTGGCATCTAGCTCGGACTTGTTCAAGCAGCTCGGCAAAGAGCACGTGATCTTTACACTGCTAGAGAGAGAGAGACAGAGATTAACTCTCTCTATGCTTGGACTAAACTCACAGACATCTATCTTTCCTCGCAGAGAGAGGAACGAGTGAGGACATCTACATAGTGCAGCGCAGAGACTTTACAGTCAGTGAAGAAAGCAGAACTGATACCTAGAGGGAGGTGCATGAGAAGTTGCTTCAAAAGTGAAGCTGAAAACTCTTTTTTGGAGAATTATGGTTGGGGACTGAACTAATAAATTCTCTGTAATATATGAAGATATAGTTCAAAGGAGGATGTGAGGTTCTTATTGCAGCCAATGAACTGAAATACTTAAGTACAAACAAGTAAGTGTTGAAAAAGTACAGCTTGATGGGAAACTAGAACTAAGAGAGAGGAGAGGCTGTGACTCAGAGCCTTGGTCTCGGGGAGAATGTTAGAGAACTTGAGTTGTCAGGAGAACCTGTGCTGCTAAGCACAGAAGAAGGGATTTTCTTTGTTGCTGCAATTGAATTGGGCATCTTTAAAACAGGTACTTTGTGGACTGTTCATAACCCACTTAAGTGGCTGTGGGAAGGCTACTGGTGTGAGAGAGATCTACCATTAAGTTGGACTTTACTCTGGGCGGTGGTTAATGGTGAGGTAGAAGACTCATAAAAACTGTACTTTTCTTACAGAAGATCTATGGTGTAAGTAAAAGAAATTTCTCTCCTTAAATGAACTGGAACAAGAGCTGTTTCTGAGGTGGTAAACTGACTAGAAGTCAAAGTGTTGTCTTTTGTATGTTGTCAAAGAGAATGAAATGGAGAGGTGGGGAAGGAGGGGTGGTCTGAAGAGTTTGTTCTGGTTTTTTTTTTCTTGAGTTTTTTTTTTTTTCCCTTTGTCTTAGATATATAAATAAAACTTCTTTGTACTTTATAAAGTTTGAGCCTGCTTTGCCTACTCCTAATCCTTATCTCACAACAAGCAATCAAGTAAATTTAGGTAAGTGTGCTGGCATTTAGCCACAAACCTGAATAAGCAAACTAAAACCACGACAGTGCCGCTACTGTCACAATAGAGCCACTCTAATGTCACAATACAGCTACAATGGTGTCATAATACAGGCAAAATCACGTCCAAATAGAGCCACTATCATGTCCACATAGAGCCACTATCATGTCATCATAGAGCCACTCTAGGGTCACAGTACATCCACTATTGTGTCACAATACAGCCAGTATTGTGCCACAAGAAAGAAAGTCTAGTGTCACAATAGAGCCATTAGTGCAACAATTAGACGGCCATTATACTGCCACAATACAGCCACTATTGTGTCACAACAGTGCCGCCACTGAAACAATAGAGCCACTAGACTGTCAAAAGAGAAACACTGTTGTGTCACAGCAGAGCCGCTAGGGTCATAATAGGGCCCATGCGGTGTCACAATACAGCTCCTTTATGTCACAATAGAGCCACCATGGTGTCACCATAGAGCCACATTAGTGTCACAATAGAGAGACTAGTGTCACAATAGAGCCACTCTATTGTCAGAAACACCGTTGTGTCACAATTGAGCCACTAGTGTCACAAGAGAGCCCAGAGAGTGTCACAATGGGGCCCCTAGAGTGACGTAATAGAGCCACTTTAATATCACTGTCAAACCACTATAGCATCACAATAGAGTCACTCGTGTCACAACAGTTCCACTAGAGTGTCCCAGCAGAGCCATTATTGTGTCACAATAGAGCCACTCTAGGCTCACAATAGAGCCACTATGGGGTCACAATGGAGTCACTCTAGTGTCACAAGAGAGCAACTATAGTGTAACAATAGAGCAACTATTGTGTCACAATACAGCAGCTATAGGGTCACAATAGACACTGTAATATCACAAGTGAGCCACGGTAATTTGACAGTAGAGCCGCGAGTGTCACAAGTGAGCCACTATTATGTCACAATACGGCCAGCATGGTGTCACAATCGAGCCACTATTCTCTCACAATAGAGTCACTGGTAGAAAAATTAGACTGCTGTTATACTGCCACAATACAGCCACCAATGTGTCACAATAGTGCCGCCACTGAAACAATAGAGCCACTAGACTGTCAAAAGACAAACACTGTTGTGTCACAACAGAGCCACTAGGGTCATAATAGGGCCCATGCGGTGTCACAATACAGCTCCTTTATGTCACAATAGAGCCACTATGGTGTCACCATAGAGTCACGTTAGTGTCACAATAGAGCCACTCTACTGTCATCATAGAAACTCCGTTGTGTCACAATTGAGCCACTAGTGTCACAATTGAGCCACTAGTGTCACAATGGAGCCCAGAGAGTGTCCCAATAGAGCCACTCTAATATCACTGTTGAACTACTAGAGTATCATAATGGAATCACTAGTGTCACAACAGTTCCACCCGAGTGTCCCAGCAGAGCCATTATTGTGTCACAATAGGGCCACTCTAGGCTCACAATAGAGCCACTATACTGTCACAATAGCTCCTCTATAGTGTCACAGTACATCCACTCTAGTGTCACGAGAAAGTCATTATTGTATCACAATGAAACATCTATAGTGCCACAGTAGAGAGTCACATTTGTGTCACAATAAAGCCACTAGAGGGTCACAATGGAGTCACTCGATAGTCACAAGAGAGCAACTAGCGTGTCACAATACAGCAGCTATAGTGTCACAAGGGAGCCACTGTATTCTCACAAGAGAGCAACTAGCGTGTCACAATACAGCAGCTATAGTGTCACAAGGGAGCCACTGTATTCTCACAAGAGAGCCACTCTAATGTCACATGTGAGCCACTAGTGTCACAATAGAGGTACTGAAGCTCCACAATGCAGCCACCACTGTGCCACAATAGTGCCGCTACTGTGACTACAGTGCCACTCGAATGTCACAATTCAGCTACAATGGTGTCAAAATAGAGCCAATATTGTGTCACAATACAGCCACTATTGTGTCACAAGAAAGCAACTCTAGTGGCACAAAAGAGCCACTAGTGCAACAATTAGATAGCCATTATACTGCCACAATACAACCACTATTGTGTCACAATAGTGCCGCCACTGAAACAATAGAGCCACTAGACTGTCAAAAGAGAAACACTGTTGTGTCACAACAGAGCCGCTAGGGTCATAATAGGGCCCATGCGGTGTCACAATACAGATCCTTTATGTCACAATAGAGCCACCATGGTGTCACCATAGAGCCACGTTAGTATCACAATAGAGCCACTACTGTCACAATAGAGCCACTCTACTGTCATCATAGAAACACCATTGTGTCACAATTGAGCCGCTAGTGTCACAAGAGAGCCCAGAGAGTGTCACAATGGAGCCCAGAGAGTGTCGCATTAGAGCCACTCTAATATCACTCTAGAACACTAGAGTATCAAAATAGAGTCCCTAGTGTCACAACAGTTCCACTGGAGTGTCCCTGCAGAGCCATTATTGTGTCACAATAGGGCCGCTCTAGGCTCACAATAGAGCCACTATACTGTCCCCATAGCACACTAGAGTGTCACAATACTGCCACTGTAGTGTCACACTACATCCACTCTAGTGTCACAAGAAAGCCATTCTTGTGTCACAATGAAACAATTCTAGTGCCCCAGTAGAGCCACTATTGTGTCCTAATAGATCCACTATTGTGTCACTATAGAGCCACTAGAGGGTCACAATGGAGTCACTCTATTGTCACAAGAGAGCAACTAGAGTGTCACAATACAGCAGCTATAGTGTCACAATAGAGATGCTGTAGTGTCACAAGTGAGCCACAGTAATCTCGCAAGAGAGCCACTCTAATGTCACAATAGAGCGACTAGTGTTCACAATAGAGCCACTCATACTGTCAGAACACCGTTGTGTCCAATTGAGCCACTAGTGTCACAAGAGAGCCCAGAGAGTGTCACAATGGGGCCCCTAGAGTGACGTAAGAGAGCCACTTTAATATCACTGTCAAACCAATAGCATCACAATAGAGTCGCTCGTGTCGCAACAGTTCCACTAGAGTGTCCCAGCAGAGCCATTATTGTGTCACAATAGAGCCACTCTAGGCTCACAATAGAGCCACTATGGGGTCACAATTGAGTCACTCTAGTGTCACAAGAGAGAAACTATAGTGTAACAATAGAGCAACTAGAGTGTCACAATACAGCAACTATAGTGTCACAATCGAGATGCTGTAGTGTCACAAGTGAGCCACTGTAATCTCGCAAGAGAGCCACTCTAATGTCACAAGAGAGCCACTAGTGTCACAATAGAGCTACTCTAGCTTTAAAATGTAGCCACCATTGTGCCACAATAGTGCCGCTACTGTCACTATAGAGCCACTCTAATTTCACAATACAGCTACAATGGTGTCACAATACAGCCACTATGGTGTCACAATACAGGCAAAATCATGTCCACATAGAGCCACTATCATGCCATCATAGAGCCACTCTAGGGTCACAGTACATCCACTATTGTGTCACAATACAGCCACTATTGTGTCACAATCAAGCAACTCCAGTGTCACAATAAAGCCATTAGTGTAACAATTAGACTGCTCTTATACTGCCACAATACAGCCACTATCGTGTCACTACATTGCCGCCACTGAAACAATAGAGCCACTAGACTGTCAAAAGAGAAACACTGTTGTGCAACAACAGAGCCGCTAGGGTCATAATAGGGCCCATGCGGTGTCACAATACTGCTCCTTTATGTCACAATAGAGCCACCACGGTGTCACCATAGAGCCACGTTAGTGTCACAATAGAGAGACTAGTGTCACAATAGAGCCACTCTAATGTCAGAAACACAGTTGTGTCACAATTGAGCCGCTAGTGTCACAAGAGAGCCCAGAGAGTGTCACAATGGGGCCCAGAGAGTGACGTAAAAGAGCCACTTTAATATCACAGTCAAACCACTATAGCATCACAATAGAGCCAATCGTGTCGCAACAGATCCACTACAGTGTCCCAGCAGAGCCATTATTGTGTCACAAAAGAGCCATTCTAGGCTCAAAATAGAGCCACTATGGGGTCACAATTGAGTCACTCTAGTGTCACAAGAGAGCCCAGAGAGTGTCACAATGGGGCCCCTAGAGTGACGTAATAGAGACACTTTAATATCACTGTCAAACCACTATAGCATCACAATAGAGTCACTCGTTTCGCAACAGTTCCACCCGAGTGTCCCAGCAGAGCCATTATTGTGTCACAATGGGGACACTCTAGGCTCACAATAGAGCCACTATACTGTCACAATAGCTCCTATTTAGTGTCACAGTACATCCACTCTAGTGTCACGAGAAAGTCATTATTGTATCACAATGAAACATCAATAGTGCCACAGTAGAGAGTCACAATTGTGTCACAATAGAGCCACTAGAGGGTCACAATGGAGTCACTCTATAGTCACAAGAGAGCGACTAGCGTGTCACAATACAGCAGCTATAGTGTCACAAGGGAGACACTGTATTCTCACAAGAGAGCCACTCTAATGTCACAAGTGAGCCACTAGTGTCACAACAGAGGTACTGAAGCTCCGCAATGTAGCCACCACTGTGCCACAATAGTGCCGCTGGTTTAACAATAGAGCCACTCGAATGTCACAATTCAGCTACAATGGTGTCAAAATCGAGCCAATATTGTGTCACAATACAGCCACTATTGTGTCACAAGAAAGCAACTCTAGTGGCACAAAAGAGCCACTAGCGCAACAATTAGATAGACATTATACTGCCACAATACAGCCACTATTGTGTCACAATAATGCCGCCACTGAAACAATAGAGCCACTAGACTGTCAAAAGAGAAACACTGTTGTGTCACAACAGAGCCACTTGGGTCATAATAGTGCATGAAGGGTGTCACAATAGAGCACCTTTATGTCACAATAGAGCCACTATACTGTCCCCATAGCACCACTAGAGTGTCACAATACTGCCACTGTAGTGTCACACTACATCCACTCTAGTGTCACAAGAAAGCCATTCTTCTGTCATAATGAAACAATTCTAGTGCCCCAGTAGAGCCACTATTGCGTCCTAATAGATCCACTATGGTGTCACAATAGAGCCACTAGAGGGTCACAATGGAGTCACTCTATTGTCACAAGAGAGCAACTAGAGTGTCACAATACAGCAGCTATAGTGTCACAATCGAGATGCTGTAGTGTCACAAGTGAGCCACTGTAATCTCGCAAGAGAGCCACTCTAATGTCACAGATGAGCCACTAGTGTCACAATAGAGCTACTCTAGCTTTACAATGTAGCCACCATTGTGCCACAATCGTGCTGCTACTGTGACTATAGAGCCACTCTAATGTCACAATTCAGCTACAATGGTGTCAAAATAGAGCCAATATTGTGTCACAATATAGCCACTATTGTGTCACAATCAAGCAACTCTAGTGGCACAAAAGAGCCACTAGTGCAACAATTAGATAGCCATTATACTGCCACAATACAGCCACTATTTTGTCACAATAGTGCTGCCACTGAAACAATAGGGCCACTAGACAGTCAAAAGAGAAACACTGTTGTGTCACAACAGAGCAACTTGGGTCATAATAGTGCATCAAGGGTGTCACAATAGAGCTCCTTTATGTCACAATAGAGCCACCATGGTGTCACAATAGAGCCACGTTAGTGTCACAATAGAGCAACTAGTGTCACAATAGAGCCACTCTACTCTCATCATAGAAACACCATTGTGTCCCAATTGAGCCACTAGTGTCACAAGAGAGCCCAGAGAGTGTCACAATGGAGCCCAGAGAGTGTCGCAGTAGAGCCACTCTAATATCACTCTAGAACACTAGAGTATCATAATGGAATCACTAGTGTCACAACAGTTCCACTGGAGTGTCCCTGCAGAGCCATTATTGTGTCACAATAGGGCCGCTCAAGGCTCTAAATAGAGCCCATAGCACCACTAGAGTGTCACAATACTGCCACTGTAGTGTCACACTACATCCACTCTAGTGTCACAAGAAAGCCATTCTTCTGTCACAATGAAACAATTCTAGTGCCCCAGTAGAGCCACTATTGTGTCCTAATAGATCCACTATTGTGTCACAATAGAGCCACTAGAGGGTCCCAATGGAGTCACTCTATTGTCACAAGAGAGCAACTAGAGTGTCACAATACAGCAGCTATAGTGTCACAATCGAGATGCTGTAGTGTCACAAGTGAGCCACTGTAATCTCGCAAGAGAGCCACTCTAATGTCACAAGAGAGCCACTAGTGTCACAATAGAGCTACTCTAGCGTTACAATGTAGCCACCATTGTGCCACAATCGTGCCGCTACTGTCACTATAGAGCCAATTTAATGTCACAATACAGCTACAATGGTGTCATAATACAGGCAAAATCACGTCCAAATAGAGCCACTATCATGTCCACATAGAGCCACTATCATGTCATCATAGAGCCACTCTAGGGTCACAGTACATCCACTATTGTGTCACAATACAGCCACTATTGTGTCACAATCAAGCAACTCCAGTGTCACAATAGAGCCATTAGTGTAACAATTAGACTGCCATTATACTGCCACAATGCAGCCACTATTGTGTCACTACAGTGCCGCCACTGAAACAATAGAGCCACTAGACTGTCAAAAGAGAAACACGGTTGTGTCACAACAGAGACACTTGGGTCATAATAGTGCATCAAGGGTGTCACAATAGAGCACCTTTATGTCACAATAGAGCCACCATGGTGTCACAATAGAACCACGTAAGTGTCACAGTAGAGCGACTAGTGTCACAATAGAGCCACTCTACTGTCATCATAGAAACACCATTGTGTCACAATTGAGCCACTAGTGTCACAAGAGAGCCCAGAGAGTGTCACAATGGAGCCCAGAGAGTGTCGCAGTAGAGCCACTCTAATATCACTCTAGAACACTAGAGTATCACAATAGCGTCCCTAGTGTCACAACAGTTCCTCTGGAGTGTCCCAGCAGAGCCATTATTGTGTCACAATAGGGCCGCTCTAGGCTCACAATAGAGCCACTATACTGTCCCCATAGCACCACTAGAGTGTAACAATACTGCCACTGTAGTGTCACACTACATCCACTCTAGTATCACAAGAAAGCCATTCTTGTATAACAATGAAACAATTCTAGAGACCCCGTAGAGCCACTATTGTGTCCTAATAGATCCACTATTGTGTCACAATAGAGCCACTAGAGGGTCACAATACAGCAGCTATAGTGTCACAATAGAGATGCTGTAGTGTCACAAGTGAGCCACTGTAGTCTCGCAAGAGAGCCACTCTAATGTCACAAGAGAGCCACTAGTGTCACAATAGAGCTACTCTAGCTTTACAATGTAGCCACCATTGTGCCACAATCGTGCCGCTACTGTCACTATAGAGCCACTCTAATGTCACAATACAGCTACAATGGTGTCACAATACAGCCACTATGGTGTCAACATACAGGGAAAATCATATCCACATAGAGCCACTATCATGCCATCATAGAGCCACTTTAGGGTCACAGTACATCCACTATTGTGTCACAATACAGCCACTAGTGTGTAACAATCAAGCAACTCATGAGTCACAGTAGAGCCATTAGTGTAACAATTAGACGGCCATTATTCTGCCACAATACAGCCACTATTGTGTCACAATATTGCCGCCACTGAAACAATAGAGCCACTAGACTGTCAAAAGAGAAACACTGTTGTGTCACAACAGAGCCGCTAGGGTCATAATAGTGCAACAAGGGTGTCACAATACAGCTCCTTTACGTCACAATAGAGCCACTATGGTGTCACCATAGAGCCACGTTAGTGTCACAATAGAGCCACTACTGTCACAATAGAGCCACTCTACTGTCATCATAGAAACACCGTTGTGTCACAATTGAGCCCCTAGTGTCACAAGAGAGCCCAGAGAGTGTCACAATGGAGCCCCGAGAGTGTTGCAGTAGAGCCACTCTATTATCACTCTAGAACACTAGAGTATCACAATAGAGTCCCTAGTGTCAAAACAGTTCCACTAGAGTGTCCCAGCAGAGCCATTATTGTGTCACAATAGGGCCGCTCTAGGCTCACAATAGAGCCACTATACTGTCCCCATAGCACCACTAGAGTGTCACAATACTGCCACTGTAGTGTCACACTACATCCACTCTAGTGTCACAAGAAAGCCATTCTTCTGTCACAATGAAACACTTCTAGTGCCCCAGTAGAGCCACTATTGTGTCCTAATAGATCCACTATTGTGTCACAATAGAGCCACTAGAGGGTCACAATGGAGTCACTCTATTGTCACAAGAGAGCAACTAGAGTGTCACAATACAGCAGCTATAGTGTCACAATAGAGATGCTGTAGTGTCACAAGTGAGCCACTGTAATCTCGCAAGAGAGCCACACTAAGGTCACAAGAGAGCCACTAGTGTCACAATAGAGCTACAATAGCTTTACAATGTAGCCACCATTGTGCCACAATCGTGCCGCTACTGTCACTATAGAGCCACTCTAATGTCACAATACAGCTACAATGGTGTCACAATACAGCAACTATGGTGTCACAATACAAGCAAAATCATGTCCACATAGAGCCACTATCATGTCATCATAGAGCCACTCTAGGGTCACAGTACATCCACTATTGTGTCACAATACAGCCACTATTGTGTCACAATCAAGCAACTCCAGTGTCACAATCGAGTCACTGGTACAAAAATGAGACTGCTGTTATACTGCCACAATACAGCCACCAATGTGTCACAACAGTGCCGCCACTGAAACAATAGAGCCACTAGACTGTCAAAAGAGAAACAGTGTTGTGTCACAACAGAGCCGCTAGGGTCATAATAGGGCCCATGCGGTGTCACAATACTGCTCCTTTATGTCACAATAGAGCCACCATGGTGTCACCATTGAGCCACATTAGTGTCACAATAGAGCAACTAGTTTCACAATAGAGCCATTTTACTGTCATCATAGGAACACCGTTGTGTCACAATTGAGCACCTAGTGTCACAAGAGAGCCCAGAGAGTGTCACAATGGGGCCCCTAGAGTGACGTAATAGAGCCACTTTAATTTCATTGTGAAAGCACTATAGCACCACAAAAGAGTCACTCGTGTCGCAACAGTTCCACTAGAGTGTCCCAGCAGAGCCATTATTGTGTCACAATAGAGCCACTCTAGGCTCACAATAGAGCCACTATGGGGTCACAATGGAGTGATTCTAGTGTCACAAGAGAGAAACTATAGTGTAACAATAGAGCAACTATTGTGTCACAATACTGCATCTTTAGGGTCACAATAGACACTGTAATGTCACAAGTCAGCCACGGTAATTTTACAATAGAGCCGCTAGTGTCACAAGTGAGCCACTATTATGTCACAATACAGCCAGCATGGTGTCACAATCGAGCCACTATTCTCTCACAATAAAGTCACTTGTACAAAAATTAGACTGCTGTTATACTGCCACAATACAGCTACCAATGTGTCACAATAGTGCCGCCACTGAAACAATAGAGCCACTAGACTGTCAAAAGAGAAACACTGTTGTGTCACAACTGAGCCACTTGGGTCATAATAGGGCCCATGCGGTGTCACAATACAGCTCCTTTATGTCACAATAGAGCCACCATGTTGTCACAATAGAGCCACGTTAATGTCACAGTAGAGCGACTAGTGTCACAATAGAGCCACTCTACTGTCATCATAGAAACACCGTTGTGTCACAATTGAGCCGCTAGTGTCACAAGAGAGCCCAGAGAGTGTCACAATGGAGCCCAGAGAGTGTCGCAGTAGAGCCACTCTAATATCACTGTCGAACTACTAGAGTATCACAATAGAGTCCCTCGTGTTGCAAAAGTTCCACCCGAGTGTCCCAGCAGAGCCATTATTGTGTCACAATAGGGCCACTCTAGGCTCACAACAGAGCCACTATACTGTCACAATAGCTCCTCTATAGTGTCACAGTACATCCACTCTAGTGTCATGAGAAAGCCATTCTTGTATCACAATGAAACATCTTTAGTGCCACAGTAGAGAGTCACAATTGTGTCACAATAAAGCCACTAGAGGGTCACAATGGAGTCACTCGATAGTCACAAGAGAGCAACTAGCGTGTCACAATAAAGCAGCTATAGTGTCACAAGGGAGCCACTGCATTCTCAAAAGACAGCCACTCTAATGTCACAAGTAAGCCACTAATGTCACAATAGAGGTACTGAAGCTCCACAATGAAGCCACCACTGTGCCACAATAGTGCCGCTAGTGTAACAATAGAGCCACACGAATGTCACAATTCAGCTACAATGGTGTCAAAATAGAGCCAATATTGCGTCACAATACAGCCACTATTGTGGCACAAGAAAGCAACTCTAGTGGCACAAAAGAGCCACTAGTGCAACAATTAGATAGCCGTTATACTGCCACAATACAGCCACTATTGTGTCACAACAGTGCCGCCACTGAAACAATAGAGCCACTAGACTGTCAAAAGAGAAACACTGTTGTGTCACAAGAGAGCCACTTGGGTCATAATAGTGCATCAAGGGTGTCACAATACCGCTCCTTTATGTCACAATAGAGCCACCATGGTGTCACAATAGAGCCACGTTAGTGTCACAATAAAGCAACTAGTGTCACAATAGAGCCACTCTACTGTCATCATAGAAACACCATTGTGTCCCAATTGAGCCACTAGTGTCACAAGAGAGCCCAGAGAGTGTCACAATGGAGCCCAGAGAGTGTCCCAATAGTGCCACTCTAATATCACTGTCGAACTGCTAGAGTATCACAATAGAGTCCCTAGTGTCACAACAGTTCCACCCGAGTGTCCCAGCAGAGCCATTATTGTGTCACAATAGGGACACTCTAGGCTCACAATAGAGCCACTATACTGTCACAATAGCTCCTCTATAGTGTCACAGTACATCCACTCTAGTGTCACGAGAAAGTCATTATTGTATCACAATGAAACATCTATAGTGCCACAGTAGAGAGTCACAATTGTGTCACAATAGAGCCACTAGAGGGTCACAATGGAGTCACTCTATAGTCACAAGAGAGCAACTAGCGTGTCACAATACAGCAGCTATAGTGTCACAAGGGAGCCACTGTATTCTCACAAGAGAGCCACTCTAATGTCACATGTGAGCCACTAGTGTCACAATAGAGGTACTGAAGCTCCACAATGCAGCCACCACTGTGCCACAATAGTGCCGCTACTGTGACTATAGAGCCACTCGAATGTCACAATTCAGCTACAATGGTGTCAAAATAGAGCCAATATTGTGTCACAATACAGTCACTATTGTGGCACAAGAAAGCAACTCTAGTGGCACAAAAGAGCCACTAGTGCAACAATTAGATAGCCGTTATACTGCCACAATACAGCCACTATTGTGTCACAACAGTGCCGCCACTGAAACAATAGAGCCACTAGACAGTCAAAAGAGAAACACTGTTGTGTCACAACAGAGCCACTTGGGTCATAATAGTGCATCAAAGTGTCATAATAGGGCCCAGGCGGTGTCCAATACCGCTCCTTTATGTCACAATAGAGCCACCATGGTGTCACCATAGAGCCACGTTAATGTCACAGTAGAGCCACTAGTGTCACAATAGAGCCACTCTACTGTCATCATAGAAACACCATTGTGTCACAATTGAGCCGCTAGTGTCACAAGAGAGCCCAGAGAGTGTCACAATGGAGCCCAGAGAGTGTCGCAGTAGAGCCACTCTAATATCACTCTAGAACACTAGAGTATCACAATAGAGTCCCTAGTGTCACAACAGTTCCACTGGAGTGTCCCTGCAGAGCCATTATTTTGTCACAATAGGGCCGCTCTAGGCTCACAATAGAGCCACTATACTGTCCCCATAGCACCACTAGAGTGTCACAATACTGCCACTGTAGTGTCACACTACATCCACTCTAGTGTCACAAGAAAGCCATTCTTCTGTCACAATGAAACAATTCTAGTGCCCCAGTAGAGCCACTATTGTGTCCTAATAGATCCACTATTTTGTCACAATAGGGCCACTAGAGGGTCACAATACAGCAGCTATAGTGTCACAATCGAGATGCTGTAGTGTCACAAGTGAGCCACTGTAGTCTCGCAAGAGAGCCACTCTAATGTCACAAGAGAGCCACTAGTGTCACAATAGAGCTACTCTAGCTTTACAATGTAGCCACCATTGTGCCACAATAGTGCCGCTAGTGTCACTATAGAGCCACTCTAATGTCACAATACAGCTACAATGGTGTCACAATACAGCCACTATGGTGTCACAATACAAGCAAAATCATGTCCACATAGAGCCACTATCATGTCATCATAGAGCCACTCTAGGGTCACAGTACATCCACTATTGTGTCACAATACAGCCACTATTGTGTCACAATCAAGCAACTCCAGTGTCACAATAGAGCCATTAGTGTAACAATTAGACTGGTATTATACTGCCACAATAAACCACTATTGTGTCACTACATTGCCGCCACTGAAACAATAGAGCCACTAGACTGTCAAAAGAGAAACACTGTTGTGTCACAACAGAGCCACTTGGGTCATAATAGGGCCCATGCGGTGTCACAATACCGCTCTTTTATGTCCCAATAGAGCCACCATGGTGTCACCATAGAGCCACGTTAGTGTTACAATAGAGAGACTAGTGTCACAATAGAGCCACTCTACTGTCAGAAACACAGTTGTGTCACAACTGAGCACCTAGTGTCACAAGAGAGCCCAGAGGCTGTCACAATGGGGCCCCTAGAGTGACGTAATAGAGCCACTTTTGATGTGGTTTGGTTTACTGCCTTTTTTCTTTTATATGTTCTCTGTACTCTTTGCACATATATTTGTAGCTCTGTAGCTTACTGTATTAATAGCTAGTTTTTCCAGTACTTTTCCATGGCCTTTCCCTAAGCAGAAAGACAAAACCAATTCCAGAGCTTCAAGCCCCAGGGGGGTTCAAGGCCCTGTCCTATCTTGGTTCTTCCTGGGAACCAAGGCCGAGAACAACTCTGAGGTACATTTTCATAAACAAAGTAGAGCCAGTGCTGAGAGGGGGGCTCCAGAGAAAGGGCTGGACCTGGGGGAGAATTGAATCACCACTTGTTCTCCTTATTGGTGCTTTTAATCAATTATGCTAATTTCCTAAAAGCTATAAATATGTACTCACCCCTGGAGGGGAGGGCTTTTATGGACACCTTTCCATAACTGCTCCTGAAGACCTTTAAAAATAAAAGATCCCCGTTTTATGATTACCTCCTTGTAAAATGATCCAGAGTTCTTTCAGGCTGGAGGGAAAGCGCACAGTTATTTGCCATACCAGAAGGGAACACGAGAACCTGGTACCCTTCCTCTGGACCGAAAACATCCTGCAAGGAATTCCTTTCTGACAGCAATCTAAAGAATTCCCTGCCACGGGCCTGAGGTCGAGACACCATGGTTCCAAGATCCCACAGGAGGTAGTATAAAGGTGGTTCTTTTCATTGTGTAGTGTGTAGTTTGTATGTGTGTGTATTGTTTATGTATTGTGTATCTGTTTAAAGTCAGTAATTGTTAGTGATCCCAGGACAACCTGGCGTGGTGGTGAGAGAATTTGCTTTTGAAATCATTTCTCCAAGTTTTTCCTGTTGCCGATTTTCCAACCTGCCCCAGAGATCGGCTGGTGGGGAGGAGGCGGGTGTGTGATCTCGGCTGAGATTGTTCACTGGTAGAGAAAAGCAAATCACAGTGCGAAAGTTTATTTCATGTTTAGCACATGCGAGTTTTGAATTGAAAGCTGGCCTGGAGACATCTGGGCATGGAGCGGCCGGGGGAGGCCTGGTCTGCTTCTTGGTAGGAGGTGGGGGATGGGCCCCGCTTCCTACAGGTTTGTGGAGTGGCTGGGTGTCCAGCCTGCTCCTTGGTGGGAGGCTGGGGAGAGATTCCCACTTCCTACAGGTTTGTGGAGCGGCTGGGTGTCCAGCCTGCTCCTTGGTGGGAGGCGAGGGAGAAATCCTCGCTTCCTACAGGTCTGTGGAGCGGCTGGGTGTCCAGCCTGCTCCTTAGTGGGAGGCGAGGGAGTAATCCTCGCTTCCAGCAAGTTTTGTGGAGCGGCCGAAAAAGCTCGGTTCGCACCATTGTAAGGGAAGGGGGAGAAGCCCCCACTTTCTATGTTCCATCTGTAAAAAGTTTTTTCCAAGATTTTAAGGCAAGAGAGACTCCCGGACTCCCGGGACGGCTCCGCGAGCAGGGCGTTCACTCCCCCGTGACAGAAGCGGGGCACCAGCCGCTCTGAGACGGGCGGAGGTGATTCCTGCCAGTGCCCTGGTGACAGCCGGGGGATGCGCGGGGGAGCGGTCCCAGGAAGCGAACCGGGACCGGGGCAGCCGCTGCACTGCTTCGGCCCTGCTCTGGCGGAGGGGGGGCCGCCGCTGCACGGCCACGGCCCGGCTCACTCGCTGCTCCTGGGCCCCGCCCGCACCGGCCCGGAGCGGGCCGGGAGTGTGAGATCTACGGGAAGGAACGGCCCTATCGCACTTTCCACAGTAATGAGTTTTATTTTAGAGACGCCCGAGAGCCACTGTGAGCAGCAGCACGGGCCGAGCACGGGCGAGCCGGGGGCGCCCCTGGGCGGGGGTGCCCGCATGGCGCGCCTGTCCCCGGCCGTGCGAGGGCAGTGAGCGCTCTTTGTCTGCTCTGGTAGGCACTCAAAAGGAGAACACCGAGCCCGAAGAACAAGAAGCCGTTTTTAGGCTCCCTTAAAGCATGCTATAAGTAAGCAGAGTCCTGTGTTAACAAATATCTTAGGATGGTTTACTGAGTTAAATTTGTAGAAGACCTTCTCCTGTATCCCTGTGAGTAAAAAGGACCAAGGACTCTTTACTATTATGTAAAATAATCCTGAAACTAGAGAACTAGGGCAGTCAGCAACTGAAAATTGCTGCATCCAACCAGCAGCCAAGAATTGATACATCCAACAGTTGCATGCAACCCACTGTAAGTTTGTTCTGTGAACATGGAGGACATGGACCCTATGCCATGCTACTGAAACTAGATAATGTTATTCTGAAAACATTTGCTGTCAATCCTAGTATGTCTCTGTTCCCAGCACTAACTGATAATGTATCTAAGTTTGACTGTTTGCAGACCATGGAAGAAGCCTAGTCCAGCAGAGCAGATCTGAAGGATATGCCAGACTGAGAGCTGTATGCAGCTGAGAGCAGCTTCGTGCGAGATGGCAAACAAAAGACAGGTTATGCAGTGACAACCACGAACCAGGTAACCATGAGAAAAGTGTTACCATCAAATGTACCATCACAAAAAGCCAAACTGATTATATCAATGAAAGATCTAGAACTGAGCAAAGTCATCTGGAAAGAAGGAAGGAAAACTAACAACTATTCAAACCTGGAGACTGAGTCTATGTTGAATGGAGGGACAGTAACCTTACGAGCTGAGTGGAAAGGGTCATTCCAAGTCCTGACTACCCTCACCAAATCCAAAGCTACTGGCAGAGAGCCTTGAATTCACTGCTCCAGAGTTAAGAAGATGTCTGCTCCATAGACAACCAGAAAACAGAAACTGATACAAATTGAGATGATATGATTTAAACTGTTCTTTTGTACCTCTTATCTGTACAGTTAGTAACCATGATTCAAATTTAGTCCTAAAACTTGCATGTAACTCTAGTCCAAAATGTATCCAAAAACTCTTCATAAAGACAGCTTGTCAAAGTGGTATTGGATATGAGAATCTGGCCTGGTAAGTTTTGCCCCAAGATAAAGATTGGGCCTGTGCCCATGGGGCTGTGATTCCAAATGAAATGTTTAATCATATTAAGAGCTGTTGACAAAACAAAATCGCTCTTAATTTCCTACTAGCCACAAAATCATTAATACTGGTTGTTGTTCTTATGCACATCCGAGTGAAAAAATTTTTTAGAAATTTGGTTAAAATTTGAAAGCAAACTCAAATTCTACACCAAGTAACTCTCAAAAAAGCCTACTGAACCTTGAATATCTTCAGTACACCCACTTCATGGTTACCAAACTGAACCTAGATAAAAGAAATGTTCATAGTAGCTGTAGTCATAATTGGCATCTGTATAACAACTAGTGGGATAGCCAGTTGTATAAACCAGAGGTATAGTTAAATGCAAAGTAGAGACTAGACAAGATAGAGTCTTGTTAGTCTCTAAAAAAGGGGGGAATGCTGCCGTTTGGTTTACTGCCTTTTTTCTTTTATATGTTCTCTGTACTCTTTGCACATATATTTGTAGCTCTGTAGCTTACTGTATTAATAGCTAGTTTTTCCAGTACTTTTCCATGGCCTTTCCCTAAGCAGAAAGACAAAACAAATTCCAGAGCTTCAAGCCCCAGGGGGGTGCAAGGCCCTGTCCTATCTCGGGTCTTCCTGGGAACCAAGGCCGAGAACAACTCTGAGGTACATTTTCATAAACAAAGTAGAGCCAGTGCTGAGAGGGGGGCTCCAGAGAAAGGGCTGGACCTGGGGGGGGGAATTGAATCACCACTTGTTCTCCTTATTAGTGCTTTTAATCAATTATGCTAATTTCCTAAAAGCTATAAATATGTACTCACCCCTGGAGAGGAGGGCTTTTATGGACACCTTTCCATAACTGTTCCTGAAGACCTTAAAAATAAAGATCCCCTTTTATATTACCTCCGTGCTAAAATGATCTCGAGTTTCTTTTCCAGGCTGGGGGAAAAGGCAACACTTTAATATCACTGTCAAAGCACTATAGCATCACAATACACTCACTCGTGTCGCAACAGTTCCACTAGAGTGTCCCAGCAGAGCCATTATTGTGTCACAACAGAGCCACTCTAGGCTCACAATAGAGCCACTATGGGGTCACAATGGAGTGATTCTAGTGTCACAAGAGAGCAACTAGAGTGTAACAATAGAGCAACTATTGTGTCACGATACAGCAGCTATAGGGTCATAATAGACACTGTAATATCACAAGTGAGCCACGGTAATTTTACAATAGAGCCGCTAGTGTCACAAGTGAGCCACTATTATGTCACAATACAGCCAGCATGGTGTCACCATAGAGCCACTATTCTGTCACAATAGAGTCACTGGTACAAAAATTAGACTGCTGTTATACTGCCACAATACAGCCACCAATGTGTCACAATAGTGCCACCACTGAAACAATAGAGCCACTAGACTGTCAAAAGAGAAACACTGTTGTGTCACAACAGAGCCGCTAGGGTCATAATAGGGCCCATGCGGTGTCACAATACAGCTCCTTTACGTCACAATAGAGCCACCATGGTGTCACCATAGAGCCACGTTAGTGTCACAATAGAGCGACTAGTGTCACAACAGAGCCACTCTACTGTCATCATAGAAACACCGTTGTGTCACAATTGAGCCCCTAGTGTCACAAGAGAGCCCAGAGAGTGTCACAATGGAGCCCAGAGAGTGTCCCAATAGAGCCACTCTAATATCACTGCTGAACTACTAGAGTATCATAATGGAATCACTAGTGTCACAACAGTTCCACCCGAGTGTCCCAGCAGAGCCATTATTGTGTCACAATAGGGCCGCTCTAGGCTCACAATAGAGCCACTATACTGTCCCCAAAGCACCACTAGAGTGTCACAATACTGCCACTGTGGTGTCACAGTACGTCCACTCTAGTGTCACAGGAAAGCCATTCTTGTGTCACAATGAAACAATTCTAGTGCCCCAGTAGAGCCACTATTGTGTCCTAATAGATCCACTATTGTGTCACAATAGAGCCACTAGAGGGTCACAATGGAGTCACTCTATTGTCACAAGAGAGCAACTAGAGTGTCACAATACAGCAGCGATAGTGTCACAATCGAGATGCTGTAGTGTCACAAGTGAGCCACTGTAATCTCGCAAGAGAGCCACTCTAATGTCACAATAGAGCCGCTAGTGTCACAATAGAGCTACTCTAGCTTTACAATGTAGCCACCATTGTGCCACAATCGTGCCGCTACTGTCACTATAGAGCCACTCTAATGTCCAATACAGCTACAATGGTGTCACAATAAAGCCACTATAATGTCACAATACAGGCAAAATCATGTCCACATAGAGCCACTACCATGTCATCATAGAGCCACTCTAGGGTCACAGTACATCCACTATTGTGTCACAATACAGCCACTATTGTGTCACAATCAAGCAACTCCAGTGTCACAATAGAGCCATTAGTGTAACAATTAGACTGCTGTTATACTGCCACAATACAGCCACTATTGTGTCACAACAGTGCTGCCACTGGAACAATAGAGCCACTAGACTGTCAAAAGAGAAACACTGTTGTGTCACAACAGAGCCGCTAGGGTCATAATAGGGCCCATGCGGTGTCACAATACAGCTCCGTTATGTCACAATAGAGCCACCATGGTGTCACCATCGAGCCACATAAGTGTCACAATAGAGAGACTAGTGTCACAATAGAGCCACTCTACTGTCAGAAACACCGTTCTGTCACAATTGAGCCACTAGTGTCACAAGAGAGCCCAGAGAGTTTCACAATGGGGCCCCTAGAGTGACGTAAGAGTGCCACTTTAATAGCACTGTCAAATCACAATAGAGTCACTCGTGTCGCAACAGTTCCACCCGAGTGTCCCAGCAGAGCCATTATTGTGTCACAACAGAGCCACTCTAGGCTCACAATAGATGCACTATGGGGTCACAATGGAGTGATTCTAGTGTCACAAGAGAGCAACTAGAGTGTAACAATAGAGCAACTATTGTGTCACAATACAGCAGCTATAGGGTCACAATAAACACTGTAATATCAAAAGTGAGGCACGGTATTTTTACAATAAAGCCGCTAGTGTCACAAGTGAGCCACTATTATGTCACAATACAGCCAGCATGGTGTCACAATAGAGCCACTATTCTGTCACAATAGAGTCACTGGTGCAAAAATTAGACTGCTGTTATACTGCCACAATACAGCCACCAATGTGTCACAATAGTGCCGCCACTGAAACAATAGAGCCACTAGACTGTCAAAAGAGAAACACTGTTGTGTCACAACAGAGCCGCTAGGGTCATAATAGGGCCCATGCGGTGTCACAATACAGCTCCTTTATGTCACAATAGAGCCACCATGGTGTCACCATAGAACCACGTTAGTGTCACAATAGAACCACGTTAGTGTCACAGTAGAGCCACTCTACTGTCATCATAGAAAAACCGTTGTGTCACAATTGAGCCGCTAGTGTCACAATGGAGCCCAGAGAGTGTCACAATGGAGCCCAGAGAGTGTCCCAATAGAGCCACTCTAATATCACTATTGAACTACTAGAGTATCATAATGGAATCACTAGTGTCACAACAGTTCCACCCGAGTGTCCCAGCAGAGCCATTATTGTGTCACAATAGCTCCTCTATAGTGTCACAGTACATCCACTCTAGTGTCACGAGAAAGTCGTTATTTTATCACAATGAAACATCTATAGTGCCACAGTAGAGAGACACAATGGTGTCACAATAGAGCCACTAGAGGGTCACAATGGAGTCCCTCTATAGTCACAAGAGAGCAACTAGCGTGTCACAATACAGCAGCTATAGTGTCACAAGGGAGACACTGTATTCTCACAAGAGAGCAACTAGCGTGTCACAATACAGCAGCTATAGTGTCACAAGGGAGCCACTGTATTCTCACAAGAGAGCCACTCTAATGTCACAAGTGAGCCACTAGTGTCACAATAGAGGTACTGAAGCTCCACAATGTAGCCACCACTGTGCCACAATAGTGCCGCTACTGTGACTATAGAGCCACTCGAATGTCACAATTCAGCTACAATGGTGTCAAAATAGAGCCAATATTGCGTCCCAATACAGCCACTATTGTGGCACAAGAAAGCAACTCTAGTGGCACAAAAGAGCCACTAGTGCAACAATTCGATAGCCATTATACTGCCACAATACAGCCACTATTCTGTCACAATAGTGCCGCCACTGAAACAATAGAGCCACTAGACTGTCAAAAGAGAAACACTGTTGTGTCACAACAGAGCCACTTGGGTCATAATAGTGCATCAAGGGTGCCACAATAGAGCACGTTTAAGTCACAATAGAGCCACCATGGTTTCACAATAGAACCACGTTAGTGTCAAAGTAGAGCCACTAGTGTCACAATAGAGCCACTCTACTGTCATCATAGAAACACCGTTGTGTCACAATTGAGCCGCTAGTGTCACAAGAGAGCCCAGAGAGTGTCACAATGGAGCCCAGAGAGTGTCGCAGTAGAGCCACGCTAATATCACTCTAGAACACTAGAGTATCACAATAGAGTCCCTAGTGTCACAACAGGTCCACCCGAGTGTCCCAGCAGAGCCATTATTGTGTCACAATAGGGCCGCTCTAGGCTCACAATAGAGCCACTATACTGTCCCCATAGCACACTAGAGTGTCACAATACTGCCACTGTAGTGTCACACTACATCCACTCTAGTGTCACAAGAAAGCCATTCTTGGGTCACAATGAAACAATTCTAGTGCCCCAGTAGAGCCACTATTGTGTCCTAATAGATCCACTATTGTGTCACAATAGAGCCGCCAGAGGGTCACAATGGAGTCACTCTATTGTCACAAGAGAGCAACTAGAGTGTCACAATACAGCAGCTATAGTGTCACAATCGAGATGCTGTAGTGTCACAAGTGAGCCACTGTAATCTCGCAAGAGAGCCACTCTAATGTCACAAGAGAGCCACTAGTTTCACAATAGAGCTACTCTGGCTTTAAAATGTAGCCACCATTGTGCCACAATCGTGCCGCTACTGTCACTATAGAGCCACTCTAATGTCACAATACAGCTACAATGGTGTCACAATGCAGCCACTATGGTGTCACAATACAAGCAAAATCATGTCCACATAGAGCCACTATCATGCCATCATAGAGCCACTCTAGGGTCACAGTACATCCACTATTGTGTCACAATCAAGCAACTCCAGAGTCACAATAGAGCCATTAGTGTAACAATTAGACGGCCATTATACTGCCACAATACAGCCACTATTGTGTCACAATCAAGCAACTCCAGTGTCATAGTAGAGCCATTAGTGTAACAATTAGACTGCCATTATACTGCCACAATACAGCCACTATTGTGTCACAACAGTGCTGCCACTGAAACAATAGAGCCACTAGACTGTCAAAAGACAAACACTGTTGTGTCACAACAGAGCCGCTAGGGTCATAATAGGGCCCATGCGGTGTCACAATACCGCTCCTTTATGTCACAATAGAGCCACCATGGTGTCACCATTGAGCCACATTAGTGTCACAATAGAGAGACTAGTGTCACAATAGAGCCACTCTACTGTGAGAAACACCGTTCTGTCACAATTGAGCCACTAGTGTCACAAGAGAGCCCAGAGAGTGTCACAATGGGGCCCCTAGAGAGACGTAAGTGAGCCACTTTAATATCACTGCCAAACGACTAGAGCATCACAATAGAGTCACTAGTGTCAACCCAGTTCCACTAGAGTGTCCCAGCAGAGCCATTATTGTGTCACAAAAGAGCCACTCTAGGCTCACAATAGAGCCACTATGGGATCACAATTGAGTCACTCTAGTGTCACAAGAGAGCAACTATAGCGTAACAATAGAGCAACTTGAGTGCCACAATACAGCAGCTATAGTGTCACAATCGAGATGCTGTAGTGTCACAAGTGAGCCACTGTAATCTCGCAAGAGAGCCACTCTAATGTCACAAGAGAGCCGCTAGTGTCACAATAGAGCTACTCTAGCTT
The DNA here is from genome assembly GCA_034509425.1 of Eopsaltria australis. Taxonomy (NCBI): domain Eukaryota; kingdom Metazoa; phylum Chordata; class Aves; order Passeriformes; family Petroicidae; genus Eopsaltria; species Eopsaltria australis. Next base: position 5,739,666 of record JAVTVJ010000072.1, read on the forward strand.
TACAATGTAGCCACCATTGTGCCACAATAGTGCCGCTACTGTCACTATATAGCCACTCTAATGTCACAATACAGCTACAATGGTGTCACAATAAAGCCACTATGGTGTCACAATACAAGCAAAATCATGTCCACATAGAGCCACTATCATGCCATCATAGAGCCACTCTAGGGTCACAGTACATCCACTATTGTGTCACAATGCAGCCACTAGTGTGTCACAATCAAGCAACTCCAGAGTCACAATAGAGCCATTAGTGTAACAATTAGACTGCCATTATAGTGGCACAATACAGCCACTCTTTTGTCACTACATTGCCGCCACTGAAACAATAGAGCCACTAGACTGTCAAAAGAGAAACACTGTTGTGTCACAACAGAGCCGCTAGGGTCATAATAGGGCCCATGCGGTGTCACAATACCGCTCCTTTATGTCCCAATAGAGCCACCGTGGTGTAACCATCGAGCCACGTTAGTGTCACAATAGAGAGACTAGTGTCACAATAGAGCCACTCTACTGTCAGAAACACCGTTGTGTCACAATTGAGCCACTAGTGTCACAAGAGAGCCCAGAGAGTGTCACAATGGGGCCCCTAGAGTGACGTAATAGAGCCACTTTAATATCACTGTCAAATCACAAAAGAGTCACTCGTGTCGCAACAGTTCCACTAGAGTGTCCCAGCAGAGCCATTATTGTGTCACAATAGGGCCACTCTAGGCTCACAATAGAGCCACTATGGGGTCACAATGGAGTCATTCTAGTGTCACAAGAGAGCAACTATAGTGTAACAATAGAGCAACTATTGTGTCACAATACAGCAGCTATAGGGTCACAACAGACACTGTAATATCACAAGTCAGCCACGGTAATTTTACAATAGAGCCGCTAGTGTCACAAGTGAGCCACTATGTCCTGGTTTGAAGGACAGGTGTCTGTTAAGGAAGGCAGGAGCCTCCCTTGGAATGGGAAACTGTAATCCCTCTCCCTCCGAATTATTATAAATTTGAAATCAAGAGGCTCTCAGGCAAAGATATGGGAATAGGACTAACAGTTCTTTACTACTATCTAAAACAAGGATAACAAATAACAACAACTATAACGTTGACCAACAAACAGAACCAGAAACCCAGTGGCAGCCTGCTCGGCTTCAGGCACCTTTTCCCGTTGGTGCAGTTCCAGTCACAGCCTGCAGGGGCGCTCTGGGTGCGGTGATTCCCCGGTGCCTGCAGGGGGCGCTCTGGCGTGAGCTCAGGTAGCACACGGCAAATGGCGACTGCCCGAAGCACGGAGGGATGGAGGAGAGCCCTTGCTCCACAGACCCTCGGGAGGGGCAGCTGGTGTTGGTGCCACAGCAGGATCCCGGGACACAGGGAGCTGGGACGGTAAGGGGTCTCCACGTGCAGGGAAAAACCCCGCTACAATGTAGCGGAGAAAACTCAGAGCGGGCCGGTGGCAGGCAGGTCGGCTCCGGATGGGGCAGAGGGCAGAGACTCACAGCAGACAGACCGGCAGCTCCGCGCTGGCTTCTCAGGGGCCGTGGGTTCAGCAGACAGCAGCTCCGACCGTCCAGCTCCGAGGGTCCCGAGCAAGAAGGCGTGACCTCCCTCTGCCCTTGCTTTTCAGTCTCTCCAAATCTCGCGTTACCAGGCTCTGCTTCCATGAGGGGCAATTTTGCCCCACCCTGCCTAGGAGAAAGGCTACAGCCTTGTGCTTTGTTTCTCTTAAGTACCCAGTCATTTGTGTCCTAGCAACCCATGGGAGAAAAATTCCTGAGGAAAAGAACTAGATCCAACCTTCAACACACTGTTATGTCACAATACAGCCAGCATGGTGTCACAATAGAGCCACTATTCTGTCACAATAGAGTCACTGGTACAAAAATTAGACTGCTATTATACTGCCACAATACAGCCACCAATGGGTCACAATAGTGCCGCCACTGAAAATATAGAGCCACTAGACTGTCAAAAGAGAAACACTTTTGTGTCACAACAGAGCCGCTAGGGTCATAATAGGGCCCATGCGGTGTCACAATACAGCTCCTTTATGTCCCAATAGAGCCACCATGGTGTCACCATAGAGCCACGTCAGTGTCACAATAGAGAGACTAGTGTCACAATAGAGCCACTCTACTGTCAGAAACACCGTAGGGTCACAATTGAGCACCTAGTGTCACAAGAGAGCCCAGAGAGTGTCACAATGGAGCCCCTAGAGTGACGCAATAGAGACACTTTAATATCACTGTCAAACCACTATAGCATCACAATAGAGTCACTCTTGTCGCAACAGTTCCACCCGAGTGTCCCAGCAGAGCCATTATTGTGGCACAATAGGGCCACTCTAGGCCCACAATAGAGCCACTATACTGTCACAATAGCTCCTCTATAGTGTCACAGTACATCCACTCTAGTGTCACGAGAAAGTCATTATTGTATCACAATGAAACATCTATAGTGCAACAGTAGAGAGTTACAATTGTGTAACAATAGAGCCACTAGAGGGTCACAATGGAGTCCCTCTATAGACAGAAGAGAGCAACTAGCGTGTCACAATACAGCAGCTATAGTGTCACAAGGGAGACACTGTATTCTCACAAGAGAGCAACTAGCGTGTCACAATACAGCAGCTATCGTGTCACAAGGGAGCCACTGTATTCTCAAAAGACAGCCACTCTAATGTCACAAGTGAGCCACTAGTGTCACAATAGAGGTACTGAAGCTCCACAATGTAGCCACCACTCTGCCACAATAGTGCCGCTACTGTGACTATAGAGCCACTCGAATGTCACAATTCAGCTACAATAGTGTCAAAATAGAGCCAATATTGTGTCCCAATACAGCCACTATTGTGGCACAAGAAAGCAACTCTAGTGGCACAATAGAGCCACTCGTGTAACAATTAGATAGCCATTATACTGCCACAATACAGCCACCAATGTGTCACAATAGTGCCGCCACTGAAACAATAGAGCCACTAGACTGTCAAAAGACAAACACTGTTGTGTCACAACAGAGCCACTTGGGTCATAATAGTGCATCAAGGGTGCCACAATAGAGCACCTTTATGCCACAATAGAGCCACCATGGTGTCACAATAGAACCGCGTTAGTGTCACAGTAGAGCGACTAGTGTCACAATAGAGCCACTCTACTGTCATCATAGAAACACCATTGTGTCACAATTGAGCCGCTAGTGTCACAAGAGAGCCCAGAGAGTGTCACAATGGAGCCTAGAGAGTGTCGCAGTAGAGCCACTCTAATATCACTCTAGAACACTAGAGTATCACAATAGAGTCCCTAGTGTCACAACAGTTCCACTGGAGTGTCCCAGCAGAGCCATTATTGTGTCACAATAGGGCCGCTCCAGGCTCACAATTGAGCCACTATACTGTCCCCATAGCACCACTAGAGTGTCACAATACTGCCACTGTAGTGTCACACTACATCCACTCTAGTGTCACAAGAAAGCCATTCTTCTGTCACAATGAAACAATTCTAGTGCCCCAGTAGAGCCACTATTGTGTCCTAATAGATCCACTATTGTGTCACAATAGAGCAACTAGAGGGTCACAATGGAGTCACTCTATTGTCACAAGAGAGCAACTAGAGTGTCACAATACAGCAGCTATAGTGTCACAATCGAGATGCTGTAGTGTCACAAGTGAGCCACTGTAATCTCGCAAGAGAGCCACTCTAATGTCACAAGAGAGCCACTAGTGTCACAATAGAGCTACTCTAGCTTTACAATGTAGACACCATTGTGCCACAATCGTGCCGCTACTGTCACTATAGAGCCACTCTAATGTCACAATACAGCTACAATGGTGTCATAATACAGGCAAAATCACGTCCAAATAGAGCCACTATCATGTCCACATAGAGCCACTATCATGTCATCATAGAGCCACTCTAGGGTCACAGTACATCCACTATTGTGTCACAATACAGTCACTATTGTGTCACAAGAAAGCAACTCCAGTGTCACAGTAGAGCCATTATTGTAACAATTAGACTGCCATTACACTGCCACAATACAGCCACTATTGTGTCACAACAGTGCCGCCACTGAAACAATAGAGCCACTAGACTGTCAAAAGAGAAACACTGTTGTGTCACAACAGAGCCGCTAGGGTCATAATAGGGCCCATGCAGTGTCACAATACCGCTCCTTTATGTCACAATAGAGCCACCATGGTGTCACCATAGAGCCACATTAGTGTCACAATAGAGCGACTAGTGTCACAATAGAGCCACTCTACTGTCAGAAACACCGTTCTGTCACAATTGAGCCACTAGTGTCACAAGAGAGCCCAGAGAGTGTCACAATGGGGCCCCTAGAGTGACGTAATAGAGCCACTATAATATCACCGTCAAATCACAAAAGAGTCACTCGTGTCGCAACAGTTCCACTAGAGTTTCCTAGCAGAGCCATTATTGTGTCACAACAGAGCCACTCTAGGCTCACAATAGAGGCACTATGGGGTCACAATGGAGTGATTCTAGTGTCACAAGAGAGCAACTAGAGTGTAACAATAGAGCAACTATTGTGTCACAATACAGCAGCTATAGGGTCACAATAAACACTGTAATATCACAAGTGAGCCATGGTATTTTTACAAGAAAGCCGCTAGTGTCACAAGTGAGCCACTATTATGTCACAATACAGCCAGCATGGTGTCACAATAGAGCCACTATTCTGTCACAATAGAGTCACTGGTGCAAAAATTAGACTGCTGTTATACTGCCACAATACAGCCACCAATGGGTCACAATAGTGCCGCCACTGAAACAATAGAGCCACTAGACTGTCAAAAGAGAAACACTGTTGTGTCACAACAGAGCCGCTAGGGTCATAATAGGGCCCATGCGGTGTCACAATACAGCGCCTTTATGTCACAATAGAGCCACCATGGTGTCACAATAGAACCACGTTAGTGTCACAGTAGAGCCACTCTACTGTCATCATAGAAAAACCATTGTGTCACAATTGAGCCACTAGTGTCGCAATGGAGCCCAGAGAGTGTCACAATGGAGCCCAGAGAGTGTCCCAATAGAGCCACTCTAATATCACTATTGAACTACTAGAGTATCATAATGGAATCACTAGTGTCAAAACAGTTCCACCCGAGTGTCCCAGCAGAGCCATTATTGTGTCACAATAGCTCCTCTATAGTGTCACAGTACATCCACTCTAGTGTCACGAGAAAGTCGTTATTTTATCACAATGAAACATCTATAGTGCCACAGTAGAGAGTTACAATTGTGTCACAATAGGGCCACTAGAGGGTCACAATGGAGTCACTCTAAATAGATTGCGAGCATTAGAGAGGAGCAAACTAGCAGATAGTCACAATACAGCAGCTATAGTGTCACAAGGGAGCCACTGTATTCTCACAAGAGAGCAACTAGCGTGTCACAATACAGCAGCTATAGTGTCACAAGGGAGCCACTGTATTCTCACAAGAGAGCCCCTCTAATGTCACAAGTGAGCCACTAGTGTCACAATAGAGGTACTGAAGCTCCGCAATGCAGCCACCACTGTGCCACAATAGTGCCGCTCGTGTAACAATAGAGCCACTCTAATGTCACAATTCAGCTACAATGGTGTCAAAATAGAGCCAATATTGTGTCACAGTACAGCCACTATTGTGTCACAAGAACGCAACTCTAGTGGGACAAAAGAGCCACTAATGCAACAATTAGATAGCCATTATACTGCCACAATACAGCCACTATTGTGTCACAATAGTGCCGCCACTGAAACAATAGAGCCACTAGACTGTCAAAAGAGAAACACTGTTGTGTCACAACAGAGCCACTTGGGTCATAATAGTGCATCAAGGGTGCCACAATACAGCACCTTTATGTCACAATAGAGCCACCATGGTGTCACAATAGAACCACGTTTGTGTCACAATAGAGCCACTAGTGTCACAATAGAGCCCCTCTACTGTCATCATAGAAACACCATTGTGTCCCTATTGAGCCGCTAGTGTCACAAGAGAGCCCAGAGAGTGTCACAATGGAGCCCAGAGAGTGTCGCAGTAGAGCCACTCTAATATCACTCTAGAACACTAGAGTATCACTATAGAGTCCCTACTGTCACAACAGTTCCACTAGAGTCCAGCAGAGCCATTATTGTGTCACTAAATAGGCCGCTCTAGCGCTCACATAGAGCCACTATACTGTCCCCATAGCACACTAAAGTTTCCACATACTGCCAACTGTAGTGTCACACTACATCCACTCTAGCTGTCACAAGAAAGCCATTCTTGTGTCACAATGAAACAATTCTATGCCCCAGCTAAGCCACTGTTGTGTTCCTAATAGAAATCCAACTATTGTGCACAATAGAGCAACACTAGAGGATCACAATGGAGTCCCTCTTCTATATGGCACAATGCAGAGGCAACTAGTAGTGTCAACATACAGCAAGCTATATTATGATGCGACAATCGAGATGCTGTAGAATGTCACAAGTGAGGCCATGTAAGTCAATCGCCAAGCAAAACAGAAGCAGTCACACTCTAATGTCACAAGAGAGCCACTAGTGTCACAATAGAGCTACTCTAGCTTTACAATGTAGCCACCATTGTGCCACATTCGTGCCGCTACTGTCACTATAGAGCCACTCTAATGTCACAATACAGCTACAATGGTGTCACAATACAGCCACTATGGTGTCACAATACAAGCAAAATCATGTCCACATAGAGCCACTATCATGCCATAATAGAGCCACTCTAGGGTCACAGTACATCCACTATTGTGTCACAATACAGCCACTAGTGTGTCACAATCAAGCAACTCCAGAGTCACAATAGAGCCATTAGTGTAACAATTAGACTGCCATTACACTGCCACAATACAGCCACTCTTGTGTCACTACATTGCCGCCACTGAAACAATAGAGCCACTAGACTGTCAAAAGAGAAACACTGTTGTGTCACAACAGAGCCGCTAGGGTCATAATAGGGCCCATGCGGTGTCACAATACCGCTCCTTTATGTCACAATAGAGCCACCATGGTGTCACCATAGAGCCACGTTAGTGTCACAATACAGAGAGACTAGTGTCACAATAGAGCCACTCTACTGTCAGAAACACCGTTGGGTCACAATTGAGCCACTAGTGTCACAAGAGAGCCCAGAGAGTGTCACAATGGGGCCCCTAGAGTGACGTAATAGAGCCACTTTAATATCACTGTCAAATCACAAAAGAGTCACTCGTGTCGCAACAGTTCCACTAGAGTGTCCCAGCAGAGCCATTATTGTGTCACAATAGAACCACTGTAGGTTCACAATAGAGCCACTATGGGGTCACAATGGAGTGATTCTAGTGTCACAAGAGAGCAACTAAAGTGTAACAATAGAGCAACTATAGTGTCACAATACAGCAGCTATAGGGTCACAATAGACACTGTAATATCACAAGTCAGCCACGGTAATTTTACAATAGAGCCGCTAGTGTCACAAGTGAGCCACTATGTCCTGGTTTGAAGGACAGGTCTCTGTTAAGGAAGGCAGGAGCCTCCCTTGGAATGGGAAACTGTAATCCCTCTCCCTCCGAATTATTATAAATTTGAAATCAAGAGGCTCTCAGGCAAAGATATGGGAATAGGAATAACAGTTCTTTACTACTATCTAAAACAAGGATAACAAATAACAACAACTATAACGCTGACCAACAAACAGAACCAGAAACCCAGTGGCAGCCTGCTCGGCTTCAGGCACCTTTCCTTTTGGTGCAGTTCCAGTCACAGCCTGCAGGGGCGCTCTGGGTGCGGTGATTCCCCGGTGCCTGCAGGGGGCGCTCCGGCGTGAGCTCAGGTAGCACACGGCAATGGCGGCTGCCCGAAGCACGGAGGGATGGAGGAGAGCCCTTGCTCCACAGACCCTCGGGAGGGGCAGCTGGTGTTGGTGCCACAGCAGGATCCTCGGACACAGGGAGCTGGGACGGTAAGGGGTCTCCACGTGCAGGGAAAAACCCCGCTACAATGTAGCGGAGAAAAGCGGGCTGGTGGCAGGCAGGTCGGCTCCGGATGAGGCAGAGGGCAGAGACTCACAGCAGACAGACTGGCAGCTCCGCGCTGGCTTCTCAGGGGCCGTGGGTTCAGCAGACAGCAGCTCCGACCGTCCAGCTCCGAGGGTCCCGAGCAAGAGAGCGTGATCTCCCCCCTGCCCTTGCTTTTCAGTCTCTCCAAATCTCGCGTTGTCAAGCCCTGCTTCCATGAGGGGCAATTTTGCCCCACCCTGCCAAGGAGAAAGGCTACAGCCTTGTGCTTTGTTTCTCTTAAGTACCCAGTCATTTGTGTCCTAGAAACCCATGGGAGAAAAATTCCTGAGGAAAAGAACTAGATCCAACCTTCAACACACTGTTATGTCACAATACAGCCAGCATGGTGTCACAATAGAGCCACTATTCTGTCACAATAGAGTCACTGGTACAAAAATTAGACTGCTGTTATACTGCCACAATACAGCCACCAATGTGTCACAATAGTGCCGCCACTGAAAATATAGAGCCACTAGACTGTCAAAAGAGAAACACTGTTGTGTCACAACAGAGCCGCTAGGGTCATAATAGGGCCCATGCGGTGTCACAATACAGCTCCTTTATGTCACAATAGAGCCCCCATGGTGTCACCATAGAGCCACGTTAGTGTCACAATAGAGAGACTAGTGTCACAATAGAGCCACTCTACTGTGAGAAACACCGTTGTGTCCCAATTGAGCCACTAGTGTCACAAGAGAGCCCAGAGAGTGTCACAATGGAGCCCCTAGAGTGACGTAAGAGAGCCACTTTAATATCACTGTCAAACCACTAGGTCATCACAATATAGTCACTCGTGTCGCAACAGTTCCACCCGAGTGTCCCAGCAGAGCCATTATTGTGTCACAATAGGGCCACTCTAGACTCACAATAGAGCCACTATACTGTCACAATAGCTCCTCTATAGTGTCACAGTACATCCACTCTAGTGTCATGAGAAAGCCATTCTTGTATCACAATGAAACATCTATAGTGCCACAGTAGAGAGTCACAATTGTGTCACAATTGAGCCACTAGAGGGTCACAATGGAGTCACTCTATAGTCACAAGAGAGTAACTAGCGTGTCACAATACAGCAGCTATAGTGTCACAAGGGAGACACTGTATTCTCAAAAGAGAGCCACTCTAATGTCACAAGTGAGCCACTAGTGTCACAATAGAGGTACTGAAACTCCACAATGCAGCCACCACTGTGCCACAATAGTGCAGCTAGTGTAACAATAGAGCCACTCTAATGTCACAATTCAGCTACAATGGTGTCAAAATAGAGCCAATATTGTGTCCCAATACAGCCACTATTGTGGCACAAGAAAGCAACTCTAGTGGCACAAAAGAGCCACTAGTGCAACAATTCGATAGCCATTATACTGCCACAATACAGCCACTATTGTGTCCCAATAGTGCCGCCACTGAAACAATAGAGCCACTAGACTGTCAAAAGAGAAACACTGTTGTGTAACAACAGAGCCACTTGGGTCATAGTAGTGCATCAAGGGTGCCACAATAGAGCTCCTTTATGTCACAATAGAGCCACCATGGTGTCACAATAGAACCACGTTTGTGTCACAGTAGAGCGACTAGTGTCACAATAGAGCCACTCTACTGTCATCATAGAAACACCATTGTGTCACAATTGAGCCGCTAGTGTCACAAGAGAGCCCAGAGAGTGTCACAATGGGGCCTAGAGAGTGTCGCAGTAGAGCCACTCTAATATCACTCTAGAACACTAGAGTATCAAAATAGAGTCCCTAGTGTCACAACAGTTCCACTGGAGTGTCCCTGCAGAGCCATTATTGTGTCACAATAGGGCCGCTCTAGGCTCACAATTGAGCCACTATACTGTCCCCATAGCACCACTAGAGTGTCACAATACTGCCACTGTAGTGTCACACTACATCCACTCTAGTGTCACAAGAAAGCCATTCTTGTGTCACAATGAAATAATTCTAGTGCCCCAGTAGAGCCACTATTGTGTCCTAATAGATCCACTATTGTGTCACAATAGAGCCACTCGAGGGTCACAATGGAGTCACTCTATTGTCACAAGAGAGCAACTAGAGGGTCACAATACAGCAGCTATAGTGTCACAATAGAGATGCTGTAGTGTCACAAGTGAGCCACTGTAATCTCGCAAGAGAGCCACTCTAATGTCACAAGAGAGCCACTAGTGTCACAATATAGCTACTCTAGCTTTACAATGTAGCCACCATTGTGCCACAATCGTGCCGCTACTGTCACTATAGAGCCACTCTAATGTCACAATACAGCTACAATGGTGTCATAATACAGGCAAAATCACATCCAAATAGAGCCACTATCATGTCCACATAGAGCCACTATCCTGCCATAATAGAGCCACTCTAGGGTCACAGTACATCCACTATTGTGTCACAATACAGCCACTATTGTGTCACAATCAAGTAACTCCAGTGTCATAGTAGAGCCATTAGTGTAACAATTAGACTGCCATTATACTGCCACAATACAGCCACCAATGTGTCACAATAGTGCTGCCACTGGAACAATAGAGCCACTAGACTGTCAAAAGAGAAACACTGTTGTGTCACAACAGAGCCGCTAGGGTCATAATAGGGCCCATGCGGTGTCACAATACAGCTCCTTTATGTCACAATAGAGCCACCATGGTGTCACCATAGAGCCACATTAGTGTCACAATAGAGAGACTAGTGTCACAATAGAGCCACTCTACAGTGAGAAACACCGTTCTGTCACAATTGAGCCACTAGTGTCACAAGAGAGCCCAGAGAGTGTCACAATGGGGCCCCTAGAGTGACGTAAGAGAGCCACTTTAATATCACTGTCAAACCACTATAGCATCACAATAGAGTCACTCGTGTTGAAACAGTTCCACTAGAGTGTCCCAGCATAGCCATTATTGTGTCACAATAGGGCCACTCTAGGCTCACAATAGAGCCACCATACTGTCACAATAGCTCCCCTAAAGTGTCACAGTACATCCACTCTAGTGTCACGAGAAAGTCATTATTGTATCACAATAAAACATCTATAGTGTCACAGTAGAGAGTCACAATTGTGTCACAATAGAGCCACAGGAGCCTCACAATGGAGTCACTCTATAGTCACAAGAGAGCAACTAGCGTGTCACAATACAGCAGCTATAGTGTCACAAGGGAGACACTGTATTTTCACAAGAGAGCAACTAGCATGTCACAATACAGCAGCTATAGTGTCACAAGGGAGACACTGTATTCCCACAAGAGAGCCACTCTAATGTCACAAGTGAGCCACTAGTGTCACAATAGAGGTACTGAAGCTCCGCAATGTAGCCACCACTGTGCCACAATAGTGCCGCTACTGTGACTATAGAGCCACTCGAATGTCACAATTCAGCTACAATGGTGTCAAAATAGAGCCAATATTGTGTCCCAATACAGCCACAATTGTGGCACAAGAAAGCAACTCTAGTGGCACAAAAGAGCCACTAGTGCAACAATTCGATAGCCATTATACTGCCACAATACAGCCACTATTCTGTCACAATAGTGCCGCCACTGAAACAATAGAGCCACTAGACTGTCAAAAGAGAAACACTGTTGTGTAACAACAGAGCCACTTGGGTCATAGTAGTGCATCAAGTGTGCCACAATAGAGCACCTTTATGTCACAATAGAGCCACCATGGTGTCACAATAGAACCAGGTTTGTTTCACAGTAGAGCTACTAGTGTCACAATAGAGCCACTCTACTGTCATCATAGAAACACCATTGTGTCCGAATTGAGCCGCTAGTGTCACAAGAGAGCTCAGAGAGTGTCACAATGGAGCCCAGAGAGTGTCGCAGTAGAGCCACTCTAATATCACTCTAGAACACTAGAGTATCACAATAGAGTCCCTAGTGTCACAACAGTTCCACTAGAGTGTCCCAGCAGAGCCATTATTGTGTCACAATAGGGCCACTCTAGGTTCACAATAGAGCCACTATGGGGTCACAATGGAGTCACTCTAGTGTCACAAGAGAGCAACTATAGTGTAACAATAGATCAACTATTGTGTCACAATACAGCAGCTATAGGGTCACAATAGACACTGTAATATCACAAGTAGGCCACTTTAATTTTACAATAGAGCCGCTAGTGTCACAAGTGAGCCACTATTATGTCACAATACAGCCAGCATGGTGTCACAATAGAGCCACTATTCTGTCACAATAGAGTCACTGGTACAAAAAATAGACTGTTGTTATACTGCCACAATACAGCCACTATTGTGTCACAATAGTACCGCCACTGAAACAATAGAGCCACTAGACTGTCAAAAGACAAACACTGTTGTGTCACAACAGAGCCGCTAGGGTCATAATAGGGCCCATGCGGTGTCACAATACAGCTCCTTTATGTCACAATAGAGCCACCATGGTGTCACCATAGAACCACGTTAGTGTCACAATAGAGCTACTCTACTGTCATCATAGAAACTCCGTTGTGTCACAATTGAGCCACTAGTGTCACAATGGAGCCCAGAGAGTGTCACAAGAGAGCCCAGAGAGTGTCCCAATAGAGCCACTCTAATATCACTGTTGAACTACTAGAGTATCATAATGGAATCACTAGTGTCACAACAGTTCCACCCGAGTGTCCCAGCAGAGCCATTATTGTGTCACAATAGGGCCACTCTAGGCTCACAATAGAGCCACTATACTGTCACAATAGCTCCTCTATAGTGTCACAGTACATCCACTCTAGTGTCACGAGAAAGTCGTTATTTTATCACAATGAAACATCTATAGTGCCACAGTAGAGAGTCACAATTGTGTCACAATAGGGCCACTAGAGGGTCACAATGGAGTCCCTCTATAGTCACAAGAGAGCAACTAGCGTGTCACAATACAGCAGCTATAGTGTCACAAGGGAGCCACTGTATTCTCACAAGAGAGCAACTAGCGTGTCACAATACAGCAGCTATAGTGTCACAAGGGAGACACTGTATTCTCAAAAGACAGCCACTCTAATGTCACAAGTGAGCCACTAGTGTCACAATAGAGGTACTGAAGCTCCACAATGCAGCCACCACTGTGCCACAATAGTGCCGCTACTGTGACTATAGAGCCACTCGAATGTCACAATTCAGCTACAATGGTGTCAAAATAGAGCCAATATTGCGTCCCAATACAGCCACTATTGTGTCACAAGAAAGCAACTCTAGTGGCACAAAAGAGCCACTAGTGCAACAATTAGATAGCCATTATACTGCCACAATACAGCCACTATTGTGTCACAATAGTGTCGCCACTGAAACAATAGAGCCACTAGACTGTCAAAAGAGAAACACTGTTGTGTCACAACAGAGCCACTTGGGTCATAATAGTGCATCAAGGGTGCCACAATAGAGCACCTTTAAGTCACAATAGAGCCACCATGGTTTCACAATAGAACCACGTTTGTGTCAAAGTAGAGCCACTAGTGTCACAATAGAGCCACTCTACTGTCATCATAGAAACACCGTTGTGTCCCAATTGAGCCGCTAGTGTCACAAGAGAGCCCAGAGAGTGTCACAATGGAGCCCAGAGAGTGTCCCAGTAGAGCCACTCTAATATCACTCTAGAACACTAGAGTATCACAATAGAGTCCCTAGTGTCACAACAGTTCCACTGGAGTGTCCCAGCAGAGCCATTATTGTGTCACAATAGGGCCGCTCTAGGCTCAAAATAGAGCCACTATACTGTCCCCATAGCACCACTAGTGTGTCACAATACTGCCACTGTAGTGTCACACTACATCCACTCTAGTGTCACAAGAAAGCCATTCTTGTGTCACAATGAAACAATTCTAGTGCCCCAGTAGAGCCACTATTGTGTCCTAATAGATCCACCATTGTGTCACAATAGAGCCACTAGAGGGTCACAATGGAGTCACTCTATTGCCACAAGAGAGCAACTAGAGTGTCACAATCCAGCAGCTAGAGTGTCACAATCGAGATGCTGTAGTGTCACAAGTGAGCCACTGTAATCTCGCAAGAGAGCCACTCTAATGTCACAAGAGAGCCACTAGTGTCACAATAGAGCTACTCTAGCTTTACAATGTAGCCACCATTGTGCCACATTCGTGCCGCTACTGTCACTATAGAGCCACTCTAATGTCGCAATACATCTACAATGGTGTCACAATACAGCCACTATGGTGTCACAATACAAGCAAAATCATGTCCACATAGAGCCACTATCATGCCATCATAGAGCCACTCTAGGGTCACAGTACATCCACTATTGTGTCACAATACAGCCACTAGTGTGTCACAATCAAGCAACTCCAGAGTCACAATAGAGCCATTAGTGTAACAATTAGACTGCTGTTATACTGCCACAATACAGCCACTCTTGTGTCACTACATTGCCGCCACTGAAACAATAGAGCCACTAGACTGTCAAAAGAGAAACACTGTTGTGTCACAACAGAGCCGCTAGGGTCATAATAGGGCCCATGCGGTGTCACAATACTGCTCCTTTATGTCACAATAGAGCCGCCATGGTGTCACCATAGAGCCACGTTAGTGTCACAATAGAGAGACTAGTGTCACAATAGAGCCACTCTACTGTCAGAAACACCGTTGGGTCACAATTGAGCCACTAGTGTCACAAGAGAGCCCAGAGAGTGTCACAATGGGGCCCCTAGAGTGACGTAATAGAGCCACTTTAATATCACTGTCAAATCACAAAAGAGTCACTCGTGTCGCAACAGTTCCACTAGAGTGTCCCAGCAGAGCCATTAGTGTGTCACAATAGAACCACTGTAGGTTCACAATAGAGCCACTATGGGGTCACAATGGAGTGATTCTAGTGTCACAAGAGAGCAACTAAAGTGTAACAATAGAGCAACTATAGTGTCACAATACAGCAGCTATAGGGTCACAATAGACACTGTAATATCACAAGTCAGCCACGGTAATTTTACAATAGAGCCGCTAGTGTCACAAGTGAGCCACTATGTCCTGGTTTGAAGGACAGGTGTCTGTTAAGGAAGGCAGGAGCCTCCCTTGGAATGGGAAACTGTAACTCTTCTCCCTCCGAATTATTATAAATTTGAAATCAAGAGGCTCTCAGGCAAAGATATGGGAATAGGAATAACAGTTCTTTACTACTATCTAAAACAAGGATAACAAATAACAACAACTATAACGTTGACCAACAAACAGAACCAGAAACCCAGTGGCAGCCTGCTCGGCTTCAGGCACCTTTTCCCTTTGGTGCAGTTCCAGTCACAGCCTGCAGGGGCGCTCTGGGTGCGGTGATTCCCCGGTGGCTGCAGGGGGCGCTCCGGCGTGAGCTCAGGTAGCACACGGCGAATGGCGACTGCCCGAAGCACGGAGGGATGGAGGAGAGCCCTTGCTCCACAGACCCTCGGGAGGGGCAGCTGGTGTGGTGCCACAGCAGGATCCCCGGACACAGGGAGCTGGGACGGTAAGGGGTCTCCAGGTGCAGGGAAAAACCCCGCTACAATGTAGCGGAGAAAAGCGGGCTGGTGGCAGGCAGGTCGGCTCCGGATGAGGCAGAGGGCAGAGACTCACAGCAGACAGACCGGCAGCTCTGCGCTGGCTTCTCAGGGGCCGTGGGTTCAGCAGACAGCACCTCCGACCGTCCAGCTCCGAGGGTCCCGAGCAAGAAGGCGTGACCTCCCTCTGCCCTTGCTTTTCAGTCTCTCCAAATCTCGCGTTACCAGGCTCTGCTTCCATGAGGGGCAATTTTGCCCCACCCTGCCAAGGAGAAAGGCTACAGCCTTGTGCTTTGTTTCTCTTAAGTACCCAGTCATTTGTGTCCTAGCAACCCATGGGAGAAAAATTCCTGAGGAAAAGAACTAGATCCAACCTTCAACACACTGTTATGTCACAATACAGCCAGCATGGTGTCACAATAGAGCCACTATTCTGTCACAATAGAGTCACTGGTACAAAAATTAGACAGCTGTTATACTGCCACAATACAGCCACCAATGTGTCACAATAGTGCCGCCACTGAAACAATAGAGCCACTAGACTGCCAAAAGAGAAACACTGTTGTATCAAAACAGAGCCGCTACGGTCATAATAGGGCCCATGCGGTGTCACAATACCGCTCCTTTATGTCACAATAGAGCCACCATGGCGTCACCATAGAACCACGTTAGTGTCACAATAGAGAGACTAGTGTCACAATAGAGCCACTCTACTGTCAGAAACACCGTTGGGTCACAATTGAGCCACTAGTGTCACAAGAGAGCCCAGAGAGTGTCACAATGGGGCCCCTAGAGTGACGTAATAGAGCCACTTTAATATCACTGTCAAATCACAAAAGAGTCACTCGTGTCGCAACAGTTCCACTAGAGTGTCCCAGCAGAGCCATTATTGTGTCACAACAGAGCCACTCTAGGCTCACAATAGAGCCACTATGGGGTCACAATGGAGTGATTCTAGTGTCACAAGAGAGCAACTAGAGTGTAACAATAGAGCAACTATTGTGTCACAATACAGCAGCTATAGGGTCACAATAAACACTGTAATATCAAAAGTGAGCCACGGTATTTTTACAATAAAGCCGCTAGTGTCACAAGTGAGCCACTATTATGTCACAATACAGCCAGCATGGTGTCACAATAGAGCACTATTCTGTCACAATAGAGTCACTGGTGCAAAAATTAGACTGCTGTTATACTGCCACAATACAGCCACCAATGTGTCACAATAGTGCCGCCACTGAAACAATAGAGCCACTAGACTGTCAAAAGACAAACACTGTTGTGTCACAACAGAGCCACTAGGGTCATAATAGGGCCCATGCGGTGTCACAATACAGCGCCTTTATGTCACAATAGAGCCACCATGGTGTCACAATAGAACCACGTTAGTGTCACAGTAGAGCCACTCTACTGTCATCATAGAAAAACCATTGTGTCACAATTGAGCCACTAGTGTCACAATGGAGCCCAGAGAGTGTCACAATGGAGCCCAGAGAGTGTCCCAATAGAGCCACTCTAATATCACTATTGAACTACTAGAGTATCATAATGGAATCACTAGTGTCACAACAGTTCCACCCGAGTGTCCCAGCAGAGCCATTATTGTGTCACAATAGCTCCTCTATAGTGTCACAGTACATCCACTCTAGTGTCACGAGAAAGTCGTTATTTTATCACAATGAAACATCTATAGTGCCACAGTAGAGAGTTACAATTGTGTCACAATAGGGCCACTAGAGGGTCACAATGGAGTCCCTCTATAGTCACAAGAGAGCAACTAGCGTGTCACAATACAGCAGCTATAGTGTCACAAGGGAGCCACTGTATTCTCACAAGAGAGCAACTAGCGTGTCACAATACAGCAGCTATAGTGTCACAAGGGAGACACTGTATTCTCAAAAGACAGCCACTCTAATGTCACAAGTGAGCCACTAGTGTCACAATAGAGGTACTGAAGCTCCACAATGCAGCCACCACTGTGCCACAATAGTGCCGCTACTGTGACTATAGAGCCACTCGAATGTCACAATTCAGCTACAATGGTGTCAAAATAGAGCCAATATTGCGTCCCAATACAGCCACTATTGTGGCACAAGAAAGCAACTCTAGTGGCACAAAAGAGCCACTAGTGCAACAATTCGATAGCCATTATACTGCCACAATACAGCCACTATTCTGTCACAATAGTGCCGCCACTGAAAAAATAGAGCCACTAGACTGTCAAAAGAGAAACACTGTTGTGTCACAACAGAGCCACTTGGGTCATAATAGTGCATCAAGGGTGCCACAATAGAGCACCTTTAAGTCACAATAGAGCCACCATGGTTTCACAATAGAACCACGTTTGTGTCAAAGTAGAGCCACTAGTGTCACAATAGAGCCACTCTACTGTCATCATAGAAACACCGTTGTGTCCCAATTGAGCCGCTAGTGTCACAAGAGAGCCCAGAGAGTGTCACAATGGAGCCCAGAGAGTGTCCCAGTAGAGCCACTCTAATATCACTCTAGAACACTAGAGTATCACAATAGAGTCCCTAGTGTCACAACAGTTCCACTGGAGTGTCCCAGCAGAGCCATTATTGTGTCACAATAGTGCCGCTCTAGGCTCACAATAGAGCCACTATACTGTCCCCATAGCACCACTAGAGTGTCACAATACTGCCACTGTAGTGTCACACTACATCCACTCTAGTGTCACAAGAAAGCCATTCTTGTGTCACAATGAAACAATTCTAGTGCCCCAGTAGAGCCACTGTTGTGTCCTAATAGATCCACTATTGTGTCACAATAGAGCCACTAGAGGGTCACAATGGAGTCACTCTATTGGCACAAGAGAGCAACTAGAGTGTCACAATACAGCAGCTATAGTGTCACAATCGAGATGCTGTAGTGTCACAAGTGAGCCACTGTAATCTCGCAAGAGAGCCACTCTAATGTCACAAGAGAGCCACTAGTGTCACAATAGAGCTACTCTAGCTTTACAATGTAGCCACCATTGTGCCACAATCGTGCCGCTACTGTCACTATAGAGCCACTCTAATGTCACAATACAGCTACAATGGTGTCACAATACAGCCACTATGGTGTCACAATACAAGCAAAATCATGTCCACATAGAGCCACTATCATGCCATCATAGAGCCACTCTAGGGTCACAGTACATCCACTATTGTGTCACAATACAGCCACTAGTGTGTCACAATCAAGCAACTCCAGAGTCACAATAGAGCCATTAGTGTAACAATTAGACGGCCATTATACTGCCACAATACAGCCACTCTTGTGTCACTACATTGCTGCCACTGAAACAATAGAGCCACTAGACTGTCAAAAGAGAAACACTGTTGTGTCACAACAGAGCCGCTAGGGTCATAATAGGGCCCATGCGGTGTCACAATACCGCTCCTTTATGTCACAATAGAGCCGCCATGGTGTCACCATAGAGCCACGTTAGTGTCACAATAGAGAGACTAGTGTCACAATAGAGCCACTCTACTGTGAGAAACACCGTTGTGTCACAATTGAGCCACTAGTGTCACAAGAGAGCCCAGAGAGTGTCACAATGGGGCCCCTAGAGTGACGTAATAGAGCCACTTTAATATCACTGTCAAATCACAAAAGAGTCACTCGTGTCGCAACAGTTCCACTAGAGTGTCCCAGCAGAGCCATTATTGTGTCACAATAGAACCACTGTAGGTTCACAATAGAGCCACTATGGGGTCACAATGGAGTGATTCTAGTGTCACAAGAGAGCAACTAGAGTGTAACAATAGAGCAACTATTGTGTCACAATACAGCAGCTATAGGGTCACAATAGACACTGTAATATCACAAGTCAGCCACGGTAATTTTACAATAGAGCCGCTAGTGTCACAAGTGAGCCACTATGTCCTGGTTTGAAGGACAGGTCTCTGTTAAGGAAGGCAGGAGCCTCCCTTGGAATGGGAAACTGTAATCCCTCTCCCTCCGAATTATTATAAATTTGAAATCAAGAGGCTCTCAGGCAAAGATATGGGAATAGGAATAACAGTTCTTTACTACTATCTAAAACAAGGATAACAAATAACAACAACTATAACGTTGACCAACAAACAGAACCAGAAACCCAGTGGCAGCCTGCTCGGCTTCAGGCACCTTTTCCCTTTGGTGCAGTTCCAGTCACAGCCTGCAGGGGCGCTCTGGGTGTGATGATTCCCCGGTGCCTGCAGGGGGCGCTCCGGCGTGAGCTCAGGTAGCACACGGCGAATGGCGACTGCCCGAAGCACGGAGGGATGGAGGAGAGCCCTTGCTCCACAGACCCTCGGGAGGGGCAGCTGGTGTCGGTGCCACAGCAGGATCCCCGGACACAGGGAGCTGGGACGGTAAGGGGTCTCCACGTGCAGGGAAAAACCCCGCTACAATGTAGCGGAGAAAAGCGGGCTGGTGGCAGGCAGGTCGGCTCCGGATGGGGCAGAGGGCAGAGACTCACAGCAGACAGACCGGCAGCTCCGCGCTGGCTTCTCAGGGGCCGTGGGTTCAGCAGACAGCAGCTCCGACCGTCCAGCTCCGAGGGTCCCGAGCAAGAGGGCGTGACCTCCCCCTGCCCTTGCTTTTCAGTCTCTCCAAATCTCGCGTTACCAGGCTCTGCTTCCATGAGGGGCAATTTTGCCCCACCCTGCCACGGAGAAAGGCTACAGCCTTGTGCTTTGTTTCTCTTAAGTACCCAGTCATTTGTGTCCTAGCAACCCATGGGAGAAAAATTCCTGAGGAAAAGAACTAGATCCAACCTTCAACAACTGTTATGTCACAATACAGCCAGCATGGTGTCACAATAGAGCCACTATTCTCTCACAATAGAGTCACTGGTACAAAAATGAGACTGCTGTTATACTGCCACAATACAGCCACCAATGTGTCACAATAGTGCCGCCACTGAAACAATAGAGCCACTAGACTGTCAAAAGAGAAACACTGTTGTGTCACAACAGAGCCGCTAGGGTCATAATAGGGCCCATGCGGTGTCACAATACAGCTCCTTTATGTCACAATAGAGCCACCATGGTGTGACCATAGAGCCACGTTAGTGTCACAATAGAGAGACTAGTGTCACAATAGAGCCACTCTACTGTCAGAAACACCGTTGGGTCACAATTTAGCACCTAGTGTCACAACAGAGCCCAGAGAGTGTCACAATGGAGCCCCTAGAGTGACGTAAGAGAGCCACTTTAATATCACTGTCAAACCACTATAGCATCACAATAGAGTCACTCGTGTCGCAACAGTTCCACTAGAGTGTCCCAGCAGAGCCATTATTGTGGCACAATAGGGCCACTCTAGGCTCACAATAGAGCCACTATACTGTCACAATAGCTCCTCTATAGTGTCACAGTACATCCACTCTAGTGTCACGAGAAAGTCATTATTGTATCACAATGAAACATCTATAGTGCCACAGTAGAGAGTTACAATTGTGTCACAATAGAGCCACTAGAGGGTCACAATGGAGTCCCTCTATAGACAGAAGAGAGCAACTAGCGTGTCACAATACAGCAGCTATAGTGTCACAAGGGAGACACTGTATTCTCAAAAGAGAGCCACTCTAATGTCACAAGTGAGCCACTAGTGTCACAATAGAGGTACTGAAGCTCCGCAATGTAGCCACCACTCTGCCACAATAGTGCCGCTACTGTGACTATAGAGCCACTCGAATGTCACAATTCAGCTACAATAGTGTCAAAATAGAGCCAATATTGTGTCCCAATACAGCCACTATTGTGGCACAAGAAAGCAACTCTAGTGGCACAAAAGAGCCACTCGTGTAACAATTAGATAGCCACTATACTGCCACAATACAGCCACTATTGTGTCACAACAGTGCCGCCACTGAAACAATAGAGCCACTAGACTGTCAAAAGAGAAACACTGTTGTGTCACAACAGAGCCACTTGGGTCATAATAGTGCATCAAGGGTGTCACAATAGAGCACCTTTATGTCACAATAGAGCCACCATGGTGTCACAATAGAACCGCGTTAGTGTCACAGTAGAGCCACTAGTGTCACAATAGAGCCTCTCTACTGTCAGAAACAGCCTAGAGAGTGTCGCAGTAGAGCCACTCTAATATCACTCTAGAACACTAGAGTATCACAATAGAGTCCCTAGTGTCACAACAGTTCCACTGGAGTGTCCCAGCAGAGCCATTATTGTGTCACAATAGGGCCGCTCAAGGCTCAAAATAGAGCCACTATACTGTCCCCATAGCACCACTAGAGTGTCACAATACTGCCACTGTAGTGTCACACTACATCCACTCTAGTGTCACAAGAAAGCCATTCTTGTGTCACAATGAAACAATTCTAGGGCCCCAGTAGAGCCACTATTGTGTTCTAATAGATCCACTATTGTGTCACAATAGAGCAACTAGAGGGTCACAATGGAGTCACTCTATTATCACAAGAGAGCAACTAGAGTGTCACAATACAGCAGCTATAGTGTCACAATAGAGATGCTGTAGTGTCACAAGTGAGCCACTGTAATCTCGCAAGAGAGCCACTCTAATGTCACAAGAGAGCCACTAGTGTCACAATACAGCTACTCTAGCTTTACAATGTAGCCACCATTGTGCCACAATCGTGCCGCTACTGTCACTATAGAGCCACTTTAATGTCACAATACAGCTACAATGGTGTCATAATACAGGCAAAATCACGTCCAAATAGAGCCACTATCATGTCCACATAGAGCCACTATCATGTCATCATAGAGCCACTCTAGGGTCACAGTACATCCACTATTGTGTCACAATACAGTCACTAGTGTGTCACAATCAAGCAACTCCAGTGTCACAGTAGAGCCATTAGTGTAACAATTAGACTGCCATTATACTGCCACAATACAGCCACTAGTGTGTCACAACAGTGCTGCCACTGAAACAATAGAGCCACTAGACTGTCAAAAGAGAAACACTGTTGTGTCACAACAGAGCCGCTAGCGTCATAATAGGGCCCATGCGGTGTCACAATACAGCTCCTTTATGTCCCAATAGAGTCACCATGGTGTCACCATAAAGCCACGTTAGTGTCACAATAGAGCCACTCTACTGTCATCATAGGAACACCGTTGTGTAACAATTGAGCCACTAGTGTCACAATGGAGCCCAGAGAGTGTCACAATGGAGCCCAGAGAGTGTCCCAATAGAGCCACTCTAATATCACTGTTGAACTACTAGAGTATCATAATGGAATCACTAGTGTCACAACAGTTCCACCCGAGTGTCCCAGCAGAGCCATTATTGTGGCACAATAGGGCCACTCTAGGCTCACAATAGAGCCACTATACTGTCACAATAGCTCCTCTATAGTGTCACAGTACATCCACTCTAGTGTCACGAGAAAGTCATTATTGTATCACAATGAAACATCTATAGGGCCACAGTAGAGAGTCACAATTGTGTCACAATAGAGCCACTAGAGGGTCACAATGGAGTCACTCTATAGTCACAAGAGAGCAACTAGCGTGTCACAATACAGCAGCTATAGTGTCACAAGGGAGCCACTGTATTCTCACAAGAGAGCAACTAGCGTGTCACAATACAGCAGCTATAGTGTCACAAGGGAGACACTGTATTCTCAAAAGAGAGCCACTCTAATGTCACAAGTGAGCCACTAGTGTCACAATAGAGGTACTGAAGCTCCGCAATGTAGCCACCACTCTGCCACAATAGTGCCGCTACTGTGACTATAGAGCCACTCGAATGTCACAATTCAGCTACAATAGTGTCAAAATAGAGCCAATATTGTGTCCCAATACAGCCACTATTGTGGCACAAGAAAGCAACTCTAGTGGCACAAAAGAGCCACTCGTGTAACAATTAGATAGCCATTATACTGCCACAATACAGCCACTATTGTGTCACAATAGTGCCGCCACTGAAACAATAGAGCCAAAGACAAACACTGTTGTGTCACAACAGAGCCACTTGGGTCATAATAGTGCATCAAGGGTGTCACAATAGAGCACCTTTATGTCACAATAGAGCCACCATGGTGTCACAATAGAACCGCGTTAGTGTCACAGTAGAGCCACTAGTGTCACAATAGAGCCTCTCTACTGTCAGAAACAGCCTAGAGAGTGTCGCAGTAGAGCCACTCTAATATCACTCTAGAACACTAGAGTATCACAATAGAGTCCCTAGTGTCACAACAGTTCCACTGGAGTGTCCCAGCAGAGCCATTATTGTGTCACAATAGGCTGCTCAAGGCTCACAATAGAGCCACTATACTGTCCCCATAGCACCACTAGAGTGTCACAATACTGCCACTGTAGTGTCACACTACATCCACTCTAGTGTCACAAGAAAGCCATTCTTGTGTCACAATGAAACAATTCTAGGGCCCCAGTAGAGCCACTATTGTGTCCTAATAGATCCACTATTGTGTCACAATAGAGCAACTAGAGGGTCACAATGGAGTCACTCTATTATCACAAGAGAGCAACTAGAGTGTCACAATACAGCAGCTATAGTGTCACAATCGAGATGCTGTAGTGTCACAAGTGAGCCACTGTAATCTCGCAAGAGATCCTCTCTAATGTCACAAGAGAGCCACTAGTGTCACAATAGAGCTACTCTAGCTTTACAATGTAGCCACCATTGTGCCACAATCGTGCCGCCACTGTCACTATAGAGCCACTCTAATGTCACAATACAGCTACAATGGTGTCACAATAAAGCCACTATGGTTTCACAATACCGGCAAAATCATGTCCAAATAGAGCCACTATCATGTCATCATAGAGCCACTCTAGGGTCACAGTACATCCACTATTGTGTCACAATACAGCCACTATTGTGTCACAATCAAGCAACTCCAGTGTCACAGTAGAGCCATTAGTGTAACAATTAGACTGCCATTATACTGCCACAATACAGCCACTATTGTGTCACAACAGTGCTGCCACTGAAACAATGGAGCCACTAGACTGTCAAAAGAGAAACACTGTTGTGTCACAACAGAGCCGCTAGGGTCAGAATAGGGCCCATGCGGTGTCACAATACCGCTCCTTTATGTCACAATAAAACCGCCATGGCGTCACCATAGAGCAACATTAGTGTCACTGTAGAGCGACTAGTGTCACTGTAGATCCACTCTACTGTCATCATAGAAACACCGTTGTGTCCCAATTGAGCTGCTAGTGTCACAAGAGAGCCCAGAGAGTGTCACAATGGAGCCCAGAGAGTGTCCCAATAGAGCCACTCTAATATCACTGTCGAACTACTAGAGTATCATAATGGAATCACTAGTGTCACAACAGATCCACTGGAGTGTCCCAGCTGAGCCATTATTGTGTCACAATAGGGCCACTCTAGGCTCACAATAGAGCCACTATACTGTCACAATAGCTCCTCTATAGTGTCACAGTACATCCACCCTAGTGTCACGAGAAAGTCATTATTGTATCACAATGAAACATCTATAGTGCCACAGTAGAGAGTCACAATTGTGTCACAATAGAGCCACTAGAGGGTCACAATGGAGTCACTCTATAGTCACAAGAGAGCAACTAGCGTGTCACAATACAGCAGCTATAGTGTCACAAGGGAGACACTGTATTCTCAAAAGACAGCCACTCTAATGTCACAAGTGAGCCACTAGTGTCACAATAGAGCTACTGAAGCTCCACTATGTAGCCACCACTGTGTCACAATAGTGCAGCTAGTGTAACAATAGAGCCACTCGAATATCACAGTTCAGCTACAATGGTGTCAAAATAGAGCCAATATTTTGCCACAAGAAAGCAAGTCTAGTCGCGCAAGAAAGCAACTCTAGTGGCACAAAAGAGCCACTAGCACAACAAATAGATAGCCATTATACTGCCACAATACAGCCACTATTGTGTCAGAATAGTGCGGCCACTGAAACAATAGAGCCACTAGACTGTCAAAAGAGAAACACTGTTGTGTCACAAAAGAGCCACTTGGGTCATACTAGTGCATCAAGAGTGTCACAATAGAGCACCTTTATGTCACAATAGAGCCACTATACTGTCCCCATAGCACCACTAGAGTGTCACAATACTGCCACTGTAGTGTCACACTACATCCACTCTAGTGTCACAAGAAAGCCATTCTTGTGTCACAATGAAACAATTCTAGTGCCCCAGTAGAGCCACTATTGTGTCCTAATAGATCCACCATTGTGTCACAATAGAGCCACTAGAGGGTCACAATGGAGTCACTCTATTGGCACAAGAGAGCAACTAGAGTGTCACAATACAGCAGCTATAGTGTCACAATCGAGAAGCTGTAGTGTCACAAGTGAGCCACTGTAATCTCGCAAGAGAGCCACTCTAATGTCACAAGAGAGCCACTAGTGTCACAATAGAGCTACTCTAGCTTTACAATGTAGCCACAATCGTGCCGCTACTGTCACTATAGAGCCACTCTAATGTCACAATACAGCTACAATGGTGTCACAATACAGCCACTATGGTGTCACAATACAAGCAAAATCATGTCCACATAGAGCCACTATCATGCCATCATAGAGCCACTCTAGGGTCACAGTACATCCACTATTGTGTCACAATACAGCCACTAGTGTGTCACAATCAAGCAACTCCAGAGTCACAATAGAGCCATTAGTGTAACAATTAGACCCATTATATTGCCACAATACATGCCTGTTGTGTCTAGCAATTCACCGCCCACTGGAAACAATGAGAGCCACTAACAGACTGTCAAAGAAACACTGTTGTGTGTGTCACCGACAGGCATTTAAAGCGTCATAATAGGACCCCATCTTTGGTGTCACAATACAGGCTCGCTTGTATGTCACAATGGGGAGCCACCATGGTGTCACCATGAGTCCGTTAGTGTCACAATAGAGACCCAATTATCACGGGTGGAGCCACTCTGCTGTCAGAGCCTACGTTGGGTCTGAGGTGAGCCACTAGTGTCACAAGAGAGCCCAGAGAGTGTCACAATGTAGCCCCTAGAGTGACGTAATAGAGCCACTTTAATATCACTGTCAAATCACAAAAGAGTCACTCGTGTTGCAACAGTTCCACTAGAGTGTCCCAGCAGAGCCATTATTGTGTCACAATAGAGCCACTCTAGGCTCACAATAGAGGCACTATGGGGTCACAATGGAGTGATTCTAGTGTCACAAGAGAGCAACTAGAGTGTAACAATAGAGCAACTATTGTGTCACAATACAGCAGCTATAGGGTCATAATAGACAATGTAATATCACAAGTGAGCCACGGTAATTTTACAATAGAGCCGCTAGTGTCACAAGTGAGCCACTATTATGTCACAATACAGCCAGCATGGTGTCACCATAGAGCCACTATTCTGTCACAATAGAGTCACTGGTACAAAAATTAGACTGCTGTTATACTGCTACAATACAGCCACCAATGTGTCACAATAGTGCCGCCACTGAAACAATAGAGCCACTAGACTGTCAAAAGAGAAACACTGTTGTGTCACAACAGAGCCGCTAGGGTCATAATAGGGCCCATGCGGTGTCACAATACAGCTCCTTTATGTCACAATAGAGCCACCATGGTGTGACCATAGAGCCACGTTAGTGTAACAGTAGAGCGACTAGTGTCACAGTAGATCCACTCTACTGTCATCATAGAAACACCGTTGTGTCACAAGTGAGCCGCTAGTGTCACAAGAGAGCCCAGAGAGTGTCACAATGGAGCCCAGAGAGTGTGCCAATAGAGCCACTCTAATATCACTGTCGAACTACTAGAGTATCATAATGGAATCACTAGTGTCACAACAGTTCCACCCGAGTGTCCCAGCAGAGCCATTATTGTGTCACAATAGGGCCGCTCTAGGCTCACAATAGAGCCACTATACTGTCCCCAAAGCACCACTAGAGTGTCACAATACTGCGACTGTAGTATCACAGTACATCCACTCTAGTGTCACAAGAAAGCCATTCTTGTGTCACAATGAAACAATTCTAGTGCCCCAGTAGAGCCACTATTGTGTCCTAATAGATCCACTATTGTGTCACAATATAGCCACTAGAGGGTCACAATGGAGTCGCTCTATGGTCACAAGAGAGCAACTAGAGTGTCACAATACAGCAGCTATAGTGTCACAATCGAGATGCTGTAGTGTCACAAGTGAGCCACTGTAATCTCGCAAGAGAGCCACTCTAATGTCACAAGAGAGCCACTAGTGTCACAATAGAGCTACTCGAGCTTTACAATGTAGCCACCATTGTGCCACATTCGTGCTGCTACTGTCACAATAGAGCCACTCTAATGTCACAATACATCTACAATGGTGTCACAATACAGCCACTATGGTGTCACAATACAAGCAAAATCATGTCCACATAGAGCCACTATCATGCCATCATAGAGCCACTCTAGGGTCACAGTACATCCACTATTGTGTCACAATACAGCCACTATTGTGTCACAATCAAGCAACTC
This sequence comes from Eopsaltria australis, assembly GCA_034509425.1. Classification (NCBI taxonomy): domain Eukaryota; kingdom Metazoa; phylum Chordata; class Aves; order Passeriformes; family Petroicidae; genus Eopsaltria; species Eopsaltria australis. Next base: position 5,767,617 of record JAVTVJ010000072.1, read on the forward strand.
CAGAGTCACAATAGAGCCATTAGTGTAACAATTAGACGGCCATTATACTGCCACAATACAGCCACTCTTGTGTCACAACAGTGCCGCCACTGAAACAATAGAGCCACTAGACTGTCAAAAGAGAAACACTGTTGTGTCACAACAGAGCCGCTAGGGTCATAATAGGGCCCATGCGGTGTCACAATACCGCTCCTTTATGTCACAATAGAGCCGCCATGGTGTCACCATAGAGCCACATTAGTGTCACAATAGAGAGACTAGTGTCACAATAGAGCCACTCTACTGTCAGAAACACCGTTGGGTCACAATTGAGCCACTAGTGTCACAAGAGAGCCCAGAGAGTGTCACAATGGGGCCCCTAGAGTGACGTAATAGAGCCACTTTAATATCACTGTCAAATCACAAAAGAGTCACTCGTGTTGCAACAGTTCCACTAGAGTGTCCCAGCAGAGCCATTATTGTGTCACAATAGAGCCACTCTAGGCTCACAATAGAGCCACTATGGGGTCACAATGGAGTGATTCTAGTGTCACAGGAGAGCAACTATAGTGTAACAATAGAGCAACTATTGTGTCACAATACAGCAGCTATAGGGTCACAATAGACACTGTAATATCACAAGTCAGCCACGGTAATTTTACAATAGAGCCGCTAGTGTCACAAGTGAGCCACTATGTCCTGGTTTGAAGGACAGGTGTCTGTTTAGGAAGGCAGGAGCCTCCCTTGGAATGGGAAACTGTAATCCCTCTCCCTCCGAATTATTATAAATTTGAAATCAAGAGGCTCTCAGGCAAAGATATGGGAATAGGAATAACAGTTCTTTACTACTATCTAAAACAAGGATAACAAATAAAAACAACTATAACGTTAACCAACAAACAGAACCAGAAACCTAGTGGCAGCCTGCTCGGCTTCAGGCACCTTTTCCCGTTGGTGCAGTTCCAGTCACAGCCTGCAGGGGCGCTCTGGGTGCGGTGATTCCCCGGTGCCTGCAGGGGGCGCTCCGGCGTGAGCTCAGGTAGCACACGGCGAATGGCGACTGCCCGAAGCACGGAGGGATGGAGGAGCCCTTGCTCCACAGACCCTCGGGAGGGGCAGCTGGTGTCGGTGCCACAGCAGGATCCCCGGACACAGGGAGCTGGGACGGTAAGGGGTCTCCACGTGCAGGGAAAAACCCCGCTACAATGTAGCGGAGAAAAGCGGGCTGGTGGCGGGCAGGTCGGCTCCGGATGGGGCAGAGGGCAGAGACTCACAGCAGACAGACCGGCAGCTCCGCGCTGGCTTCTCAGGGGCCGTGGGTTCAGCAGACAGCACCTCCGACCGTCCAGCTCCGAGGGTCCCGAGCAAGAAGGCGTGACCTCCCTCTGCCCTTGCTTTTCAGTCTCTCCAAATCTCGCGTTACCAGGCTCTGCGTTACCAGGCTCTGCTTCCGTGAGGGGCAATTTTGCCCCACCCTGCCACGGAGAAAGGCTCTACCCTTGTGCTTTGTTTCTCTTAAGTACCCAGTCATTTGTGTCCTAGCAACCCATGGGAGAAAAATTCCTGAGGAAAAGAACTAGATCCAACCTTCAACCCACTGTTATGTCACAATACAGCCAGCATGGTGTCACAATAGAGCCACTATTCTGTCACAATAGAGTCACTGGTACAAAAATTAGACTGCTGTTATACTGCCACAATACAGCCACCAATGTGTCACAATAGTGCCGCTGGTGTAACAATAGAGCCACTACACTGTCAAAAGACAAACATTGTCGTGTCCCAACAGAGCCGCTAGGGTCATAATAGGGCCCATGCGGTGTCACAATACAGCTCCTTTATGTCACAGTAGAGCCACAATGGTGTCACCATAGAGCCACGTTAGTGTCACAATAGAGCGACTAGTGTCACAATAGAGCCACTCTACTGTCAAAAACACCGTTGTGTCACAATTGAGCCGCCAGTGTCACAAGAGAGCCCAGAGAGTGTCACAATGGGGCCCCTAGAGTGACGTAAGAGAGCCACTTTAATATCACTGTCAAACCACTATAGCATCACAATAGAATCACTAGTGTCGCAACAGTTCCACTAGAGTGTCCCAGCAGAGCCATTATTGTTGCACAATAGGGCCACTCTAGGCTCACAATAGAGCCACTATACTGTCACAATAGCTCCTCTATAGTGTCACAGTACATCCACTCTAGTGTCACGAGAAAGTCATTATTGTATCACAATGAAACATCTACAGTGCCACAGTAGAGAGTTACAATTGTGTCACAATAGAGCCACTAGAGGGTCACAATGGAGTTCCTCTATAGACAGAAGAGAGCAACTAGCGTGTCACAATACAGCAGCTATAGTGTCACAAGGGAGACACTGTATTCTCAAAAGACAGCCACTCTAATGTCACAAGTGAGCCACTAGTGTCACAATAGAGGTACTGAAGCTCCGCAATGTAGCCACCACTCTGCCACAATAGTGCCGCTACTGTGACTATAGAGCCACTCAAATGTCACAATTCAGCTACAATAGTGTCAAAATAGAGCCAATATTGTGTCCCAATACAGCCACTATTGTGGCACAAGAAAGCAACTCTAGTGGCACAAAAGAGCCACTCGTGTAACAATTAGATAGCCACTATACTGCCACAATACAGCCACTATTGTGTCACAACAGTGCCGCCACTGAAACAATAGAGCCACTAGACTGTCAAAAGAGAAACACTGTTGTGTCACAACAGAGCCACTTGGGTCATAATATTGCATCAAGGGTGTCACAATAGAGCACCTTTATGTCACAATAGAGCCACCATGGTGTCACAATAGAACCGCGTTAGTGTCACAGTAGAGCCACTAGTGTCACAATAGAGCCTCTCTACTGTCAGAAACAGCCTAGAGAGTGTCGCAGTAGAGCCACTCTAATATCACTCTAGAACACTAGAGTATCACAATAGAGTCCCTAGTGTCACAACAGTTCCACTGGAGTGTCCCTGCAGAGCCATTATTTTGTCACAATAGGGCCGCTCTAGGCTCACAATAGAGCCACTATACTGTCCCCATAGCACCTCTAGAGTGTCACAATACTGCCACTGTAGTGTCACACCACATCCACTCTAGTGTTACAAGAAAGCCATTCTTGTGTCACAATGAAACAATTATAGTGCCCCAGTGGAGCCACTATTGTGTCCTAATAGATCCACTCTTGTGTCACAATAGAGCCACTAGAGGGTCACAATGGAGTCACTCTTTTGTCACAAGAGAGCAACTAGAGTGTCACAATACAGCAGCTAGAGTGTCACAATCGAGATGCTGTAGTGTCACAAGTGAGCCACTGTAATCTCGCAAGAGAGCCCACTCTAATGTCACAAGAGAGCCACTAGTGTCACAATAGAGCTACTCTAGCGTTACAATGTAGCCACCATTGTGCCACAATCGTGCCGCTACTGTCACTATAGAGCCAATTTAATGTCACAATACAGCTACAATGGTGTCACAATACAGGCAAAATCACGTCCAAATAGAGCCACTATCATGTCCACATAGAGCCACTATCATGTCATCATAGAGCCACTCTAGGGTCACAGTACATCCACTATTGTGTCACAATACAGCCACTATTGTGTCACAATCAAGCACCTCCCGTGTCACAGTAGAGCCATTAGTGTAACAATTAGACTGCCATTATACTGCCACAATACAGCCACTATTGTGTCACTACATTGCCGCCACTGAAACAATAGAGCCACTAGACTGTCAAAAGAGAAACACTGTTGTGTCACAACAGAGCCGCTAGGGTCAGAATAGGGCCCATGCGGTGTCACAATACCGCTCCTTTATGTCACAATAAAACCGCCATGGCGTCACCATAGAGCAACATTAGTGTCACTGTAGAGCGACTAGTGTCACTGTAGATCCACTCTACTGTCATCATAGAAACACCGTTGTGTCCCAATTGAGCTGCTAGTGTCACAAGAGAGCCCAGAGAGTGTCACAATGGAGCCCAGAGAGTGTCCCAATAGAGCCACTCTAATATCACTGTCGAACTACTAGAGTATCATAATGGAATCACTAGTGTCGCAACAGTTCCACTGGAGTGTCCCAGCAGAGCCATATTTGTGTCACAATAGGGCCACTCTAGGCTCACAATAGAGCCACTATACTGTCAGAATAGCTTCTCTATAGTGTCACAGTACATCCACTCTAGTGTCATGAGAAAGTCATTATTGTATCACAATGAAACATCTATAGTGCCACAGTAGACAGTCACAATTGTGTCACAATAGAGCCACTAGAGGGTCACAATGGAGTCACTCTATAGTCACAAGAGAGCAACTAGCGTGTCACAGTACAGCAGCTATAGTGTCACAAGGGAGCCACTGTATTCTCACAAGAGAGCCACTCTAATGTCACAAGTGAGCCACTAGTGTCACAATAGAGGTACTGAAGCTCCACAATGTAGCCACCACTGTGCCACAATAGTGCCGCTAGTGTAACAATAGAGCCACACTAATGTCACAATTCAGCTACAATGATGTCAAAATAGAGCCAATATTGTGTCACAATACAGCCACTATTGTGTCACAAGAAAGCAACTCTAGTAGCACAAAAGAGCCCCTAGTGCAACAATTAGATAGCCATTTGTCCTGGGTTAACCCAGAGCGGTCAAAATCTAGGAAGTGATCTGTGCTGCAGGAATGCAGGAAGGAATACAACTTCCTTCCTGCAAGAGAGAGAGCCAATAATCAGGTAGTTTTAAGAATGGATAGGGAAGTAAACCAATTAAAAAGTTGGTCCGCCTTCAAGGAAAAAACCATATATAAGCAGAGACTCTCTGACGCTCTTCCTCTTTGAACCTGCTGCTGCTGTGTAGAGAGGGGCATCTCCTGCTTCTCTCGCTGGTAAGGCCCAAGCGCTTCCGCCACCCCCACCCTTCTTCCAAAGGAGGGATGGGGGGGGGGGAAGGGAGGTTTTACGGCAGCCGTGCCGCTGCAGCCGGGCAGGCATGGGGGAGGAAACGATTGGAATTTTCAGCAGATCCAGCTCAGCCGGTGTGCCAGCTACACAAGAGGGAGAGCCGGGCCAGGCAAGGACCAGGCCGGACTCCATCCAGCTCGGGCCAGGCCCTGCCCTGTCACCCCAGGCCCAGATGGCCCTACCAGGCCGAGCCGGCTTGGCAGAGCCAGGCAGAGACTCTTGAGAGCGTCTGGCATCTAGCTCGGACCTGTTCAAGCAGCCCGGCAAAGAGCACGTGATCCTCCCACTGCCGGAGAGAGAGAGAGACAAAGATTAACTCTCTCCATGCCTGGACTAAACTCACAGACACCCATCCTTCCTCGCAGAGAGAGGAACGAGTGAAGACATCTACATAGTGCAGCACAGAGACTTTACAGTCAGTGAGGAAAGCAGAACTGATACTTACAAAGAGGTGCATGGGAAGTTGCTTCAAGTGTGAAGCTGAAAACTCTTTTGGAGAACCATGGTTGTGGACTGAGCTAATAAATTCTCTGTAATATATGAAGATATAGTCCAAAGGGGGATGTGAGGTTCTTAGTGCAGCCAATGAACTGAAATACCTAAGTACAGACAAGTAAGTGTTGGAAAAGTACAGCCTGATGAGAAACTAGAACCAAGAGAGAGGAGAGGCTGTGGCCCAGAGCCCTGGTCCTGGGGAGAATGCTAGAGAACCTGAGCTGTCAGGAGAACCTGTGTCACTAAGCACAGAAGAAGGGATTTTCTTTGTTGCTGCAATTGAACTGCGCATCCTTAAAACAGGTACCCTGGGGACTGTTCATAACCCACCATAGTGGCTGTGGGAAGGCTACTGGTGTGGGAGGGATCCACCATTAAGCTGGACTTTGCTCCGGGCAGCGGTTAATGGTGAGGCAGAAGACCCATAAAAACTGTATTTTTCTTACAGAAGATCCATGGTGTAAGCAAAAGAAACTTCTCTCCGTAAATGAACTGGAACAAGAGCTGTTTCTGAGGTGGTAAACTGACTGCAGGTCGAAGTGTTGTCTCTTGTATGTTGTCAGGGAGAGTGAAATGGAGAGGTGGGGAAGGAGGGGTAGTCTGGGGAGTTTGTTCTGGTTATTCTTGAGTTTTTCTTTCTTTTTCCCTTTGTCTTAGATATATTAATAAAACTTCTTGTACTTTATAAAGTTTGAGCCTGCTTTGCCTACTCCTAATCCTTATCTCACAACAAGCAAGAAAATAAATTTAAGTAGGTGTGCTAGCATTTAGCCACAAACCTGAATAAGCGAACTAAAAAGACGACACCATTATACTGCCACAATACAGCCACAATGTGTCACAATAGTGCCGCCAAGGAAACAATAGAGCCACTAGACTGTCAAAAGAGAAACACTGTTGTACAAAAACAGAGCCACGTGGGTCATAATAGTGCACCAAGGGTGTCACAATAGAGCTCCTTTATGTCACAATAGAGCCACCATGGTGTCCCAATAGAACCACGTTAGTGTCACAGTAGAGCGACTAGTATCACAATAGAGCCACTCTACTGTCATCATCGAAACACCATTGTGTCCCAATTGAGCCGCTAGTGTCACAAGAGAGCCCAGAGAGTGTCACAATGCAGCCCAAAGAGTATCGCAGTAGAGCCACTCTAATATCACTGTCGAACTACTAGAGTATCACAATAGAGTCCCTAGTGTCACAACAGTTCCACCCGAGTGTCCCTGCAGAGCCATTATTGTGTCACAATAGGGCCGCTCTAGGCTCACAATAGAGCCACTATACTGTCCCCATAGAACCACTAGAGTGTCACAATACTGCCACTGTAGTGTCACACTACATCCACTCTAGTGTCACAAGAAAGCCATGCTTGTGTCACAATGAAACAATTCTAGTGCCACAGTAGAGCCACTATTGTGTCCTAATAGATCCACTATTGTGTCACAATAGAGCCACTAGAGGGTCACAATGGAGTCACTCTATTGTCACAAGAGAGCAACTAGAGGGTCACAATACAACAGCTATAGTGTCACAATCGAGATGCTGTAGTGTCACAAGTGAGCCACTGTAATCTCGCAAGAGAGCCACTCTAATGTCACAAGTGAGCCACTAGTGTCACAATAGAGCTACTCTAGCTTTACAATGTAGCCACCATTGTGCCACAATAGTGCCGCTACTGTCACAATAGAGCCCTCTAATGTCACAATACAGCTACTATGAGCTACTATGGTGTCACAATACAGGCAAAATCATGTCCACATAGAGCCACTAGCATGCCATCATAGAGCCACAGTACATCCACAATTGTGTCACAATACTGCCACTATTGTGTCACAATCAAGCAACTCCAGTGTCACAATAGAGCCATTAGTGTAACAATTAGACTGCCATTATACTGCCACAATACAGGCACTATTGTGTCACAACAGTGCCGCCACTGAAACAATAGAGCCACTTGACTGTCAAAAGAGAAACACTGTTGTGTCTCAACAGAGCCGCTAGGGTCATAATAGGGCCCATGCGGTGTCACAATACCGCTCCTTTATGTCACAATAGAGCCACCATGGTGTCACCATAGAGCCATGTTAGTATCACAATAGAGCGACTAGTGTCACAATAGAGCCACTCTACTGTCAGAAACACCGTTGTGTCCCAACTTGAGCCGCTAGTGTCACAAGAGAGCCCAGAGAGTGTCACAATGGGGCCCGTAGAGTGACGTAAGAGAGCCACTTTAGGATCACTGTCAAACCACTATAGCATCACAATAGAGTCACTCGTGTCACAGCAGTTCCACTAGAGTGTCCCAGCAGAGGCATTATTGTGTCACAATAGAGCCACTCTAGGCTCACAATAGAGCCACTAAGGGGTCACAATGGAGTCACTCTACTGTCACAAGAGAGCAACTATAGTGTAACAATAGAGCAACTATTGTGTCACAATACAGCAGCTATAGGGTCACAATAGACACTTTAATATCACAAGTCAGCCACGGTAATTTTACAATAGAGCCGCTCACAAGTGTCACAAGTGAGCCACTATTATGTCACAATACAGCCAGCATGGTGTCACAATACAGCCACTATTCTGCCAAAATAGAGTCACTGGTACAAGAATTAGACTGCTGTTATACTTCCACAATACAGCCACCAAAGTGTCACAATACTGCCGCCACTGAAACAATAGAGTCACTAGACTGTCAAAAGAGAAACAGTGTTGTGTCACAACAGAGCCACTTGGGTCATAATAGTGCATCAAGGGTGTCAAAATAGTGCTCCTTTATGTCACAATAGAGCCACCATGGTGTCACAATAGAACCACGTTAGTGTCACAGTAGAGCGACTAGTGTCTCAATAGAGCCACTCTACTCTCATCATAGAAACACCATTGTGTCCCAATTGAGCCGCTAGTGTCACAAGAGAGCCCAGAGAGTGTCACAATGGAGCCTAGAGAGTGTCGCAGTAGAGCCACTCTAATATCACTCTAGAACACTAGAGTATCACAATAGAGTCCCTAGTGTCACAACAGTTCCACCCGAGTGTCCCTGCAGAGCCATTATTGTGTCACAATAGGGCCGCTCTAGGCTCACAATAGAGCCACTATACTGTCCCCATAGCACCACTAGAGTGTCACAATACTGCCACTGTAGTGCCACACTACATCCACTCTAGTGTCACAAGAAAGCCATTCTTGTGTCACAATGAAACAATTCTAGTGCCCCAGTAGAGCCACTATTGTGTCCTAATAGATCCACTATTGTTTCACAATAGAGCCACTAGAGGGTCACAATGGAGTCACTCTATTGTCACAAGAGAGCAACTAGAGTGTCACAATACAGCAGCTATAGTGTCACAATCGAGATGCTGTAGTGTCACAAGTGAGTCACTGTAATCTCGCAAGAGAGCCACTCTAATGTCACCAGTGAGCCACTAGTGTCACAATAGAGCTACTCTAGCTTTACAATGTAGCCACCATTGTGCCACAATAGTGCCGCTACTGTCACAATAGAGCCCTCTAATGTCACAATACAGCTACAATGGTGTCACGATTGAGCTACTATGGTGTCACAATACAGGCCAAATCATGTCCACATAGAGCCACTAGCATGCCATCATAGAGCCACAGTACATCCACAATTGTGTCACAATACAGCCACTATTGTGTCACAATCAAGCAACTCCAGTGTCACAATAGAGCCATTAGTGTAACAATTAGACTGCCATTATACTGCCACAATACAGCAACTATTGTGTCACAACAGTGCTGCCACTGAAACAATAGAGCCACTAGACTGTCAAAAGAGAAACACTGTTGTGTCTCAACAGAGCCGCTAGCGTCATAATAGAGCCCATGCGGTGTCACAATACAGCTCCTTTATGTCACAATAGAGCCACCATGGTGTCACCATAGAGCCATGTTAGTGTCACAATAGAGCGACTAGTGTCACAATAGAGCCACTCTACTGTCAGAAACACCGTTGTGTCACAATTGAGGAACTAGTGTCACAAGAGAGCCCAGAGAGTGTCACAATGTGGCTCTTAGAGCGACATAATAGGGCCACTTTAATATCACTGTCAAAGCACTATAGCATCACAATAGAGTCACTCGTGTCGCAACAGTTCCACTAGAGTGTCCCAGCAGAGGCATTATTGTGTCACAATAGAGCCACGCTAGGCTCACAATAGAGCCACTATGGGGTCACAATGGAGTGATTCTAGTGTCACAAGAGAGCAACTATAGTGTAACAATAGAGCAACTCTTGTGTCACAATACAGCAGCTATAGGGTCACAATAGACACTGTAATATCACAAATGAGCCACGGTAATTTTACAAAAGAGCCGCTAGTGTCACAAGTGAGCCACTATTATGTCACAATACAGCCAGCATGGTGTCACAATAGAGCCACTATTCTGTCACAATAGAGTCACTGGTACAAAAATTCGACTGCTGTTATACTGCTACAATACAGCCACCAATGTGTCACAACAGTGCCGCCACTGAAACAATAGAGCCACTAGACTGTCAAAAGAGAAACAGTGTTGTGTCTCAACAGAGCCACTTGGGTCATAATAGGGCCCATGCGGTGTCACAATACAGCTCCTTTATGTCACAATAGAGCCACCATGGTGTCACCATAGAACCACGTTAGTGTCACAGTAGAGCGACTAGTGTCACAATAGAGCCACTCTACTGTCATCATAGAAACACCGTTGTGTCCCAATTGAGCCGCTAGTGTCACAAGAGAGCCCAGAGAGTGTCACAATGGTGCTTAGAGAGTGTCCCAATAGAGCCACTCTAATATCACTGTCGAACTACTAGAGTATCATAATGGAATCACTAGTGACACAACAGTTCCACCCGAGTGTCCCAGCAGAGCCATTATTGTGCCCCAATAGGGCCACTCTAGGCTCACAATTGAGCCACTATACTGTCACAAAAGCTCCTCTATAGTGTCACAGTACATCCACTCTAGTGTCACGAGAAAGTCATTATTGTATCACAATGAAACATCTATAGTGCCACAGTAGAGAGTCACAATGGTGTCACAATAGAGCCACTAGAGGGTCACAATGGAGTCACTCTATAGTCACAAGAGAGCAACTAGCGTGTCGCAATACAGCAGCTATAGTGTCACAAGGGAGCCACTGCATTCTCACAAGAGAGCCACTCTAATGTCACACGTGAGCCACTAGTGTCACAATAGAGGTACTGAAGCTCCACAATGTAGCCACCACTGTGCCACAATAGTGCCGCTAGTGTAACAATAGAGCCACACTAATGTCACAATTCAGCTACAATGGTGTCAAAATAGAGCCAATATTGTGTCACAATACAGCCACTATTGTGTCACAAGAAAGCAACTCTAGTAGCACAAAAGAGCCCCTAGTGCAACAATTAGATAGCCATTTGTCCTGGGTTAACCCAGAGGGGTCAAAATCTAGGAAGTGATCTGTGCTGCAGGATTGCAGGAAGGAATACAACTTCCTTCCTGCAAGAGAGAGAGCCAATAATCAGGTAGTTTTAAGAATTGATAGGGAAGTAAACCAATTAAAAAGTTGGTCCGCCTTCAAGGAAAAAACCATATATACGCAGAGACTCTCTGACGCTCTTCCTCTTTGAACCTGCTGCTGCTGTGTAGAGAGGGGCATCTCCTGCTTCTCTCGCTGGTAAGGCCCAAGCGCTTCCCCCCACCCCCCCCCCCCCCCCATCTTCCAAAGGAGGGATGGGGGAGGGGGAAGGGAGGTTTTACGGCAGCCGTGCCGCTGCAGCCGGGCAGGCATGGGGGAGGAAACGATTGGAATTTTCAGCAGATCCAGCTCAGCCGGTGTGTCAGCTACACAAGAGGGAGAGCCGGGCCAGGCAAGGACCAGGCCGGACTCCATCCAGCTCGGGCCAGGCCCTGCCCTGTCACCCCGGGCCCAGATGGCCCTACCAGGCCGAGCCGGCTTGGCAGAGCCAGGCAGAGACTCTTGAGAACGTCTGGCATCCAGCTCGGACCTGTTCAAGCAGCCCAGCAAAGAGCACGTGATCCTCCCACTGCCGGAGAGAGAGAGAGACAAAGATTAACTCTCTCCATGCCTGGACTAAACTCACAGACACCCATCCTTCCTCGCAGAGAGAGGAACGAGTGAAGACATCTACATAGTGCAGCGCAGAGACTTTACAGTCAGTGAGGAAAGCAGAACTGATACTTACAAAGAGGTTCATGGGAAGTTGCTTCAAGTGTGAAGCTGAAAACTCTTTTGGAGAACCATGGTTGTGGACTGAGCTAATAAATTCTCTGTAATATATGAAGATATAGTCCAAAGGGGGATGTGAGGTTCTTATTGCAGCCAATGAACTGAAATACCTAAGTACAGACAAGTAAGTGTTGGAAAAGTACAGCCTGATGAGAAACTAGAACCAAGAGAGAGGAGAGGCTGTGGCCCAGAGCCCTGGTCCTGGGGAGATTGCTAGAGAACCTGAGCTGTCAGGAGAACCTGTGTCGCTAAGCACAGAAGAAGGGATTTTCTTTGTTGCTGCAATTGAACTGCGCATCCTTAAAACAGGTACCCTGTGGACTGTTCATAACCCACCATAGTGGCGGTGGGAAGGCTACTGGTGTGGGAGGGATCCACCCTTAAGCTGGACTTTGCTCCGGGCAGCGGTTAATGGTGAGGCAGAAGACCCATAAAAACTGTATTTTTCTTACAGAAGATCCATGGTGTAAGCAAAAGAAACTTCTCTCCGTACATGAACTGGAACAAGAGCTGTTTCTGAGGTGGTAAACTGACTGGAGGTCGAAGTGTTGTCTCTTGTATGTTGTCAGGGAGAGTGAAATGGAGAGGTGGGGAAGGAGGGGTAGTCTGGGGAGTTTGTTCTGGTTATTCTTGAGTTTTTTTTCTTTTTCCCTTTGTCTTAGATATATTAATAAAACTTCTTGTACTTTATAAAGTTTGAGCCTGCTTTGCCTACTCCTAATCCTTATCTCACAACAAGCAAGAAAATAAATTTAAGTAGGTGTGCTAGCATTTAGCCACAAACCTGAATAAGCGAACTAAAAAGACGACACCATTATACTGCCACAATACAGCCACCAATGTGTCACAATAGTGCCGCCAAGGAAACAATAGAGCCACTAGATTGTCAAAAGAGAAACACTGTTGTACAAAAACAGAGCCACGTGGGTCATAATAGTGCACCAAGGGTGTCAAAATAGAGCTCCTTTATGTCACAATAGAGCCACCATGGTGTCCCAATAGAACCATGTTAGTGTCACAGTAGAGCGACTAGTATCACAATAGAGCCACTCTACTGTCATCATAGAAACACCATTGTGTCCCAATTGAGCCGCTAGTGTCACAAGAGAGCCCAGAGAGTGTCACAATGGAGCTTAGAGAGTGTCGCAGTAGAGCCACTCTAAAATCACTCTAGAACACTAGAGTATCACAATAGAGTCCCTAGTGTCACAACAGTTCCACCCGAGTGTCCCTGCAGAGCCATTATTGTGTCACAATAGGGCCGCTCTAGGCTCACAATAGAGCCACTATACTGTCCCCATAGCAACACTAGAGTGTCACAATACTGCCACTGTAGTGTCACACTACATCCACTCTAGTGTCACAAGAAAGCCATTCTTGTGTCACAATGAAACAATTATAGTGCCCCAGTAGAGCCACTATGGCGTCCTAATAGATCCACTATTGTGTCACAATAGAGCCACTAGAGGGTCACAATGGAGTCACTCTATTGTCACAAGAGAGCAACTAGAGTGTCACAATACAGCAGCTATAGTGTCACAATCGAGATTCTGTAGTGTCACAAGTGAGTCACTGTAATCTCGCAAGAGAGCCACTCTAATGTCACAAGTGAGCCACTAGTGTCACAATAGAGCTACTCTAGCTTTACAATGTAGCCACCATTGTGCCACAATAGTGCCGCTACTGTCACAATAGAGCCCTCTAATGTCACAATACAGCTACAATGGTGGCACGATTGAGCTACTATGGTGTCACAATACAGGCACAATCATGTCCACATAGGGCCACTAGCATGCCATCATAGAGCCACAGTACATCCACAATCGTGTCACAAAACAGCCACTATTGTGTCACAATCAAGCAACTCCAGTGTCACAATAGAGCCATTAGTGTAACAATTAGACTGCCATTATGCTGCCACAATACAGCCACTATTGTGTCACAACAGTGCCGCCACTGAAACAATAGAGCCACTAGACTGTCAAAAGAGAAACACTGTTGTGTCTCAACAGAGCCGCTAGCGTCATAATAGGGCCCATGCGGTGTCACAATACCGCTCCTTTATGTCACAATAGAGCCACCATGGTGTCACCATAGAACCACGTTAGTGTCACAATAGAGCCACTAGTGTCACAATAGAGCCACCCTACTGTCAGAAACACCGTTGTGTCACAATTGAGCCACCAGTGTCACAAGAGAGCCCCGAGAGTGTCACAATGGGGCCCCTAGAGCGACGTAATACAGCCACTTTATTATCACTGTCAAAGCACTATAGCATCACAATAGAGTCACTCGTGTCGCAACAGTTCCACTAGAGTGTCCCAGCAGAGCAATTATTGTGTCACAATAGAGCCACTCTAGGCTCACAATAGAGCCACTATGGGGTCACAATGGAGTCACTCTACTGTCACAAGAGAGCAACTATAGTGTAACAATAGAGCAACTCTTGTGTCACAATACAGCAGCTATAGGGTCACAATAGACACTTTAATATCACAAGTCAGCCACGCTAATTTCACAATAGAGCCGCTAGTGTCACAAGTGAGCCACTATTATGTCACAATACAGCCAGCATGGTGTCACAATACAGCCACTATTCTGCCACAATAGAGTCACTGGTACAAGAATTAGACTGCTGTTATACTTCCACAATACAGCCACCAAAGTGTCACATTACTGCCGCCACTGAAACAATAGAGTCACTAGACTGTCAAAAGAGAAACACTGTTGTGTCACAACAGAGCCACTTGGGTCATAATAGTGCATCAAGGGTGTCACAATACCGCTCCTTTATGTCACAATAGAGCCACCATGGTGTCACAATAGAACCACGTTAGTGTCACAGTAGAGCGACTAGTGTCTCAATAGAGCCACTCTACTCTCATTATAGAAACACCATTGTGTCCCAATTGAGCTGCTAGTGTCACAAGAGAGCCCAGAGAGTGTCACAATGGAGCTTAGAGAGTGTCGCAGTAGAGCCACTCTAATATCACTGTCGAACTACTAGAGTATCACAATAGAGTCCCTAGTGTCACAACAGTTCCACTGGAGTGTCCCTGCAGAGCCATTATTGTGTCACAATAGGGCCGATCTAGGCTCACAATAGAGCCACTATACTGTCCCCATAGCACCACTAGAGTGTCACAATACTGGCACTGTAGTGTCACACTACATCCACTCTAGTGTCACAAGAAAGCCATTCTTGTGTCACAATGAAACAATTCTAGTGCCACAGTAGAGCCACTATTGTGTCCTCATAGATCCACTATTGTGTCACAATAGAGCCACTAGAGGGTCACAATGGAGTCACTCTATTGTCACAAGAGAGCAACTAGAGTGTCACAATACAGCAGCTGTAGTGTCACAATCGAGATGCTGTAGTGTCACAAGTGAGTCACTGTAATCTCGCAAGAGAGCCACTCTAATGTCACAAGTGAGCCACTAGTGTCACAATAGAGCTGCTCTAGCTTTACAATGTAGCCACCATTGTGCCACAATAGTGCCGCTACTGTCACAATAGAGCCCTCTAATGTCACAATACAGCTACAATGGTGGCACGATTGAGCTACTATGGTGTCACAATACAGGCAAAATCATGTCCACATAGAGCCACTAGCATGCCATCATAGAGCCACAGTACATCCACAATTGTGTCACAATACAGCCACTATTGTGTCACAATCAAGCAACTCCAGTGTCACAATAGAGCCATTAGTGTAACAATTAGACTGCCATTATACTGCCACAATACAGGCACTATTGTGTCACAACAGTGCCGCCACTGAAACAATAGAGCCACTAGACTGTCAAAAGAGAAACACTGTTGTCTCTCAACAGAGCCGCTAGCGTCATAATAGAGCCCCTGCGGTGTCACAATACAGCTCCTTTATGTCACAATAGAGCCACCATGGTGTCACCATAGAGCCATGTTAGTGTCACAATAGAGCGACTAGTGTCACAATAGAGCCACTCTACTGTCAGAAACACCGTTGTGTCACAATTGAGGAACTAGTGTCACAAGAGAGCCCAGAGAGTGTCACAATGTGGCTCTTAGAGCGACATAATAGGGCCACTTTAATATCACTGTCAACGCACTATAGCATCACAATAGAGTCACTCGTGTCGCAACAGTTCCACTAGAGTGTCCCACCAGAGCCATTATTGTGTTACAATAGAGCCACTCTAGGCTCAAAATAGAGCCACTATGGGGTCACAATGGAGTGATTCTAGTGTCACAAGAGAGCAACTATAGTGTAACAATAGAGCAACTCTTGTGTCACAATACAGCAGCTATAGGGTCACAATAGACACTGTAATATCACAAGTCAGCCACGCTAATTTTACAATAGAGCCGCTAGTGTCACAAGTGAGCCACTATTATGTCACAATAAAGCCAGCATGGTGTCACAATACAGCCACTATTCTGTCACAATAGAGTCACTGGTACAAAAATTAGACTGCTGTTATACTGCTACAATACAGCCACCAATGTGTCACAACAGTGCCGCCACTGAAACAATAGAGCCACTAGACTGTCAAAACAGAAACAGTGTTGTGTCTCAACAGAGCCACTTGGGTCATAATAGGGCCCATGCGGTGTCACAATACAGCTCCTTTATGTCACAATAGAGCCACCATGGTGTCACCATAGAGTCACGTAGTGTCACAGTAGGGCGACTAGTGTCACAATAGAGCCAGTCTACTGTCATCATAGAAACACCGTTGTGTCCCAATTGAGCCGCTAGTGTCACAAGAGAGCCCAGAGAGTGTCACAATGGTGCTTAGAGAGTGTCCCAATAGAGCCACTCTAATATCACTGTCGAACTACTAGAGTATCATAATGGAATCACTAGTGACACAACAGTTCCACCCGAGTGTCCCAGCAGAGCCATTATTGTGTCACAATAGGGCCGCTCTAGGCTCACAATAGAGCCACTATACTGTCACAATAGCTCCTCTATAGTGTCACAGTACATCCACTCTAGTGTCACTAGAAAGTCATTATTGTATCACAATGAAACATCTATAGTGCCACAGTAGAGAGTCACAATTGTGTCACAATAGAGCCACTAGAGGGTCACAATGGAGTCACTCTATAGTCACAAGAGAGCAACTAGCGTGTCGCAATACAGCAGCTATAGTGTCACAAGGGAGCCACTGCATTCTCACAAGAGAGCCACTCTAATGTCACAAGTGAGCCACTAGTGTCACAATAGAGGTCCTGAAGCTCCACAATGTAGCCACCACTGTGCCACAATAGTGCCGCTAGTGTAACAATAGAGCCACACTAATGTCACAATTCAGCTACAATGGTGTCAAAATAGAGCAAATATTGTGTCACAATACAGCCACTATTGTGTCACAAGAAAGCAACTCTAGTAGCACAAAAGAGCCCCTAGTGCAACAATTAGATAGCCATTTGTCCTGGGTTAACCCAGAGGGGTCAAAATCTAGGAAGTGATCTGTGCTGCAGGAATGCAGGAAGGAATACAACTTCCTTCCTGCAAGAGAGAGAGCCAATACTCAGGTAGTTTTAAGAATTGATAGGGAAGTACACCAATTAAAAAGTTGGTCCGCCTTCAAGGAAAAAACCATATATAAGCAGAGACTCTCTGACGCTCTTCCTCTTTGAACCTGCTGCTGCTGTGTAGAGAGGGGCATCTCCTGCTTCTCTCGCTGGTAAGGCCCAAGCGCTTCCGCCACCCCCAACCTTCTTCCAAAGGAGGGATGGGGGGGGGGAAGGGAGGTTTTACGGCAGCCGTGCCGCTGCAGCCGGGCAGGCATGGGGGAGGAAACGATTGGAATTTTCAGCAAATCCAGCTCAGCCGGTGTGTCAGCTACACAAGAGGGAGAGCCGGGCCAGGCAAGGACCAGGCCGGACTCCATCCAGCTCGGGCCAGGCCCTGCCCTGTCACCCCGGGCCCAGATGGCCCTACCAGGCCGAGCCAGCTCCGCAGAGCCGGGCAGAGACTCTTGAGAGCGTCTGGCATCCAGCTCGGACCTGTTCAAGCAGCCCGGCAAAGAGCACGTGATCCTCACACTGCCGGAGAGAGAGAGACAGAGATTACCTCTCTCCATGCCTGGACTAAACTCACAGACACCCATCCTTCCTCGCAGAGAGAGGAACGAGTGAGGACATCTACATAGTACAGCGCAGAGACTTTACAGTCAGTGAGGAAAGCAGAACTGATACTTACAAGGAGGTGCATGGGAAGTTGCTTCAAGAGTGAAGCTGAAAACTCTTTTGGAGAACCATGGTTGGGGACTGAGCTAATAAATTCTCTGTAATATCTGAAGATATAGTCCAAAGGGGGATGTGAGGTTCTTATTGCAGCCAATGAACTGAAATACCTAAGTACAGACAAGTAAGTGTTGGAAAAGTACAGCCTGATGAGAAACTAGAACCAAGAGAGAGGAGAGGCTGTGGCCCAGAGCCCTGGTCCTGGGGAGAATGCTAGAGAACCTGAGCTGTCAGGAGAACCTGTGTCGCTAAGCACAGAAGAAGGGATTTTCTTTGTTGCTGCAATTGAGCTGCGCATCCTTAAAACAGGTACCCTGTGGACTGTTCATAACCCACCATAGTGGCTGTGGGAAGGCTACTGGTGTGGGAGGGATCCACCATTAAGCTGGACTTTGCTCCGGGCAGCGGTTAATGGTGAGGCAGAAGACCCATAAAAACTGTATTTTTCTTACAGAAGATCCATGGTGTAAGCAAAAGAAACTTCTCTCTGTAAATGAACTGGAACAAGAGCTGTTTCTGAGGTGGTAAACTGACTGGAGGTCGAAGTGTTGTCTCTTGTATGTTGTCAGGGAGAGTGAAATGGAGAGGTGGGGAAGGAGGGGTAGGCTGGGGAGTTTGTTCTGGTTATTCTTGAGTTTTTTTTTCTTTTTCCCTTTGTCTTAGATATATTAATAAAACTTCTTGTACTTTATAAAGTTTGAGCCTGCTTTGCCTACTCCTAATCCTTATCTCACAACAAGCAAGAAAATAAATTTAAGTAGGTGTGCTAGCATTTAGCCACAAACCTGAATAAGCGAACTAAAACGACGACACCATTATACTGCCACAATACAGCCACCAATGTGTCACAATAGTGCCGCCAAGGACACAATAGAGCCACTAGACTGTCAAAAGAGAAACACTGTTGTACAAAAACAGAGCCACGTGGGTCATAATAGTGCACCAAGGGTGTCAAAATAGAGCTCCTTTATGTCACAATAGAGCCACCATGGTGTCCCAATAGAACCACGTTAGTGTCACAGTAGAGCGATTAGTATCACAATAGAGCCACTCTACTGTCATCATAGAAACAACATTGTGTCACAATTGAGCCGCTAGTGTCACAAGAGAGCCCAGAGAGTGTCACAATGCAGCCCAAAGAGTATCGCAGTAGAGCCACTCTAATATCACTGTCGAACTACTAGAGTATCACAATAGAGTCCCTAGTGTCACAACAGTTCCACTGGAGTGTCCCTGCAGAGCCATTATTGTGTCACAATAGGGCCGCTCTAGGCTCACAATAGAGCCACTATACTGTCCCCATAGCACACTAGAGTGTCACAATACTGCCACTGTAGTGTCACACTACTACATCCACTCTAGTGTCACAAGAAAGCCATTCTTGTGTCACAATGAAACAATTCTAGTGCCCCAGTAGAGCCACTATTGTGTCCTAATAGATCCACTATTGTGTCACAATAGAGCCACTAGAGGGTCACAAAGGAGTCACTCTATTGTCACAAGAGAGCAACTAGAGTGTCACAATACAGCAGCTATAGTGTCACAATCGAGATGCTGTAGTGTCACAAGTGAGTCACTGTAATCTCGCAAGAGAGCCACTCTAATGTCACAAGTGAGCCACTCGTGTCACAATAGAGCTACTCTAGCTTTACAATGTAGCCACCATTGTGCCACAATAGTGCCGCTACTGTCACAATAGAGCCCTCTAATGTCACAATACAGCTACAATGGTGTCACGATTGAGCTACTATGGTGTCACAATACAGGCAAAATCATGTCCACATAGAGCCACTAGCATGCAATCATAGAGCCACAGTACATCCACAATCGTGTCACAATACAGCCACTATTGTGTCACAATCAAGCAACTCCAGTGTCACAATAGAGCCATTAGTGTAACAATTAGACTGCCATTATATTGCCACAATACAGCCACTATTGTGTCACAACAGTGCCGCCACTGAAACAATAGAGCCACTAGACTGTCAAAAGAGAAACACTGTTGTCTCTCAACAGAGCCGCTAGCGTCATAATAGAGCCCATGCGGTGTCACAATACAGCTCCTTTATGTCACAATAGAGCCACCATGGTGTCACCATAGAGCCACGTTAGTGTCACAATAGAGCGACTAGTGTCACAATAGAGCCACTCTACTGTCATCATAGAAACACCGTTGTGTCACAATCTAGCCCCTAGTGTCACAAGAGAGCCCAGAGAGTGTCACAATGGAGCCCAGAGAGTGTCCCAATAGAGCCACTCTAATATCACTGTCGAACTACTAGAGTATCATAATGGAATCACTAGTGACACAACAGTTCCACCCGAGTGTCACAGCAGAGCCATTATTGTGCCCCAATAGGGCCACTCTAGGCTCACAATTGAGCCACTATACTGTCACAATAGCTCCTCTATAGTGTCACAGTACATCCACTCTAGGGTCACGAGAAAGTCATTATTGTATCACAATGAAACATCTATAGTGCCACAGTAGAGAGTCACAATTGTGTCACAATAGAGCCACTAGAGGGTCACAATGGAGTCACTCTATAGTCACAAGAGAGCAACTAGCGTGTCGCAATACAGCAGCTATAGTGTCACAAGGGAGCCACTGTATTCTCACAAGAGAGCCACTCTAATGTCACAAGTGAGCCACTAGTGTCACAATAGAGGTACTGAAGCTCCACAATGTAGCCACCACTGTGCCACAATAGTGCCGCTAGTGTAACAATAGAGCCACACTAATGTCACAATTCAGCTACAATGGTGTCAAAATAGAGCCAATATTGTGTCACAATACAGCCACTATTGCGTCACAAGAAAGCAACTCTAGTAGCACAAAAGAGCCCCTAGTGCAACAATTAGATAGCCATTTGTCCTGGGTTAACCCAGAGGGGTCAAAATCTAGGAAGTGATCTGTGCTGCAGGAATGCAGGAAGGACTACAACTTCCTTCCTGCAAGAGAGAGAGCCAATAATCAGGTAGTTTTAAGAATTGATAGGGAAGTAAACCAATTAAAAAGTTGGTCCGCCTTCAAGGAAAAAACCATATATAAGCAGAGACTCTCTGACGCTCTTCCTCTTTGAACCTGCTGCTGCTGTGTAGAGAGGGGCATCTCCTGCTTCTCTTGCTGGTAAGGCCCAAGCGCTTCCGCCACCCCCAACCTTCTTCCAAAGGAGGGATGGGGGGGGGGGAAGGGAGGTTTTACGGCAGCCGTGCCGCTGCAGCCGGGCAGGCATGGGGGAGGAAACGATTGGAATTTTCAGCAGATCCAGCTCAGCCGGTGTGTCAGCTACACAAAAGGGAGAGCCGGGCCCGGCAAGGACCAGGCCGGACTCCATCCAGCTCGGGCCAGGCCCTGCCCTGTCACCCCGGGCCCAGATGGCCCTACCAGGCCGAGCTGGCTTGGCAGAGCCAGGCAGAGACTCTTGAGAGCGTCTGGCATCCAGCTCGGACCTGTTCAAGCAGCCCGGCAAAGAGCACGTGATCCTCCCACTGCCGGAGAGAGAGAGAGACAAAGATTAACTCTCTCCTTGCCTGGACTAAACTCACAGACACCCATCCTTCCTCGCAGAGAGAGGAACGAGTGAAGACATCTACATAGTGCAGCGCAGAGACTTTACAATCAGTGAGGAAAGCAGAACTGATACTTACAAAGAGGTGCATGGGAAGTTGCTTCAAGTGTGAAGCTGAAAACTCTTTTGGAGAACCATGGTTGTGGACTGAGCTAATAAATTCTCTGTAATATATGAAGATATAGTCCAAAGGGGGATGTGAGGTTCTTATTGCAGCCAATGAACTGAAATACCTAAGTACAGATAAGTAAGTGTTGGAAAAGTACAGCCTGATGAGAAACTAGAACCAAGAGAGAGGAGAGGCTGTGGCCCAGAGCCCTGGTCCTGGGGAGAATGCTAGAGAACCTGAGCTGTCAGGAGAACCTGTGTCGCTAAGCACAGAAGAAGGGATTTTCTTTGTTGCTGCAATTGAACTGCGCATCCTTAAAACAGGTACCCTGTGGACTGTTCATAACCCACCATAGTGGCTGTGGGAAGGCTACTGGTGTGGGAGGGATCCACCATTAAGCTGGACTTTGCTCCGGGCAGCGGTTAATGGTGAGGCAGAAGACCCATAAAAACTGTATTTTTCTTACAGAAGATCCATGGTGTAAGCAAAAGAAACTTCTCTCCGTTAATGAACTGGAACAAGAGCTGTTTCTGAGGTGGTAAACTGACTGGAGGTCGAAGTGTTGTCTCTTGTATGTTGTCAGGGAGAGTGAAATGGAGAGGTGGGGAAGGAGGGGTAGTCTGGGGAGTTTGTTCTGGTTATTCTTGAGTTTTTTTTTCTTTTTCACTTTGTCTTAGATATATTAATAAAACTTCTTGTACTTTATAAAGTTTGAGCCTGCTTTGCCTACTCCTAATCCTTATCTCACAACAAGCAAGAAAGTAAATTTAAGTAGGTGTGCTAGCATTTAGCCACAAACCTGAATAAGCGAACTAAAACGACGACACCATTATACTGCCACAATACAGCCACCAATGTGTCACAATAGTGCCGCCAAGGAAACAATAGAGCCACTCGACTGTCAAAAGAGAAACACTGTTGTACAAAAACAGAGCCACGTGGGTCATAATAGTGCACCAAGGGTGTCAAAATAGAGCTCCTTTATGTCACAATAGGGCCACCATGGTGTCCCAATAGAACCACGTTAGTGTCACAGTAGAGCGACTAGTATCACAATAGAGCCACTCTACTGTCATCATACAAACACCATTGTGTCCCAATTGAGCCGCTAGTGTCACAAGAGAGCCCAGAGACTGTCACTATGGAGCCCAGAGAGTGTCGCAGTAGAGCCACTCTAATATCACTCTACATACCTAGGGTATCACAATAGAGTCCCTAGTGTCACAACAGTTCCACCCGAGTGTCCCAGCAGACCCATTATTGTGTCACAATAGGGCCGCTCTAGGCTCACAATAGAGCCACTATACTGTCCCCATAGCACCACTAGAGTGTCACAATACTGCCACTGTAGTGTCACACTACATCCACTCCTGTGTCACAAGAAAGCCATTCTTGTGTCACAATGAAACAATTCTAGTGCCCCAGTTGAGCCACTATTGTGTCCTAATAGATCCACTATTGTGTCACAATAGAGCCACTAGAGGGTCACAATGGAGTCACTCTATTGTCACAAGAGAGCAACTAGAGTGTCACAATACAGCAGCTGTAGTGTCACAATCGAGATGCTGTAGTGTCACAAGTGAGTCACTGTAATCTCGCAAGAGAGCCACTCTAATGTCACAAGTGAGCCACTAGTGTCACAATAGAGCTACTCTAACTTTACAATGTAGCCACCATTGTGCCACAATAGTGCCGCTACTGTCACAATAGAGCCCTCTAATGTCACAATACAGCTACAATGGTGTCACGATTGAGCTACTATGGTGTCACAATACAGGCAAAATCATGTCCACATAGAGCCACTAGCATGCCATCATAGAGCCACAGTACATCCACAATTGTGTCACAATACTGCCACTATTGTGTCACAATCAAGCAACTCCAGTGTCACAATAGAGCCAGTAGTGTAACAATTAGACTGCCATTATACTGCCACAATACAGCCACTATTGTGTCACAACAGTGCCGCCACTGAAACAATAGAGCCACTAGACTGTCAAAAGAGAAACACTGTTGTGTCTCAACAGAGCCGCTAGCGTCATAATAGAGCCCATGCGGTGTCACAATACAGCTCCTTTATGTCACAATAGAGCCACCATGGTGTCACCTTAGAGCCATGTTAGTGTCACAATAGAGCGACTAGTGTCACAATAGAGCCACTCTACTGTCAGAAACACCGTGGTGTCACAATTGAGGTGCTAGTGCCACAAGAGAGCCCAGAGAGTGTCACAATGGGGCCCGTAGAGTGACGTAAGAGAGCCACTTTAATATCACTGTCAAAGCACTATAACATCACAATAGAGTCACTCGTGTCGTAGCAGTTCCACTAGAGTGTCCCAGCAGAGGCATTATTGTGTCACAATAGAGCCACTCTAGGCTCACAATAGAGACACTATGGGGTCACAATGGAGTCACTCTACTGTCACAAGAGAGCAACTATAGTGTAACAATAGAGCAACTATTGTGTCACAATACAGCAGCTATAGGGTCACAATAGACACTGTAATATCACAAATGAGCCACGGTAATTTTACAATAGAGCCGCTAGTGTCACAAGTGAGCCACTATTATGTCACAATACAGCCAGCATGGTGTCACAATACAGCCACTATTCTGCCAAAATAGAGTCACTGGTACAAGAATTAGACTGCTGTTATACTTCCACAATACAGCCACCAAAGTGTCACAATACTGCCGCCACTGAAACAATAGAGTCACTAGACTGTCAAAAGAGAAACAGTGTTGTGTCACAACAGAGCCACTTGGGTCATAATAGTGCATCAGGGGTGTCACAATACCGCTCCTTTATGTCACAATAGAGCCACCATGGTGTCACCATAGAGTCACGTTAGTGTCACAATAGAGCGACTAGTGTCACAATAGAGCCACTCTACTGTCATCATAGAAACACCGTTGTGTCCCAATTGAGCCGCTAGTGTCACAAGAGAGCCCAGAGACTGTCACAATGGAGCCCAGAGAGTGTCCCAATAGAGCCACTCTAATATCACTGTCGAACTACTAGAGTATCATAATGGAATCACTAGTGACACAACAGTTCCACCCGAGTGTCACAGCAGAGCCATTATTGTGCCCCAATAGGGCCACTCTAGGCTCACAATTGAGCCACTATACTGTCACAATAGCTCCTCTATAGTGTCACAGTACATCCACTCTACTGTCACGAGAAAGTCATTATTGTATCACAATGAAACATCTATAGTGCCACAGTAGAGAGTCACAATTGTGTCACAAGAGAGCCACTAGAGGGTCACAATGGAGTCACTCTATAGTCACAAGAGAGCAACTAGAGTGTCACAATACAGCAGCTATAGTGTCACGAGGGAGCCACTGCATTCTCACAAGAGAGCCACTCTAATGTCACAAGTGAGCCACTAGTGTCACAATAGAGGTACTGAAGCTCCACAATGTAGCCACCACTGTGCCACAAAAGTGCCGCTAGTGTAACAATAGAGCCACACTAATGTCACAATTCAGCTACAATGGTGTCAAAATAGAGCCAATATTGTGTCACAATACAGCCACTATTGTGTCACAAGAAAGCAACTCTAGTAGCACAAAAGAGCCCCTAGTGCAACAATTAGATAGCCATTTGTCCTGGGTTAACCCAGTGGGGTCAAAATCTAGGAAGTGATCTGTGCTGCAGGAATGCAGGAAGGAATACAACTTCCTTCCTGCAAGAGAGAGAGCCAATAATCAGGTAGTTTTAAGAATTGATAGGGAAGTAAACCAATTAAAAAGTTGGTCCGCCTTCAAGGAAAATACCATATATAAGCAGAGACTCTCTGACGCTCTTCCTCTTTGAACCTGCTGCTGCTGTGTAGAGAGGGGCATCTCCTGCTTCTCTCGCTGGTAAGGCCCAAGCGCTTCCGCCACCCCCAACCTTCTTCCAAAGGAGGGATGGGGGGGGGGAAGGGAGGTTTTACGGCAGCCGTGCAGCTGCAGCCGAGCAGGCATGGGGGAGGAAACGATTGGAATTTTCAGCAAATCCAGCTCAGCCGGTGTGTCAGCTACACAAGAGGGAGAGCCGGGCCAGGCAAGGACCAGGCCGGACTCCATCCAGCTCGGGCCAGGCCCTGCCCTGTCACCCCGGGCCCAGATGGCCCTACCAGGCCGAGCCGGCTTGGCAGAGCCAGGCAGAGACTCTTGAGAACGTCTGGCATCCAGCTCGGACCTGTTCAAGCAGCCCAGCAAAGAGCACGTGATCCTCCCACTGCCGGAGAGAGAGAGAGACAAAGATTAACTCTCTCCATGCCTGGACTAAACTCACAGACACCCATCCTTCCTCGCAGAGAGAGGAACGAGTGAAGACATCTACATAGTGCAGCACAGAGACTTTACAGTCAGTGAGGAAAGCAGAACTGATACTTACAAAGAGGTGCATGGGAAGTTGCTTCAAGTGTGAAGCTGAAAACTCTTTTGGAGAACCATGGTTGTGGACTGAGCTAATAAATTCTCTGTAATATATGAAGATACAGTCCAAACGGGGATGTGAGGTTCTTATTGCAGCCAATGAACTGAAATACCTAAGTACAGACAAGTAAGTGTTGGAAAAGTACAGCCTGATGAGAAACTAGAACCAAGAGAGAGGAGAGGCTGTGGCCCAGAGCCCTGGTCCTGGGGAGAATGCTAGAGAAACTGAGCTGTCAGGAGAACCTGTGTCGCTAAGCACAGAAGAAGGGATTTTCTTTGTTGCTGCAATTGAACTGCGCATCCTTAAAACAGGGACCCTGTGGACTGTTCATAACCCACCATAGGGGCTGTGGGAAGGCTACTGGTGTGGGAGGGATCCACCATTAAGCTGGACTTTGCTCCGGGCAGCGGTTAATGGTGAGGCAGAAGACCCATAAAAACTGTATTTTTCTTACAGAAGATCCATGGTGTAAGCAAAAGAAACTTCTCTCCGTTAATGAACTGGAACAAGAGCTGTTTCTGAGGTGGTAAACTGACTGGAGGTCGAAGTGTTGTCTCTTGTATGTTGTCAGGGAGAGTGAAATGGAGAGGTGGGGAAGGAGGGGTAGTCTGGGGAGTTTGTTCTGGTTATTCTTGAGTTTTTCTTTCTTTTTCCCTTTGTCTTAGATATATTAATAAAACTTCTTGTACTTTATAAAGTTTGAGCCTGCTTTGCCTACTCCTAATCCTTATCTCACAACAAGCAAGAAAATAAATTTAAGTAGGTGTGCTAGCATTTAGCCACAAACCTGAATAAGCGAACTAAACGACGACACCATTATACTGCCACAATACAGCCACCAATGTGTCACAATAGTGCCGCCAATGAAACAATAGAGCCACTAGACTGTCAAAAGAGAAACACTGTTGTACAAAAACAGAGCCACGTGGGTCATAATAGTGCACCAAGGGTGTCAAAATAGAGCTCCTTTATGTCACAATAGAGCCACCATGGTGTCCCAATAGAACCACGTTAGTGTCACAGTAGAGCGACTAGTATCACAATAGAGCCACTCTACTGTCATCATAGAAACACCATTGTGTCACAATTGAGCCGCTAGTGTCACAAGAGAGCCCAGAGAGTGTCACAATGGAGCTTAGAGAGTGTCGCAGTAGAGCCACTCTAAAATCACTCTAGAACACTAGAGTATCACAATAGAGTCCCTAGTGTCACAACAGGTCCACCCGAGTGTCCCTGCAGAGCCATTATTGTGTCACAATAGGGCCGCTCTAGGCTCACAATAGAGCCACTATACTGTCCCCATAGCACCACTAGAGTGTCACAATACTGCCACTGTAGTGTCACACTACATCCACTCTAGTGTCACAAGAAAGCCATTCTTGTGTCACAATGAAACAATTCTAGTGCCACAGTAGAGCCACTGTTGTGTCCTAATAGATCCACTATTGTGTCACAATAGAGCCACTAGAGGGTCACAATGGAGTCACTCTATTGGCACAAGAGAGCAACTAGAGTGTCACAATACAGCAGCTATAGTGTCACAATCGAGATGCTGTAGTGTCACAAGTGAGTCACTGTAATCTCGCAAGAGAGCCACTCTAATGTCACAAGTGAGCCACTAGTGTCACAATAGAGCTACTCTAGCTTTACAATGTAGCCACCATTGTGCCACAATAGTGCCGCTACTGTCACAATAGAGCCCTCTAATGTCACAATACAGCTACAATGGTGGCACGATTGAGCTACTATGGTGTCACAATACAGGCAAAATCATGTCCACATAGGGCCACTAGCATGCCATCATAGAGCCACAGTACATCCACAATTGTGTCACAATACTGCCACTATTGTGTCACAATCAAGCAACTCCAGTGTCACAATAGAGCCATTAGTGTAACAATTAGACTGCCATTATACTGCCACAATACAGCCACTATTGTGTCACAACAGTGCCGCCACTGAAACAACAGAGCCACTAGACTGTCAAAAGAGAAACACTGTTGTCTCTCAACAGAGCCGCTAGCGTCATAATAGAGCCCATGCGGTGTCACAATACAGCTCCTTTATGTCACAATAGAGCCACCATGGTGTCACCATAGAGCCATGTTAGTGTCACAATAGAGCGACTAGTGTCACAATAGAGCCACTCTACTGTCGGAAACACCGTTGTGTCACAATTGAGCAACTAGTGTCACAAGAGAGCCCAGAGAGTGTCACAATGGGGCTCTTAGAGCGACATAATAGGGCCACTTTAATATCACTGTCAAAGCACTATAGCATCACAATAGAGCCACTCGTGTCGCAACAGTTCCACTAGAGTGTCCCAGCAGAGGCATTATTGTGTCACAATAGAGCCACTCTAGGCTCACAATAGAGCCACTATGGGGTCACAATGGAGTGATTCTAGTGTCACAAGAGAGCAACTATAGTGTAACAATAGAGCAACTCTTGTGTCACAATACAGCAGCTATAGGGTCACAATAGACACTGTAATATCACAAGTCAGCCACGGTAATTTTACAATAGAGCCGCTAGTGTCACAAGTGAGCCACTATTATGTCACATTACAGCCAGCATGGTGTCACAATAGAGCCACTATTCTGTCACAATAGAGTCACTGGTACAAAAATTCGACTGCTGTTATACTGCTACAATACAGCCACCAATGTGTCACAACAGTGCCGCCACTGAAACAATAGAGCCACTAGACTGTCAAAAGAGAAACACTGTTGTGTCTCAACAGAGCCACTTGGGTCATAATAGGGCCCATGCGGTGTCACAATACAGCTCCTTTATGTCACAATAGAGCCACCATGGTGTCACCATAGAGTCACGTTAGTGTCACAATAGAGCGACTAGTGTCACAATAGAGCCACTCTACTGTCATCATAGAAACACCGTTGTGTCCCAATTGAGCCGCTAGTGTCACAAGAGAGCCCAGAGACTGTCACAATGGAGCCCAGAGAGTGTCCCAATAGAGCCACTCTAATATCACTGTCGAACTACTAGAGTATCATAATGGAATCAACTAGTGACACAACAGGTCCACCCGAGTGTCCCAGCAGAGCCATTATTGTGCCCCAATAGGGCCACTCTAGGCTCACAATTGAGCCACTATACTGTCACAATAGCTCCTCTATAGTGTCACAGTACATCCACTCTAGTGTCACGAGAAAGTCATTATTGTTTCACAATGAAACATTGTTGAAGGTTGGATCTAGTTCTTTTCCTCAGGAATTTTTCTCCCATGGGTTGCTAGGACACAAATGACTGGGTACTTAAGAGAAACAAAGCACAAGGGTAGAGCCTTTCTCCGTGGCAGGGTGGGGCAAAATTGCCCCTCACGGAAGCAGAGCCTGGTAACGCGAGATTTAGAGAGACTGAAAAGCAAGGGCAGAGGGAGGTCACGCCCTCTTGCTCGGGACCCTCGGAGCTGGACGGTCAGAGCTGCTGTCTGCTGAACCCACGGCCCATGAGAAGCCAGCGCGGAGCTGCCGGTCTGTCTGCTGTGAGTCTCTGCCCTCTGCCCCATCCGGAGCCGACCTGCCTGCCACCAGCCCGCTTTTCTCCGCTACATTGTAGCGGGGTTTTTCCCTGCACGTGGAGACCCCTTACTGTCCCAGCTCCCTGTGTCCCGGGATCCTGCTGTGGCACCGACACCAGCTGCCCCTCCCGAGGGTCTGTGGAGCAAGGGCTCTCCTCCATCCCTCCGTGCTTCGGGCAGTCGCCATTCGCCGTGTGCTACCTGAGCTCACGCCGGAGCGCCCCCTGCAGGCACCGGGGAATCACCGCACCCAGAGCTACCCTGCAGCCACCGGGGAATCATCGCACCCAGAGCGCCCCTGCAGGCTGTGACTGGAACTGCACCGAAGGGAAAAGGTGCCTGAAGCCAAGCAGGCTGCCACTGGGTTTCTGGTTCTGTTTGTTGGTTAACGTTATAGTTGTTGTTATTTGTTATCCTTTGTTTTAGATAGTAGTAAAGAACTGTTATTCCTATTCCCATATCTTTGCCTGAGAGCCTCTTGATTTTCAAATTTATAATAATTCGGAGGGAGAGGGGTTACAGTTTCCCACCCCAAGGGAGGCTCCTGCCTTCCTTAACAGACACCTGTCCTTCAAACCAGGACAGATTTTGGCGCCCAACGGTGGGGCACGAGGGCATCGAGAGGAAAAAGGATAACAGTTCTTGAGTAACGCAGTTTTTGTGTGCTGGATATAGGAACCTCATTAGGTTGCACCATGTGGTCTAACTTATTCCGGTTCGTATGGCAAGTAGTCACAGCTGTTTCTCTCCCATTTGCAGCCCCATATCTAAACATGGGCCCTATAACTAAGGCTACAGTGGCTGTTATACAGTTTGTGTCATGGGTCAATAAGGTGTGGAATTCATGGATTTTCAACTTCCTCTGGAAGGCAGGCATGTGGATTCACAGCTACCACACACTAATGACATGTTTTCAGGGTTACTTTAATAATGGTACCTACTGCGAGGAAGTGACACCAAAAGAAATGTTCTCACAACCCTTCACCCAGGTCTTTGGGCCTATCCCGCCAATCTTTGAGGGGTTCAAATCTTCTCTAGATGCTAATGATACCATACAGTGGCTGGTGTTGCTGATAGGCCTGCTCTATTTAACATTCAGGGATAAGGGGGCTCTGACTTGGATAGCCACTCTGACATCTACCCCAGACAATAGGGATGGGGCCCCAGAACCTGACATGGCCCCAAAGACTAGGGATGCTGCCACAGAAACTGACCTGGCCCTGGAAACTAGGGATGCTGCCACAGAACCTGACATTGCCCCAGAGACTAGGGATGTAGCCACAGAACCTGACACGGCCCCAGAGACTAGGGATGTAGCCACAGAACCTGACATGGCCCCAGAAACTAGGGACACCATCCCAGAACCTGACATTGCCCCAGACAGTAGAGATGTTGCTACAGAGTCTGACCCAGCCCCACAGCCCACCTCAGAAACAACCCACCCGGATTGGGTGGGAGTCCTGGTGAAAGAGATACGTGAGATGGGCCAAGTGCTGAAAGAATACACTTGCCCAGCTGGTGGGAAACCCTTCCCGTACCCCAAAGAGGGAGAGTCTAATGAGGCAGCAGAGGAACCCAGGGACGCTATCACCGCTCAGGCTCCAGTCAGATCAGAAGGGCAGCCACAGCCAGTAGCAGTTGCCCCTGTGGAAAAGAGGAAGACTAAGGTCAAACCAGAGCAGCCAGTGAGTAATGATGGGGAAGCAGGGCCCTCTCAACCAGTAGGGAGGCCAAGGATTGAAATCACTACTGAGTCCCTGAGGTATGACAGTCTCCGTAATCTACGAAAAGACATTGTGCGACGGGGTCGTGAGCCTTTTACAACCTGGTTACTTCGGGTCTGGGACCTTATGGGTATGGGCGTGCAGCTGGATAGTATTGAGGCAAAGCAGCTGGGACCCTTGTCCCAGGACTCAAGGGTTGATCAGGTATTCGGAAGAGATGACGGGCCCCTGTCTCTCTGGGAACGGCTTTTAATAAGTGTAAGAGAAAGGTTTGTCAACAGGGAGAGAATGCAGGAATATCATCATAGAAGACCATAGAAGACCCTTGAGGAGGGAATCCAACAGCTGAGGGAGGTGGCAATATTAGAGGTACTCTTTGGGAGGGATGGACAACATGATAACGACCCCGACAAAGTCAAGTGTACAGGGCAAATGTTGTGGAATCTGGCAAAGCTAAGGCCCTCCCAATACACCATCTTCATTGCAACAATTAATGCTGATGACAACCGAGAGACAGTAGGCTCCATAGCCACCAAACTCAGGAATTATAATAGTATGATCAGTGGCCCAATACAGGCTCAGGTCTCTGCTGTGGTCAAAGACCTCAGAGAGGAGATGATGAGGGAGGTGAAGGAGGAGATGAGGTTGATGAGTGCAGCACCAGTGCGAGTCACAAGCCCCAAAGTCAGAGCCCAGCGCCCCCCAGCCAGGGAGAGAGGGTACACCCCACGATCTGAGCTGTGGTTCTTCCTGTGTGATCATAGAGAAGACATGAGGAAGTGGGATAGAAAACCCACTGCTACCCTGGCAGCACGGGTACAGCAACTCAAAGAGGGAAATACTAACCGAGGCGGGGAGTCTACTAAAATGAAGGTAGCCTCAGCCTCCCGTGACCGAGATGCCAGATATTACAGAAGAGAGGACGATCTCTTAGATCCCCTCGAGGAGACCTCTACCATGTACGCCCAAGAAAGAAATGACAACCAGAGCTAGAGGGGCCCTGCCTCTAACCAGGAAGAGGCACGGGAAAACCGGGTCTTTTAGACAGTGTGGATCCGATAGCCTGGCACATCAGAACCACAAAAATATGAAGCGTTAGTTGATACTGGTGCGCAGTGTACCTTAATACCATCGAGACATGTGGGGGCAGAACCTGTTTCTATTGCCGGGGTGACAGGGGGATCACAGCAATTAACTTTGTTGGAAGCCGAGGTGAGCCTGACCAGGAAAGAGTGGCAGAAACACCCCATTGTGACTGGTCCAGAGGCCCCATGTATTCTGGGCATAGACTTCCTCCGGAATGGCTATTACAAAGACCCAAAGGGACTCAGGTGGGCTTTCGGAATAGCAGCTGTGGAGGCAGAGGGCACCAGGCAACTGAACACCTTGCCTGGACTATCGGAAAATCCAAATGCAGTGGGACTCCTGAGAGTAAAAGAGCAACAAGTGCCAATTGCCACCTCGACCGTGCACCGCCGGCAGTACCGGACGAATCGAGACGCCGTGATCCCCATCCACAAGATGATCCGCGACCTGGAAAGCCAAGGAGTGGTCAGTAAAGCCCACTCACCCTTCAACAGCCCCATCTGGCCTGTGCACAAGTCTGATGGGGAATAGAGATTGACTGTAGACTATCGTGGCTTGAATAAAGTGACTCCACCATTGAGTGCTGCTGTACCAGACATGCTGGAGCTCCAGTACGAGCTGGAGTCCAAGGCAGCAAAGTGGTATGCCACCATTGACATCGCCAATGCGTTCTTCTCCATCCCTCTGGCAGCGGAGTGCAGGCCTCAGTTCGCCTTCACCTGGAGGGGTGTGCAATATACCTGGAATCGGTTACCCCAGGGGTGGAGGCACAGCCCCATGATCTGCCATGGACTGATCCAGGCTGCACTGGAAAAGGGTGAGGCTCCAGAGCATCTCCAATACATCGATGACATCATTGTGTGGGGGAACACGGCAGCAGAAGTATTTGAGAAAGGAGAGACGATCATCATGATCCTCCTGGAAGCCGGTTTTGCCATCAAGAAAAGCAAAGTCAAGGGACCTGCTCGAGAGATCCAGTTCTTGGGGGTAAAATGGCAAGTTGGACGGCGCCAGATTCCCACGGAGGTCATCAATAAGATCACTGCGATGTCTCCGCCGACTAACAAAAAGGAAACTCAAGCTTTCCTAGGGGCCATAGGCTTTTGGAGGATGCACATTCCAGAGTACAGCCAGATTGTGAGCCCTCTCTACCTGGTCACCCGCACAAAGAACGATTTTCACTGGGGCCCTGAACAGCAACAAGCATTTGCCCAGATCAAGCAGGAGATCGCTCATGCAGTAGCGCTTAGCCCAGTAAGGACGGGACCAGAGGTGAGGAATGTGCTTTACTCTGCAGCCGGGAACAAGGGCTTGTCCTGGAGCCTTTGGCAGAAGGTGCCTGGAGAGACTCGAGGCCGACCGCTGGGATTCTGGAACCGGAGTTACAGAGGGTCCGAAGCCAACTACACCCCCACAGAGAAGGAAATCTTGGCCGCCTATGAAGGAGTTCAAGCCACCTCAGAGGTAATTGGCACTGAAGCACAACTCCTCCTGGCACCTCGACTACCAGTGCTGGGGTGGATGTTCAAAGGAAAGGCTCCCTCTACCCACCACGCCACCGCTGCCACATGGAGTAAGTGGATCGCACTTATCACACAGCGCGCCCGCATTGGAAATCCGAACCGCCCTGGGATCCTAGAAATAATTACGAACTGGCCAGAAGGTGAGAGTTTTGGTCTCACTGATGAAGAGGAACAAGAACAAGTGACCCGGGCTGAGGAGACTCCACCATATAATCAACTGCTAGATGAAGAAAAGTGCTACGCCCTTTTCACTGATGGTTCCTGTCGCATCATAGGGATGAACCGGAAGTGGAAAGCAGCTGTGTGGAGCCCCACACGACAGGTTGCAGAAGCCACTGAAGGAGAGGGTGGATCGAGCCAATTTTCTGAACTCAAAGCCCTTCAGCTGGCCCTGGACATTGCTGAGAGAGAGAAGTGGCCAAAGCACTATCTCTACACCGATTCGTGGATGGTAGCCAATGCTCTATGGGGTTGGCTGGAAAGGTGGAAAAAGGCCAACTGGCAGCATAGAGGAAAGCCAATCTGGGCAGCTGATGAATGGAAAGACATTGCCACTCGGGTAGAGAAGCTACCCGTAAAAGTCCGCCATGTAGACGCCCATGTCCCTAAGAGCCGAGCTAACGAAGAACACCAGAACAACAAACAGGTAGATCACGCCGCAAAAATTGAGGTGGCACAGATGGATTTAGACTGGCAACACAAAGGGGAGCTGTTCCTAGCCCGATAGGCCCATGATGCCTCAGGCCACCAGGGCAGAGATGCCACCTATAAGTGGGCACGAGACCGAAGGGTGGACCTAACCATAGACAGTATCTCCCAGGTGATCCATGATTGTGAGACGTGCGCCGCGATCAAACAAGCCAAGCGAGTAAAGCCTCTATGGTATGGCGGACGGTGGTCCAAATACAAGTATGGAGAGGCTTGGCAGATTGATTACATCACACTGCCCCAGACCCGCCAAGGCAAGCGCTACGTTCTCACAATGGTGGAAGCCACCACAGGATGGCTGGAGACCTACCCTGCGCCTCATGCCACTGCCCGGAACACCATCCTGGGCCTCGAAAAACAGGTTCTTTGGAGACATGGTACCCCTGAGAGAATTGAATCCGACAATGAGACTCACTTCAAAAATAGCCTTATAAACACCTGGGCTAGGGAACATGGCATCGAGTGGGTGTACCATATCCCTTATCATGCACCAGCAGCTTGGAAAGTTGAACGGTACAATGGCCTGCTCAAAACCACCTTGAAAGCACTGGGTGGGGGGACGTTCAAGAACTGGGAGACTAATTTAGCAAAGGCCACATAGTTAGTGAACACCCGAGGTTCCTCCAGCCGGGCCGGGCCTGCGCACTCTGACCCCTTGCGAACAACAGATGGAGATAAAGTTCCAGTAGTACACATGAGAGGTATGCTGGGAAAGACTGTTTGGGTTAACTCTGCCTCAAGTAAAGACAATCCCATCCATGGGGTTGTCTTTGCTCAGGGACCAGGCTGCACCTGGTGGGTGATGCAAAGGGATGGAGAGACCCGATGCATACCTCAAGGAGATCTTGTTTTAGGGTGAACTACTTATAACACTGCGCTTGTATCTGTATCTGCATGTATGTATATACCTCGAAAGTTTAAATTTGATGTAAAGTGTTTGCATGGGAAAAAAATTCGGGGTGGAGAATGTTGAAGGTTGGATCTAGTTCTTTTCCTCAGGAATTTTTCTCCCATGGGTTGCTAGGACACAAATGACTGGGTACTTAAGAGAAACAAAGCACAAGAGTAGAGCCTTTCTCCGTGGCAGGGTGGGGCAAAATTGCCCCTCACGGAAGCAGAGCCTGGTAACGCGAGATTTGAAGAGACTGAAAAGCAAGGGCAGAGGGAAGTCACGCCCTCTTGCTCGGGACCCTCGGAGCTGGACGGTCAGAGCTGCTGTCTGCTGAACCCACGGCCCCTGAGAAGCCAGCGTGGAGCTGCCGGTCTGTCTGCTGTGAGTCTCTGCCCTCTGCCCCATCCGGAGCCGACCTGCCTGCCACCAGCCCGCTGTTCTCCGCTACATTGTAGCGGGGTTTTTCCCTGCACGTGGAGACCCCTTACCGTCCCAGCTCCCTGTGTCCCGGGATCCTGCTGTGGCACCGACACCAGCTGCCCCTCCCGAGGGTCTGTGGAGCAAGGGCTCTCCTCCATCCCCCCGTGCCTCGGGCAGCCGCCATTGCCGTGTGCTACCTGAGCTCACGCCGGAGCGCCCCCTGCAGGCACCGGGGAATCATCACACCCAGAGCGCCCCTGCAGGCACCGGGGAATCACCACACCCAGAGCGCCCCTGCAGCCACCGGGGAATCACCACACCCAGAGCGCCCCTGCAGGCTGTGACTGGAACTGCACCAAAGGGAAAGGTGCCTGAAGCCGAGCAGGCTGCCACTGGGTTTCTGGTTCTGTTTGTTGGTCAACGTTATAGTTGTTATTTGTTATCCTTGTTTTAGATAGTAGTAAAGAACTGTTATTCCTATTCCCATATCTTTGCCTGAGAGCCTCTTGATTTCAAATTTATAATAATTCGGAGGGAGAGGGGTTACAGTTTCCCACCCCAAGGGAGGCTCCTGCCTTCCTTAACAGACACCTGTCCTTCAAACCAGGACACACTCATTTTCGATTGAAGCAAGAGTCAGTGGCAGAAGACATCAGGAGGTTAAAATAGGAATGGGCAGGTTGGACGTGAGGATTTTGTAGTCATTTGTCACCTCTATCAAAGCTGAATTTGTGTCAGTGCTCAGTCCAAATGCTGTGTATATCCTAGGAGAAATTTGTATTGACAGCTACTTGATTTGTCCAGGTGATCCTCCAAATTTGTTGTTTCCTCTGGGAATCTAAGGTGAAAACAGGAATTCTAAACAATATTGCTTACTGCTTTCAGCATATTTGCTGTTAAGCCTTAGTCAGGAACTTGGATGCTGTAGAAGCAGAGAGCTGATACCTGTCCTGGAGGGTGTGAGCTCATGGCAGTGTCTGACCCATCTGGATTACTACAGCTCTGGGAATTGGAGAAGGGTTTGATGGAAACTGAGACTTGAAATCTGACTGAATGTTCTGTAAGATGTGACTGTGCAGGTTAGTTTACCTTGGTTGCTTTTGAAGAGCAGGTGAGAAGGGGACCTCTTTCCCAGAGCAATCTGTCAGTCCCACAGGATTTTTCTTTCAGGATCAAGGATATAACCTCAGGGGATGGTAGCTATAATCAGGGTGACATTTCAGGTACCAAAAGGGGTTTCAGGAGCCCAAAGGAACTTGGAAATAAAAAACTGAACAAGCTCAGGGCAGCTTTCCTCATTCTGATTTCTGTTAAGTATTTGTTTCTAAAACAAAATAATTGCTTTGGCTTTACCCCATTTGTGCTTCCTGCCCCTCTTGGTCACTCACAGCCTGTTTGGTGTGTAGGGGATAGTGGTGCTAAGCCTTGGGGCAGCACTGGTGTTATGCCACATATTAAAGACTGTGGGGGTTTAGGGCTTACAGGAATGAGAAACCTCAGCCACAGGCATTGGCTGCCCCTGCTGCATGCCCTGACTTAAAGGAGATGTGAACTCAGCCCGTGTGCAGATGCTCCCTTTTGGCTTGGGTGTCTTAGAAATTTGACTGTAATACAGCCTGGCAGTTCTAAGCAATGGGCACCATGTTTTAAGGAGCACATTCCAGTGTAATTTCTAACTTTCATGACCATCAAATGTTTTGCCCTTACTGCATGGTCAGCTGCTTTCCTCCTTGAGCACAACCATAGCCTTCCTGAGCTCCTTCATACCTCCTCCTCCATGCTGCATCCCAGGGAGATTTCAATGGCACTTCAGAAACAAGAGTGACTGATGCAGGTGAGTCACCTTCCTGGTGCAGACTAACACTGTCTTGGGACTATCTTCTAGGTCTCTGCCTAGAAAGAAAGGAGATTTAGTGATGAAGTTTATTGCTGGCTTTGCATGCAGCTCAGAACACTGGACAACAAGAGAAGCAACCAGATTTGGGGAATGATGTGAGCACCACTTTAACAGGCTGCCAGTCACCATCTGATTTTATGTATCATCCTAGCTTCCACCTGCTGCCCATCCCACCTGGATTTTCAGCAGCTCCACTTGGGGAAAAATTGCATGAAAGAGCTGGCCCAGCCCCTGTGGATGAAGCAGGTGGGTAACATCTCTCTGCTACCCAGCTATGCAGAGAGTCTCACAGCTTTCCTGGGAGAAATGGTTCCCCAAAGGATGCTACAAAATGATGTGCAGTGGCATGAGGTTGTGTATTTCCAAAGGCTCGAGATGCCTGCATGAAACTGGCCCCAGTGCTCTGGAAGTGGGCAGTTGCCATCGGTAACACATCCTTCCTCTGAGTATTTGATCTCAGCGGATGTCTTTTGAGGCATGGAGTGTGGCAGAGTTGTGGATATGCCTCAGGTGCCCTTATTAGATGCCTGGATGCATTTTGAAAATGGCTGCTTAGAAAATGTCTAATTGCTATTCCACATATTCAAAAAGCGTTTTTTTTTTCTCTTGTCAAGGCTTTGGCATGCCTTGGATTGCTAAATATACTTTCCTCTTGCAAATTCTTGGCAGGAATCTGTGTAAGGAATCATGCCAAGCAGTCTCTTCAAATGTTAACAAGCTCATCGGTGTGGCTTTCCCAGTGCAGGGTTTGTGCTCTTTTTTTTTCCACCTTCCTTCCCAAAAAACCCCAACCCTTCTTTTT
The DNA here is from genome assembly GCA_034509425.1 of Eopsaltria australis. NCBI lineage: Eukaryota > Metazoa > Chordata > Aves > Passeriformes > Petroicidae > Eopsaltria > Eopsaltria australis. Next base: position 5,806,254 of record JAVTVJ010000072.1, read on the forward strand.
GTATGCTGTTGCTCTAAGTATATGAACTATGGCAGCTCTGCAAGAAAGGATTTTTCTAACCAGAGCCAAAAAAAGTGCTTATTTCGTGTTCAACAGTTTGGTGTCACAGCCCTGCTCAAACTCCCGGGGTTCCTGTTGAGTAGGAAGCATGGATTTTGGGGTGCTTTTGGAAAACCCAATGCATTTCCTCTCCTCCTTTGCCATTCTTGCGTTTTCCTCTGTTCTTAGCAAGCTGGACCGTGTCCTTGCATGGCAATTGTAGATTTGATGTCTTTCTTCCCGTAGCCTATTAGCAAGTGAATGAGGCTGTCACGCTCCCCTTTTGTTTCCTCCCCAGCGCTTATCCGGGTGCAGAAGCAGCCCTGGAAGTGGTGCCTGCAGCCCGGCAGGGACCGTAGATCAGAGCTGCAGGCTGGGCTGCTCCTCTCCCTCTGCCCCAGGCAAAGAACAGCGCTGCTCCAGCATCTGGGACCTACAAAGCAAAGAAAGCATCGAGAAGCCAGTGCAGCACCCGTGAAAAACCTCAATGTCTCCCTAAAGGAAACCTCATCCAAGGACTTTGTCATTCATCAATATGTCAGGTTGCACACCTCCCTTGAGCTTCACGGGACACAATCTTGCATAAGCATTTGCTGAGCTTTGCCTCTGACTTGCTCTCCTGGCCTTCAGTCATCTGCTGGACACACCTCGGGAGCAAGGCTTTGTGTTCAGGTTGGGATGCTGCATTCCCCTCCCTGTGCTCAGTCCTACCTTCTCTTCATGGACAGAGCTCAGTGTGGGATGCAGGGCAGGTGCTGCAGAGGAATGGAATTGTGAGGCCAGAGAGCCTGAGTGCATCACACTGCAGCCTGGAACGAGCAGTGAGGGTTCTGAAGGGACCTCTGTTCACACCGAGGAATATTTATTTATAACTTGTGAGTTTGGTTTCAGGAATTTGCTCTGTGACCCTTCTCCATGTCTTTGATTAAACCTCCTATTGTAAGAGGAACGCTTTATTTTGCAGTCCTTCCCCACCCTGAGACAAATGTCCTGCAAGTCACAGGTTTGCTCTCCCCTTCAGGCAATTCTGAAATAGCTGCAGCTCTCTGGGGAGAGAGCACCTGATTCCTCCAAGGAAATGTACTTCATGCTAAGTGATGGACCAAGAGGGCACTTGCCTTTTTCACTAAGTATATTTCTTCCAAGTTGCCACCTATTACTGGGCCTCACCTTTGAAGAAGTTTTTGATGCAAACCAGGATTGTCTCTAATATCCCAGATATGAGGCCAAGTTGACTGCTTGGAGATAGGATCTTGGGCTCTATCAGTCATGTCTGTTTCTATTTGAGTGCTTGCATTTGAAACTGTTGTTACTGTGATTTATTAGATTTGAGATTAAAAGGCAAATCTGTAAAGGGAACATTAAAAAAATCCTTAAATGAAAACTAGACCCAAGTCATGCAAGGAAAGAAGAGGAACAAATAAATAATCTAGGCATTAAACAATTAATTTTTAAACTTCATCAGCTGAAGATGTATTTTTCTTTTTCGTGAGGAATATGAAACAAAGAAATGCAAGTTCCTGTAGCAAGAAAGAGGTGCTTGTTCCAAAGCAGGTCCACCTCTGACAGAAATGTTGTGTATGCTGTGGTGCTCCTTGGGGACCTCAGGTGAACACTATGCTGGTACCTGTCAAAACAAAGTACAAAACAGTCCAAGGAAAAGACAGAATATGATAAACAATCCAACAGATATGGAAGATTCACAGCCCTAAAAACAGGCTTGTGATCTGAGCCCATCAGCAGCCTGGCCATTGCTTTGCTTGGGACTGTTATTACTGCACCCGTGCTTAGCAGGTGAAGACAGTGATGGTTTTCCAATACATACCTTGACCACTGGTAAGTCATTTCACATTGCTCACTTGGAGAATTTGGGGCATTAGAAATGGTGGTAGAGCTGCTGCTTGGGCTACCTTTTTGCCCTTGAAGGGTAGAGAGTAATTGTACATGGTAATCAAGCGACTTCATTTGGTCAATGCACTGTCCTGCCCTTTCCCACTGCTTCCCTTCTTTCTTTGGTGTCTTCTCACCTTACATGGACCCTTCTCGATGTTGTGAGGCCCTTGGGGCACGGAATATGTTCTTGTGTTGCCCACTGGGGCGAGCTGGGCACAGAGGATCCTGCACACTGCTTGTTACCTCTGTTCATCTGGAGCATGGAGACCACCCAAGCCTTTGAGAATACATTTCAGGAGCATTCCCTGCCATCCCAGCAGCAAGATGGTACCTTTGTCAAAGGGAAAACTTGCCATCACTTGCAGAAAAAGGGGTTGCATAGAAATGAGACCGACTCTGACTTGTGGTTTTGCTCTAAATCAGTTGCATTTTTAACATTCAGAAGCCAACAAAGATGAAAGACTCCTGGTCAACCTCTCTACTCCCTTGGGAAAAAAAGTAAAAAGACTTGATAAATATTTTGCATTAATAAATTCCATTTGTCTTATAAAACACAGTTTGCCAGCTACCAAAGCAGGAAAAATATTTTACATAACTCTGAGTGCGACGTCTAAAAGGTTGCTGTGAGCCTGGGTTGAACAACCCTTTCCACAACCCAGAATGTGCAGGAATGCTAAGCTTCACCCAGGCTAGGACCAAGTTTGCTGCATGTGTCTGTGTGGTGGTCTAACCCTGGCTGGCTGCCAGGTGCCCACCAAAGCTGCTTGACTCGACTTGGGGAAATTGATTTCATTTACTGCCAATCAATTCAATGTGGGGTAATGAGAAAATGAAAACCAAACTCTTAAAACACCTTCCTCCTACCCCTCACTTCTTTCCCTCGCACTCCTGGTTTTCTCTCCCTCCTCCATGGCCTCAGGGGCTCTGCTGCCTCACCATGGTCTTCCCATGGGCTGAAGGGGAATCTCAGCTCCAGCACCTCCTGCCCCTCCTCCTGCACTGACCTGGGTGTCTGTTCCTCTCACACATTCTCATGCCTCTCTCTGGCAGTAGCTGCTGTTGTGCAGTAACTCCTTTCTCTTCTCAAATCCATTATCCCAGAGGTGCTGCCACTGTTGTTGATGGGCTCAGCCTTGGCCAGTGGTGGCTCCATCTCAGAGCCGCTGACATTGGCTCTGTTGGACACAGGGGAGGCTTCTGGAAGCTTAGCACAGATAGCCACCCTGCTATCAAAACCTTGCCAAGCAAACCCAGTGCAGTCCACGTGCTTTTCTGCCAGATGGTTGGATTTATTGCAGGCTGGTCCAGCAGGTAAGAGGTAAGCCATGGAAAAAGAGATAAAGGTGTATATGTGTGCCAGAAGCTGTTTGTGAACCCAAAACTATGTCCCTCACTGTGCTGTGGGAACGTTGCTATAAAAGGCAGGAAAAGCACAGCTGCCTACTATTACTGTTTTGTTATTAATTTTTAAGTGTGATGTTGATTAATCAGTGGAGCAGATTCCCCAGGGATGTTTCTTGGTCTGGACTAACAAGTTTCTGATTCTCAGGGCAGGAGTTGAGCACTGGCTGTTCCTGCTGATCCTGACAGGGTCTATGTGATGGTTTGCATCACCCTGCTGTGGTTTTGTGTCAGGCTGTGGAGTGTCAGACATCAACCACAGCATCTCAGGCAGCTGCAGGAGGCTTTGCTTGCCTTTTGCAAGCCCACACCCTCAGTCTTCCTGGCATACAGAAATACAAATTGTTATGAGTTGTAGAAGAAGAAGACACCCAAGCCTGAGACAAGAGGGTGCAGCTGAGGTCTGCCTCCAAATAACAGTCTCAAGACAACTTCAGGTTTGGCACTCGGAGCATTGCAAGCCAAGGATGCTTTTTGGGCTTTGTAGGATGCCCATCATTGCAGCTGACAAAACTCCCTCCACCCTGCCCATCAGCCTTCTCCTAGGTATCAGCTTTGCTTGCAGGAGCTGGGATTGTTTCTCTACGCAGTTTAAGTCCATCTCCTGATGACTCCTGCCTACCTCCTCGAAGATGAACTGGCTGCAGCTTTTTGGATGCTTACCCTTCCCCTTGAGCCTCCCTTTGCCTTGGGCCATCTGCCACCAGACCATCTTTTGGAAGGAGAGGGTGACCAAAGGCTCACAAGTCCCTGCCAGTGTCAAGGCCCAGAAATGCAGTGAGTTAAAACACAAAGAAAATGAGGGATACAGCAGCTCTGGGGGTGCAAGAATTGTCTGGAGCTTGGCTCCTACAAGCATTGAAGCCCCCCAGCCCTGCTGCCTAAGTGCATGCCAGGAAGATATGCCATAGTGAGCCACATGGGAAGTGACCATTCCCTCTTGGGAAGGCATTTGAAACAGTTGACTAAAGATTTATCCTGATTTGGGGTGAAAATTTATTTGTGAATCCCAAACAATGTCTCTTGCGGAGCTGTGGGAATGTTGCTATAAAAGTCACGAAAGGCCCAGCTGTCTACGATTATTGTTTTGTTGTTAATTTTTAACAATAAGGGCAATTACCCATTGGAACAGATCCCCCCTGGGATGTTTGTTGGTCTTGAGTATTTAAACTATGAGGTCCTGTGAGCAGAGACGTGTCTAGGGCAAAGTGTGAGTACAGCACCGAAAACCTCAGTGCCTTCAGCCACGGCTTGTGCAAACCCACTCTCAGTTGTGTTGCAGCAGTTCAGGAGGGCACATGTGGCCAGACATGCTGTCTCAGCAGAGGGGTGTCTGCTCCTACTGGGGTGAGAACCAGTCTTAGGAAAACTTAGAGACCTGAGTATCCCTGAGCACCTGAAATCCTTCCCAGTTTTATCAGACTGATATTTCTCGGCAGAATGGCCTGTTCAGGCTATATATAGCCAGCCCCTAGCTGAGAACAATTAGTATTTGTTCTAACAGCAACTGAGGCTCTTTGGAAAGAGTTTCAACAGCTAAAGGATCAGTTCTTGGTCACCAAGGGTGGGGTGTTGTTTTGGTTTTCTCCTCCCCCTCTCCCCCTCAGCAGACTATGCAAGTGCCTTCTCTTTTAGGAATCAGTTCTGGAACAAATGGAGACTCGCCACTAAATTATATCTCTGAGCAGAAAAGCAATGCCAAGCCAGTCAGTTGATTTTGTAATGTAGGACAGAGCCCCCCTTGCCCTGCGTGCAGCCATGCACAGACTCCTTGGCAGCTAATTAATAATTTGCAGTTAAGTGGCGGCTGCTCCCTTGCATCATTGCAACGCAGTTGCCAAGTGGAAAATTGAAAAGCAAGAGAGAGCCAAAGAGAGGACGATGACAACAACAAAAACAACAACAACAACAAAGGTCTAAAGTTCTAGGAAATTTCACTTTGTGAGGTCAAAATTCCTTGTGTGTTCAGGGACTGGGCTATTGGCTGGCAGGCACCTCTGGTTAACATGGCAAGGCCCTTTCTTTTCAAAGTCCTGTTGTCCTCAAGCACCTCCTGTTTGAGAGGGATTTCTCAAATGGGATTCTAAAATGCTCATGTTTGGGGAGGGGGAGGATGTGGTGAGTACACAGGACTAGGGCAGGTTGAAGAGAAGTTGAATGAGGGTTTTTCTCATGGTTGAGAAGGTAACCAGTGCTCTGGGGGATGGGAACAGGCAAGGAGGGATGGTGAAGCAGACCTCCCAGGACAGGACTGGGAAGAGGATGGGGGTGATGCCACGAAGGAATTTGCAGAGCAGAGGATACCCAAGAGTGGGCTTACAGCCAAGGGGAACCTGGTCCTAGTTTTACTGGATCCAGAGGAGCACATCCTGCCAGGAGTCTCTTCTCCCGGTGTGCTGATCAGCAGCTGGACTGTGTTCCGCCTATTCATGACAAGAAAGGGCCTTCCTCTGAGTGGAGGGTTTTTTAACACTGTCCAGCTAGATAACAGTAACAGTATTGTCTTGTGAGTTAGGTTTTCCACTCTTTTATGATGTTAGCCCTGGGGAAGAGCTAGGGCATGAAACGTTGGCACAGCAAGAAGTACAACAGCTGAGCTGAGCACGTGGAGTTTTCATACATCTTCATGCTTGATGTTGTTGGAGATGTGAGGAGAAGGGAGCCAAGGGAAGAATGGTGTTCAGAGCATCTGATGAGCTGTTTCTGCTTTGCCAGCCTTCTGTTTTCTCTTCTCCATGGGGGAAGCTGTGGAGGCATCTGACTTTTCCCATCTACAGTCACAGTAGTCTTCATGGGGTTGGCAGCTCCAGGATCTGTACAGCTAGAGACTGGCAATTGTCTGTGGCAATCAGGCATAAAAGATCATCAGTCTCAAAAACATGACCTATGAGGAAAGGCTAAAAGATCTGAAGAAGGAAAGCCTTTTGGAAAACATTTGTTTTTAAATAGACAACATATTTTGCTGTAAGGTGAAGTGGCCTCATCAGTTCTCTGTAGTCACTGCAGACCTGACAAGAAGTGATGACTGAAACTTCAGCAGCAGGATAAGTGTTGGTTGGACATCTGGCCAGGTAGATCTGGTTGGCATTACTTTGAGTTGCAGTTGGAGCAGAGACTTCCAGAGGTCCTTTCCATCAATAAAACTCTAAAATTCTGTGATAGGAACAATTTTCCTGCAATAAGGATGGCCACACGGTGATGAGGTGAGGTGACAGTAGTGTCAAGTCTGGAAGTTCCAAGTTGGAGATTAGGCAGACATTTGTCAGAAGTGGCTTGGAGAGAGCTGTCAGTGTTTGGAGGAGGGAAAGCAGAATGTCCTCCTTTGACTTTAGAAACCATCAGGTCTTAACCTTCAAGCACTGACATCTGAGGGCATCAGGCTATGCATCCTCCACTTCTGCTTGGAGGCTATTGAGGCTTACAGATACCTGTCATAAGAAGAGATGGGGGGATCTGGGAGGCCAACTGGTTCCATTAAGAAAACTGTTCTCCCATGTTCACCCTCTTGGTTTGGGCATTTTCTGGAGAGGGAAGGAACCAATGGTGTGGATGACTCATGGCCCTTTTCTAAGAAGCCCAGTAATGCTGAATTGAATCACTGAGCAAACACAGGCAGAGCTGCAAATACCCAGAAGTCTTGGCCTCCTTCTGCTGCTCACATTTAATGATTTCATTGCTAACCCTAAACCTGGGGCTCACAGTCCTTTCCAGGGAGGTGTGTTTAACAGCACGCACGTATCGTCAGCCACATCTCTTCCTCTTTGCCCTGAGCCTTTGTACACAGAGCAGTGATGGGGGGCTTGTAGCTTCTTGCAGTTTCTTGCTTCTGTGGGATTCCTGTGGGCTGAGCATGACTGAATGGCTGTGGTCCTGTGGATGAGAAATGCCTCACACCCTGCTGGCATCGGGGAAGGATTGCTGTTCCCCTGCTTAATGGGTTTGTTTAATGCCCATTCCGTGAGGCTGTTTCTCAGGCTGTTTTCCTTGCAGGATGTGTCTCTATGTGTGCAATTAGCTAAGAGACATTAGCTTAATGACTTGTGCGTGTCTGAGTTAGGCCTGGCCCAGGCTCGGATGGCTGCCTTTCTCCTGTCTGGAGACTAAATTCTCTGCAGCACAAACTGCTCTGTCATGCTCATCCCAGGGGCTGGATGCAGACAGTGTCTCTTGCTGGTCCCCAGCCAAAGAAACCCTGCTATCACACATAATTACCTCCTTGACTCATAGTGACTTTTATTGCTCCCACCCCCCCCCTTTTTTGTTTTGTTTTATAAGTTTGATTTGTTCTTTCGAAGCTATTGTTTCCATCCCTGTATTCCCAGTGGCTCCAGAGGACTGCAGTGTATTCATGCAGGAATTACTGGGGCGGGCTCTGTGGTCTGTTTTGTGTAAGAGTTCAGACTGAGTGATTGTTCTGGTCTCCTCTGGCTGGTTTCTGAGCTTATGGGTTAGGCAGAGGGAGAGTAATATGTGGACAGCAAGCTGCATTTTTCAGGAGCCTGGTGCTGAATCAGAGTCCCTCACCAAAATGTAGGTGATAATTTCTTTTTAATGGACTGATTGTCTTGGTCATCTCAAATGGTCCACTGCAGTTGGCTGAGCAGTGGCTCCGGTAAGATGAAGGGGACACTGGTCATGCAGTCTTCTGAACAGTTCCAGAGAGAGAAGTTTTCAGGACCACAAGAGTAGATCTCATAAGGAATCTCTCCTTCCCCTCTGTCTTTTATCCTCAGTCATTCTCTTTCCGATATACTTCAGCCCCAGCTTCAAAACTGAGCCCAACAAATGTGTCTGCAGAGGGCACTGGTAAAAGACAGATTCCTCTTTCTCTGTTCCTGACTGGACTGAAACTTTTGCTGGCTCAGCTGGATTGCTTCTCCTCTAGGCAAAAATGGATTAAGTTTCCAGAGCCACCACTGTGAAACTATTTGCTGTGACTGGACCTGCACAACAACATTTATGGGAAGGAAGGCAAGCAGATAGGGGTGTCTTGTGCGCTTGCTGATAGGTAAAAGCATGGTCAGATAGCTTTTTTGAACCAGACTTTATCTGCCTAATGCTACCTCTGGTCCGTTCCTTAAAAGTGAGGGCAGGAGGAGTGCTGTACATTTTGGATAGCAGTCAGTCAGTTTGTCTGCACCTCTGGCCTTCTGAGAGGTTTCACTGGGCCTCCAGGTGCCTCTATATCCTTTCCAGTTCTTCCCTCCTTGTGCTACTACCCATAGGTAAGGTCCTTGAAGTCATCACCTGCAGCTCACACTCGGGAGAGACCTGTACTTGCTCCCTTGGTGGAAGCTGAGGACAAAAGGAGTGCTTGGGTGGACCATGTTGGAAGAGTTCCTTCAAGGATTTCTCCATGGGTAGGATGTGCGTGCCACAGAGGCAGCTGTTTTGGAGTAAGTGGTTTGAGATACCCTCTGGAGCAACAGGGAAACAAGTGACAAGTTCATATCTTTCATTGCTTTTCCTCACCAATTTGCACTTCTATAGTAGATTTGGCAAGGCATCAGCTTCAGACTTGGCACCGGGAGGAACAATCTGAATTAATTTACCTTATCTCTGCTTTAAAACCTCCAAGATCTATCAGTTTATTGTCATCCTGGAAAGGACTGTGACATTTCTCTTATTGCTGAATACATTGTTCATGTTAAAAAGTGTCACTCACGTTGGTTTTTGACATAGATGGATATAATCTACATCAAATCAAATACATTCCTTTCATTGATGTAATTAATGAGCAGAAGGCATGGGGCAATTGTTAAATTGTTGAATACTGCAAATTAAGGCCTTCAAGAACAACAACAAATCCATGCCTATAATGGAAAGAGCAAAGACATGTCAATCTTGTTTAGTTACCTGGTTATAGGATTCAAGGTCCTTTGCTGACAGTTTCAGAAAGAGTGTGACAGGGTAAGAATATAGGAATGCCAGATCCAGCAGCTCCTACTGAACCAAACCCATATGAACTCTCTCATCAGACATGCTTCTTATTTTCTTACATAAATTGTTTTTCTATTATGAAAACCAGTCCTTTTTGTGAAACTAAGCATTTCAACAGGGTACATCTCTCTCTGAGGACTTTTCCCTTAGATTTTTCATGGGAACTGACCAAATAACCCAACTCTGAGGTTATTTTCTTTTAAATCAAATTTATGTGCCTTTGCTGAAAAACTTGTAGGCTTTATTTCTTCATCTTAAACCTGAGAAGCATGTTAAAAAGAGGTCAAGGATAATGACAATTTTAAGAGCAAAGAGCAGCATTTTAACAACCTTTCTTCCTGACCAGCTTGGCTGATTGTTCATTAAAATGCTGTTAAAAGCCTTGCAGAGGAGCAAAACTTGGGAGCACTTTGGGGAATGCAACCACTCCATACATCATCACCATCTGTCCTGGGAGATGGGCAGGGACTGTACTGGACAGGGAGCAAGTTCTTGGCTGCTCTGTGCATCTTCCTCCCACAGAAGGCATTGAAGGTCATCCTCATGCCCACTCCTCAAGTCTTGGTCTTCATTAAGTGCATGGCTTTGGGTTTGCTATCTCTGGCTCTACACACAGGCTCTTCCTGACCCCTGGAGCAAGATATTTCTGCAAAGAAAAGTCCATAAAAATACTGTGAAAAGAACCTTCTCCTTTTAGACATTGAAGACAAAGCTCCATTTGGGCCTGTGGCCATCTTCAAATAGAGTTATGTCAAAAGATGAATCCGTCCCTTCATTTATCAAACAGAACAGCCTGATCCCTCTGTCATTCAGGTCCTGCACTAAAGCTCTACAAGTGCTGGATGTGGCTGGCTGAGCCAGTTCTGCCTGGCCTCACTGCTACCATGGTGTTTTGGGTAATCCATGAAGAAGTGAGAACGCTGGATGCAGACGGATGTGCTTGCGCACAGGTAATTCCCACTCCTGCAAACACCAAGGGCTCGGCCCCTGCTTCCACCACAATTCCTCCGCTGGGCTCACAGGGATGGAAAGGGTAAAAGGGGTGCCCAGGCTGCAGCAGGCCAGGCATGGAAGCCAGCTGTCCCATGCACAAGTCTCTAGGGCCTTAACCTCCAGACCACAGTGCTCAGCTGCTTCTGAAAAAGGACAAGGCTGTACAGCAGAGCTGTGGAACTGGAAGGCTTGCGGGCTGAAATGAGTCCAAAAGACATATTAACAGGCATGAGAGGCCTGTGATGAAATAGCTAAGGTATTAATGCAGCCAGAGGCTGGTAATGAATACAAGAAATGCCCACATTTACCCAAGAGGTCCCAAAGGTCTTTTGTCCAGAACATTGTGATCCTTAGAGAAATCTCTTAAGAAAGTTAAACCACAGGGTTAGGGCTCCTGGACAAAATCTGGGCTAGTGTGGTCTCTCAACTGTTCTTACCTCTTGTCTGATGAGACCCTATTTGCATTTCTGTGCTTTTTAAAGAGCATGGGTAGGATCCTCTGGGACTTGCACCCTGTCAGGTGAGGGTTCCCTCCTGCCCCTATGGCGGGTGTGAGTCTCTCACTGTGCCCTGTGGCTGTGCTGCAGATAGCAGAGCTTAGTTTGCACACTGTCAGGTGAGATTCTGTCCCCTGGTGACAGGAGAAATCCTGCATGCTCAAGTACTACACATGATATACAAAATGCTCTTCTGATACTTAGCTCTCCATCTCTCAGCTGCTGAAGGAAACCTCTGAGGTGCAGAGCACAGGTCAGTGCAGGTTAAACTGCCATCATCACAACCTGACCTTCACTTCTCTTTGGTGCCTTGGCCCATTCCTTCTTTAATGCATGGAGAGCCTGGAAATGGTCTCTGGGTGCTGAGCAGAGCTGGGTTGCAAGGAAAATATGGGACCTGGAGGTTGATAAAAGCAGAGTTGGATGGCTGAACATCCCTGGTGCTGGATAAAGTGCAAACATCCCAGAAATGAGGAAACAAAAGCAGGTTTGATGGATCTTCCTCTAAAGTAAATTCCAATCCAGTGCCCATCTGACCTGCTTTTTGGAGAGGCTGAACCCACTTTTTAGGACTCATGCACTGCAGTCAGGCACGTTTTTTACCCTTCCAAAGGAGACAGTCCCACCATTGGTGCGGGCAGGCCGTGACTGTGCCCAAGGCCATGCTGCTCACCCTGTGCCTGTTTGTCCTTCAGCCTCTCCATCCTCCAGAATTTCTTCTTTTGCACATGTGGTTTCCCATTCAGAGTGCCCCAGTGAAGAAGGGCTGCTGAGTGGAGGCCTTGCTGTATGGCACTGGCATGTCCCTTGGCATGTCCCTTGGCATGAAAACACCACCAATGCTGTGATTATTCTGTGCACCTGATGTGACAGTCCGTACAGCCATTCTTTGCTTTGACCATTAACAAGGCCTGATTTTAGTCCAAAACAAGCTTTCTTGAAACAAAATAGTAATTTTCCAGTCTTCCTGTAGAAGCCAAAAGTATTTTAAGTTGGACTGGACTGGCCTAAACACAGGGTGGGGAGGGAGTCAGTAGGTTTGGGACATTTTAATAATGAAGAGAAGAATGTGAAAGGAAGGATTAAACATGGTGTTTTATGTGTATTTATTGAGTCAATTTATAAGGTGCCTTTTGCAAAATATCTTGAGCACTTCATGGAAAACCACAATGCAAAATATTTGAAAAATCTGAACACGAAGCCAGCGTGTCCCAGCATATAGCCAGGAAACAGAGAAGCTGGCACTGGGAGCAGTTCTCTAATCACCAGGCCCCAGCAAAAGGAGATGTGTGTCTGCAGGACAACGTGAGCCACCAGGGGAAGGAGCTGTTCCCTGTGCTCCAGCCAGCCCCAGGTGGGTCTCTGTGGGCAGCCTGCAGCACAAGTGGCTCAGCCCATCAGATCTCCTCCAAACAGAGTCCTGGGCTGACAGACCTCAGTGGAGATAGGGTGACTCTGGCTGTCTGGGAGGCCTGAAGGTGGCCCATTGCAAGGCCAGCTGGTGAACACATAGGAGCAGGACTGCCTGGATGGGAGCACTTTGGGGAATGCAACCACTGCCCCATCTGCACTGCACAATCCTCAGGACTGCTGCTCCTGGATCATTCCAGGGAGAGGACAATTAGAAGCCCATTTCACCTGGCCAAGGCAAGAGCACAGATGTTGGTGGCACGGTTTCTGTGATGGGATTTTCTTGCTTGGAACTGAAGCATGAGTCTTTGGCACATTGCTGTGCTGATGGCTTTTTCCTGTGACATGGCCAGGGCTGCCCCTCCAGCTGTGGGGCTCTGCTAAACCCTGCAGAGAGGCTGCCAAGTGCTCCCCAAAATCTTTGGGAAGTCCATGGGTCACCTGTGTGCTGAGGAACACTGCAAAGAATGCACTTAACAAGAGTGCTTTGAAGTCATGGGTGCTGAAAAAATATCCTGTGGAGGATTTAACTGAATTAAAGAACAGGTAAAGACCTCCAGGCAAAATTGCTGCACCTCTATTATACAACTTCTGCAATAATTTTTAAGGGTGGCAAGGAACTGAAAATGGGTAGAGTAGAAAAGTGGCCATGCTGATTGCTTTGAGCCATACAAGATGCATTTTTTAGCATCTGTAGCACAGGTTATTTCCTTATACAGTATTTTTCCTGAAAATAATTTGCTGTAATAAAAATGAAGGAATACCATGTCCATGGGACAGAAATTAATCTGCAGTACACAAGGACATTTCTTCAAGGGAGGAAGCATACCTACAAGAGGATGTTTCATTGCAGGAAATACTGCTCACCAAATTGCTAACTTAAGCATATTTGAAGAGATAACTTTGTTTTGCAATCTAACCTGTGCAGTTTCTGCTGTGGCTGAGTCTGGGAGAGATGAGTGAGATCAACAAACACTGTGAGTGGGGTGGCCTTCATCACTTCCTTCCCTACAGTCAACCAGTTGCCTCTTCCAATGAGAAGAAATACTTAAAAAAACCCAAAACAAAACAAGAAAACCATCTCATAGAACTTCATCTGTTGGCAGTGAGGCACAAGACAGGACTTCAGTCTGGCTTTAGTTCATCTGCCTGAAAATCCACAAAGTAGCCCTTTGGTTGGCTGGGACATTTACTACATATATTAAGGCTTTGGGCAGTCTCTATTGGGAAAGGGACTTTGGACAGGTGTCCCTTGAGGGTAGTCCAGGGTCTTTCAGTTATGAGCTGCTCGTCCACCTGTCTGTCCCAGTGTTGGATGAGAGGTGAGAACAAAATCTATGAAGCCCAACTTTCCATTTACATCCTGAATGAGAAGCATGGACTGATGCACCTGCATGTTGGTGTGAGAAGGGCAGCATCACCTGGCTTTCTGTCACATGGTTTTCAGGTATTAGCTGGACATTGCCCTTACCTGAAGGACTTTACCAGCTAGGAGCAAACTGATTTACAGCCTGACATTTTTCAGAAATAAGAGCGTGCCCAAAGCAGAGAGGTGCTTGTATGGATGATGTTAGAATAGGGGCTGATACCTGGAAGTGCTGCAAAGCATTGCTGGAGGAGCTGGTTTGCATGCAGGAGGATTTGACCTTGAACTTTCTCCTGCAGTTCAGGCCAACATCCTCTACCCCCTAGGTCTGAAAAATGTTCCTCCCCCTTGCTTTAAAAATACATTTGTTATGTCTAAGGTTTCTGGCCAGAGCACTGGTCCAGGCTTGCACCCACAGAGCTATGCAGGTCAGGGGTGGGAGCTGATGTGACATGTGAGTGACTTTAGCTGAGCTCACTGGAGTCCCCAGTGCAGTCACACCAACACAACTGCTCTCTTCTGGGGACAGTTTCCTGTCATCCCAGGGATGGTGGCTTTATTGTCCCAGTGTGAAGTACAGTCCTGTGAGTCTTCCTGGGCCCACTCTCAGCTGTGGCAGCCACAAGCTGGCTGTGACATCCATGCTGCCAGTTCCACAGTGGGTTTGAATGCAGACACCCAAAGCTGTGACCTGCTCATGTTCAAGAGACCTGCCAAGGGTGTCTTGGAGCAGTGTCCCTGATAACCCAGAGCACATGAGCTTGGATCCTGGCTGCTGAGCTCCAGACCTTCTGTGGGACATGTGTGGGTGTGTGAGCATTGTGTCCATCCTGAGGACAAGCTCAGGTAGAAGAGTCATGTCCCGTGTGATCCCCTGAGTTAGGCACAGAACAGGACATGGACTGAAGCAGTGACAGAACAGGTTTGTGCTGCAGCCATGGAGCTGCAGCCAGACTGCCTGGTCCCCAGCCAGAGCACTGCAGCACCCAGGCCCAGCTCCAGAGTGGCTCTCCTTGGGATCACACACAGTCTCCTCCACCCCAGCTGCTGGGGAGAGTGGAGGCCCCTGCCATGCTGCCAGGTGTGTGGGTGAGTCACAGAGCACAACCCCCCCTGCCCCCAAGTCAGTCTAGACACAGGGAAGTCCAGCTGCCTGCAAACACCCCATCCCATCAGCTCCCAGCCAGTGCTCTCCTGGCTGGCTCGGGTAATTTGGAAGGACTCCAGCGGAGGATTTGGCAGGCTGAACTCTCACAGTTCTTCCCAGTTCAGACCAATGTGGTGAACTGGTTTACCAAACACTTCATACTGTTCACTGTGCTTCTGCCCTTCTTTGAGTAATGACTGTGTTTATTGGCAAAATGTCAACGTGCATGGAGTGACACCCCTTTGTCTTCAGAGGTTACTGTCATGCTGGAGTGGAAGCATCTACTTGCTTTTGTGGGAGAGAAGTGGGTATAGAGAGCAATGTGGTGATCTTACAAGCAGCAGTGTTGAGTATAGGAAGCCGCATGGCTGAGTCCTGTTTCTGCCTCACCAGACTGGGTTTTCCAGTGAATTCTCAGCAGTGGTGGATCTTCAAGGTATCCCAAGAAAGACTCTACCTGCCTGGGAGGATGCAGGCAATATCTCAGTGGCATGTGGATCATGCTGAGCTTGCTATCAAACCTCTCCAGGTGCTTATCACTGCCGTTGATTTTTTTGATGTAAATAGTTTGTGGGGAGAGGCTGGCATTTTCCCACAGACCATGAGCTCCTGGGAGCTCATGTGCAGGCTGCTGGTGGTGTGAGTATACAGGAATCCTGGCTGGCTGCCATGCAGCTACCTGCCCTGACCTGTCCCATGAAATTAAGAGATGCAAAAGCTATTTCCTAGGAGATCTTTTGTGTTTATGCTCTGCTGGGTCAGGCTGGCCCACAAAAGCCATCAGGCTGGGTTTGTTTCCATATTGGCTCAGTGGCTGGAGAAGTTTGAAAGCTGGATATTTTTTTATAACACCAGCTGTGCCCCCATCTCCATGGGGCAGAGTAGTCCTGCTTGGACAGAAGGATGGCAGTATCCTCCTGATAACCTCTTCTAGGCAGATAAATGCAGCACTAGACAACAGTGGTAAGGTCCTTCAGGGAGACATGCACAAATCTTGAGAACCTGAGCTAGAGAAATCTGCTTTCATTGAGACATTGACCAATTCAAAGAAACACAAGTGGCAAGAGTTATGTCCTTCTGGGATGTTTCCTTTTTTTTGTTGTTGTTTGTTTTGGTTTGTTTTTTTTTTTTTTTTTTTTTTAACTCGTCCTCCATCACTTTTTATATCCACTGCAGTTTCTAGCGCTGTGTTCAGCTTTTTCCTGCCCACTCCCCTTGCATTCCCAGTGCATGCAGCCCTGCAGAAATGCAGCACTGGACTGTAAAGAGCTGACTGTACCCAGGAGCTCCTGGCATCCGGCAGAGGGCAAGCGAGCTAAGACAGCGATCGTGTTCCTGCAATCCCCCCTGCAACGCTCACTGCTCAGGGAAGATCTTTGGCGATTGTTCTGGACTCTCAGCAGACAAGATTACATTATCCAACCCCCTTTCCCCCCTCTTCACCTGCCTGCATCTTTCCATTTCTCCTGGCCAGTAACACCATATTTTGTTTTTTTTCTGTATTGGTGTCCTGATTGGTACTGGCATGATCTTCTATTCAAAACTTTTAGCTATTTTTCAGCCTGACTAGATACAGGAAGTATTTTTTTATGCTTTTTGTTTCCTGTGTTTATTTCCTGCAGTTTTGGAAGACATCTTCCTCTTTTTTGGGTCCGTTTTGGATCACAGGCTCCAGGGTCTTGAAAGCTGATTCCCCAGAGAAGCTGCTGTTCCCCCAGCCTCCTCCCCAAGGAGCAGTTCTGTCCAATGTGTGCACAAACATGACTCAAATGGTTCCTGCTGCTCCTTTGCAGCTATAGTGCATTCACACATCCACATTGTTACCTGTTACTGTTCCAGCTGGCAGCTTCACAGTCCCATGTGCTGCAGGACAGAATCTTTCTAATCAAGTCCCTTCCTTTCTGGGAATGTGCACTGTTCACCCTTACACCTGGCTGAGGATAAGATTTAAGATTTAATCAGCAAATTAAAAAATAAACAAAGCAAGTTTGAAGAGAAGCAGATATTCCTGTCCTTTATTTTGGGATGCTCTCTCTTTGTTCTCAGCACAAGTTAGTGTGTGTGCATCATCAAAGGGAATTAAAATGTGGTTCAACTCTCAAAAGACACTGCGGGAAACCAACACCAGTTGCTGTGCATTTGCTTCCTGTAAAAGGTCAGCACTGGGCTGTATTTGCTGGGAGAGGTAAAAATGCTGAAGGAAATAATATTCTCATTTCCCTTTGAATGCTTGTAGTGCACAGGCTCCTGGTTCTCTTGGTTGTTCTGGAAAATCCCAGTAACAAAGGTAAGTAGGCTTTACTCCAGCTCACAGCTGTTCTGGTAGGTAAAAGAGTGAGTAACTCTAAGGTTTATTGCCTTAGACAAGGGTGTGTTTGCTCCTGACTGCTCCCCTGCTCCTCCCTGCAGCCACACCAGCACTGCCCACGGGGACAGGGTGACAGAGGGATAGCTGGATGCTGTACAAGGATGGATCCAGCATGGATCCAGAAAATGGATCAGGTTCTGGTTGGGGGGATATCCCAAAAGCCTGGGTATTGCATAGGGTTTGGGGGGAGGTAGATTTGGACCCTCTGTTTTAGAGCTTGTGGGTGAGGGAAGAAAACCTGTGCCTGCAGAAGACTCATTAGAAAACAGCTCTTTCTGGTGGGGTGGGTTTCATCTGGAATCTGTGAGAGACAATAAACAGGATGTCCCACAATGACATTTTTATAGAGCTGCTTTGCAGAGTGGGGCTGTGCTTAAAATCCAAATTTAGTTTATTTGAGTGGGAGTGTCCTCAGCTTTAATGTCTGCTTGCTTTCAAAGCAACATGATAGAGCTTGGCTCGTGCAGCTCTGATGTCCGGGCAAACCTGTGATCTGGATCCCTCCTGCTATCTTCCTAAAAGCCCCCTGCCCTTCCCTTGAGCTATGCTGGTGCTCATGCTTTGAGATTCAAACTGTAATGATTTTGTGAAGGGTTAATTAGCAAGCTGTGCTCTGCAGCAGAGATGACTTCATTTTAAGGTTTAAGCATCTTTGTACATCAGGCCAGTAAAATATTCTTGGAAATAGACACAGAGCTATAAACCTAAAATCATGCTCTACTGCTGAGTGAGATACAGGAATCTTTAATAAAAGGTCTGGTTAATTACTAGCATGTGATGGCAAGTGATGAAGAGAGGCTGTGGGCTGTGTTTGTTCAACGTGGAGAAGAAAGGGCAAGAGCCAATTGCTGTATTTGACTCTCCAAAAGGAGGGTTCAGAGAGGATGGAGCAGGTCTCTTCTCAGAGAAGCACCACAAACAGACAAGAAACAACAGGGGCAACCTGCTGTAAGGGAAGTTCTATCTCAATAAAAAGAAGGTAATTTCACAGGGAGAGTGGTTTAGCCCAGAGAGGCTGTGGATGCCTGGAGACACTCAAAACTGGATCCCTGAGAAACCTTTTCCAGCTCTGAAGGGGAGCTCTGTAAGTCTCTAGCTGAACCCTCTGCTCTGCACAGCATCTGTTTGCTTTAGTGGGGGGACTCCAGGAGGTACTGGTTTGTGGGGTTACCAGGGGACCTTTTTCTGGGGTGGAAGGAATATACAGCCTTGGGCAGTGGTGGCCCAACCTTCTTACTTTAGTCATGCCTTTTCTTTGGCAGGGTGTCCACATCAGCAAGGAAGTGAAGGGTTTGTGAGTGGAGCTCCTCCTCTGTCACAGCGAGGGTCCAGAGAAGCAAGCCAGAAACCAGCAGTGATGCTTGGAAAGAATATTGCAGAAGGGGTCTTGCTTGTGGGCTGCATGTCAGTGCCTGTGTTCACAGGCTGGTCCATATAAACACACTGCAGAAATGGAAAGGCTCACTGCTGTAGGAGTGTCTCAGGCTGCCTGGCTGTCTCAGCAGGGCAGCACCAGTGCAGGAGGGCTCATGGTGCTACCCTGGGGTGAGATCATCCAGATCATCCCCTCCCACACCTGTCTTGACAGGTAGTGTACTTCAAAGCATATGATTAAATACTGTGAGTTGAGGCCTTGTGCTTTTCTGCTGGCCCCTGGACACTTTCATACAGGGCTGGTTCCTCACTCTTTCTCCTATGCTGTTGCTGAAGAGGGCAAGGGCTCCTGTCTGGAAGCAGAAGGGCAGAGTTGATGTTGCCCCAAGGTCCCCTACAAATGGTCTCTGCTACTGAGCAGTGCCAGAGGTGGGATAGAGCTTATCTAGGGCCTGGGGAGCTGTAGGATGAGGACCTGTTTCTGCAAGATGCTCTGTCCCCTCAGTTCTTGGCTCCATCTTCCTCTGCCTTGGCCACATATCCAGAAATGAGTCAGACTAGGAGAGGTGAAGACACAGGGAAATGGGACTGGAGAAATTCTTGTTTAAGAAGTTGGTAGGGGGTTAAAGGCACTGCAGTCCCATGTGCTCCCTAGTCCTGGAGTAGCTCCTGCTCTTCAGCAGCCAGGGGACTGTGAGTGCTGGGGTTTCCTTTGTGCTAGACATAAATGTCAGTGTACCTTCAAACACTTCTCTTGCCCTAGGAGAGCTCTGCGCTCTGAGTCAAGATCTGAATGGCCTGTCTTGCCCCAGCCAAAACACGACTGTTCCCTGTGTTTCTTCCAGTACTTGTTTTATTTGTCCCATGAGAGGAATAAAGTTACTTCCCTGAGGAGGCTTTGACACAGGCAGCTAGAGACCAGCAGCTGGAGTCCTTTCTTAATACGTAGTTGCACTACACTTTCCTTTCCTTCATCCCGTTCCATCCAAGCACTTTCTGTGGACTCATGTAAGCAATCCCTGCTCTCCCTGGGGCTGCAGCCCCTTTCCACTCCATTCCTGCATGCAATGTTGTTACTCAAAGCAGTGTCACAGCACGGTGCCTAAAAAGAGCTGTTTTCTCTCCTGAGTAGGTTCTCCAAAGCTGTTATTACTTTTCCAACAGCAAATACAAAGCAAGTGGAAATGTTGGCTGATGCTGCTAACAAAATTCTTAAGTATCTATGTGTGTTTTGAAATGCTTTCATCCCGCTGCCCTGCTCAAGGGGTACCAGGCACTGAGGGAAGCCTGTCAATGTAAATGTCAAAAGGATCTTTGGGCTCTCATATCTGTCAGGGGGATCCTCTCCATTTGCTATTCCTGGGACTGGAAGTCTGTCCCAGCCCTGTCCAAGAAGCTGGACCCTTTAGCATCTGGACTCACTGAAACAAAGGGATTTTTAATCTAACTTTCATCTTGGGATCTAAATCCCCATGGAAACCAAGAATCATATTGGAAGCCTCAGTAGGTGTATGGAATGTGGTGGCTCTTACTTGCAGGCACATGAGTTTTTGGGAGCACTCCAACTACTGAAGGGAAATCGTGGTTGAGTGGTCTGGAGAGGGAAGGTCTCTGAGGCCAAAAGAACAGGTCCTCAGGTAAGAAGCAAGGGCTGTTAGTCACCAAATACAAACAGTCCCAGTCCCCATTCCCTCTAGTTACGGCTGGGATTTTGTGATGTCTGTAAAGCCACTGAGAATTTAGGATCTTTGCAAACAAGTCACCTTCTGCTGATATCCTGAGAACTGCCACTGGGAAACTGTAATAAAGAAGCTGTGGACAGTACCAGGTCCTTTAGCCACCCAAGGCCCACTTCAAACAGAGATTTGTTTAAAGTAGGAATATCTCTGCAAAGATGCACTGCCACCTTGGCTCTTCCTTCCCCTCTCTCAGCTACATCTCCTTGCCAGATCCTCTTCCAAGAGCAATTAGCCCTGATACCTGCAGAAATCAAGGCCAGTCTCCACATAAATCCTCTCAGGTTTTCTTTTATCATCCCTATAAGCCAAGTCACTGTGCCTGATCCACCTAGGTCAGTATTGAACCTTTTTTTCCTTATCTTCTCCTGGTCAGCTGCTTGGTTTCAAACTGTTTTGTACACCTGTGACTAATGAAGGCATCTTTGAGGGAAGCTTAGGGATGAGTGAGGAATGACTATTGGGGTGTCCAAATGCACAAGCCTCTGCTATGTATGAGAACTGCAGACCAGACAAACTTGTGACACCCTGCCTCCTTCCCCTGCACCCCTGCTGGACAGCAGTGGTGCCTGGGAGCTGGGAGCACCTGGCCCCTTAGCATGAGAATCACCACTGCTTTATGCCTTCCAGCTAATGGGTGGTTTTAGCTCTGCTAATCTCTAATCAGGGCTGGAGAAACCTAAACAAACTAGCCTGGACCATTCAAAAGCATTCATAATTACTGGATCAGGCTCAAAGATAATGCATTTACGGCTGCTCTAAAAACATTTCAGATAGGCTGAATGTAAATAAAGTGGCCTATAATTGACCCTCCTGCTGACATCTGAACCCTGGCTGTGCTGATGCACCTGGGGAAAACAGTACGAGGATGGAGAGGGGTGCCTGGGGCATCAGGCAGGTCCAGACCTACCTCTGAGCGTGACCAGTGGAGCAGCAGAGCTAAGGCTGTGGATCAGAGCTGCAGGAGCTTGTGGGGTACCGGAGCCCCTTGCACAGGAACCAACCAGGCTCCAAGAACAAGTGCTGATGGAAGTGTGAAACATGCTGATGAGTTTTGGGGAGGTGGAAGTACAAGAGGCTGATGTGCAACCCCAGGTGTAACTCTGGCAGTGCAGGGAAAGCATGCAGCAAACCTCTGGGCACCTAACCCTGACGAGGAAGAAGATGTAATGCTGGGAACTAATTTCTGAGCCATTTATTTATTTCCTCGAAAGTTTGATGTTTGCAGTGTGACTGCCTTGGGGAGCAGCTGTGGGCAGGATGGAACAAGTGGGGCTTGCCAGTGCCTCCCTCCTCCCTGCAGAGCTCTGCTCAGCTCACTCCCACCACCCCAATTCACTGAGCAAAGCTGCTGAACTGGGGTGAAGGCAGGTTAAGTTTCATGAGGCAAGGCAGCATGGGGCTGGAGCACTGGGACCTACAGCCCTGGGGAGTGTGTAGGGAGGGACAGAGCCAGCTCCCTGGCATCCAGTAGCTGGGATTTCAAGGCTTAGTGCTCCTTTTGAGGGGGAGTAAGGGTCCTCTCTGCAGGGGAAGAGGGCAGGGCAAAGCTCCTTCTGCCCCTGCTACTGACTCACCCTGGCCTTGGTCATGTTCCTCTGGCACCCCCCGGGAAGGGATGGGGATGAGCGAGGGAAGACCCCCTGTCATCCCACTCTGATGTGCTTCACTGTTGAGCCAGAGGCAATTCCTACCTCCCAGTACCTTTTACTTATGGCCAAACTTCACTGAATCTCCAGGGAGAAAGCAAAATTCTTTCATGGCTCTGTCCTTTGTCAAGGATGAACTGGGGAAAAACAAACTCTCAAACAAAAAGTGGAGGCCCAAATACATCAATCCCAACCTTCCTCCTCACAGCCTCCCCTTTGTCATCACCTGCCCCTCACCATGCCAGCTCTGGGACTCGGGAGACTCCCTCCAGCACTCACCATAAAGCACTTTGTGTCAGTATACTGAAAAGGAGGACTTTAAAAATAATTAAAACACTGTTTTAATCTTCTTGACTTTTTTTCTTCCCCCCCTCCCCTGCACCCCACTACCCATGAAGTAAAAATAAGGGAAAGAAAAAGGCAGAAGGGCACTTTGTTTTCTCCCCCCACACACTCGGAGCTGTAAAATACTTCTTAATCATTGGGAGCAAGAGGATCTCCGTGCTGGGCCTCCACTTTTTGTTTGTGAGTTTATTTTTCCTAATTCATCCCTGACAAAGGACAGAGCCATAAAAGAATCAACCAGCACGTCTGTGGGAAAAAACTGCCCTGAAAAGGGTCGGAGGAATACTGTAGCATTTCCAAACAATTCCAAGGGCTAAAGCCTGTGTGAGATGCAGCTTCAGCTATAACTTGCCTTTCTAGGAACAAGCCTACATCTGTTTGGCAATGCCATATTTTGTAGGGTAAAATAAACCCTTGAGAACAAACAGGCCAGCTTATCCAGAGGGGTAAATGCCTGGGAACAGAGCTCACTTGTTAATCCTAAAACTGTCAGCAAAGACCCACTGGAGAAATTATAGCTGGCCACGGGCACTCAAGCTGTTTCCCTCTGCCTCTCCGCCTCCCCCCATCCCCACAACAGCTGTAAAATCTTCTTTATTGTTCTGCTGGAGATGGAGAACGGCACAGAGAGGTCTCCCAGCCCAGGACTGCAGCAGCAGGGGCAGGGGGAACATCTGATCTATTGTATCTGCACCGGTGTTATTGCTTCGGTGGCAGACAAAGAAAACGATGGTGATAAAAGAGGGAGAACAGCCCGAGCACCTACTAAAGAGGCATATGAACAGGAAATCCTGGCTCGTTCCCACATCTGAGCTGCGTATGGTTTCTTTCCCTGCAGGATCATTATGTTTAATGTCCTCCTGCAATTCAGGCAGCTGAGCTAGCGGAGCCCCTTCCCTCCCCCTCCTCTCTACCTTCCCTTCTCTCATCAGATTCCGAGCCCTCCCTGTGGAAAAATGATTTGTGCACAAGCAGCCTACACAACGGTGCTTAGAAGGAATTTGCCCCTGCCAGGAGTTATTAATGGCACCCCAGTAAATGCCCCCAGCAAAATGGGCCGCTGCAAGCATCAAGTGCGTGTTGAAAAATCGAGTTTAAATCGTCCCTCGGGGAATGACCTATTGGCCACCTAAAAAACGCAGGATTGGCTTGCTGTATAATTAAGTTCAGGCCATCTCTTGTGCTTACACATGCAGAAACCCAGATGTCAGCTTGGTGCGAGTCAAAGTTCTGGGCTCTTTTAAAGCACCAGCAGACAGACCGTGAGGGCATAACATTTGCCACTGGAAGAAAACCTACTTTGAATACTTGGAATATTTAACTGACTGCAACAGATAATTAGCCAAACCCTCTTACGCCTCCAAATATAGATTCATTAGTCATATGAAAATATCTCATTGGAACCAAATGTGAGTCATTAGTGAAGTCAACAGCAGATCATAAAAAAGGTACCGAGAGCCTCCTTCCCGCTATCCCTGAGAAGTTGTAAGTGTGCAGTGAAAATAATTTGCTCCATTTTCTATTGAACATCTGCTAGGAAATCTGTTTAAAACGGAGGCTTTTGAAGGGCTGCTGGTATGCAGGGCTGTGCATCCCATTTTCCCACTCCGAGATTTGTGGGAGTAACAATTGCAAATCCTGTGCTTGGATTTTTTACTGTATTTATTTTTTCTTTTTGTTTTCTTGAAGACTTTCTCAAGTTGCCCGGGCTAAAATTTTGGTTCTGTAATAGAAGAAGAGATTTTGTAACATGAAGAGGAATAAAAATCTCTCCATTATTTGCTCATAATTTCAGGGAACACGTTTGTTGGCTTGGAATTTCAGAGTCCCCTACACTCAGAGCAACAAATGCTGCTGCCACAGAGACCCCAAAACCAACTGGATACTTTCCAAAGTGGAATGGGGCTAGTTAAAATCAGTGTCCAGCTTAAGCAAACAAGCAACAGTGTGTTTTAAAAATTAAAGCAAGTGGGTAGCTTCTCTATGGCAAGGTTTCTGCAGCATGATGGGCAGACAGAGAAAGGGACCATGCTTGATTAAACTCTTGTAAAACCTGAGTTATTGTTTGGGAAGACCCAGGGATTGGGATGGGACTGCATACTCAATCCCAGGACGTATCACAGATTTTACAAAGCATGCTGAACACTGCAGTCCATCAACCGACCCTGCAGTCATCAATCTCACAAACAAACAAGTTGTTGTATAACTCCAGAGCCGTGAGTAATCCTGTGCCAAAAGTTGTGTTGCACGAGTCGTCAACAGCAGCATTCTGCATTTTTCTTAATTTGAAAAAAACTAAAACCAGAACAACAAAACATTGCACCAGCAAATTTTAAATGCTCCAACGCTGTTATTTTTCCTGTGGCTGCAGGAACTCAGGCTGCCTCAGTGCCTGACTTTAACCATACACCCCACAAAGACATTAAGCGAGTTTTCCAGCTTCATTAGCTCAGTTGCATTACCTTGGCTTTGTTGCTACTATTTTTTTATTACGGGAAAAAAATAATCTCTATGTAATACCCATTGTAGTTAAAATCCTCTGTGTAGCTTGTGGCAGTCGGGCAGCAGGAAAAGGAGTGTGACAGGGTTTGAAATGGGCACTTCCCACCAAAACCCCAAAGCTCAGAGACCTCTGTCTCTGCGCCTCTGGTTTGTACCCCACTTTTGGTCGCCCTCGTGAGGCAGTGCCACAAGGGAGGTGCTGAGTCAGCTGCAGACAGCTTTGATCAGGGGGCAAAATACCCTGTGGGCAGCCAGGCTGGAGACACGGGGCATCCCTACGAGCATGGAGCCCTGGGTCTACAAGAGGTCTCACCCAGAAGCAGGGTCCTGTTCCCAGGGAGGCACAGTGGCTCCCAGGCCCAACATTTGGTGAGCAGCTGGGTGTTAGGACTGTCCCTGAGTCCAGGTTTTGGCTCCCATGCTCATGGTGGCACCTGGACTGAAATGTGTGCTGGCACTTTTGGGGCAGGGGGATGAGAGCGGGCCCTTGCCTACCCCCCAGCTCCCCTCGTTTCTGGGGATGTGAAGATCACCCAGTTCCCCCTCTCCCAGCACTGGGCGTTGCTGTGAGGCACGACCCCAGCTCTCTGCTGGTCCCTGTCCCAGGTGTTTCTGTGAGCCGGGTCTTGATTCCCTTCGTGTTCAGCGGGGCAGACCCCCATGCCCGGAGTGTCCTTGTCTCCCACTGCAGCAGGCCCTCGCCCCGTGCTGCTCAGACTCCCCAACTCCTCTTTGGGAATCCCCAACCTTGTGTGTAGCTGCCCCCAGCCCACTCTGGGTGTGACCCCCGCTTCCCACCGGGAGGGACAGCCCCGACCCACCGGGAGAACGGGGCGGGCGCGGGGGCGGCTCTAGGACCCAGCGTCGGCGCGGCGCGCCCGGCCCCGCTCAGCTCCGCTCAGCCCGACTCCGCGCCGTGCCGAGCCGAGCCGAGCCGAGCCGAGCCGTGCTGTGCTGTGCGGTGCGGTGCGGTGCCGTGCCGTGCCGTGCCGTGCCGTGCCGTGCCGTGCCGTGCCGTGCCGTGCCGTGCCGTGCCGTGCCGCGCCGCCCGGCTCCGCTGCTCTCCGCCCCGCGCCGCCCCGCCGGGGGGCCGAGCGGCGCGTCCACCTGCCGGCCCCGCCGCCCGTCAGTCCCGCCATGGCGCTCGGCGGGGTCGGGCGCGGCGCGGCGCGGGCCGCTTGGCCGCGGCTGTTGGTGGCGGCGGCGGCGGCGGCGCTGGCGCTGGCGGGGCCGGCGCTGCCCGAGGTGCTGTTCCGCTGCCCGCCCTGCACGGCGGAGCGCCTGGCCGCCTGCCCCCCGGCCGCTCGCCCGCCCTGCCCCGAGCTGGTGCGGGAGCCGGGCTGCGGCTGCTGCCCGGTGTGCGCCCGCCTGGAGGCCGAGGCGTGCGGTGTCTACACGCCGCGCTGCGCCGCCGGCTTGCGCTGCTACCCCGACCCCGGCGCCGAGCTGCCCCTGCAAGCCCTGGTGCAGGGACAGGGCACCTGCGCCCGCCGCCGCGACACGGCCGAATACGGCGCCAGCGCCGAGCGCCCCGCAGGTGAGCAGCGCCCGGCCCCGGCCTCCGCGGGTCCGGCACCGCGCCCAGAGCCGCGCACCGGGCACGGGGCACCGAGCGCCCCGCGGGGCGCGCCAGGGACCGGGCACTGCGCCCCGCGGACCTGGGACGGGGCACCGCCGTCCGGGCTTCGGGCGCTGGGGACGGTGCATCGTGCATCGCTCACCGCTTACCGGGCACTGGGGACAGGTGGGCGCTGGACACCGCGCACCCGGGAGCGTGTGCCGGGGCAGCGCCGGGGGGCCGGAACGTGCAGGGGACAAAGGAATCCTAAAGGGTGACCTCAAGGGGGTCCTCCCGGGGCAGAGCGACCCCGCGGGAGGGCAGGCAAGGGGGATCCCTGCGGGAGAGGATCGAGAGTAAGTCCAGGGAAGCACAAAGAGGGAAGGAATGAGAGGGGCGCTGGAGGGGGGACAAAGCATGAGCGCATCCCTGAGGTGGGCAAAATGGGATATCTGGAGGTGCAATTATTTCAGAAGTTTGAGAGATTTCCTTGGTATGGGACAGGAATCCCAGGGGTGGAATGTAACGGGGGGTGTGTGTGTGTTGGGGGGCAATGCAGAGACTGCTCCAGGGGGCAGGCTGGAGGTTGGGGTATTTTAGGGAAAAAAACCCCACCATGGGTACAGATAAGGATGAACTTTGGGGAGGTGCAGCTGAGGGGTGGAGGGCGTCCTTTGGGGAGCAGAGAGAAGTAAACGTTCAGATTTGTCTTTGGTGGAGGAGTAAAGCCACCCTGAAGGGTGGTGGATGCCCCAAGGATATGGGGAGAGGTAGTGTGGGAGGATCATGTGCTGCCTGGTGGGAAAGGGGCGGCTGAGGGACTGCGGGGGCCCTGCTGTGTGAGGAACCTGTTCCCTTATGACCACCGTTCCAGCAGAGCCCACCTTGGAGATGAGGTGACCCCTGCCAGCTCCTGTGGGGGTCCTGACCCCCTCAGGCCCCCCTGCTCCGGGCAGTGGGTGCAGGGACAAGAGAAGCATCTCCCGGGGGCACAGCCCCGAGGACAGGGACAGCAACAGGCTCCTGACCTGTTGCTGTGATTGCCGTGGGAGAGAGCGCTCTTCGGGTTGCCGATACAGCAGCGCTGGGTTTTATTAATGCCTCCTCTCCCGTGCGATCAACTGCAAGCTCTTTCCTTTTCCGTGGGATGTTGAGAATTGACAAATCAGCTCTGGAAACAGAAACCAGCACTTTCTCCCTTGTGATCACCCCTCCTTGACTTCTGCTGCCTTGCTGGTTTTGCTCCCCTGACTATGACTTGGGCTCTGACCCTGTTTGCATAACTAGTTCAGCAGCACGACTTTGAATTCCCTCCCTTCCCTCTTGAGGCTTTATTTAAAAGCGCTCTGAGCGGAGCTGTAAGTCTTGGCTTCCCTCTCCGTGAGGATGGGAATGCAGCCAGGTACCTGTGCATGCTGCTCCGAGTACCTGTGCACGCTGCTCTGCTTGAGGAGGAGAGATGGAGAGAGAGGAGTAAAGAGAAAACAGCAGCACGCAGAACTTGGCACGTTTCAAGCTGCTGCTTCACACAGCCAGGCTGTGACTGCTGTTGTCCCCACTCCTGTCCCCACTCCTGTCCCTGCTCCTTGGCCCAGTTGTGAAGGGCTGTGGACAGCCAGGACTCTGGAGAACAATGTTGATACAGAATCTTCCTTGACTACAGAATATGAGTGTCAAGGGAATTAATTTTAGGCTCTCCAGAAGAAGCCAAGGGCATTTAGATTTAAGGAATTTGGCGCTGACTTCCAGGCTTTTGCTTTTACAAAAGCTGGGGTGGGTGGAGGGCATTGCAGTGATGGGCTGAGAGGTGATTTTCTGAGTTAGTTTTTCTTTTTTTTTCTTTCACAGAGTTTAATTCAGAATTACGTTAATTTCACTCAGTATTTTGCTTGATTTTATTATCTTTATTCCTTTACAATGGGTGTGATTTATTTGATTGTATTTCTGTGTGTAATACACACAGACATAAATAGCACAGTTTAAGAACCCTATAATGTTTGTGGTGCTCTGTAATATCCATAGGGGGTGAATAATAAAAATACTGGCACATCCTTAACCAGCGTGATGTGAAACATGCAGCTGGAATATTCACAGTTGAGCATGTCTTGGCAGAGGAGCTTGGACATCCAGAAAAGGGTTTGCACTCTTCAGATTACAAAACTTTTAACAGGTTGTTGTAGCCATTAGGAAAAAAAATCCCAACCAAACCAAAACAACCAAACCCACAACAAAAACAAAACCCGAATCTGCCAGCTTCACTTGATACTCTTCTCTTCAGACTCTCATCTTTGATCCCATCTGCACTGTGCTTGCTAAACATATATGAGGGAGCTGAGTTTGCTTTTCGTGACAGGGAAAGCAGTGACAGGGAAAGCACTCTGGCACCCAAAAGAGCAGGGACTGGAATTTGCTTTCAAATGCTGATGTTAAGCCAGTTTCAAGAGTGCCCCAAGAGCAAGTTTTTGCCTGCAAAAAGCAGGTGTTGAGGGTTTTTTGGTGTGGTTGGTTTTGTGGTGCTTTTTTTTTTTCCTTTTAAAATGTGCTTAAAGGTATTTACCCTTTTTCCCTTTTCCAGCTTGAAAAGGCTCCTTTGGCTGATTCAGGACTGGAATGCAGAGCTCGTGCTATTCCTAAATTAAGAGGCTGGCAAGTTTTTTTGTCCCTGATGAGAGGCAGAAGGATTGCCCAAATGAAACAAGGAATAAAACTGTGCAAATTCTCCTGCTATGGCTCCAGCATTGTTTAGTCTTCCACTAAGGTCTGTAAAGCCAATCCTGAAATGGTTGTAGGCGGAAAGTAACATAAACCATCATGTAGCTAAGAAGCAGGGGATGTTGCTCATTGCACAAGAGGCTTTGGGTATTTTGGAGATGTTGGGAATGTTGGAACAAAATAGCAGCAGTCTGTGGAAATCAGTCTGAGAACTTCTACCCTCCCTGGGGAGGCGAGTGCATCAACTCCCACCAGTGGTGGGAGTGAGGTGGAGACTCAGCATCTCCAGGGATCAGGGCCTTTTAGGTAGCTTTGGTGCCTCTGGATCACATTCCATTGCAGTTTGTTTCAGGTCATGGTGTAACAAATTTCTGTCCTTCTGACTGAAACCGCCTGACCTGGGGACAGGGTTGTTACTGTGTGCCCAGAGTGCACAGAGCTCATGCTGGTCTTGAGTGTATTTATTCTCTCAGCACCTCAGCAAGATTATCATGCTGTTTTGCAGATGGAGTAAATGATGTGCCCAAGGTCCTCCAGGACACAGAGAGCAGAGTGAGGACTATCTTTTCATTGTGTTAGTCTGTGTCCTGACAGAAAATGTCTCAGTCCCTGCAGCCACCTTCTATTCAAACAGGCCTAAGGTGGCCATATGGGTATTGTAGACACTGTGTGATTTGAGAGGCATTTTAAGTACCACTGGAGTCTTTCAACCCCTCCAGTCTCAGCCAGAGGGTGGGGATCCTGCCTTCTGTTCTAGCTATGATGAACTGGAACCAGGGGCCTGTGTGGTGTTGTCCAGCTCTCAGCTCCCATGTCCTTTCCCCTTCCCTCTGCTGGGTTCAGCTCTCATCTTATGTCCGAGCAGGCTGGTTCAGGAGATGGTCCTGCTGCAAGCCAGCCCTAGAAAACAAGGGTCAGAGCAATGACCTGACCTGGCTCAAGGTGTGGCAGGGTGCCCTGCAGGATGCCAAGTGCTGTTCCCAGGTGGGAACTAAGAGGTGGAGCAGGGCTGATCTCAATGATATCAGCAAATACCCTAGATTGTCTTGCCCAAGCTATAGGAATAGCTGAAGAACATATTTTCTCCTAATGGAGACAAGATCCTAGGAATAAAACTTGTTCAGCTCGGAATAAAAGGTTCTTGTGCCACTGTTCAAAGCTGACCAGTTAAAAGAATATTTTCCCCTCTACCAGTTCAGTTCAATTGTGTTTGTAATATTATTTTGTTCTTGGGATACTTGTCCTAATTTAGTGGGATATGTCTCAGAACCCACTGCTAGCTAATGAATCCTGCTTTGAAATCCCATTTATTAAAACAAATGTGTTTTTCCAGTCCATGCCAGTGCAAACTAACTTTTCCAAAGGGAAAGAGAGCTGTGCAAAGAATGTGGTTCCAAGCAGACTTGAACTTGGAGGGCTGGGGTTGCCTTATTCACCTGACCAGGGCTTCCACTTTGAACTCCCACGATAAAAAAACAGCGTCAAAATAGTTAACTGTTAAAAACACAGCTTGTTTTAGCATCCAACTAAAATCCTTATTTGGGTAGCTCCAAATGCCACACATCCTTCCTTACAGGTCAGATGTCAAAACCTTCATTTCCCCTTGGCAGGCAGCTGCTAAAAGACAGTTTAATGTATTGCTCGAAAACACAGAAGACTCTGAGGTTGGAGGTAGCATAATGTAACTGGAATTTTAACAGCAACTTGAAAACCATGCCAGTAATGCTATGAATGCATTTTTCATGTCTACTGGATTGCCAGGAAGACTTCTGCTTTTCTCCTGCTTTTATAAGGAAATGAAGCATCCGTCATGATCTGCATGTGCATGTGTGTATCTGTCCTTCTGCCCCCACAACTTCTGACCCTGTCAGTCAAGTTGGCAGATCCAGTGCAGCAGTGGATGTCCTGAAAGTACTGTGTTGCTAAAACGTGGGTGAGGAGTGGAGGAGAGCCAGGCTGTGAGTGTCCCCCTCATCCTGTGCTGGAAGCACATGAGCAAGAGGGAGGTTGGTTACGAGTGCAGCAAGCAGGCATTCAGCCTGGCTTATGCAAGCTTGGGCATTTCCACACACCAGGGAAGCTGAGTGCCAGAACCAAATCCACAGGAGTGTGTTCATGTGTCCATAGCCACTACAGCCGCTCTGCCCAGGATAAGCTGAGTGTCTGCACAGCTCCTTGCCTTGGAAGAAATCATTAAAAGTGAAATGCAATTAGTAACAGCTGTAGGGACGATAGGTGAATGAGAAAACCACACAGCTCATCTGTCCTCATTGCCTCTGGGGCTTTGCCAGTAGGTGGACCAGGTCTTCACACTCCTTTACAGCAGCTGTGTCTGGTCAAGAGCTAACCTGGTCACATTTTAAGTATTAAGATAATAACACCTTTGTGAAGCAGTTTCTTGAAAATCATGCTACCCCCTGCCACAGTCCCACTGGAGTTTGCCGTGGTGAGAGTGCTGCTGGTGTGAAAATGGTGGTTTGGAGGGAGAAGGAAGCCTGGGAAGATTTCAAGGCTCTGACCCAAAGCAGAAATGTGTTTTCATGCTGTCCCTTGGCAAATGATCTGTTTCCTTCTTGCCCTTTGCAGTTGTTTCCTTTCCTCTGGATTTCAGGCTTATACTCACTGAGTATGGTATTTGTCAAGGGAACAGCAAGAAGCCCCGTCTGTGAGAAAGTCCATGTCGTTTGTTTTATCCACATCCAGGAATTGAGCTGAGATAAACAATTCAGGAGGCAAAACAGTGAAAACTGGAATGTGAGAGGTGTCTTTGTGTATGGCTCTGTACTAGACCTGGCTGCAGTATCATCTGGGTCTAATTTATCTGCCCGATGGGCAGCTGTTGCTGTTATCCACAAACGCAACTGGATTTGTGAAGGCAGGGTTTCATCCCAGCAGCCAGCAGCATTCCTGTACCTGCTTTTCCTGCTCATGTATTCTGAGCTAAGGAGTTAGGAGAAAACAGTAGTTTCCTTGGTGGATTTTTTGCATTTCTATTTGGATTGGACAATTCTAAGCTTTCTGAGCATGGTAACATCTGCCTTTCCTGCTGGGACTTCTTCAGGGAGGATCTTTTGCTCTAAGCAGACAGAGTTAGAGGAAGGCCAAGGTAGAATGTGAAGATGCTTTATAAAGCATTTCTATTACAGAAGGAAGGCTGAGCTTGGTGGTGTACTGAGTTTTCAGGTGTAAGAATTCCTGTTTTCTTTCCTTCAACTGGGGTGAGGTACGTAACTGTGATTAAGTGTCTGCTTAGCAGAGGCTTTTTGTATCAGAGAGATGCAAATCCGTTGCCATTACTTGCACTTCCACTATCGCTTCCACCCATCTTCAGCCCAGCTCTCCCCTGGGGAGGTGCTGCTGGAATCAGTGCCCCTGTGACAGTGTCCTTTAGCAGCACGTACTGAACACGTTGTGCTTGGCTTCCAGCTTGTCCTCTCTGCCTGTCTGCATCTGCCAAAAGGGGCAGGTTTGTCCTGAGGCTGCATCAGTGCCCTGTGTCTTCCCGGGGGGAGGGAGCTGTGCATGTGTGCACCACTGCAGCAGCGTGGTGCCTCATGGCTGCTGAGGGTGCTGTGAGATTGGGATTGTGGGTGCATGGTCCTGCTGCGGACCTGTGAGAGAAGGAAAAATCCTTGCTGGTGGCTCTAACATACTGTGCAGATTATTCTGCTGAGCTGATGTCCTGGCAGCCGTGTGCCACTTTCCTCCCCGTGCACATTCCCATGCTCTGTCATACAGGTCTTGGTATTTGTTTGGACCCACAGAGCCATGATAAGGAGTTTACCCAACGGAATCTTCACTTTTCTGGAAGGATGAGTTTTCTGCCAATTTATCGGATTTCAAATCTAGTCTTTTCTTATGCTCTCTGCAAAGACAAACTACCTTCAGCAGACCAAGCCTGACTGAAACATCTCTGCCCACTTTCAGCAGTCACTGCCAGCAAGCTGGAAGGTGTTTCTCATTCACAAACTGGCCAAGTGTAACCTCATTAAACGCCGAGTTGATGCCTAATTACAAGAACACGTGATACGATGGCTATCCTAGGCAAAGGCTGAGGAGAAAGGGCTTAGTGCTCAGTTATTGGAGCTTTGCTGCAGCCCAGCATTTGACAGCTCTTTGTAATTGCATTATTGATTGATTTCTGCTCAGTGTTTTGCCAGACATGTCGTTTAGTGAGATACCAGTGGGAAGATGAAGTCTTTTGCTGCATCAGCATATGGTAGAAATAAATTGTTTAAGAAAGGAAAGGGTCAGTAATTACGTGCCTTTCTTATGGACTAAAATACTGGGAGACATCAGGTCACTTTTATAAGCCTAGAACTATCCTCTGACATTGCAGCTTTTGTTCTGAAGAAAGCTGCACTGTGCCTCTTGGCTGGTAAGGGAGCAAGTTCACTGCCTGGTGCTCTCTGTAGTCAAAGATCCCATTAATTCTGCCGGCTGCAAGGAACGATTTCTTGGTATTTCATTCTGGACTGTAATTGAGAGTGACACAAAGCACTGGTGGGAATTGGACTGTGTTGAAATCCCTGCTTTTTCTTACAGTTTTCTGCAGATAAACCAGCTCAGGTGGGATGAGGGTATTTCTAATGCCCTGCCCTTGAAATTTATAATATTTTCAACCCCTTACTGGCTGAAGGCAATTTTAGAGAGGTGTCTTTGTACCTCCTTGCAGCTTGTCTTTGTGATGCAGGATGTCTACGACATTGACACACAGTGCGCTGCACCCACTCCTATGACAAGGTGTGTGGGAGAGTCCTGTAGTCCTGTAATATCATGAAAATTCATGAAGCTTTGCCCAGTATTTTTCCTCCAGACTACAGCAAAATTTCCCGGTATGATGTTGCTGGTCAGATTTCAGCCAGAAGTCTGTTCTGAGCTCTCCTGGCTGGTTGTAGAAGACTTGGTCCAAGCTGATGAATTTCTCTTGGCTTGGTGATGAGATTGAAGCCTTCCTTTGTTTTCTTGCTGTTGTCTAACTAGAAAAGGGTGAGCATCTGACATCCATTACTTCAAGAGTGCTTGCTGCTTGGTTTGAGGTGACTGGTGAGTTGTTGAAAGTGTTTCTGTGGTTTTGGGTGTCCTTTAAGATCTTTTTGGTACATTCAGAGATCAGGTATGTGTCCTTAGTGTGACCAGGCTCTTGCAGTATAGGGAGTGCCCTGTATTTAAGAATTCCCACATTTTGCTCCAGTGAAACTGTACAGAATCTGCCTTTTTTGTTTTAGTCTGTGGAAAGTTGCATTGAGTCATTTTCTGTTTGAGCCCAGGAGGCTCAGCATGCCATTCAGCTGCAGGCTGAGCCAGGGGGGATGCTCCTCTCCCATTGCTTCCAGAGGGTCCACACCCTCTGGCTCTTCAAAAACAAGCAGAAATGGGGAGGAAAACTCAGGTTTAGCAAAGAGGAGTGGCATGAAGAGGAGAAGCAGGATGAGTGGCTGGCATGAGGCTCCATCCTCCCACTGTTGGAGCTCGGAGCTGGTGCTGGGGCTCTTCCTCATAGCCCCGACTGTGACTGTAGCTACCAAGGTTGTGGAGAATCCAGGAGAACTGGCTCAGAGGCTCCCCAGGGTGCCTGGTTTGTGTCCTCTGGGACTTGGCTGCTGGGAGGGTTTGGTGGGAAGGCTGGAGCCACCATGGTGTTTCTGTTCACAGTGAAGCTGACCCAACAGCCCTGGGACTTTCCGTGGCTGTTTCTAGTTCCACCTCATGCTCCTTGCTCACTCTGCAGTGCCTGTGCTAAAAACAAATTCCAGTTGTATTGGTGAATTATATCTTACAATTTGGTGACACTGCTCAGGAGTGCTGCAATCCACCCTTCCCTCAGTAGCTGCTTGCTCTTCTTGCTTTGCAGCTGAACCAGCGTGAGGAAAATGCTGAGTGATGACACCATAATGAGCCTTAACACTGCTTTCTGAAGGTTGGAAGAACTGTTCCAGGCTCCATCCCAGGCTCTGAAAAGGCATCTCTTAGTCCAGATGATCAAGGACAGTGTCCCTTTTCTGGAGCGTTATCTCTCTGCACTGCTGGGCTCCAACATCCATTCTTCTAGCATAGTACCCACCACTGACTAAGGGCCATGATTTTTATATGGTCTGTTATGTGTAGAGGGCCCTTCCTTTTTGTCTGAACATCATCTGAGCTTGATAAATAGAGTGACAGGGAAACCATTGCTGCACCATCTTGATCTGCCTGGCTGTGTTGTGAATGAACAAGTAAATAATCTGCCAAGATGGAAACTGGGATAAGGAGGCCTAGAGCAAAGGCTGGCCATGGTAGGGTGCCTCTTCTCTTGGCCACAGAGAACAGGACTGCTTCCACGGCTTGTGCAGGGGTGATTTGGGCAGGATTTTGTTGAGGCAGAAATCCAGGTTGTTACAGACGATTACAGAGATCATTTGGAGCAGAAGATCTGGTTTTCTAGTGGTGTTTAGGGAATATTGCCGTTCCTGGGACAGGATGCTGGGTCAGCAGTACAGGTACTATTTAGAGGCTAATCCACCAATCCATCACTGAATTTAAAGAGCACTCTGGAACTGGGGAGGAAAGTGAGAATACGGCAAAATGGCGCCTTCTTACAGGTCAGCTCCCTTTGGGAATTCTGAGTTATTTTGTTGTTGATTTTAGTAACTAAAATCAGTGTATTCTCTCCTTTTCTTCCTTGCCAGACCCCACAGACCCTGTCACCCCGAGCTTTCAGATTCCATTAATTCTTGTGCATTGTTGAGGGATTTTGGTTGATTAGATTCTTGCCTGGAATTTCTCTGCAGAGGAGCCCAGCTTCCCACTGCCTGGGAACTCAACTTCCTCACACATCCAGCTGAGTGGTGGGAATACAACTTCTCATGACTTCAGGACAAACTTCGTACCCTGTTCCTTTCAGGGCACCTGTTGCTGACAGCATGGCCAAGACTGGGCAGGTGGTAAGCAGTTGGTCCACAGAGCTTTGAATAAAACCAAGATGCCTGTTTTGGGCTGGCTTTGGAGGTCTAGGAAGGTCTAGACCTCTCTGCACATAACTGAGGCATGGTTGGTCTGTGGGCACTGGGAGGAATTTGGCACGGAGCCCTCTGAAGCAACTACCTTGTCTAGTAAAACTCGGGCTGTGGGAGTCGGTGTGAGGAAATAACAACATCCACTTTGGTTTCTGCAGGCTCTGTCCCCGGGGGCTGGTTGGGTGTTGCATGAGGCCACAGGAATCCTGCTTGTGACCACAGCCAGATTAATGGCCACTTGGGCAGCTTTTCAGAAGTGAGGAATTTGGCCACTTTCACAATAATGGCTAGAAATTCCACATGAATTAATTAGTTTTATTACAGGACTTGTCCTTCCTGCTCCTCCAGGGCTGCCTGAAATACTGAACTCATTACATGAAGAAATGGAAATAATACTAAAAATAAGAACAGGTATTCCAAGCCTTTGTCAGGAAGCACACAAAGTATACAGACATCCCCCACTAGATGTGCTTCCCAAGCTGTGGCTTTTGGCCAGATGAGATCTAAACCTGAGTTCTAGATCAATTACAGCCATTTAAACACCCCAGCCTGCTCCACAAGGCAGTCTTCTCTCAGCCTCTTACTCCCTGCTCAGTTTAGGCTGTTCATCTAGGCTTTGTAATGACTCCCACACCTTCAGTTTCATGCAGAGTTCAGATCTGACCCTTGGATGTTGCACAGTGAAGGCTGCACCCCTTCAGCCTTCTCTCCCCATTAGAATGGCTTTCCTACCTTGGAAGGACACTGTTTGCTTTTATGGTAGTGAAGTGCTTGGAAATAGCCCTGTGAAAGGGTGCTCTGCACTTGAGTCATCGCAGCATGGGACTTTGGAAATGCTTGATTGAGTGTAGTCAGAGTAATGTTAGACTGAGTAAATATTTTGGGAGCCCAGAGCTGATAACTTTCCCTTGCTTATGTTTGTGGGGGGTCAGCCTGCAGAAACTTACCACCTCTCACATGGCTTTTAAACACATGTTGTCTGTGGACTCTGTGCTTTATTTTAATCCCTTTTTAAAGTGCTGATGTTGTCTTGAGATCTACCCTGCTGGTAAGGGCAGGTGTACTGCTTGCTGGTCATTCCAGTGTTTGCTTTATGAACATTGCTTCAGACACTTGAGGTTGGACTGGGGTACTCATTTTGAGTCTGACCCCTCATTTCTGCTCAGCCCCACCTTTGTAACCTAGGCTTGACCTGTTTTTTTTGGATGAAGTGAGTTTGACACGAGAAAGCTGACCAGTGAGGTGGTGAAGTTCCTGCAGGTCCCATGGCACAGAGTGGTGTGAGTGCTGCTCAGCTGTCTTGAGAATTGTGACCCTCATCCTGGACTATGGCCAAATGAGCTAACAAGGACAGAAACACAGAATTTCCAGCATTAGCAAAATGTGCCCTGTACAAAAAGTAAAAAATGCAAATGCAGACATAGATTCTTCTAGTCTCAGATGGTTGGAAAGCTTCTGTTGTTGTAGGAATGTTTGTTGGGGATTTCAGTTGCTGCGTTCCTCAATTTTTCTGTTTATTCTTTTTATCAGGCTGGTTTCAAGGATTTGTTACCTTACTCCTGGCCATTAGGCTGGTCCTGCACATGCTGAAACTGATCTTTGCAAATTCAGACCATACTGAAAGTGCTTGGGCAGTGCAGATATGATGGAGCAGTAGGTGAACCTGGCTGAATGTCTGTCACAGCCAGCAGTGCACAAATTTGGAACTCAGGAAAAGAGTGCAGAGTGAGCCTTGTGAGGTGGGAACAGTGCTATGGAAACCCATCATGCTGCTGATACCGCTCAGCCCACGATTTCAGGGATTTCCAAAGCACAGCCTGCTCTGCTGGCTGCTCACAGAGGTGTCTTCTTTATTTGGTGACCTGCTCTCCTGACTTCCAGCAGTGGGACTTCAAGTGCTGAGAGAGGCAAACAAACCCACAGTGGTGTCTGTGTACATCAGTCCTGTGTCTTGAGGCTTCAGCTGTGGTGAGAAGGGAGGTCCCATCACTAGGGCTGTGCCCCAGTGGAAGCACAGCCCTGCCCAGATCTGTTTTTATCCTTAGTTACAGGCTGTGCTAGGAGGGTTGAGCCTCTGGCTTGTCGTTGTCAGCAGTATCCTGTCCCCTGGAGCTGATCTACCCTAGCAGAACTAGAATGTCTCAGCTGACCTAAAAAACTGCTTGTAATTGAAATGCAGTGGCCCCCATAAATATTTAACTGAATCTGTGTTTTGCTGTGTGTGTTTTTCCAGTTCTTCTCTTTTGCTTTTCCCTGCCTGTGCATGGATAGTCAGCTGAGTGCACATCCCCTCCACGGCATCCTGTGATGTAATGGCATTTCTGGCAGTTCAGTTATGCATCTTGCTTGTCTTCCACCATCATCATGTTTAAGACTGATATCAAGCTAGTGTTGAGTGTGTGAATGCTCCTGTGGGAATGTTTACACCCCACTGTGGGCTGCTCACTGCCATACAAACCACATGCTGACAACCTGTGCACAGTCTGCATTAAGATTTTGCAACACTGCTGCTGAAGCAGTGGACTCCCATCATATGAGGGAAGTTTCCAAAGTTTTGCTTTAGTAAATATATAATATTAGTAAAAATAGCTGTGGATGGATGGGACTTCAGGCTGTGTGGCAGAAAGAGCCCGACAGTCAGACAGGGACAGAGGTATCTCTGCAAGCAGCCAGCACACTGGGCTGAGCTTTGGAAATCCCTGAAATCACAGCCTGAGCCGTGTCGGTGGCTGCCCTGAGCTGGGCTGGGCTGGGCTGGCTGCCTGACACCAGTACCTGGGGCTTGTGCAAGGTGTGCCCTGTGCTGGAGTGACCCCAGCTGGGCTGCTCTCCTTTCTCCAGCTGTGGAAGCATGCACGGTGCCCGGAGGACACAGAACCACAGCCTGGCAGGGACTGGGACAGTGCAGATCAGACTGCTCCCGTGGTGGAGTTAGGCTGGGGGTGCTGCAAAGCCATCGGGTAGAGTCACCCATCTTCGCAGCTCAGCCTGGAGCAAATGTGATTTCCCCATTGTGACAGTGATCAGCAGCTGCATTTCAGAGCTGGAGAGGTGGTGTTGGTTGCTCTGAGCCCAATGCAGAGGCTGGTGCAGGGCAGTGCTGCCATCCTGTCCTGGCTGACATGTCCTGGACACAGTGGAGCTCTGCTGTTCTCAGCTGGGGTCAGACCCCGAGCAGCCTTGGGCCAGAGTTGCAGGTTTGTCCCTTTCCCAGACAGATACATGCATCTATTTAAGGCAGCCAAGGCACAGAGTGAGCGAGACTGAATCTCCCCAAAACCGCCCGTTTCCCAAGGACTTGAATCGTGACCGCAGGAGTGGGATTGGACACTAGAGTTTGAGCACACACATGTTGCAATGCTGCCTGGAGGGTGCTTCTGTCCAGGGGCTTTCCTGTGGAGGGACACAGCCGGGAAGCAGAAATAGCAAGTGACTAAATGTCACGGTTACATTCCTGCCATCTGAAAAGAACTCCCTATTTTCTTTTGGCTGCGAAAATTAACTTCCCGTTTCTCCTCCCGAGCGGGCGAGCTGGCTGCCGGTGGCTGTGCCCTCGTGGCGGATGCACAGGACGGTCCAGGTCAGACTGAAAGGAAAACTCCTACTGGGGGCTTTTCACTGTTGTGCTCCTTTCTAAAGAAAATGTGCAGGGCTTTTCTTGGCCCTTGTGAAGGCCAAGATGCAGGTCTGTAGCTGGAATAGGATAAGACTGGCCTCATTTGGGAGCTCTTCTGCGTTTTGAGCTGCTTGCTTCCCTTCTGCATCCCGCTGAGCTGTGTGGGGTGGGGGCTGGTGGCTGGCATCCGGCTTTTTGTTATTCATGTAATTAATCTCATTCCTCCCCGACTGTGGTTCTGCAGCCCCCAGGCACAGACTGGCTGTTTGGCCTCTGCTGCACACTAAAAGCTCCACCTGGGAGTTAGGGAAACTGAGGCAGGTACAGCTGAGTGTGCTGTTCTTGGGTGTGCTTATCCTTTGGTCCTGGAAGACTCAGTAATGGGACTGTACCTTAGGAGAGTAAGTTTCTTAGACTGATCAGCTTGCTAGTTGCTCCAGTGATGAGCACTACAAAAATGATGACGGTGCCACGTGTTGCCTGGTTTAGGGTGGGGAAAACAGTGAAAAGGCTCCAATGCAAAATTCCCTGGGATTTTTTAAAATTTCTTTTAATACTCTTTGCAATAGCAGAAGTCTGGATTTTTGTGGGATGAGAGCCTGATGGGTAAAGAATGACTCAGCAGCTGCTCCACCGGGGAGTAGTCAAGAGCTTGGTCCTTTGACTTGCAAAAGGCTTTTGTGGGTCCTCTGGGATCTCCTTAGCCAAGAAAAAAATGTGCATCATTATACCCATGCTGACCATGTGCATTCAGGCCAGCATGCTCATCCCAGTCTCTCTTGCCCTCTTCCTTTGCTGGTTTTTTTTTCTCTAGAACCCTGCACTTTTTTCCCATCGCATTTTTTTTTTTTATTTTGGCCAACAAAGTTATTATTTTCCTACTATGAGGTACTGTGCTTTCTTCCTTCCTCTTGTGTCCTTGCTGCATTTCTGCCAGCCTCATCTTCTCTCCCCATGCTTGGTCTCATATTTACTTTGCATATTTTCAGCAGGGTGCTAGCAGGATTATTGTGGCCTGTGTGGCTCAGTGAAGACCTGCTGAAACCTGCCGCTCATTGATCCAGCGAGAAGAGCCGTCAGGAGTGCTCCTGCCAGGTTGGGAGGGTCAGGGCAGAGCTCTGCACAAGCATGCCTGGGAGCTGTGGAGGTGACACTCTCTGGGTTTGGAGTAGGATGGAATCCACGTGTTGGGACTGATCCTTTTGGTTTGGCTGCCAAACTGTTTGGAGAAAGAAAAAAAAAAAAAGAAGGTAAAATCGAAGGTTTTATTCTGCTAGTTATGCAAAGATATTTAGGGAGACCAGCAGCTAAATAAATTCATCACTTGAGCATCTTTAAAGAAAGAAAAGGGAATGAACATGCACACTCTCAAAAGCAATGCCAAAGAACCTGCCACCAGTGACCCAGGATGTGAGAAAAGTCACCCCAAACTCTTCCTATGCCTGAGAGGTGAACTCAGGCTGTCTGGGCTCCCACACTGTCACACATGGGTTTTGCAAAACTCTGACATTTCAGTTGGCATAAGGTGGTGTTTGGGGGAGGGCCTGGAGGAGCACAGTGATCCCCCTGGGCTTGATGAACCTCCTGAGCAGCAACTGCAGGAGCCAGCAGATCTCTGGTTCAGTGGGTGTGGAAGGCTTTAGTCCTGAATTGGCCGGGCTCTTGGTGGCTCGTGTTGCCATTGCTCTTCCAGTTGTTGCTGAAATTGGGCCACAAACGTACCTCCTTGGTGGAGCTGCTGGCACACAGGCTCCCTCCACCCAACTGGCCCCAGAACTGACCACAATCTTCTATTTCTTTTCCTTTTAAAAGGACCAAAAAGAAGCCTTGGGTTTGACCATAAGCCAGCCTTTTTGACTTGATTGCTGTTACTGCTGTGATTGAACCCAAACAAAACCAAAACCTGGAATGTTTTCTGTATGTCCAGTTTTAGTTCCTTTTTTTTCCAGGTCATCAGCCAAACCAAACAGCCCAAAACGGACCCCAGGTGTTTGCACTATCCTGCTTTTCATGGAAATGCACAGTTCCTTTATAAAAATGTGTGCAAGAATTTGGGGTTTTCCTACTCGTGCTCTTTCTCAAGGGCATTTGGAGAGAGATCCTCTGATCCTACTCTGTTATAGCTGCACTGAGATGTTTTCATCCTCACACTCTCTCTCCAAGGCAGGGCAAGAAGAAGCCATCAGGAAGCTGTGGAAAGAGCAGTGTGATTGAGAACCAGAGTGGACTTTGGAGCAGAGCCCTCCAATGAAGTCTTCCTGGGTGTCGACCCTCTGGATAGGTTAAACATCTGCATCTATAGCCACCCTTTTTTTCCCCTCCTGCAAACTGAACAGGGCTTCCTTGGAAGCCCATCACAGACTGGGGCTGGTGGCTTGTAAAGTGGTGCTAATCCAGTGCCTGGACTGCACTTGGACCAGTGCCCATCCACTTTCCAGAGGGTGGGGGGGCCAAGTCCACAAGGAGGGTTTTCCCAGATTTCAGTGACCATTATGGCATGAGGGCTGAGACATATGTGGACCTTTATGTCTTGGCTCTTTTCCTCCCATTACCTGAGGTGCTGTCTGTCGTCTCAGCATGCAAATTCCTCTCTGCTTTGCATCACAATTCCAGCCGGTGCAAATCTGCAAATCGCTCTCCTCCTCTGCTGATATCCGTTCTCTGACTTAGCATTTCTGCTGCCGCTGAGTTCTGGCCTTCCCCCTTTGGGGGCTGGCACCCACCAAACCCAGCTGAGAATGTGGCCCTTTGTGCTGGAGCTGCGTGCAGGAGCTGGGGAGCTTTGCCTTCCCTGCTGCGAGCCTTTTTGGCTGGAGAACGTGTGCCCTTTCCTGGTGGGGAGGGATTTAGGGGTGAGGGGGAGGTGAGAGCGCTCCTTGTGCTGGAAGAAAAATGATGAATGACTCTCTTGTGCTTCTGAACAAAACCAGGAAATGGGGGGGGGAAGCAAAAAAAAGAGGAAATGAGAAACAGTAAAGAGGCCTCCCCCGCCTTCATATAAGCAATCACTCCACAGCATCTGGAGCCCAGTAAAAGGGCTGTTCCCAGGAGACCTCACACTCGCCAGCCACACAGATCTCCTTTATTGCAGACTCCTGGGGATTGCACCCCCATCCACCTCCCCTGAGCTGGCCCTGCACCCCAAACCAGCCTAACAAGGGCAAGCTGAAGCTCAGTTTTCATGGCCATGAGCACCAGAGATGCTCGTGTGTGGCTCGGCTGGCGGGCCATGGCCTGGATCCATCCTAGGGATGTGGTCGCGATGCTGTCGAAGCAGCTGGAGCACCTGCGTGCTGTTTGTGCTGGCATCCTGCCTGGCAGCACCAGGGCACAGACAATGTGATGCTCTTATCTGGTATGAGATCTGCTGGAGTGGGGTCACCTCTCCTGCCCTCTCACCCAAAACTGCTCTGGATTCATTAGACGCTGTAGAGATGAGCACAGAGTGGGTCACTGGCCATTGTGGTTTGTGTCTCATTTTAAGCACCCTCCTTTGTGATTTGTTAAAAAACATATCTGGTAGGAACCTCAATAGGCTAAGCTCTTTCTTACTGTAATCTTGCTGGCATTACTGGTTCAGTCATTGTGGAAGGGGCTTGTTGGCAGTAGGAAAGCTGTTCCTGAGTGCAGCTTTAAAATCCTAATGCAGGTTTCAGAGACCCTGAGAGGGCAGTGGTTCTCACCCATTTCCAGATGGAGGTGATCACAACTGATCACTGAGCATTTTTATAATCCCAGCCAAAACGCTGGGTACTAATGTAGTTGTAGTTCTTACTCCTCTGTTGTTTTCATCAAATCCCAATTGAATTTATATGTTGGGCAGGAGTGTCTTTGGTTGGTTGTTCTTCCTTCCTGAACTGAGAGGAACTGCTCTTCTGGATGTTAGATGTTGTCCTCCAGTCTGGAGATGGGGAGTTATTTCTGATGTGCTTTTGGGTCTTGCTTGGTAATTTTTGGTGTTCAGGGCTCTGTAGGAGAATTGTTTGTCACATAGGTAATTCAGATACTGGGGAATTTCTGTGGTGATGGATGTTTTTGTTATATCCAAAGATTATACTTTCACCAAGGCTTTAGCTCAGTGAAGGGTTCACCTGCTTGTGTGACCCCATTTTCATTCATACAAATCTGGAGTGCATTATCTGAAAAATACATGCTCTCTTTTTGTGGCCATGGGAAGAGAAAGTTTTCTCTTGTGAAAAGTTGAATCACCACTTTGGATATTCGCAGCTGTTCTTGAAATCCCCTCTTATCCCCTTGTCAGCAGAAGGGAATCCTTATCCTGTTTCACAAATGCAGAGTCCTGGACACATATCTCTGCTTGGCATACTCCCAAAGGAGCTTCTTCTTGAGGGGCTGAGGAGAGGGGTGGCTGGGCTCAGGCAAGGGCTCACATGGAGGAAAGGCAGAAATTGCAGAGGAATCACAGACAGCCCACTGTTTTGTGGAGAAACAGGAAATCAAGTTGCATCCTTGCAAAGTGGTGTCTTCAGGTTTTCCCTGGCTAGTTAATGGTGAGGTTGGTGGTGATGCTATGGATTTGGGCTGTCCCACTGGGACAGCCTCCATGTAAATTGACTGGACTCAAGAGGAAAAGCAGTATTACCCCTGAGTTTAAAGCAGCTCCTGGGGTTGCTCAGCATCTAGAGTTTGCTGAGAGGGACAGTATTGTAAAAATCCTCAGCTCTTCTGCCTAAAATCCACAGGGCAGAACGTTCCTGAACTTGCTCTACCTTGCCCCTGTGTCCTGGTTTTGAGCGCTTGAGGAGGCATGTGAGAAGGCAGGGAAACCTCCACTGTTTGCACTGCCTGAACCCTGGGCTTAGCTCTGGAGTGAGCCCTGAATTGCACAAATTTGGAGGCAGTGGGAGAAGAGGCACTGTAAGCCCTGTCTGCAAGGTCTGAGCTGTGCTGCTGTGGGCTTAGCCGGAGAGCAGTGGTGTGCTTAGCATGTAGCAAGGATAGATTTTGTGTTTGTGTCACAGAATGGTCAGGGACTGGGCTGGGAGCTGGTTATTTTTTATTCAGCAGTTATGTGACCAGTCCTTAAAGGAGGGCAGCTTATGATTCACCCCATCCCTCCTTTTGCCTTTACACAAGTGTTGCTTTTAGAGCAGGGTTCCTGATGGCTGGAGAGGGGAGTGTGCTGAGTCAGCAGCTGTTGCTGTTGCTGGATCAGACCCTGGTCAGGGGTGTGAAGTTTTGGAGATGCCTCAGGCCATTGCAGCCTTCTCTGTTGGCTATCCCTGTGTGAGGGGGACCTTGTGCTCTCAGTGCAAACCGGCAGCATTTGAGCTGGTAAATTTGCTTTCTCTGGAAGTCACTGGATTGGAAACCCTGGGTCAGTTGACTGGGTGACTGCTGCGTTTTGGTCCTGAGCCCTTCAAAG
Source organism: Eopsaltria australis (assembly GCA_034509425.1). Lineage (NCBI taxonomy): Eukaryota > Metazoa > Chordata > Aves > Passeriformes > Petroicidae > Eopsaltria > Eopsaltria australis. The sequence goes on from JAVTVJ010000072.1 coordinate 5,851,181, forward strand.
TTAGATGGGCCCACTCAAAGGGAGAGAAATCTTCGGAATTGTCTTCCTTGGGAAAAGCTCCTGAGGGAAGTCTGACTCCTCTGTGGTTTTCGTAACACCATGCTGAGGTGTCTGCATGTCCTGATGTCTTACTAATTTGCCAGTGATGATTTTTTTGAGTTATTTTTAACAGGCTCATTGTGCAACTAATGGGCTTTTTATTGGTGGTAAACAAGCCGAGCTAGACAGGAATGCTGCCGAGGCTGGACTGGCAGGCTTGCCTCTCAGTGCTGTAGAAATAACTTGTTCATTTTTTTCTCTTAGAGTGAGAGAGAACTTGTGGCTCTCCTGCAGCCTGATGCTCCTACCAGCTTCCCCATGGAAGCAGTGGCAGAGCAGCTGAGGTGCTCTGCACCTCATGGCCTGATTTTTGGGTTTAAAACTAGTTTCTGCATTAGTTTAAGGGACTGTAGCCTTTGGTGGGAAGGCAGTGGCTTTGCCCACACACCATAGCTGGGTGGTGCAGGGCCCAATCCTCTCCTGGGCCAGGGAGCTGCTTCCTGCCAGGCAGTGCCTGGGATGCTCGGGGCTGTGTGCAGGGAGCTGATGGGTCTTCGTAGGGGCTGTGGAAAACACCCTGTCTCTTATCACCTCCTGCTTGATGAGGTCAAGACTGTGGACATCGAGCATTTCAAAGCCCTCCTGGAGGGCAGTGAGGTGAGGTTGGAAGCAGCTGCAGTCAGGGGAGTGCAGGTGGTGCCACAAGGTGTGTGGGCACTGGTGGTGCCTGGCAGTGCCCAGGCAGAGCTCACTGCAGGGCTGTGCTGGGGTACTGCACTCCCACCCAGCTCACAGCCTGGCCTCAGCCTCTGTCCCTGCACTGTGTGTGCCACCACCGTCCAGGATAACCTCAAGTGAAAAGTATCAGACTTCAGTGGCCAAGAAAAGAGTGCTGACCTATTTTGGACACTTATTTATATTCAAGTTGCTTCTCTCTGTCTCTGTGAAAAAGCTGTTGTGACTCCAATACTTTTTAAAAGTTTTTCCCCTCCCTAAGCTTTTGTTTGTAACAGGATATGATCTAGGACTAACATCTGTATTTTCCAGTAGCCAGAATAAACGTGTTACTATCTTTTCTTTTATTTTTCTTGCTGAAACAACACTTTTACGGAGCAAAGCCAGTTTTTAAATACAGCTAAGCATTTAGTTGCATTGTGTCTCAATTTTTACAGGTACTTCTTTTTCTAAAAGTCTTTACTACAATTCACAATTTTCAGACCAAAATAGAAAAAAGTTGGAAGTATGTCACTGCTGTTTCTGATTGTGAGCAACAAAAAGTCATCTAATGTAAGGGTCACAAAAATTATGGAAAACTGTTTGGGGTTTTTTTAGTACATTTTCCTTCTGTCACTTACTGGATGTATCAGTTTGCTGAAATCTTGATCTTCTGGAAGCTCTTACTGGTGAAAATGTTTTGCGTGTGGTGTTTTTTGTTTTGGTTTTGTTTTTTTTTCTTGTTTTGACAGCTATTCCCTAACTTTGTGTGCTGCAGTTCACAGTTAGTTTCTTACGTTTTTTAAAATTTAAACTGTAATTTCTCTGACAAAATTCTACCATCAGAATGATCTTTCAATCTGAACAGCTTGGCCATGGCAGCTGTGTGTGCTAACCCTAGGTGGATACTTGTCATCCTGTAGATTTTAGGACTTACAATTCTGTCAACAGTGGGAATCTAAGTTAGATACTTAATCAACAAGGAAAACAAATGCAAATGCTGTGAGTATTCATCATTCATTCATACGGTTGTATTAGTCCATTGTACTCCACAGTTTTTTCTGCTTTAATGTAGGAGGGTTTTATTGCTTATTTTTTTGTTAGTGTTGTGGTTGGATTTTTGTTTGTTGGCTTTTTTTTTCTTTCTGTGTGTGTCTTTAAGACCTAAAAGACCAAGGGTGAAAAAATCTGCTTTATGGAAATTGCAAACCCTTTGGCATCACTGGCTGGGCTTGCACTCACTGAACAGCACCACTTTCACTCTCAGAGCTATGCCCTGTGCAAGTGCATCTGCATGAAGATCATATGCAGCTCCCAGAAGGCCAGTGGGAGCCTTTCCACAATCCTTGCCTGCAGCTGGATTTTACCCAAACTATATCTGAGAAGTATAAAACAAATATTTTTAATATTTTGTGTGTGTTTAAATGGACAGCATTTCTTTGCTTTCAGAAGAGCTGTTGTGGGTGACCAATCACCCTGACAATAAACATAGCAGTGAAATGGTGGGCTCCAATAAGAATAGATGCTTGTTTTGTCTCCTGAATACCCTCCATAAGCTGCTGCAGTGGAGCACTGCTGTTGGCATCTCCTGGTGAAATCTGCTGGTGTGCTTTCACATCAGCAAGATAACCAGGAGTTCACTGAACTCATCTGGGATTTGCTGGATTAGGGGTGATGAGAGGCTGCTGAGTCTGGAAACTGAGGGACTCTCAGGAATTAATGATGTGTATATAGTCTGGATTAGTTTTATCTATAGAACCTTCAATGCAAGACATTTACTGGGAGTTGCAGTGCTCCTTGTTCAAAATGAGCAGAATTATCCCTGCAAATGAGAAGGCAGACTTAAAGGAGGGATGCTCTGTATGGAGTTGGCATGTTTAGTATGGTTTAGCCACTCTACTGTGAAAGTGAATTCAGATTAAGTTTCCCCCGTGTGAACAAGCCAGGTGAGGAATTTTGTGGTGTGATTGATTGATACAGTAAAGCAGGAGCTGTAAAGGAACCTGCTGTGAGCAGAGGGAATGTCCCTGGAGCTGGCATCATTGGCAGAGCTGGGGATGGGGAACACCTTGGGGAATGCATGAGACCTTCCACTTATATCCTTAGCCCTCTTATATCCTCTACATGATATATCAGGTATGAAACTACCACTTTCCTACTCTGGACACACATGGAGATGGCTGTAACATTTTCCTTGAGTCCATGAAGGATCAGTCCCCTTGTACTTCGGCTTAGTCATCTTTGTGTCTGCTGGTGGTCTTGTGTATGTGTGGTTTCACACCTCACACACCAAAATGTCAGCAGGACAAATTTTTTATAAAGTTATTTGTAACCTTACACTTTCATGTTGTCAGTTTCTAGGAGCCATTTGGATCCAAAGCTGAGGCTTGAGTGTTCTTTCCCTGTGTTGCTGCCGCCATATTTGTCTCTAAGCAGGAACACTGATTAAATTACAGTGCACCTCTGATAATGTGCACATATGGCAACTCTCTGAAGTTTCATATTAATTTTTATATTTCATGTGGTGAATAATCATGCTCACACATCCAGAGGGTTGAGGAAAGAACAGTACACAGTAATTGCTGGATATGAATTTCAAAATTCCCTGTGGAGGACTGTCTAATTAGATTTAATGAGCTGGCTGGTGAGCATGCGTGTGCATGTGTGCTTTCACCACCTCTCTTGAGCCAACTGGATCAGAAATGCTTATGTGTGTCTGAGGTGAACTGGAGGAGTATGTGGAAGAGATATTTTTGCACTCAGAGAGCGCATGTTTGAAGCAGACTTCTACCTGCTTTTCTCATGTCTGTGCTGTAATGAGGGACCTCCACCATGGAGGTGAAGCCTTTGGTAATGCAGGTGATAAACTGGAAGTGACTTCACTGTGGTTTCAGCTGCTCAGGTGAGGAGGGAAGGGAGCAGAGTATCTGTATCTGTGGAGCTGGTATCCCTCCCTCTGTAATGTACTCCTCAGAGCTGCTGGTGCAGGGGTAGCAGAGCTACAGCAGGTCACAGGATGTGTGCCGTGAGTGCCAGGAGAAGGTTTTGAATTAGCTGGAGGCAAATGGTCAGTGGGGCTGGGATTTCTGTGAGTGAGGTGGATTACAGCCATCAGGTTTGAACATTGCTATGTCTCTGATCTGCTCTGCTGGCTGGTTTCCCACCCCTCCATCACTGGAGACAGCCCTGAGTTGGTTGTGTGCAGTTTGGCTTTTTTGCAGGGGTCATTGCCATGGGTCACTGCTCTGTTTCCAAGAAGGACCAGTGTGAGTAGAGAGCTGTGCTGAGAGGGTGGCCATTTTAATGAGGGGTTTCTGTGTGGTTTTTTTGTTTCTTTCTTCTTTTTTTAATATTAATTAACCTTTGTTTTCTGTCAGGAAAGTTGTCCTGAAGCATGACTTAGCAAGGCAAACATGCCTGGACAAAGGGAGCATTAAGCCTGCCCAGAGGGAGGGGAGAGGGTTACACCTCTAATTACTTTGTGTGCATGTAATTTTTTTTTCTCCTCTGGTGACTGATGGGTCTTGAAAGGACTTGCCGGGGTTGGTGTGTGATTCACCAGGGCAGAGTGTGTTCTGGGCTGAGGCTGCCGGCTGTCTGGCCCTGGATGCCAAGGGCAGGCGATGCCCTTGTGCTGGTGTTGCTCACGCCTGAGTCAGCACTTGTGCAGCACAGCTGCTCCCCAGCTGGGGGCCAGCGTGGGATTCACTGCTCACAACCCAGCCCAGCTGGACAGGAGGATGCAGAGGCTTGGCTCTGCCACGTGAGCACTGTCTGGAGTGGGCTGGTGTGGGAGCAACATCTCCTGGTAGGAATGTGGGTGCTCAGAGCCATCCTGAGCGGGTGTGAAGCACTGAGCTGCTGAAGTGCTTATGCCAATGAAGGGCTGGAGAAGGAGACAATCCTGAGCCCCTTTCACACATCCCTATCCCCAAACAGGGAAAAAGGCATTAGTGCTCTCCCACCCTCACAATAAGCAGCTGCCTACAAACTACCCAGCCTGCCACCTTGTCCTTTTCTCTGGTCTTCCTGCCTGGTCCTGGAGCCCATGGTAGACACACAGGCTGTCCTGAAAAAAATGGGACCTGGGATTGGCTAGGTGGGGAGTTCGAGCTCATGATGTTCATGTGAGAAGCGAGAAGAGGGAAGAGGGGAACTGAGGTGAAGGAGAAAAAAGGGTAATGAGCAGTTGTGGGAGTGGTGTTCAGGGAAGAGGAGGAGAAGCTGGGGCTGCTCAGAAGAAAGGAGGAACTTGTGGAGTGGGCTGCAGTCCTGGCCTCAAAGCTGATGGATTAGGAGGGCTTGGCAGAGAGCTGGGGATCTGGTTTTAGGCAAATAGTGTAAAATATGTGGAATTCAAGGAGGGAGCTCCAAAGCCAGTGGGCTTGGCTCCTAAAGATCCCACAGGACTGAATGAATTTTAGTCTGCTTTCTATAAAGGTTTTCTCTTTCCCACTAGTTTTTGGATCCATTGACCAACTCCCTGCTGGTGGGGTGGTGCAGAGGTCTGACCAATGATTTTCTTCTTCAAAGTTTGGTGGAAATGACTGACCAGATAGAGGAGGAAAGGCCTTGTTAGTGTCCACTTGGAAAGGAAGGCTGCAGCATGGGTTCAAGTGGAATATTAGACATCAGGGCATCTGTGTGGGTGCTTAAGGGCCAAGATGCACTCTTTGGCAATACTGCTCCTGAGATGCCTGGCTCTCTTTGGGAAATGGTGCAGTTTCTGCACCAAAATAATGGAATCATTGAGGTTGGAGAAGACCCTTGAGATCATTTTAACTGTAAACCCAGCACTGCCAAGTGCACCACTAAACCATATCTCTAAGTGCCATATCTTCATGTCTTTCAAATTCCTTCTGTGGCAATGCCACCACTTCCCTGGGCCGTCCATTCCAGTGTTTGGTAACTCTTTTCATGAAGAAATCTTCCCTGATGTACAAACTAAACCTCCCCTGCTACAACTTAAGGGCATTTCCTCTTGTCCTATTGCTTGTTACAGGAAGGGCCAGAAGAGATTATTGCGGGATTAGATTCAGCACATGGAAAAAGCCTAACTCTGCCATGGCAGTTGGGAGATGCAGGGGATCCAGCCCTTCCTGGGCTGGATGGTTCCAGATTTGAATCCTGTAATTTTGGATATGGGGTTTCCCTGCTTCTGGGCATGACACTCAGTGACCTAAGTATATCTTACTGTTAGGACTCCTTTCCAGTTCCTTCCTTCTTTTCACCAATTCCTCTTTCCTGATGCTTTCATAAGTCTCAATGGTTTAGAGAAAATATTTTTCATGTCTTCCTTCCCCCCCAATGAACATCTCTTCTATTGTTTTCATGAATGCAAAATTGTCTCTAGCAAAAGGGAATGAGAATCTTTGCCATTTTGAGCAAATTCTTGTCCTACTGGGGTGAGGAAATCTATCTCTGGTGACACCTGCTTGGTTGGTTCCACCAGCTCTTCTCTGCTGATAGATCAGCTGCATCTTGCAATTGAATTTGGGTTTGGGTGTGTTTTATTTTTTTTCATTAAAACCAAACCAAAAAACCCCACCAGAAGAACCAAATACCCAAACCACCCATCTGTCTGTGAGTTCTTTCATTAAATGGAGCTGAGGGACTGCAGCAAGCTACCTCTTTTGCAGGAGTCTCTTTTGGCTTGAAAGGAATTATTCATGCAGTTACGCAATCCACGATGAATTTTCAATTTGTCACAGTTTTTCCCTGCCTCCTCCCTTTTGTCCACCAGCCCAGCTAGGCTCCTGCTGAGTCTCTTCATTGACTGACATGTTTTAGCAAGAGTTCTAATGTGTTGGTGCAGCCCTGATCCAGCAGCCCTCCATGCTCTGAGATCTCTGTTTCGAGTGAGGAGCTGCAGTGTGCAGTGAGGTTCTAGATTCTTCCCAGTTTAAGGTCACACCTTCTGAGAGGAAAAGCCATCATTTTTCATCATGAATACTTTTCTGAGAGCCTGCGGTTGCTTGGTGTCTTGGCTTTCCTCCCTTCATCTGTGTGGGAAAGCCAAGTGGTTCACATTCCTTGCAGGAGGAAATCTTGGAAGCAGAGGACTGTGTGATCCTCTGCAGTCACAACCCAAAATGTGACTGAAGTGCACAGGTATTGGGGAAAATCTCAGGAGCCTTCACTTCATGAGCATCTGCTCAGATGGGTGGTAGCTGAGCTAACGTTTTATTTTTCTCAGACAGTTTCAGATGTGGGATGGAGGTGTTCACTGCTCATCCTGATGTAGGGAGCTCTGCCACCTGCAATAGGAACCTGAGCTGCTGCTGGCACCTGTTAAATTTTAAAGAGGAGCCTATGTGTGCTGCACATCTGTGATGGGTTGGTCCTGGCTGGATGCCAGGTGCCCACTAAAGTTGTTCTATGGCTCCCCTCCTCAGCTGGACAGGGGAGAGAAAATAGAATTAAAGGCTCATGGTTTGAGATAAGAGTAGGGAGGGATCTTGCACCAGTGCTGCTCTCGGGTCAGGGAATTCATGCATGTGCACCCAGGTGGGATGGCAGTGGCAGGGAAGGCTCCTTGTGTCCACTCACTCTCCCTACAGAGCCTGGTGTTTACAGAGGATCTGTATGTAAAAACAGGAGTATGGGGATGGGGTTGTCCTGCAAAAATGGTGAGTGTGGCTCCTGAGGTCTCACCCTCACTCGTTGCCCCCTTTTCCCAGGGGAGAGCGGGTCAGTGGGGTGGTCTTGCACTGAAGGAGCTGTGCAGTGGGTGATGCCTGGGCAGCACCAGCACATTTAGTGATGCAAATGTTCGTGGGATGTGGATTTTCATTTTACTCCTCCCATTCAATGCTGTGTTTGGATCAGTGGTAGGAATTACAGCTGATAAAGCTAGCTGTTGCCATTAACAAAAGCATTTTCTTTCAACTCCCTAAGAGCTCCAGCAGAGAAAATAATAAAAATTCACTTGGTGTTCATGTTTCCAGGGTTTTCATGCCTTGGAGATGCACCAAGATGGTGGAATAAGAAGGGAGGGTATACACTCCTGGGGTTATGATCAGGAGTATGAAGAACTATTCACAAAAAATATAAAACAAAATAAAACAAAGCCAACCAACACTTCACTTAAGACTGCTTTTGCCGCTCTCCCTTGGTGCAGCCCTGCGTTGAACCTGACACCCCCATCTTTCCCTGTGCTGATTTCTGTTACTAATTTCTCTTGCTGCAACAAGTGTTAAATCCCAGCTGCTAAGCAGCAGGTCTGGGCTGTGTTTCAACCCCCCCTCTTTCCCAGGAGCTGTTGACGTGCCTGTGCTTGCACCCTTCATGCTGCGTCCTCCATCCTGACACAGCTTTTTTCTTTCCCTCTCTCACTTTTGAAGGGTTCAGGCTTGGCGGTGTGATGTGTGGGGTGGGTTTTTTTAGGGATATATCTGCCTTGACAATGTTCCTTGAAAGCTGTCCCAACCTGAACAGAGCAGAAAACTTGTGGAGTATTTGAATTACTGACTAGTTCGATTGTCTCCTGGGTAATGGGGCACAGGGGCAAATGTTGCTGCTGGCAGACATTAGAGTTGGAAGGTCTCTTTGCTGCAGAAGGTACCCCTGGATTCCTCAGTGTTGGTGAGGCCAGAAGGGTCCCCTGGGCCTGCTGTATTTTGTTTAGATCATAAAATTGCTCTAAGTAAGTTCAAACTTCATTTCTCCTGCTTGATCCAGCCCTCTCCCTGGGTTTCCTCCATGTGTGATGTGCTGGAGTCACGGCAATGCGTGAACACCTCCCATCCTGGATGGTGTGTGGAGCAGAACATCCCATTGCTGTGTGTGTGTGGGGCTGCTGTGGGGTGCTGCACTGAGCACAAGGGGCCACGTCCCTGGAGCAGAACATCCCATTGCTGTGTGTGTGTGGGGCTGCTGTGGGGTGCTGCACTGAGCACAAGGGGCGACATCCCCTGACTCCCCTTGTGCAGCAGCTGGAGGCAGGCGCTGGGCAAGCCTCGCCCGCAGGCTTTGTGAGGTGAGCAACTGGCTTTGTGCTTCCCTGCGGGCTGCTCCCCAACGTGTCTGTCCCTGCCTGTTTGTGCCACCACCTGAGCCGCGGGGATGGGGAGGGCAGGATCCCCTGTGCTGCTCCAGGACCTGGCACTGCAGCTCTCCACGTCCCCGCTCGGTGCAGGCGAGTGCCTGCACGTGTTTTACGAGGCTGAGTTCTCTGTGCCCGTTCTTTGTCTCTCCCCCACCCCGTAAAATCTCCAAATCTTATTTTTTTTTAATCCCCATCATACGAATGCACACTTCATGCATCCAGAGCATCTGATGGCAGTCAAAGTGCAGATCTTGAACACCTCTACAGTGTGCCACGCCATATTAACTCTGTTGAGAGGGCATCTGGGCAATAAAGTGCAAACATGGTCCTTGTTTGGCTCTTGCACTCAGTAAAGACTTCTCTTTCTTGTTCTAAAGCAATGCACTGGCTGTCCCATTTTGAGCCTGGCTTTCTTCCAAACGAGCCTGTGTGTGGGCACGTGTGGATTATCTTTGTCTCTATGGCTACCCTGAAAACTTTTGAACCGGAAAATTCAGTGGAGGGATTGAGCTCTAAGATACTGGCTTCCTATGGCTTTTATGGAAATAGTTGCTGGGTGGTAGGACTGTACCCTGTTCATGTCTTCTAAGGGCTTGAAGCAGAAACTCAGCCAGTATTAGACATCAGAGAACCAACAATGTACTCACAAGCACATTCTCAGGAAAGATACATAAAACTCCATAAAAATCAAGCTTTGTTAGTTATATCACTCAAGTGTATTAATATTAATTAGGTCATTTAACTAATTACCTGTTCATCTGTATGTAGGGGGCAATTGATAGCTTGCTGATGGGTCCCAGCTGGAAAATGTGGAGCATGAGAAAGAGACCTTCAGAGTCACGTGTGGGCAAGAGGGGGTTGATGATCACTTCCAAGAGCTCTTGTTTGCTAGGGCTTTAAATCATTTTGGCAATGCCTGAGGTTTCATGTGGAATGGAGAAGTGCTGTCTCTGATGAGGGTTAAACACATGCTTTTTAAGAGAGAATTAGTGCATGTAAGCTATTCACTGGTGCGTGCTTGCTAAGAGCTGCTGTCAACATTTTGAGACGATAACAAGTAACAGCACTTACAAATATCATCATCATCCTTATGTTTTGTCTCTTTTCAGGCACTTCCCCAGTTGGGGATTTAAAGATGTTTCTAATTAGTCACTGTTTCAGGATCTGAGAAATGAGGGTTGCTGAGTCTCTGTTGCAGAGATGTCTGTATTCTGTCCCTTCCAGATGGGAATGCTCTGGGATGAGCATTGTCTCTGCTCCCCTCATGAAGGTCACACACTACAGTGAGTGTGAGGAGATAATGCAGGGGACACTGGAAGGGGAGCCTTGTGTTTGATGTTTCCTGTGGGTTTAGGTCCCTTAGAAGGGAGACAACCACTGAGGACTTACTGGCTTGTCCTGCACCATCATTAGGACATGCCAAGTGCTTTTCCTTCCTCTGTCTTGTCCAGCCACAGTGGCACACAGACACTGTCTGGCACCACTAGGTTTTCCAGCCCAGCTGTGTTTCTGGGTATTTCCATGCTAGGCTGGACAAGATTTGGTGGTAAGCAAATGTGTAGTCACTTGCCAGACTCCCTAGACTGACTGTGGGAGTCAGGTCCTATGGGTGATTTTTTCAGTGTGCTTTTTTAAACATAAGTGGTGACATTTCCCACGTTTCAGTCATTTCATGCCTGGTATAATAATCTTTGGAGCCATTTAAATTATTTGTTACTCATTTAATGAAAATTGGCAGAGGTGCTTTTAATTTTTGTACTTAAAATACTACAAATTTGATGTTGGAAAAACCAAATGGAAAGACTTCATCTATGCCAGTCCCCTGAACAGACAATCTCCTTGGTTCTGCTCCCTGGAGAGCCCTCCAGTCCATTGTCATTTTGAGCAGAAGAGATGTTAAAACTGGCCTCATCCTCCCCCAATTCAAGAGTATTTTGGTCAAAATCTTGCCATTTTAAGACAATTGTTCCTTTCTGGCTTGTCAAGCCTTTTCTTTCCTATTGTTTGCAGCCTCCTGGAAGCTGCTGCTTACACCCCTGCTGATGGCAGGTTGATGTTTGTCAGACTTTCCTGATTCCTTCCTCAGCTCCCTGAGCCCAGTTCCCCTTCTCCAAGTGTTTCTTGATAATGTAGCACAACACAACCCTCAAGTTCAGACTAAGCTGCCACAGAAAATGCAGTCCCCAGAGGTTCCAGGTGAGAATTCTGATGGTGGAATGGGTCTGAACTACTGCTTTTTTTCCATCAGAGCATGAGGAAGAGCAGGGTCACAAGTTAGTGTTGCTCTCAGAAGAGACAATGAAGGTTTGTTCTGAGATGGGAAAACAAAGAGGGGGAAGTCTGTCCTTACCTGAAACAAGAGCTGCTGTTGCTCAAAGCAAGGAGTGAAATAACATTAAATATAATTGATGATGTGGCGTGAGTGGTGGAGACAAGGCAAGGAGGTAGCTGCCTCTGGACATCTGCACATGAACAAACAGCTGTCTCGGGAAGAAATTAATTTGCCCTGGGAAGAAACTACTCTGGATGGGAACTGGTTAGGGCAGGTTTACTTCAGCACAAGGTTGCATCATGCAGCCTTTTTTCCCTCCCCTTGGGCCATCTGGGGATTTCCTGGCTGATCCTGTTCATGCTGATGGGTGCTGAGATCTCGAATAGGTGCTGTGAACAGCTGTGGGGGTCGAGCATCAGGCTGGCCTAGCTCATTAAGGGAAAATGGATTCACAGCAACTAAGGTGATCTGGGGGCATTAATTGATGGAAGAGGAGGACAGGATTTTTCCTTTTCATCGCAGCAGCCTTCTGAAGGCATGCTGGGATCTGGGGAGATAGGTAGATGGCAGCTGTATTCATGGAAGCACTGAAATAAGATTCTCACTGCTCTTGGCAAGGCTTCTTTGCCCTGCTGTGTTGCCTCAGCAAGGCACACTCATCTTCCAGTCATTAGTCATTCGCTTGTTATTTCATTTTGTGGAGGAGATTATAACCAGCTGAGGTGATAGGGCAACATGAGAGACCAGGCTGCTGTCTCAAACTGCTGTATTGTCCCTTTGTCTTTGCTCTGTCCTCCTTCCAAACCCGTGGCCGTCCAGACCATACAATGGAGAGCAGGCAAGAGCATTCCTTAGGCTGGGAGGAGCAGACAGTTTGGATTTTTGCAAGTCAAGTTGCCCAACACTGGAGTTATGTTATTCGCTGTGGAACAAACAAGGGCTAAGCATAGTGATGGTGCAGTGTTGATTTCAGAGAATTTGTAAACTGTGATGAATTTATGGAGAGCAGAGGCTCAGAGCTGGAGGACTTCATCATGTGGCTGCTTATTGCAGCCTTTGAATGAGCCAGCCTCCGGTGGTTCAGCAGGAGCAGGTGGATTTGAGGGAGTTCAGCTTCAGGACCTGAACCTGAAGATCCATATTACCTAATGCAGTCATGAAGCAGTGAGATTAGGGGTGCTCACCCTTCCCCTTGGAGGCTGTTGTTCTTGATGAAAAAGTCTTTAGGAGGAAAGATTATCTCTAAATTAGCCTGTTGTTGCAAACTGTATACTGAGAGTCTGTTGCCACAGAGAGACCTCAGGTCAGCACACTGATTTTAAGTGTTAACAATAGCATTTGTGCTATTTATCACAAAAAATATTTGTCAGGTGTATCAAGTGGCTCAGGTGAAGAGTTAGATCTACCACTTCTAGGAGTATGACCTTTGCTCCCAGGGTCTTACAGTTCCTTCAGGACCAAATATTGGCCCTTCTGAAGCTGCTCACTGACTGGGAGCAGCATTCTCCCTATGAATGAATAGCTTATTACTGCCTGATGTTTCTCAAGGGCAAGCTGGAGACTACTGTTGCCTCTTACGTGCCTAGGCTCACATGTGTTTTGGCACGTACACCTCTTTGATATGAAAAATGACTGGGTTGAGAAAATGCAAATCACTTCTGCAAAATTGCTGATTCTTGTTGTATGAGAGAGGAAGAAAAAAAAAAAAAAAAGGATGCACCCAAATCTTTCCTGAAATTTCCAAGTTTGAGGAGTGTCCAACCTCTGCCAGGCTTGGTAATCACAGTGTCTGATGCCAAGCAAGAATAGGAATTTTTCAGCAGGTAAGAATGTAACAATGAGGTGAATTGTGTTTGGTGCTGTGAGGAAACATCTGTGTTCCACCCACCCACCCTGCTGTGTGGTTCAGAGTGGGAGCTGTGTCAGGGTGAGTATTCAGTTGTCTGGTTTCTACATGGGGTCAGTTTTGCTTAATCTGCATAGCCTGAGGAAAAAAATCAAGTCAAATGCACAGCTCAGGATTATTGTCTGGAGTTGTCTTAGTTTGGCAGCTGCAGTCCATGAGGTTTTTTGTGAGGAGGCAATTTTTGGAAGAAGGCAGGTGAGGTAATTACCACAATCCTTTTTTTGGGATTTTGCTAAACGCCTCCAGCCTTTGCAGGGCTGAAGAGAGAAAGAAATCAGATTTTCCCCCAATCCCCTGCCCCTTTTTTATTTTAACCTGTATGTTCACTGATAACAGTATGACAAAATAAAGGGGAATTATTTATGTGGTACTAAAAGCACAGTCAGTGTCAGAGCAAGGCACTTGCACCTAAATATCTATTCATTTTAGCTATGGGGCTGTCCTTGCCACAGTTTCAAGGTTTTTTTGATTTCTGCTGGCTTGACACTAACAGTCATTCTGTCAAGGATGGGATTTTTATGGTCCCTTTTTTATAGGTGTGTACTGCTGGATAGAGTGATAAAATTCTTTCTTCAAGGTCTCTTAAGGATTGAGAAGCAGGGTAGGAGGGCTCAAATCCAGTTCTCTTGAATTCCAGTTCATGAACTTGGCTCTGAGACTGTTTATGGGACCTTCCTGGTGTCAGGATTGACTTCCCTGAAGTCAGCTGTATTGTACCACCATAAATTACCTTCAGCAGATTATAGCCAGGGCCACATTAGTTGCTTTCAAGGACTTCACTGTGAAACAGAGCACACAAAAATTGGAGTGGGATCAGGAACAAAGAAAGCACTGAAACAAAAGTCTTTGGTCTCACAGTCAGTAACAGAATGGGCACTAAGACTTTCTTAGTCTACCAGAATCCATTTTTGTCTTAGTTTAATTCATCCTCTTTCATTTGCATTTCCCCTTTTTTTGGCTAACATTGGTTTTGATGAAGAAATGGGCCAGACCCTGTGACATCCATGACAAGTCCATTCACAGCCCCTCATGTTGAGCCAACACTACTGACTCCATCTCAGACAGACCAAAGATGAGGCCACAGTTAGCAAGGATTTGTTCTGCAGTGACAGGGTTTTGTGGTGATGTTTTTCTGTGATGATGTGTTTTGTTTTCTCTGATAGTATCCTCAGAAAGGAGGAAGGTCTGGGTGGCTGTGATCAGAAGTCAAGGACCCAAAATTAGTGATACCAGGAGCACTGGCATGTAGTCTATATGGGCTGGTAGAGGTGCTGTCCTAGCTATAGCAGTGTAAAGAAGAGAAAGGCAACCCTTGTGGGGAAGGTGGAATTAGGGAAATAGGAAAATGAAGGAAATTCTATGGAGTGGTGGGGGTTGTGTGAATAAATGTCTCTGTAATGTTACTGGAAAGATAAAAGTTTCCAAAATAATACTGCTGTGGGAACTTATCTTAATATCTAGGAATATACACTGGCAAACAAATTTTTTTAATAAAGCAAAACATAGATATGCCTGGATGTGGTAGCCCAGATTTTTTCATTAAATAGAGCACCAGCAAATGGAGGCGCTATTTTAGGTTTTGTTTTGGTAACTAGTGTTGATGTTAAGAGGGCCTGATTGTACAGAGGAATCTTGGACCTAGTGCTCATAAAATGGATTCCTTTTAAATTAAATAGAAGCCTAAACAAAAGTAGATCTGGAACTAGGATACTTGTCTTTGAAAGGGCAGACTTTGAAAAATGAAAAAACCTGGTGAGTGAAGTCATCTGGGCGGAGAATTGTGAATGCAGAATGTGGAGAATACAGAGCTGCTAATTCAGAGGTGCAGAAACTATCTGGACATGGGGTCCTGAGCAGAGGAGGAAAACAGGGCAGGAAAGGGCTCCTTGCTGAAGCTGGTGAATAGCCACCTTAAAAAAGAATAGTTAGGATTAAACAGAGAGCCTGGAAGGAATGGAAAAAAAGACTAATTGGCAAAAATGCAGTGTCTTAGAGGTCAGGAAGGGTACGGATAAAATGAGAATTGCCAAAAGTCATGCTGTTTTAGGCCTGGCAAAAGAAATTAAAACAAACAGCAACAGGTTTCTCAGCTACATAAATAAAATTAGACTTGAAGCTGCTGTGCAGCAAGGAAGATCAAAGATAATGTAGGTATGAATCCAGTACTAACCAAATTTTGCTTCAGTGTTAAATACAGTTGGAGGGGATGAGGACATAGAAGTCTTGGAAACTGAGGGTAAGAGCTAAAAGTCAAAGAATCAAATTGATTGAAATCAGTCAGGGCAGGAGCACCAGCCCTGGTGGAAACTGTAGGTGTGAAGATGTTGAATACTTGTGGTTGCACAGTTAGGCTCACTGCTATGAAGAGAGAAAGCCCAGAAAAACTCTTTAGGATAAATGATGTAGATGGTTGAGAGAGTCAGGAGTGTGATAAAACTGAATAGAACAGAGTGCTGGGATGGGCAGTGAAAGCCCAGGCTGAAGACTTTGATGGATGGGACTTCTGCTAGTGAAACCTGCCAGTGGACAACTAAGACCCCTGTGTGTTATTGGGTCCGGGGGTGAGGGGGGACTTCATCCTGCTTGGAGAAACCAGGCAGGCTCACGCTGCATCCCCAGAGGAGCGTCCCGTGGGGAGGGAAGCGTTAACCCCCGGGAAGCAGCTGGCAAGCCCTCAGCAGCAGTCATGAGCCTGAATAATGGATGTAGGCAGGCACAGGTGCAGGGAAGGGCTCCAGGGGAGTGGGAGCTTGTGCCACAGGGAGGGTTTGGCAGGGGAGGGCTTGGCTGCTCTGAGGAGTTACAGGAGGAAAACAAAGACAGGGAGGGGAAAGAACTCTGTGAGCGAGAAAATATTGTTGGCATGAGGACATCATACCATAACTCAGCCCTCATAATATCCTGTCTAGAAAAGATGGCATCTTCTGCTGGCTGGAGCAATGTCTTTCTAGGATGACATCCCCAGGTGATACCTTAAGGGCAGGGCAGATACTTTTCTGCTCCCAAGGAGGCAGCTGTGATGTCGCTGATGGCAAGTCTCATGTCCAGTGGCTCAGGAGGCCCTTGCACTAATCCCAGAGAGGATTTTTTTCCTTAAAAGAAGAATTTTCTAAAATGTTTCAGTTCTCCTCATGAGCCTAGCAGGTTTTGTCAACAAACAGGACATAGTGCTGACCCTGCCATGCTAATGCTCCTTCAGCTTGGCAGAAAGCAGGTTTTGTCATGGGAGAGTGATTGTTAAAGATCAATGTGACCAAATTATGATCAAGACCAAATTAAAAATAAAATTGTGCTTTCAAGAGTTTGGGGTTTCATGCACAGTACAGTTGGATTGAGGCTAAAGCAGTATTCCTGTTTCACAAAAGGTTTTACTGTACAGAATTTTCAAAGGGAATGGAGAGATGGTTTTGCTGTTGTTGTTAATACTTTTTTTTAGGTGTGGGTCCCTGGTCTGCCTGTTTCTTAAAATTTATTTTATTTTAAATTGTAGCAATCCAGGTGGCAGGACATTCTCTGACCTAAAGCGAGTTTCCATCTATTTATTTATTTACTGAGATTTTATTGCTCAGCATTTCAGAGTAGCAGAAGTGTCCTATGTGTTTGTTTTCTTTAGGCTCTAGAGTTTACTCTGCAGCCAAATCAAACTACTCCATCTTTGGGGGGAGCTGAAATGAGGAAATATATACTTTGTGACCTTAAACTTTAAATGAAAGGGGATCTGGGAAATGGAGCAAGTGATCAGAAAGTGGTATTTGCAACAGGCAAATGCGAGAAGGCTTTTAAACAAAGCCCTTATACAATGCCAATGACTAGATAATGTGGTAAAGTTGGGAACAGAGACAGAGAATTGGTTGCTCAAGAGAAGGTATCAGGTATGTTGTCTGAGGCCAACAGCCCTGACAGAAACAGGGGAAAGGATAGCTGGCAGCTCTGATACTTTAATTGCAAACGAAACAAAAGCTGGTAGGGGAGAAACTGAGAAGTGTCACATGCCTTTAAGGCCTCCAAAAGGCTCTTCTCCAGCTTACAGTGGGCCTTTCTAGACTGATTTATTCCTGTGACTCAGTGAGGGTTAGATTTTAAGCATTTGCTTCTCTCCACTTCCAAGCTCCCCCAGCATGGCCATGCTGCCTTTGGGGCAAAGGAGCAAGATGCACTTCAGACTATTTATGGCTCATTCTACAGTTTCATTCTGGGAACATCACGGGGAGGCTGATGGCTGTTTTGATGCCAAATATTCATCAGCCTTCTGCCATTTTCCAAGTTAATTTGTCTGGATGACTTCTCTGATGACTTCTCACATTTTCCACCACCTGATGCTCTATTAAGAGTTTGTTCCTTTGTCTATCTCTAGGGCTGTTTCATTGTATAGGTGCTGCTCTGTTTTCTGTCCAGTTTAGGGATTCAGACTGACCTTGTCAATTGTGGCAACTGATAGAGGCCACTTTTGTAAGGAATCATCACCTGGAGACCTAAATCCCAGCTCTACTGCAGTAGGTGTGATCTGTGCACTCCTCTTTTCTTTGGTGGCGGTTGTTGGTTTAGGGATCATTCCACACAGTGTCAGGTCATCTCTTAGGGCATCCATCTCTGATGCTCCCAGGTTAATTTTTCACAGCTTTACAGCCAGAAGGGCAGTGTCCCATTCCCAAGCCTGCTTCCTCACCCAGTTCAGACCACAGATTTTTGCTGTGTAGAACACTACAAAAAACATTTGGGCTTGACTTAAAAATGACTCATAACATGATACACCATCACAAACCTTTGGTAAATGATACCAGTGACTAATTATTTGGATTGTCCATGTTTGGACAATCTAGTAGTTTTTGTCTCAGTAAAAGCTCCTTATTTACAAGAGTTGTTAATTCCTTTTGGTCTTTCTAGACTTAACTATAGGTGTAGATTTTCTCTGGTTGCCCTTTTCCTTTCTAGTGTCTTATCTGACCAATCTGTCCTACTTTCTTCTGTGATGCTCTCTTATATAATTTAGGAATAAGAAAGATGCTTGTGTGGAGTTATCTCCACAGGTTTTATTCACTTTTGCTTTTCATTATTGATAAGCAGTTTCTGTTCTCCTCTTCTCTTACACCTCCTTAATAATAAATACTGATGTTGCCCCATCAATTTACATAGTATTCTGCAGACCTCAAAAGAGGCAAAGTCCTGTCCCACTGATTTCTTGTCTTTCCATGCATCTTCCATGCTGCTGTGGGGGCACTGGGAGCAGAGATGATACAGCTTTGCAGGGAAGGACCCACATACTGCAGAGGCTGTGTGTATTTGCTCCTTTGGAGCTCACTGGGAATGGAAGACCTTCCTAATTCCCTTTGAAAGAGGGGACGACATAGCAGCTGGTGGTATTACATGTGGAGAGAGTGTGGAAGTGCCCTGAAACTGGACATGTCCATTCTACCTTCGCTGGTCCTGTAACAAATCCTGTCTTTGAATGCAAAATTTGCATTACCCCTCCTGTGAGGTGTAAAATGCCACCAGTAACTCTTCCCTGCTGACCACAAACCCTTCCCTTCGGCATTACATGTTTGCTGCTCCTCCAGGCACGCTTTCTAAGTGATGTAGGAGGGAGTAGTAGTGAAATGAGTTGTTAACACAGCTCTTGCAGCGTTAGGGATGTTCTCTGGTCTGGAGGAACTTGATGATGAAGAGATCTGTGGCTGTGTAGGGATCAGCCAAAGGAAGCTGGTAGAAATGAGATCAGCCCAAGGCTTTTCTTACCCTGGTATTCTTCCTACTGGTATTCAGTAGGAAGACTCAAATGTAAATATGATGATTGCAAGCACATGTGGCTATGGCTGTCTGTCTTGAGACCTGTTCAGTGAAAACTGGATTTATCTGTTTGCCAAGAGCAACATGCTTTTCCCTTTAACCCTCAGGAAGCCTTTCAGCTTTAGTCTGGCTGACACCATCATGGTTTATTTAGCAAGGCAAAGCACGGTGAGGCTGAGGGAGTGGAGTGAGAGGCCACAGCTGGGCTTTGTGAGAGACAGGGATGGGGCAAGAGAGAAAACAATTAGGAAAACGCAAGTGTTCTGGTGCAGAGATTTAGACTGGGACTTGTAATGTTCAGTGGTAAAAAGCTGGTTAATCAATGCCAGATTGTCTCTTGGAAGTCCTCTTAATTACTTTAGCCTGTGCCAGACATTGATATCCTTGAAACCTGAAAAATCCCATTAGAAGGTGCTTTCATTGGTCCTCAGCCAACACGTTTTGCTGTGTGAAAAGAGCGAGTGCGGATGGGCTGGGGCCATCAGGGCAGCACTTGGGGTGGCACTGGGGGGCTCTCTGTGTCAGGGCACCCTGTGCAGCTGGTCAGGGGCTTGCAGTGAGTTCCTTCCTCTAGGGTGGTGTCCCAGCTCTCCACTTAGGCTGCAGTAAGAACTGCTGCTGTTTTCCATGTGCTTTGGCTTTGTTCCTGTGCCCTTAGCTCGTGCCAAGGCCTTCTGTAGTTGTGAAAAGGCTGGGCATTTTTCTTTCTCTTTAAAGAAGAGGTGTCCTGGCTCCCAGCCTCTCCCCAGGGCTGTGGTTGATTTTGGAGGCATGCGTGGCGCACAGCAGGTGCACTTTGCATTCTGAAGGTCACCTCTTGGCTAAGGGGTCTTCAAAACCTGTCTCAACGGGGTATAAAGGCCGGCACTGTGGTGTTTAGGTCTTTCTGCTGACTTGTTTCTGTGGGCTGAGGGAAAGCTATGAAGCAGGAACAAGAAGATCACTATTTTTCAGTTTCATTTGGCATTCCATGAAAAGATCAAGCAGGGCACAGAACTAAACCATGAAGGTCACTCCTGTAAGAAGCTGGAAGAGGCCCTGATATAAATGGCATCTAAAAGGAAGTAGAGAAATTCGCAGAAGTATGGCTGGCTAAGAAATGTGATGATCCATGTGCAGCCTCTGGCTTGGAAAGTCCCTGTGTCATTGGTTTCCAGGAGCAGAGGAGATGATCAGTCATTACAATCCTCCCGACATCAGCTGCCTGGTCACCGAGGAGCAGCTCATTCCCTGACTGCTCCCTCTTACCCTGGGAAGCAGTGCTGCAGAAGCTGTCTGCTGTCCCCTCTCTCTGTCTTGGTCAGAGGAGGATCAGTGTGGGTTGGACAGCAGTACCTAAATTCTCTTGCCTTCCCAAATTTTGGATGATGGAGTGTCCTTTTGAGGATAACTTGGACTGGTGTTCCCACAGGTAGAGTCCAGCTGGGTTCAACTGTAAAGCCTCAAGACGGATTTTTCCATAGGAAAGATGTCTCTGCTATGTGCATATGAGCTGTGCTGGAGGAAGAGAGGAGGGCAGGGAGAGGGTTAGAGATTGTAATTTACTCACTGTTTTCCTCCTAAGGAATTCAGAAGTCTGTCTTGTTAAAGACAGGTCTGCTTTCCTCTCCAGTGAAACAAGAGTGCCTGAGTAATTATCAAACACACAGGAACATCATTACCAGTTTGGGATAGGAAGTGAAGAGTTTAATTACATTTTGACCCTCTTTCACTTCAGATATTTTTTTTCCTGGGCTTGAAGTCTTGTTGGACTGGGACAGGAAGGACATGGGGAGCTCATTCGGCTGCTGCTAGCACGCCTTGCTTTTTGCTTGCTTCGAGGGTGGCTTTTGTGTTTAGATGTCTGAGAAAAGATACCAGGCAGCAGGGATAAAGGATGGTTGGTCTCAGCCCTGCAGCATGAAATCAAACTGGAACACAGCACTGGGAGAGCTGACAGTGCTTTGAATATCTTATTCTCAAAGAAGGGGGTCAGGCAGGACGTTGATACCGGCCTCCATTGGAAGAATTGAAAGCCAGAGAGTTCACAAGGTGTGACACTGGCTGAAAAGGATTATCTTGTATGTAGTGGGCAGGAGAACAAGGAGCTGGTGGTCAGGGCAGGACACCTGGGAGATGGCTGCTGGGGGTGGGGAGCGTATCTGATGGGCATGAAAAGCAAGTGGGGGTGTAACTGAGGAGCTTCCTTCTGGGTGCCTAAAACAGATTGTGGGGATTGCTGCGCCACAGCCGTGATGTGTGGTGGTGGGATGAAGAATCACTTCATCCAGCCACTTACCCTGAAGCTTCAGTAATCCTGATTTCAGCAGGTCATCCTGCTTTTAGCAGGTGTAGAGCTCCTGGGCTGCTTGTGTGGGTTGCATTCTGTGTTAGTATTAAGCAGCATACTGTATTTGTGTGCATTTGGTGCTCCATGACAGGCAGCCTACTGAGCAGTCTCAGTGAGAGAAATACTGTCTGGGATGGTGCCCATCCCATATCATGGCCTGAAAGCTGGGAAAGGATGCTGGGCATGGGTCCCATGTGAGGATGCCACAGGCCAGCAAAGATGTCCTGACTTCTTGCCCCAGGAGGCACCAGTCTGGTTCTCCCAGTGGCTGTGAAGTACTTGGGGTGGCTTAGCAGGAAAACAGCCAACTTTACAGCCAGTGCTCCTCTGTGTTCCCAGCTACTGTGTGCCTGGCTTCTGGTTTCACAGGGAAACAGACATCTTCCAGCATGGGAGCTGGCAAAGGGCATTTCAGGTAACCTCTCCTCAGTCTGGGGACATGAAGGACCCTTGTACTTTCTGGATGGGATTCAAGCACTGCATGCACCGAATGCAGGCTTCCTGAGCTGGGCTTTTCTGTTACTCAGGCCACCTGGAAGGATGTTCCAGAGGAGTCTTACAGTGTGATTGTTTGTGATTGTAGCTGGCACAGCCTGCACTGGGTGGATGGAGGGGGACACAGGGGCTGTGTTTTGATTCCGCTTTTCCTGTTTGTTGTAACTTGGCAGAGGCAAAGTTTCAGAGACAGCAGGCAGCAAGTTCCTTTTTCTTTTCTTTGTTCCTGACATGTACTACACCACCTTCTGCCACTAATTCTGAATTTTTGCTGGGGAAACAGAGTGGGGTTGAGGTCTGCAGCTTTGAAGCACATAAACCAGAATATTTAGGGTGTGGTTTATTGTCTAAAGAGGAGACTTCCCTAAAAGCAGCCCCAGCGATTGTGATCAGCTGTCACAGCGGCTTTTGTTCCTGCTTCAGGTGATATTTCAGTGGAAAAAAAAATTTAAAATTAAGAATGAAAAAAGAAGCAAACTTCAGCCACACAAAACCCTCTTCCCAAGGCCTGTTCAGAAAATGGAGATAAAGCAGCAATAAAGTCAAGTGCTCAATTAAGCCAGATGTATGTGCTTTAAAGCACTAACAGAGGTGGCAACAGTGACTCTAACGAAGTGGAGCTTTATGGAACAAGTGTGATGGAGGTGGGTGCAGGTGCCCATTGCTTCCTGATGGGGAATAGTGCAGCAGTGCTTTTGTTCTGGGGACTGATGAAAGGGGGTATGTAGCTGCTGGGGGCTGTTGTTCCCCACTGTCTCCTTGCCTCTGGGATGGCTGTGGTTACAGTGCTTTCCAGTTGTGGACGTCTGTCTGAGAGCAGTGTGAGTTACAGCACTCCAGGCAATCTGCCTCCTGACAGCCTCCCACCTTAGGGCTTCCAGAAGGGTTTAGTGCTCCCCTTGATGATCTCCTTCCCCAGATCCCATGCTTGGGGACTTATATGCCCTTAAATGACTGCTGCATTTTGTTTTGAAAATTTGGGGGCTCTAAAATACCATAGATAAAGGCCAGGTAAAGCCTGCTGCATGCTGTACAGCACCAGCAGAGCCCAGTGTGAGCCGTACTTGCTGCAGAGCAGCTGACTGGGCTGTGGCTGGGGAGGCTCACCCATGCCAGGCTTGCACCACGTTCAGGGCTGGTTTGGAGAAGGACATAAACATCTATGCCACAAGCCAACTTATGGCATCTGGCATTTTGGGGTGAACTCTGAGAACGCCAGTCCTTCTTGAAGCCAGGGCATTCCCTGCATTTCCTTGCAGAAGCTCAGTGTTTCACTGTTTGGGTTGTTTACAAAGGCAGGGGTGTTTTTTCTCTAATTGGGGACCATCCCACCCAGTGTATCAGCAGATCCCACTTTTCAAGGGCTCTTTGCCATATGCCTGGATCTCTTCCAAGGCTTTAAGTAGTATCCAGATCATCCCACCAAGAAAGGGGTGCTGTGCAGATCAGGTGTGAAGCAAACACACCAGGGCACTTGGTGCTCAGTGTGCTGGCTGCCGGTACACAAAATGCTTTCTGGAGCTGTTTGAGTGGAAAGCTGACTGATGTGCATCCCAGCTTCCCTTCCAGTGGTTCAGCTGGGTTATCACGTTTGTCTCCATCGCTCTGTTTTGTGGTGGTCTGGTTTTTAGGCTTTGCAGTGCCCCCATCCTCCTTGGGAATGCAGCTACTGATGTTCCCCTGTCTTTTCTTCCTTCCTCTACCACAGTTTTATGACTCTCTTCCTGCCTTTTGCTCAGCAGGAGTCTGCAAACTCCTGAGGTTTGAATTTGGGCAACTTCATGGGTGGCCCAAAATAGAGAGTAATTTTCAAACAAAATGAGATCCAGCTCTTTTTTCTATAAAGGCAAGAGACCAAAGCAACAACATCAGAGTGAAACAGCAGGCTGCCTGGCACTGCTGCCCTCGCACCTGTGGGGAGGAAACTTCCCCTTCTGAAGGCCAAGTGGCATGGATGTCGCCATGCTGTAGGCTCTGGAGGTTTGAAGTCACTGAAGGACTGTAAAGGTAACTTGCATTACTTGCATGTGCCCTTGCATGCCACAAATAGTGATAACAGATCAAATTGCTGCTTTCTGGTAGAGTGTCCACGAGTTTGAACCTTTCATTGTGTTCCTGCATGTGTGCATGTGCCAGTCAGCAGTGGGATGAATCTGCAAAGTCTTAATTTTGTCAAAGCTCCTGGTTATTTCAGTTAGCTATTTCAACTGCTATTTCAGTAGCAGTTGTATCAGTGAAGACTTGATCCTTAGAGAGTGGCACTTGCCTTGTTTCAGTAAATGCACATGCAAAGATAAATAGTAAATGTGCATAACAGATACACATGCAAAACCTGGTTCAGTCCCTTCTCATGGAGTGCTTGAACACAAGGGTTCAAATTCAGCTCTGCCTCTATCTGGGAGAAGGGTAAAACAAGAGTTAAAAAATTGAGCAAAATGTCTGCAAAACGGAGTGAAATACTGCCTCAAGAACAGATGACCAAAGTGTTTTGACATAACCTGAAACAATTGCAGTGTTGCTTAGCTTGGATGTCAAATGAGAAAAAAAACACTATCTGGGAACAGCTCAACTTGTGGCTTAAATGTGGGATATAGCAACTAAGTAATAGCTCTCATGAGGAGGGAAGATAATGACTGTGAGTGCTGGAGGCAGCTGGGAGATGCTCATGGGCAAAAAAGACTCAAATAAATTGCAGCAGATACTCCCTCTTTCTACCTATGCTTCAGTGCTCTGGTTTTATTTGGAGGCACCTGTGCTTTGTGCCTGGGGAATGCAGGTTTCAAAGACAAACAGGGTTGGCTTTGAGGGCTGGTGCATGGCTCAGGGGCTGCATGGGGACAGTGGGTCCAGCAGACCTTAAGATGACACTGGTGGTATTGGCTGTTGGGCTCTGGCAGAGTTTCTGAGAAGGTAGGAAGGAATTACTGTAATAATACTGTGTTTTGAAAAAGGCAGACTTTTAGGAAATGTGCAATGAGATTTGGGTGGATGGTGAGGGGAGCCCTGGCTTGAGCTGCTGTCTGGAAAATTGACTTTGGAAAAGTGAGATGTTATTTAAAAACTAGTAATACAAATGACTGAAGTTCATTCCATTCGTCTGCATAATAACTGGAGGAGCCAATGTGGCTGAGAAGGGAGCGGAGCAATACCAGAGACAGGTGAGAGATGGCTCTCACAGGCAGGGTGAAGCACCTTTTTGGGTTTAAAGTGCTTTTTGCTTTATTTGTGGGTTGTTTTTTGTTTGGTTGGGGTTTTTTTATTCCTGGTTTTGAGGCTTTTCCACGTTTCTTGAAGGGTGCAAGGTCAGACTTGTGGCTGTGCTGCACACAGCCTTCCCAGATGGTGCAGTATTCCTCTGCCGGCTCCTCTGCTCACGCTGTGTCCCAGACCCCCTTCCCATCAGCCACTGACCCTGATGGGAGTTATGAACAGGCACCAAATGGTTACTCACAAATCAGTGAATTGCAGTTGGGCTTCCAGAGCCAGAGGGCATCTTTTTGGTGAGCTTTTGTCCATCCTTGAGGAGCCAGAACAGGCAGAGGGCATTGTCACAGACTATCTCCCTTAGCTTCTTACATGATAGAAACCACAAAATTTCCCTCAGCCACCTCTCCTTGAAGCAAGATGTCTTGTATTTGGCTAAAGCACCCTATCCAAGAGACAGGGACAGATGTGAGCACTTCCTCTGCTAGTCCATCTTTCATTTGTGTAGGTTCAAACTGATCTTTGGCAGTCTGTCTCCAGCTAGCATGGTGTTTACTTGTTGCCACCTGCACCTAGAAAAGTAATAATTTAAAAATAGGAGAACAGTCTGAAAAGGCCCTGTATACTGTAATTTTTCCCAAAATGTATGAGGGAGGCAGAAATGTTTAGTGTGGTCTTGAAAAGTTTCTTGTTTATGATTGTGTGTCTATCAGATCATTAGTCCTTCATCAGTCCTTCCTGGCAGGCTGCAGAGCATCATAACTGGGCATCAGCCTGGTTGAGATTCACAGCTCCTGTAATTCTGGCAGCCTCTGGCTCTCCTGCAGGAAAGAGACGTGCAGCAGCCCAATGCCAAACAGAGATCATCTAGATAGTAATGAACATGCAGGCACCCTAATGGAGGCTGCAGTAAGGAAAACTCTTCTGTGCTTGCATACCCTGGACTGTGGGATGCAAAAAGCCCTGACAGATTTGGACTCGGGGTTAGAGATGAGCCCATGTTCCCATTGTGAAAATACAGGTAGTTCAGACACAGCAGTTAAACCTATAGGAAATGAGTAAGGTGGTTTTGGGGTTCATTTTTATTCTGGAAATTCATAGGAACCAAGAATTTAGGTGCTGATCTTATACTAGAAGTGGGTTCAGGCTTTTTGGGGTGCCTGAAGACCACACAGACACATGTGGGTGAGTGGGGAAGGGGAGCATAGACTTGGCCTGGTAGTATTAATTGTTTGTTTCATTCAGGCAGAAGCCCCTAATGACTAAGTAGTACCTACTCTGGGGATTTCACAGACAGGGTCAATGTCAAATCGGGAAGCTGTACTGCAATTAATTTAAGCTTGGAAGTGTTTTCAAGTTAATTCATTTGGTTCTGCTGGGAAGGTTGGAGCTTTGCAGAAGGCTAATTGTAGAACTGTGTTGAAAAGGCTGAGATACAGTTCACTAACAAGGGGGAATGCTTTTATGGTGGCAGGGATCTCAGGGAGCCTCACTCAGCAAAACCTTCCGAACGCGTTAAGGTCTTTCCCCTGAGTGTGCTGCCTTTACACGTTAAGTACAGCCACAAGAACATTGTCATCAGCCACGAGATGAAGCCCTCTGGCTCCTCAGCCCCAGCTTTTAGGTAAATCCAGAGTGTCTCTGCTGTAGGTGCACACTGGGATGCACAGCAGCTCTGTGCTTGGGAGAAGCGGTGAAAGAAAAGCAGGATTGTAAGTGGAAGCTTGGTAAATGAAGGGACTTGAAGCATTCCCCTGCATTTTTGAGGGTCCTGAACAGCATTCTCACTTAACATTCTTGGCGCACAGTGAACAGCTGGTGCAGGAGGGAGCAGGATGTCACAAACAATACGTGCATGCTCACTGCTGGCAGGAGGAGGGCTGGAGCAGACCTTCCCCAGCACTGGTTTGTACTTTGCTGGGTCTGCACAGAGTGGACTGGTAATCTGCTACACGGCCCTTCAGTCAAATAATTTGGAAAGAAAGCTAACAAAACAACCCCTGCTATTTTGCGTCTCTTCAGCCTGGTTGTACATTTCCATGAAATGGTGGAAACTTACTATTTTTGCGAATTGTGTTCCTGTTTGAGATGCAGTTGGCATTTGCTGACGTGTTTGTAGATATATTGGGAGGTGGAGGGGGAGGAGAACTAATAGGGAGACAGGCCGTCATACAAACATACGCACATGCAGAAACACATAGAGGCAGGCTGTGTAATTGCACAAGTCCTGTATCCTTGGGAAACCAGTCTACAAACATGGTTTAAAAAAAAAAGAAAAAAAGATTGTTTGAAAGTAAAGCCTGGGGGAAGGGACGTCTCTGTCCTTCTATCCTCATCTGAGATCAGCTTTATGTCAGTATTGCTTCTCCCTTGGTGCTAGATGGCTTTGTGTGCAGAGGTGCACAGGTGTGCTACAGGGCACTGTGCAGCGGTAAGAGGTTTTCCTCTGGCTCTGGACCTAGGTGGATGGAGGAGGGAAAGCTGAGCTCTCCAGCCACCAGGAATAGGCAGAGAAAATAGAGCGAAGCAGGCTGCTGAAAGCTGTGCTGCCCCGAGTCAGTGTCCCTGGCACTTTGGAGGAGCATAAAGCATTTCCTGTAGGATGCCTGAGTCAAAGGAAAGCACTGGGTGCCCCTTGGATCACCCCTCTGTGCCAGCTGCTCAGGGCAGGGAGAGGAGCTTGCTAAGCAACCCCTGGCCAGAACATGCTGTTCCCTCCCCAGTCCTGCCTTTCCTGCTGGTAAAGATGGGCTGAAAAGATCTCATGGCAAAAAAAAGGGTGTTTGCAGAGCCCTAGGGCTTTTGGCCCTAGAGCATCTCAGAGTGCTTTGTGGACAGCTTATCACAAAGGTACAGCAAGCTCTTGGAGACCAGTGCAGGAATTTTCTGGCTGTGGTGTGCAATTCCTCACTGGTACTGAGCAACTTGGTGTGATGAAATAATGGTGGGAGTGCAGGCAGGCAGAGAGTCCCTGGGAGCTCTTCAGCAGATGGAGAGATGCTCTGAAGTGATTGGTGTCTCATGGTAGCCTGTGTTTCTGAGAGATTGGAATGACTGGTCTTCAGGCCAGCCCTCCCAAAATGTGGGTGGCACAGACACCCCCTGGGCTTGTAAGTCCTTTGCAACCAAATCAAGAGCTTAAACATGACATGTTCCCTGTGCAGAACTGGATGAGGCAAAGCAGAACAGGCTGCTGGCTGAGGAGAGGGGACAGGCAGCAGTATGGGGGTGTCCCTGTACTTGAATCCAGAAGGGGTCATGCACAGCTTTTCCCTATTTAGGTCTGTCAATGGCTGTTAAACCCAGTCTAGATGAAATAGCTTTGGTTTCTGAACTGCTGATGGCCAGGAGGAGAGCAGAGGAGGAATTGCACTGTAATTGTCTTTTCTTCTGCCCCTCTGAGCATCCATGGCTGCCCTCTGTGAGAGAAGTTGTTCCAGGGCAGGTGATAATTCTCTGATGTGTGCTCTTCTCCCATTGCCCCCTCTCCTACATAGCCCATTGCTCACGCTCTCTCTGTGGCATTTCAAGATGCACTTTTGTGCTAAGTGAAGAGTGACACTCGAGTGGGTGCTTTGGTTTCATCTGCCTCTGACAGCTGCATCCAAACTGGCTTGATGATGCTTGGGGCTAGACTATGTACCAGTGCTCCACATTTTGCCTCTGCTGCCAGCTGAGTGCGGATGGATGCTGTGCTGTGTTCAGTGCTTTACAGGTTGGCAGTGCTAATCAGCAAACCCTGGGTCCTTTTTTGGGGTAGGGTGTGGGCCAGAGGTCCTGGGTGTAGGGGTGGTCCTTGTTCTTGGCAGCTCCTGCTGTGAGGAAATTGCAATGCCAGTATAATCCTTGTTGGCAAAGTTTTTCTGAGGTTTCTGAGCTCCAGGTCATAACACAAACACCAGAGCTGTTGCACCTTTGCCCACGGCTCTTCTAGAAGTACTTCGTGGACTGATGAGACAGAGGTCACTGGGGCTGTGGTTAGGTTTGTCTGCTCCTTCCCCACCTTCCTACAAGTAATTCTTCTGCTGGGGCTGTTGTGCATATGAAAGGTCAAGCTTAAAGGCTCTGTCTGCTCTCAGGCTGCACAGGACAAGCACTGGCTTCCTCACAGCCTGGGACAGGCAGCTCTGCTCCTTAAAATTAAAACTGGCAAGCAATAAGGCATTTAAATTATCCTGAAATGGTCAAACTTGCAGACGCAAAAAGCTAAAAGAGCTGAAGGCAAAAAAAACCCCAAACCTAGGTAAGATGGATGACACTGCTCAGGGTGAAAAACCTCTCCGTAGATGCTGCATTCCTGCAACCCCAAGTGTGTTCCCTCCTGTACTGATGCAGGACTTGGGCTTCTGGATTTGCACATATATTCCCTGCATGGCTTTGGGCAGAACTCTCAAATATTTCTGTGGCTTTTTTTGTTTTTCTTTCACTATATGCAATTCAGGATGAACACCTTTCTGTCTTCAGGGTAATTAATGAACTGCAAAGCCCTTAGACTTCTGCAAAAGGAAAGTGCTGGCCAGTGGAGGCTGTGATTGCTGTGGGAGGGAGATGTAAGCCCCATCCAGCCCAGGACACAGCTGGTACCCACAGTTAGTGGGGTTTCAGTCAGGGTGTTGAAGGCCACTTGGGTGAAACTTTCTGTGGGTCTGGGACTTTAATCAGCACTTAAACACAGCACAAACACCCCGGGCAGATAAGCAATTGCACGTGAAACCGTCTGGGCAAGCTGTTGATGAAGGAAAGCAAGTGCAGAGAGAGCAGGAGCAGCACTGGCGAGGGTGGCTGCAGTCCTTGGCATGGTGTGTGCTCCCCGTGATAGGGCCTGGCCCTCCCGTGCTAAGTGAGTGCTACTGGCTCCATTCTGTCCTGCAGCCCAGATACGCTTCAGGGCTCTTCAAAGGGATAAAAATATATTTTTAACCTGAGGCAGCTGCCTTTTTTGGTGTGGTACATTTTTTCTTGTAGCTCTGGAAGTGACAGGTTGTTTTTCAGCCCCTCTGTTTCTCAGCTGTCTCGGCAGAGGTGCCTAGAGGTCTCAAACCAGATTCCCGAAAATTTTAGCTGGAAATTGGTAGTTGCTTTTGAAAATGTTGGCGAGACAGTGCAGCTCCCTACAGAAGTTAACTGATGGCCATTTGAACAGGCTTTTTCCTCAGCCAAGTCCTCGCCCCATTGAAGCCAATGGGAATTTTCCTTGAGAAAGGCCATAAAGAAATTGTTTTCTTGGCAAGTAGAGAGGTGTTTCATGGACTCTGCATCAGCATTCAGGAGAACTTCAGCTATCTGCTTAGATTTCTGCCACACTTGTCCCACCCTGCACAAAGCTCTCTACCTTTTGATCCAAAATAACACAGGAGATGTTTTCCACATGCCATAGGAAAGAACTATAAAACAATTGTTTTGGAGTTTGGCACCACTCCCTTACAGATATATTTAGTGTGAAATGAAATTGGTCAGCAAAAAGGCGTTGGCCAGGATGACAGACAGATTAGGGCTGTGTATCTTGAGGCTATTACATACCTGCCCATCCCATGCTGGTAGGGGTGGTGGGTGGCTTCTTTAGTTCGTGGATCATCATAAACAAGCATGACTTGCAGCTTTTGAGCATTAAAAAGCACTATCTGTCTGTAAGAGAGGTTGTTTGGTTTGTAGCATGCTCTGTGCTCTCCTGACCTCAAGTCTTTATCTCTCCACTCTTCTTGTTGCTCCCTGGCCCTTTTGCTCTTTCAAATATGGTCCATGAGACCTGGTGCTCAGCCTTCTCCTGTGAATGCAGCTTGTCCTGAAAGAAACACTGGTGCTCTGCACATGGGGCCAACCTCTTCTGTCTCATCTCCCTTCCCCTGTAAGGAAGCCACTCCTGGAAGCTCCAAGTCAGGATAGCTTCTCCTAAGAGCAGCACCAGATTTGGGAGAGGAGAAAGCTGCAATGGAGCTCTGGCATCAGCCCAGGTGGACCAGTCCAGCTTGGCAGCAGGGTCAAAGGCATGGCTCACCATGGCTGACTTGACCTTGGAGAGGAAAGCTTACAGTCAATAGCAGCTAGACCTTCCTGGCCCCTGATCCAGTCTTGCTCCTGTGATGGTGCCTGGGGAGCCAAGACCAATCTCTCCTGTCCCTGGGTGTGTTCATGCACATTGGCTTGCACACTCTGCTCCCATCGGTGGTTTTCTTTGGGCTGATATTTGTTAGCATTGGAAAGTGAGAAAAATGAGCAAAAATATTATCAGAAGCAGGTTTTGTGAATGAATCAGCCGACAAGAGGCTTACCAGCTCGCCTGCATTTACTAGCACAGTGCTTATTTGGGCAGATGTCTATATATTTTAGTTGGAGGCAGGAAGGAGTGAGAATGGATGGGGGAAGACATCACTTCCAGTTTGCTGATTTTCTGTCAGTTTGTACCATCTTTTTCTGAATGAAGCAGGGGACTGCGGTGTGTCTGAGAAGTTGCCCTGCTGCTGCCCTTGCTCTGCTGTTGTTGACAGCTTGGGAGGCACCAAAGAGAGGAGCACAAAAGAGGTCAGAAGAGTAAAACTCTCCTAAGCAGCTTTTCGAGGATCAGGCCCTGGCCAGCTTTGCCCATCTCTTCATGGTGCTTTTTTTATTTGATCCTCTCTAAAGGCGGCCTCATGGCCTTCTCTCTTCTCACTATGTGTTTCTAATTAACAGGAAGACTGGCATATAAACAGAATATTCCTGCTCAAAATACTGCTTGTCTGACTCCTAGGATGATGGCCAGATGGCAATCACCAGACAGCGGACTAGACTTTGAGCTCACCCATCTGGCTATCAAACCTGGCCTCAGTTCTCATCTGGAACTAGAATTGAGGAAAGTAATGACTTTGCCAGATTGGTTTTGCCCCATGTTTGCTTTTCAGTTGCTACCTAAGCAGCTAAAAACCTGCAGACCAAATGCATTTGGAAATTGTGAAGAAGTTCAGAAAGATACTGGACAAATCCACTGAGGGATGGGTCTTTCGGTGGATTTTAAATCCTGTGGGTCAGATGCAGTCTTCAGCTATGAAAGTGTTTTTACTGCTGGTCTGCAGCACAGACTGGGAATGGTCCTTCTACTCCCAAGCAGCTGCTGATGGTCTCATTCCTGAATGGTGGGCTGGGCTGGATGGCTCTTTGATCCAGTCCACCTGGGCCATCTTGGCATCAAGCATGTTTGCTGAGTAAGTTCAGACAAAACTCCTCTTGCAGTTTCTCCTTTGTGTGCTTGGGGTTGTAATACCTGAAAAGAACCTAGAAAGCTGTGGGAGAAATAAAACACTTTCTATTGTGATTTTTCACTCTGTCATGACAGTAGGGCTATGCTGTGACAAAACAACATCATGCAGATTCTGAAAAAAGGAACTGTTAACATCTGTAAACGCTCTGTATGCTTGGTTCTCTGAGAAGCAGGAGAGATCCATAAATTAAGCACAGTTATGTGAGCTAAAGCATTGCTTGCCCTCCATCATGCACAGTTTCATATGATTTCTTTACTTCTAGATAAATGCCTGAGTTCCCTAATGCTGGAAAGCTGAAATTGGAGGTGCCAGAGAGAATTCTGATGCTGAGAGGTTGGGTGCTACAGTTCTTCCTTGACAATGCTGAAAGACATTTCCTATTTGTCACCCCCACCAGAACAGCCTGGTCTGTCCCCTGGCGTGGTACCTGTGGAGCTACTGAAGAGGTCTTACATAGAGAAATACATACAGAGACATACAAAGCCTGGCCTAGGTTATTGCACTGAGAGGTGATGTCCACGTGTGGGTTCAATCCTAATTTGGGCTGGAAGAGAGGTCTGGAGGTCTTGCCTCAAGTCCCAACTTAATACAGGGTCAGCTTCAGTATTATATTCAGCTATAGTATTAGATGTGCTTGCTTAGCCAGATCAGAGCAGGCAACAAGAAGTGATCAGCTGTCACCTTCTGGGCATTTGGATCAAACAGGAGGAATTGAGACCTGTCCTCATTGCCCCTGCAAAGTCCAAAGAGACTGGTGTCTGCAGCATTGTGACCATTGTGTCCTGCTGTGGCAAGGTTTGCTCTCACAAATTCCTGGTGAATTGGGAAAATGCGTAAAGAACAGAGCAGAGGAGATGGAAAAAGTCCAGAAATCCCCAGATTTCTGCTAAGTGGTTTTGAAATGGCTGAACTAGCTGGGATCTTGTGGCTTTCAGCAGTGGCAGAGTTGTGACTGTTCCACTGTCAGCACAACTGGCCAAATGCAGAAGTAGGTAGAAGCTGAATGAGTAACACAGTGTATGACAAACATTGGGAAAGATGGTATGGCAAGGATGATGATCACTGAAATGGCAGGATCTCCAAAGGATGTTAGGGTGGCCACATGGCCACAGAACAGAGGCGAGGTATTTTTGAAAGCAGGCCTGAGAATTTATTTTAGCCCATGAATATCGAGTAAGTATTCCTGGAGATACTCTGGGGGATGATAGATGGACTCAAGGTATTGTTACTAATCACTGTGGTTTTAAGTGTTGGAGCTGAAGTACACTTGGCATCTCTAATCCAACTGGACTTCTGATGGGAAAATTGCATTCTTGGGAAGTAATTTAGAAGGTCACAGAAAAGCCAGAAAGAACTTCTCCAGCAGTGATTTCCCGTGCTCTCTAAACTGTCTTTTAGAGTGGTAATAACTCCAGAATGAAAGGATCTATTCTCACCTTCCAGATGAAAGGGCTAATGCAATTTAAAATTTTTGCATGCAAAGATTTTATGGCTTGGTAACCAGCCACGTCTGAAAATGATCCAGGGGAGGATGAACACGTGAGGCAGCGCCTGACTGAGCTGGATGCTTTCCTTGTCTGCCCCGTCTCCTGCAGATAATGGTGATGACCGGTCCGAGAGCATTCTTGCCGAGAACCACGTGGATGGCACCGTGGGTATCCTGAGTGGAGCTGGAGGGAGGAAGCCCATGAAGACGGGCATGAAGGAGCTGGCAGTGATGAGGGAGAAGGTGAACGAGCAGCAGCGGCAGATGGGCAAAGTCAGCAAGGCCCATCACAACCACGAGGACTCCAAAAAGTCACGGCTGTCGACGGGCAGGGTGAGAGGGCAGGGCTGTGGGGAGCTAAGGGGGGCAGCTGTGGGTTCACTGCGAAATGCTGAATGCAAAGCCTTAGTGGCGTCTGCAATAAACTGTCTTAAAATCAGAAAAAATAAACTGAAAGAAAAAAGCAGGGAGAAGCAAAAGAGGAAAAGCAGACATTTTTGGCCTGATGCTGGGGCTGAACACACCATCTGATGAACTTTGATATGCTGGTCAGGAGGCATTATTTTCATTGCAGCTTCACCTCTAGAAGGGGAGCTTCTGGCTCAACACCCACCTCTGCAGGTGGTGTTTGCCCACGGACTGGCTTTCTCACACCCTTTTTCCCTAAGCAGGCATGGCCCAAGGGGATTTGAGGGGGCAGAAGTGAGGCTGTCTGCCTGCTGCAAGGCAGCCCCAGTCACAAGCCCTGAGGATGAGCTGTGTGACTGTCCTGTAGCAGGGAGAGTGCTCTAAGACCTCTCCAGTCTCCTTCCTGCCTGTCCCTGTC
This sequence comes from Eopsaltria australis, assembly GCA_034509425.1. Lineage (NCBI taxonomy): Eukaryota > Metazoa > Chordata > Aves > Passeriformes > Petroicidae > Eopsaltria > Eopsaltria australis. Next base: position 5,885,518 of record JAVTVJ010000072.1, read on the forward strand.
TGTTATCCAGTTCTTGGCCGTGGCTTCCCTCTAGTGGGAAACCTGATCAAGGCAACTACGTGGGATGGGAATGGGGATGGAGATGGAAACCCATCCCAAAGGGTCCACAATATACATTCCTGTAAACATACAGAGTATTAATACCTGGGGAGCACAGGAACAGAAAGGAGCTTTAAAAGAGTCCTTATGCCTTCCAAGGACTAGGCAAGACAGAGGTTTGAAATAAAATGCAGGCACCATCAACTTTGAGTGCTCACACACTGCTGCTGCTCCTTTGCAAAAAAAAACCCTCACCCACTGCAAAAGCAGAGAGGTGTGGACTCAGTTTGGCTCACATCAGGCATATTTCAACCACACTGCCTTGGCTGGAAGCCCTGTCTGGGAGCTGCTGTGGAGCAAGAAAGATGCCTCCAGAGGCTGGCTTTGGGTACTCTCACTCCCAGGTCTTCCTCTCCACTCCCATGGAGTCTCACATGGTTTTGAGTTGCACTTCTGGGTGAAAACTGCATTACAGGTGTGTGCTCTGGGCCATGCTTATGGAAACTCTCCTGGTCTTGTCCAGACTAGCAGTGCTTCATGACACTTGTCACCACCAGTGGGAGCCATGCTAGTCTCTCTGGGGTTTCTCCTCTTCAGCCAGGATGTGGGACCTGGAATTAAGTTGGTTCTTGGCCACATCAGGTACATGGGAGATGTGCATATCTGTGCACGACTCTGGTTTTGGGTGCCTGGAGGTGAAGTCTGCAGCAGGACCCAGTGGCAAACCTGTGTCTTTAGGGATGCACATTTGTTCATCCCTGCTGCTGTTCCTGTTGTCCATGGTGTTGATGCTGAATGGTACCATTGTCTTGATATATTTTTTTTCTGCTTTCTGGGCTGTTTTCAGACCCCTTGTCAGCAGGAGCTGGATCAGGTCCTGGAACGCATATCCACCATGCGGCTGCCAGATGAGCGAGGGCCCCTGGAGCACCTCTACTCCCTTCACATCCCCAACTGTGACAAGCATGGCTTGTACAATCTCAAACAGGTAGGTAGGGACAGTGGGAGCTCTGGAACTGTGCTTCCAGCAGCAGCCTGTGGCTCACTGTCTGTCCCCACCACATGCAGAAACAGAACATGCATAGTTCAGGGCTGGGCTGATACCGTGTGCATGATATGAGGTGTGGAGTAAATAGCAAATGCTGCACGTGGCATGGACAGGTTTAGTTACACCCAGGTGCATCTGCAGCCACAGGTTTGCAAGTGGAGATGAAATCCACAGCCACGTGTGGTAGTCCAGCGATGGAGAGTCAGTATAGTTTTTCTTCCCCACAAGAGCTGCTTATCTGTCCAGGTCTATTTTCTTGAACTTTGAGCCAAGTCTTTTCCTGTCTGGGCCCTGCTGCAAGAGAAAAGCAGAGAGGGACTGAATACTGGCCAGTCTTGCAGACAAAGCAGAAAGCATTTCTGGGAGTCAGGAAGGTTTCTACTGCACTTTACTGGTTTTCCTCCACAAGCTGAGGCAGGTCCTGCAGCTCCAGGAGGGATTCCTTCCAGGCAGGGTGGGGGTTGGGGTGCAGCATGCTTCTGAAGGTATTTATGGGACCCAGAAGAACTGAGACAACTTGTGTGCCTGAATTCTGACTTCCTGGCTTTATTCGTGCAAAACCACCAGGTGTCAGTGGCTGAGGAATGGGGAAAAAACTGCCAGGAAAAACAGCAGAACAGCAGCTGGTGCAGGGCTGACTGGAGTCACCTGTGAATAGTACCTGGATATGAGGATGCCTTATAGCTGAGCTTTTGGAGGGACCCATGCTGTTTTCATGGTTAGGCCTTTTACTCAGGGCTACTTCTAACCCTTGATCAGAAGCATTAAATAAAAAAATAGGATGCTTTGAGAGAATCTCCCTCTGTCCCTTCTTCTGTCTCTGTCCCAATTGGGCCCTCACCCTCCATCCCCCCCTGAAGAATCCCATGGGCTGGCTGGATCCCCCAGCATGAGCACACTTGGAAGGGCTGGATGGAGCAGAGCTGGCAAATTGCCTGTAAGATGAGCCACGTCTGGGGAATGAGCCCAGACACTGCAGCGATGCTTTGTGTGCTACAGAAGAAGAAACAGTCTCTGCTGTTCCTTGTGCCTGGGGAACAAGTCAGCCTGCACTGGCCTGCTTGGAGTAACCTCTGCATCTCCCACTACACCCTGTTCAGAAATGTATCTGCTGGGGATGGAGGGATGAACATCAGGTTCAAAGTGCCTGCAGCACTGCAGGGCAGGAGGAGGACAATAACCATTAGGCCAGAAACTTTTCTTTAACAAGACCGGGAGCACAGAGTCCAAGTCCAGATGCAGCATGGTCCCCTACCTCTGTTCAGAGTGAGTCTCTGTTTGGTCTGGCTGTGGGGGCCTTCATCCGATGTTTAACCTAATCTGCAGGTGAGAAGAATCTTACATAGCTGCTCTGTTAGTTTGTTTCATCCCTCTTTCCCAAGGGATCTTTTTCTCTTTGCATGCTTTCATCCACAATTGGCAAAGGGTGATGCATTTCAGGGACACTTGTCCTTCTGATTAATTAAAATTGGCTTCTTGGGCCCTGGCACAGTCCCTGGGGAAAGAGGTTCAGCTCTCGCCCTGGAATGCTGAAGGAACACTGCTGGTGCAGCATAGGCCCTGGGGGATTTGAGTACAGCATCCCATGGATTTTGCCTAAATCTAAACTAGTGCCAGATCACCAAACCCGAGCTCCGCCAGTGTTGGGGCTTCGGGCTGGGTGACATGGGAAGTGGTTTGTTTTGTCCCTCTCTTGATTCTCACACCTGTCCTGTCCCTCTCCGTGCAGTGCAAGATGTCAGTGAATGGGCAGCGTGGCGAGTGCTGGTGCGTGGACCCCATCCATGGGAAGGTGATCCAGGGTGCCCCCACCATCCGCGGGGACCCCGAGTGCCACCTCTTCTATACAGCCCACGAGCAGGAGGACCGGGGAGCACACGCCCTGCGGAGCCAGTAGACAGATGTGACCTTGCTGGCTGGAGGTGGCTCACTGTGGCGCCCCAGTGCTGGATTTTACATGGGTTTCAGCGTGTCTCTTTATGCTCTGGAAGAGACTGGGGTTGGGTCCTGTGTGCTGCCCTCCTTCCTCAGCTGCCTGGTTCCTGGGGAGGGGAGGGATAACGGGAGGGGAAGGCGGTGGGGGGTTTGCAAGGAGAAGGGACTGCTTTCTTAATCTTTCACCCAACATAAACCAGAGAACTGGTCTTTTTTGCTCCTCGCCCTGCAGCCCTGCCCTCCCTGCTGCTTTGCGGCATCTTTCTGCACCCTCCAGCACAGAGTGCCATGTGCTCCCTGACCCCTCCCAGGGAACAAAACCCCTTGCTGTGAGTGGGAGAGGGTAAAAAAACTGAAAGAGCCCAGCCTTTCTCCCTCTTTTTCTCTCTTCCCCAAGACCAAAGACTGTAAATACTGTCACCTGCCTCTTGTGTCCTGCCAGTGAGTCTCTTGTGCCCCAGCCCAGCCATCAGTCCTGGCATGGGATGCGGTGTGGGAGGGAGGGAAGGAAGAAAGACCCCAGAATCCCAGCTGGGACATACCACCACAGTTGGGATGTGTTCCCCGAGGAAGCAGCAGTGAGGGAGAGGGCTAAAGATGAGATAGCTGCCACCTTGCCCCCTAACAACAGTCCTGGGTGCTTCCTTTGCTCATGCTGGGGCACAGCCAACTCCACAGGGACCCGGCTTCAGCCACTGGTCCAGGAGCATGGGGCCTTTGGGTGATAGCAAAGCTAAATGCTTGTTTTTCCAAGGGATTTGAAGGGCTTTTGCACAGTATTTCTTAGGATCAGCTTATGCCGAGGGAGCTAAAATGAACTTGCTGAGGCTGGGTGGAAGGATGCGTGTGTAGATTTAGGATAACAAGCCAGGGAATGTCTCTCTTTCTCATTCATTTTTTCTTTACTTCTAGATAGGAAAAAACAAAACAAAACATCTAAAACTTGAGTTCCCAAGCAGCTGCCCTTGTCCCTCCATTTTTGCTTGGGACTGAAGTGAGCATCTGTTATTCAGCACATAACTTTTTGTTTTTGTAAGTAAATTACAGTATATATCTTGCTTTGTAAAGGCCCACACACACACACACACACACACACACACACTCCTCTGCCCATACACACATTTGTATAGATAAAATCCAAGTGATTCCAGGTGCCCTGAGAGGTTTTGTGCTGGACATGCTGAGGAGAGATGTGTCTCTGCTGTTAATTCACCTGTTGATTTCTTTCTGTACAGAACACACTGATGCTGAGAATAAATAACTTCCCCATTGCCTAAGCAAGGAGGTTTTCTTCCTTTTTTTTTTTTTTTTTTTAATATGGATGTCCTTATTAGAGAATTGCAAAGACCCTCTCCTTGGAGTAAAAGTCTCGGGCTTTTCTGAAATGGTTTGTTGTTTCTTGGACCCACATTTCAGATCTGAAGTGTGAAGGGTACAGATGGGCTCTGTAAATTAGGGCCTTCATGCCTTTGCAGGGGTTTGGACATGGCAGTGGAGGAAACAGGGGAAGAACCCCCTTTGGAAAGTCGGGGGTGGGCATATGTGGATGTGTATGAATGGGAGCACATGACAGAAGAAAACACACCTCCATGCAATACCAAGTAACTGTAAAAATGATGCTACCTGTTTTCTGTTAACATCTGAGGGTGTTCTGCTTTTTCATATAAAACTTGCACATGCTGGCTCTCATCTGCAGTTTGTACTTTGTTTTGTTTAGGAATAGGGAAGTTTTCTTATGTGTTTGCCTTCTTCCCTTTTAAGAAAGCTGAGCTACATGAAGTTGGAATAAATTAAATAGGATGCCAGAAAACTGTTGTCTTTCCCCTCCACAGTGCTCACAGGACTTGTTTCTTTGCCTGATGCATCACACAGAGATTCGTTCCTGTTCATCCTTTGTCCGTGGCTGACAGGCAGTAATGGGAGCTGAGCTTTCCATTGTTACTGGCCCCGGTTGTGTGAGCAGGGAGGAACTGGTGTCACTCCTCCTTTGCCTGGCTATATTCCTGCTATACACGTGGGTCCTTGTGAATCTGTTGGGAAAGCACAGGAGGTACAGGCTCTCTGTGCGACCAGAGTTTGGCTGAGCTGCTCCACTCATGGGGCTGTGGAGAGAGGTCCTGCACTTTCTCCCAGGATGAGAAGTGCTGCCAAGGGGAGTGTGACAGCAGAGCTTGGTATTTGGGCATTACAGGGAGGCAAATAATAATAAAAATAAAAATACCTCACACTACATTCAATTAAAGTTGCACCATTGAAGGGGAGAGGCCCAAATTTGCCCCAACATCCAGCATCCAGGTGGCTGTGGTTTCCCTTTGGACTCCCCAAAGAGAAGCAAAACCACTGGGCTTTTTCCCCTTCTGTTTTTCTTCTACCCCCTGCCAGGAGTTTCAGACTGGCATATGTTGAGGGGCTTGCCGGTGGTGAGGAGCACCAGGAAACTCTGTGGGGACAGGAGGCAGTGAGTGCATGGGGCTGCAGGGGAGGGAAAAGAGGACAGGCACGCTGGGAGGTGGGATGTAAGCTGAAGAACAGGGGAAAAGTAGCAAGATTAATATCCTGTTTTGTGCCTCTGGAGCGAGCTGGAGGTGGCTCAGGTGATGCCATGGGGGGGAATGCTGAGTAGCAGGGTGGGGCACAAGGGTGCTCCAAGCCAGGTGCTGCCCTGAGAGGGCTGGAGGTGACAGAGATGCCCAAGCCCAGCAGTGCCTGGGGACACCATCCTGTTGAAAGGCTGCAGGGGAACAAACACGAGGTGACACCTTCCACCAGACCAGGCTGCTCCAAGCTCCATCCAGCCTGGCCTGGAACACTCCCACGGCTGGGTATCCACAGCTTCTCCGGGCAACCTGTTCCAATGCCTCATCATCCTCACAGTGAAGAATTTCCTCCTAGTATTTTAGTATAAAAACCTGTGCAGTAGTGTAATATAAACGATATTTAATACAAAGAACATCATTAGTGTAAGAACGTATGACCCTATCTGTGTGCAGCTGTAGCTACTTACACACGCGTATACAGCTCCAGGTGTCCTTAGCGATGTGATTTATTAGCCCGTAGCTCATAGGGCGGGGGGCACAGCACTCATTCTTTGGAAGGAAAGCCCGATTTCAGGGCTGCAGCGGCAGCGGCGCGGCCCTGCCCGGCCGGCCGGGCCTGAGGGCAGCGCGGGCGGGGCGTGGCGCCGCCTGGTGGCGGCTGCGGCGCCGCGCGGCTCCTGCCCCGGTGCTGCCTGAGGGGATGGAGCCCAGCCGTGAGGAGTGTCCGGGGAAACGGGGTGTCCATCGCCGACAGGGTGGCTGTGCCAGCGCCATGTGCTGCAAGATGGGTGCGGGATGCCTGTTAGCACAGCCCCGGCAACCCACGGTGCTCAGTGCAGGGGCAAAGGGGATGGTTTCGCCTCCCGCCCCCCTGTGGGCACATGGAGTGATGCTGGCAGGTGAATGGAGGGGAAGAGGGGCACAGGAGATCAGGGGGCGAGGGAGAGAATGAAGGGTGGTGGCTGCCTGGGCGGTGGGGCAGGGTCAGATCCAGCACCGGGAAGGGCAGTGGGATGAGCCACCAAGAGTGTCTGGGGACCACGGCCTGGCTGGGCTGAGCAGCCTCAGGGATGTTCCTGACACGGGTAAATCTTCCAGCGGCCCCAAGAGGTCTGAGACTCAAACAGCACGTCTGATCCCAAGCTGTGGAGCTCAGTCTGAGGTAGCATTTAGGGGTTTAACGTCACTGGTTGCTAGGTACTTTACCCTGGTAAGCTGGTTGAAAGTGTGTGCTGAGCCCCACTGCCACATCCATGCAAAGAAAATTCTAAAAAAAATTAAAAAAAAAAATTCTAGCCCTGCTTTCAGGGAGCTGTGAAGTTAAGCTTGCAACTTTTACGAGTCACCTAGCAGATTGCTCCAGTATCAAAAGCTCCCCTAAAGAACTGGCACCATTTTTCCCCATGCCCTGCAGGTCCCTGAGCACCCTTGTGGAGCTGGCTGAGCCCCCCAAGGGACCCAGCACAGGCGGCCGTGGGATGCTCGGGGCTGGAGCAGCTCACTGGCAGGCCCCAGCACACAGATGCTCCACGAGGGTCAGGCACGAGCTAACTGAATGCATAACTTTATTAAATAAATGCTTTGTCATGAGAAAAGACAAAGATCAAAGAGTAACATAAATTATAAGTTGAATAAATAGTATACAGCAATCTTCACTTTTTAATAAAATGTGAGATTTTTTTTTTTTTAGTACAAAATGCTAAACAGAGCATTAAGCTCTTCTTCCATTGTCAGTTTTTCACAAACTGCTTTTTTTTTTTCCCACCAGTAAGATTATGAGTATTTCTTGTTTACTGGAAAAAAAAAAAAAAACAAAACAACAAAACCAAAACGAAACAACAGAGCTACCGTATGTATGTAAAGCTATAAAAAGCTACCGTAAAATGTGTAGTGAGTATTGCTTAAAGATAAAAACCAGGCAGGAAACTCGGAATCTGGTGTGTTTTAACAACTGTGTTACAACGGTGGGTAACGTGCGTGGTGACGTCTGTCCCGGTGGCAGTGGCGGGGGCTGGTGGGGCTGGGGAGGGGGCCACAGCAGGCAGGGCTCCTAGCCAGGGCCAGGACAGCGGTCTGGAAGCGAGGTGAACTGACAGTTCTTTAAATATACAATGCTCCATTCGGGGGAAAAAAAAAAATCAACAACAACAACAAAACAAAACTAAAAAAAAAGGAAAACTGAACCAACAGCAAAGGATTTTCGTGGGGAAGGCGGAGAAAAGGGGAAGAGGGGAGAGAGCGGAGAAATAGTGCAAAATGCTCTTGTACTAGTGGTTTTCGAAGTCCACTGCAGTACAGACAAGGGGTAGCCCAGCCACTGAGCGCCGCTCCCCAGGCAGATGTGGTGGAAGGGCTGTACTGAGCCATCCTTGTCCTCTCCTTCCCAGCTCGCATCCTAGATACCGATGTGGGCTCGGCACAAATACCGTAGCCAGAGACCCCCGAGCCTCACAAACCCCAGATGCACAAATTGCCAGCGTCTCCTGGTGTGCCTCAACCCTCCCCAGCTTCCAAATCTGCCCCTTTTGGTTCTCTCACCCTAAATGCAAAGGGGTGCTGCTGGGTGCTGAGAATGGGAGCACCTCATCACTGCCACCCTAGAGGGTGACCAACCCCTCCTGAAGTCACTCTCATTCCCAGCCCAACCCAGGCTCCAACCCCGGTCCTGAATATTAGTGCAGCCTGTAAACAGCCTCGTCCTGCTGGGGATCTTTAAGATAGTGGGCAGCTGGAGGGGGTCACTTGATGCCCCATCCTGGGAGCCAAGGTCATCTGGGGGGTGAGGGTGATGTAACCCAAATGTCCATCATCCTCCCCCCAGGTTTGTGGGGACAGGACAGGCAATTCCATCCCAGCATGGGGTGTGCAGGGCGAGGGAGGCTGTGTGGGATGGATTTTGGTACTCTGGGTTCCTGGGGCCATGTAGACTTGCTTTGTAGGGAGAGGACAGAGCATTGTCCTGTGTCCCCTTCCCAGTGTCTGTGGTGGCCTTGTGACACCACCATGGGGCCCTGTGAGCTAACCCTCAACCTGCGAAAGCATCCTCCCCAAAAGGCAAGGTCTGTGGGGATCTGCTGCCCCCTCCCTGCTCCCATCCCACCCTGGGGGCACATCTCCTTTCTCTGCAGCCGAAGGCTTTCAAGTTTTGGGAAATTAAACAACAAAACAAACAAACAAACAAAAAACAAAGGCAAGAAAGAGGAAGAGAGAAGGAAGGAAGGGTCCTGGGAAAGGTGGTACTGGCCTATAACAGTCAGGAGGTTTTGCACAGGGATCAGCAAGAGGACAGTGTCAACAATGGTGTCCAGTGGCCCTTGGGGTTAAGCACAAGCTCCTCCTCCTCCTGCTGTCTTCACCCCATTCTTCATTCCACTTGCACCCCAGCATTAATCCACTCTGGTTAAACCAACTCTCTCCATCAGCCCTGCAGAGCCTGGAGGAGTCCCTCTCTCAGCCACCACCATGCTCCCCTCCAACAACACAGTTACCCCACTCCAACAGGCTTTTTGGGGGCAGATCCACATTTGGTGGCACACTTCCTTTGTTTCAGCATGGGAAGGTGCTTTGTCCCCAGGCTGAAATGTGTTCTGCTGGGTGTCTGTGGAAGTCCATAGGCAAAACTCGCCCCCACTGTCACTTGGAGGGAAATAACCGCAGGTGTCCAGTCCTGCCCTCCATCAGGGTAATGTCCTGGTGAGGGGCCCATGGGGTGCTTAGGGGAGTGCTGTCATCTCATGGGAGGCTAAGAGGGCTCTCAATCTGTGATGGCAAGAAGCCTTCACCAGAACACCTTAGTGCTGAATTCCCCCTGTCCCATCCCCACTGATGGGGCACCAGTGGTGCTGTGGACCTCCATTTTTCTCTGCCCAGGTCCAAGAAGCTCAAAGGGATTTGGGGGTGCAGGAACCTTCCCCCTGAGATCAGCTGTGTCCTTCGGCCAGTGCTGGCTGCCAGCTCCAGCCGTGGCAGTAGGATGTGGTTCCCAGCGGGTGTGTTTCCCCACCACGGCACCCAGACCCCACAGCTCCCTTTCCTTTCTTTCCTTCCCTTCGTTGCAGGATCTCCTCCCAGCACCAACATCGTGGAGACCCTTGTCGTGGATAAACAAGAAGCAAGAGTCCCAAAATCAAATGCAAACATTGAAAACAACAAATGAGTCAGGAAGGCAGCCGAGGGCAGTCCCAGCATGCCCAAGGCAGTGGGTCTCCATGGCGCAGTGGCTGCTGTCACTCAACAAGGAGCTGGGTCCCAGGTTAAAGGCAAGGGCCCATCACAGGATCTTACTGCAGGGTGGTGGGAATCAGCCGTGGCAACATGAGCAGTATCCTCAAAGCAAAAGGATGGAGACTGGTGTTTTCCTACCCATGGGGAAAGCTATAAACCAGCCTTAACAAAAAATCACAATGAAACGAAGTGGAGGTTTGGGGGTTTTTTCCCCTGGAGCAAACCACATTTTTGGCTGTAAAAAAAATAAAAAATCTCCATAGTTGGTCGTCTTTGTGGTGGCAAAGGGTGGTGAAGAGTTTTGGCCCTGATTCCCCTGTCCCCATGTAGGGATACTTCAGTCTGAGCAGTGATGCAGTCCTCAGTGTTGATGAGGCCCTGATTCCACAGGCACCGATGCTCCTCCATAACTCTGCTTCTGTGCTTAATCCAGCAGGTTATTACTTGTTTTTGGGAGGGGCAGCATATCCCCCAATTGCATATCACACTGAAACCTCCGGATTTCAAGGTGAAGTGTTGAAAGCCATGTCAATGCACACACATGTACATGCAGGTGATGAACACTTTCACACCCGGATGGACAAAGGTCAGAGTCCTGCTTGTCCAAGATTTCTGACCTTCTATTCAAGATGAACTTGACAGGGAAGACGGTATTTCCTTTTGTGATGATTTTTTTTGAAGTCCACAGATTCTTTCTGGGGGTATTTGTGCCATTGCAGGATCTGTGTTTCCCTCCCCAGCTCATCTCCAGACACAAAGCCAACAGTCCCATGCCTCCTCCCTTGCTGAAATCTGCCTGGATTGGGGGCAGTCATTTGAGATGGAAATAACTCCAGTGAGTCCCAGCAACATGGGGAGGACACTCTGGAGTACTGCACGGGGAACGCTGGTGGCCCCAAGATTTTCTCTCAAGACCCTTCAGAAATCAACTAGCTAACGTGAAAAAAATATAAAAATAAAAATGAACCTGCCCAAAACCCGTACTGGAAAATCACCAACTTGGAGAGCTTCCTACATCAAGGTGACCTCTGCTTGTGGCAGAGGGGTGCAGGCAGCGTTGGGGAGAGGTGCAGGACGGCAGAGCGGCCATGGCTGGTTTGTCTCTGGCTCTATCCTTTCCTTGCTGAGTCCTTGTTGTCAAAAGGCTGTTGTAGATTCCGAGTCCTCAGTTTCTTCAGGGTTTATTTTTCTCTCTTCTCTTTTTTTCCTTTTCTCTTTCTTTTATCTTCTCTTTTTTTCATTTTCTTCTTTTCTCTTTTTTCTTTCTTTTCTCTCTTTTTACTTTTCCTTTCCTTACTTCTCTTCTTTCTTTCTTTCCCTTTCTGTTTTTTTTTTTCCATTTTCCTTCCTTTCTCTTTTCCTTTCTTTTTTCGTCTTACATGAGATGAAAGGAATCGGAGTCCCGGGGCATGGGGAGGTGCGGAGGGGAGGGTGGAAGGGAGTCTGGGTAGATAGTGACGGGGCGGAGGGAGGGGATGCGGCTTCACTCCACATTGCTGCTGTCGAACGCGTGGCACTGCAGGTCTCCGCTCAGGAAGTCAGTCCCCGGCAGCTTCATGCCGTACTTGTCCACACACCAACACAAGCCACGCTTCCGGCCCCGGGAGGGCTTGCACTGGGGAGATACCCAAGGGCACAGATCAGGAGCTGGCCGTCAGACACTCCCTCTCTGGGGATCAGGCCTCGCCCCTTTCACACCAGCGATGCAATCCCCCAGGTAGGATCTGGCTCCTGCTTTCTGCTTTCAGCACATCCCCATCCCTGCTGCTACTCCAGCCCAGGGTTCTCTGACTTTGCCCTCTCCCTCTCAGCTCCTTCAGGACGCATGCTTCAGATGGTACTTGGAACCATCAGCAAGGCCACCCACCACCAAATGTGTTTGGAGATGCTTGCAGCAACATCCCGACTAACCCAGCAGAGGAAAAACCTCCATCCTTCCCACCCAGGGCAGTGGCAGAGAAAAGCCTTCCTGGGCGGGGAACATCTTACCTGCTTCCTCTTGTAGAAGCCCTTGCGGTCACAGTTGGGGAGGTGGACGGCACGGGGGACCATCCGCTGGCTGCTCTTCAGCTCCTGCAGGGACGCCTCCATGTGCCTGCGGCACGGGCCCTGCACACAGGGACATCACATGTGAGAAGGGGAGCACCTCACAGAACCTTCCAGCTGCAAAAGCCCCCAGGTCTCCCCACACTAGTCCCCATTTCCCAAGGGTAAGAGCCCTCCCGCAGTCACTTTCCCATGGGAGCCTCATAGAGGGAAGGTGAAGGCACCCACCAGCTCAAACTCCTGCCGGAGCTCGGGGATGACAACACGAGGGTGAGCTGTGTTCTCGGCCATGCCCACAAACTTGGCCAGGGTCAGCTTCTTCCGGCGGTCCTTCTTCAGGGCTTCAGCCTTGAGCTCAGAGAGGCGCCCATGCTTGGGCCGGTAGGCCTTGGGTGGGTAGGTCTCCTCTGTCATCTCCGATGTGGTGGGCTCCTCATGCTCCCGGGACTCCCGTTCTGCAAGGGAAGGGGTACCAAACTGTCACGCCTCCATGACATGAGTGGGGCTTGCTTTTGCACAGAGAGCCTCCTGCCCAAGCCCAGAGGAGATCTTTGCACCAGGCAGGATGAAAACAAATAACCAAAGAAATCCCTTTCCCAGCTGCTGCCTACAGCCCTGGCTTTATCCCACTGTGTGGGACTTCACAAGGTTTTTGTGTGTCCTCTGACCTCTGAGTTGTCTAGAGAGCATGGAGAAGTTGGAGGTCTAGGATGCTTTTCTACATACAAGGGCCATCATTGTTTTTGTGGAAAAAGACCAGTGTGAGGGTCATCCTACCTCCAGGAAGGGCCAGATGACACATAAATGAGGCAGAGAAGCCCGTTTATCCATGCTGAGAGGATTAGATGACAAATTCATACTTCACCCTGCCTTGAGAAGGCAAGAGCAAAAGCCAGGAATGCTTGAAGATGAGACAATTCCAAAGCCAAGGTCAATCACACAGCGCAGCCACCATGTGGATGGGTAAGGCACTTCAGCAGTGATACCAAAGATGCAGCTGACAACTGCTGGGATCTCCAGGATCCTCAGCTTGCAGCCCCAGTCATGGGACCAAACCAGCTCCCATCTGCTGGCACACACCAAGCAGCCAGCAAAGCCAAGGGTAACACTGCCAAGCAATGCTGCCTTACTGACACTGATGGTACTGACAGCAAAGGGGGACCCTGTTTAGGTTCTGTCCATGGCACTCATCTTCCTGCAGACCCCCCAGCATAACTTCTGCTGGCAGGATGCAGTCAGGAGCCCTGTGCAGTTATATATAGGAGCAAGCTGGTAACAGTCTAAACTTAGATGACTTGTGACATTTAGTACAACCACCAGAGTGAAAAGGGGTTATTTCTCAACTAAATTTGAGTACAGTTTAAAGCTCTTGAGGTTCCTGGTCTCCTGACCCCTGGGTCTCCAGCCATCTGGTGCTGGTGACAAGTCTGTGCTCGGATCAGCAAGTGACCATGAGGAAACACCACAGCAGAAGGAAAAGCATTGGAGTAGCTGAAATCTGTCCCTGAACAGCATCTCTTGCAATTTCTATGCCAGTGAACCCAGCTCATCCCCTCCCTACAGGAGCGAAAAAGGCTCAGGATTAAAATAAAAGCAGATACATGCCCCCAACAAGGCAAACAGGATTCTTCCTGCAGACCAACTCCTTCCTGGAGCCCAGATGCAGCACCAGGAGGGAGAAAGGGGAAGAGGATGCCACTGCTGCCCAGGGATGCCTGAGGATGCCCAGCAGGGGGGACAGATGAGATGCTTAGTGGCAGATGGCAGCGCCAGACTGTCACACACACCTCAGCTGGGGGTTTTGGAGATGACCGAGCAGACAGGCTGGTCACTGGGTGCTCAGGCCAGCCACAGGTACCAGTCTCCTATTCTTCCTTGCCAAGGTGACCTTTCACTTTCCCAGCAAAAAATGGAAAGTTTCTCAGGGCCACTAATTTATTAAAGTGGTCCTTTGTTTTTTCTGTTTCCACAAGAACAGCACTGGATCAGCATCTCCAACTCAACACCCTCCTGACTGCCCAGAGTAACATAAACAACCCCCTGCACAATCCCCAGGACTTCCCAGGACAGGATCATTTTGCCATTTTGCCCCATGATGCTCATATGTTTGGGGTTTTATTCCTTGCTGCAGGACTCAACTGCCTGCACAGATCAGGGCTCCTCTACTCTAAGAGGATGACTCTAAGACAGGGGATAGAGAAGAGATTGAGTAAAATGGGAATTACTCCCCAGAGAATGAAACAATACAAGGTGCAGCTGAAGGACATCCTTTGCCTCAAAAGATGTGGCAACTCAAGGTCCGAAAGAAGAACAGAGGCACCTGCAGTGACTAAGCCCTTCTTGTGGCAATGAAACATGCTGTGTTCTCTCCCAGGAATCCCCTCTGGCACTCACGTCCAGGGCTGGAGAAGGTGCTGCCAGAGCATCTCCCTGGGCTGCCCTACAGTAACAAGGGGAGGGAGGTTTCTCATTGGTGCTGGCAACTCCCCAGTAACACAGGAGGGGCACGGCTCATTACCTGTGCAATAACAAGTGAAGCACAGCTTCTTAGGGCAATCCTAACAAATAAAAACAAATAATAAATAAAGGATACAAGGCAGCAAGGATTCAGTCAGAAAAACAGTACAGGGTGTCCAGTCCTCAGGACTCACCATGCAGTGGGTGTTTGCAGCAGCTCAGACTGCTCACATGTCAGCAGCTTTACCCTCTTGCAAGCACCTTATCCCTCCTCTCCCTGCAAGCTGCCAGCAAGCCAGAGTGAGCTAGGGACTAATGTGGAGCCCTTTCAGCAAGGATAGATTGAAGCCACAGGAGCCCTGTGCTCTTGCAGACAACTGATGTGCACTAAAAGCTGCCCAGATCCCAACATGAGTCCAGTGCTTTCTGCAGGTCTGTTGATGTCTTAATCCATGAGCCCTGGGAGGCAGAAAACACCCGCAGCAGAGCGTGGGCTGTCCTCTGCCCTGGGCTGAGGCACAGTGTCTTCTCCCCACTGCAGGCTAGCCAGAGGAAGCTCCCTAACAGGAACCATTTCCAACCGTTCCCTGCAGAAGGGAAAATATCAGGCACTGTTTCTGGAAAAACACAAATTGCTCCTGTCTGGCTGCCTGCTGTCCTCAACAGATACCACCCAGAGCAGACTACACATCATCCTGCCCCACATCCAAACCCAGACTGGTACTCCAGGGCTTCAGATGGGCATGTGAGGTCCCAAATAAGGTAGTGGGTGCATTCACACAGGGGAGCGGAATGTGTGGGAGCACTGCATCCCTACCTGCTGACATTACAGAGTGAAGCACAAAGCTTTTTCCAAATGGCTGGGAGGCTTGAAGTTTTGTAACACATTTTCATTGGTTTCTGGCAGAAAGGATCTATTGACCGCTGCTCCTAATGAACCGTGCTCGTTACAGCCACAGCCCACTGCTAGAGGACTGGCTGTCCTGTTCAACACCACCCCCAAGAGCCACATGCACCTAAGAAATACATGCACAGCCACAGCACAACCCTGCCAAACAGCCCTCTTGATTATTATCATGATCATTATTATTTACAGCATAGGCTCTAACATAATACACCACTTAAGCAGGAAGGTGTTGGAGAAAGGCTTAATGGGGATCTCAGTTAAACCTTTAGCACAGGAACAACACAACTGTCACTGGTGGAGATCTTGAGAATTTGCCCAGTCCTTCCTTTGCCCCCAAACTCAGCCATCTCTGTTCGGAGGTACTCATTGCATACGGGGCTTAACCACGAATTCCATTCTTAGGTACCTGGCTGGTAAAAATCCTGAGTATTTTTCCCAGCTGCCTTTCCCATTTATTGCCACTCCAGGGGAGGGGACATGCTTGACTTACACTGAAACCTCCTGGCATGGGCAGGCAAATTCCTCCCTGACCTGGACTTACACCTGTGGCCATGATGGGAAGATAAAAATTCCTCCTTCCTGATCAGCACACAGCCAGCCATTGTGTTTGCATTCTCAAGATGCAGGCAGGGAAGGGATGCAAAGCAAGGAGAGTCATCTCATCTCGCACCCTTTGGCAGCTGGAGAGTACAACTGAGCAAAAGCATTCCTGAGCTCCCCAGAGGCCACTAGACTTAGCCCAGGCAGAAACCCAGGAGCTTTCACCCGCCTAATGAAGAACAGCTCGTTTACATTCCTGCAGGCACAGCCCCCAGCACGGTGGTGACCAGCCCCCAGCCCTGCTGGGGTGGTCAGTGGAGCAGCCCAGGCGCTGTGCCTGGCTGGGGTCACTGCTGACACCACCGCCCTGGTGAGGTCAGGCAGTGAGCTCAGGCCCAGCCCGAGGCCATCTGGCACCCACTGGAGGCGGAGCAGCCAGGGCTGGGGATGGAGGCTCCGGCCAGTCCCTCCACTAGCCCAGGGTGTTGTCTGCCGGAGAGCCAGCTGCAATGTGCCTTGGACTCTGAACGAACTTTTGTGCTTTGGTGGGGTCTTGGCATCAGGCCGTGCAGTCTGGCAGGGACTGGCGGGGAAGCATGCTGGTAATGCTTGCAGGTGATGAGAGGCTCAGAGGAGACACCACACACTAAGAAGGACAGAAAAACAGCAGCCCTGCTGGGACTGCCACCCCACCTCCCACAAGTCTCAGCAACACTCAACAGACACTTAAAACGAATCTATGTCACATAACACCCAAATGCTAACACTGAGGTGTTCTGGATGGCCAAACTCCATGTGTAAGTCATTGCAGAGATGCTCATTCCAGATTGTGACCAGCCCCATCGTTTGGCTTGGGTGTTGATTTTAGGGTGGAACGACATATCTCTGGAAACTCCAGTCTCTTCTCCTGTGACTCCAGCAATCACACTTAGGCCTCCAAAGGTCAGAAGTTAAGAAAGGTAACTCCCACCACCTCTTCAGTCTTGGTCCCCTTGCAGCCTGTGATGTAGTTCCCATGGGCCAAGCTGTTTTGCAGACACAGGAGCAGTGGCAAGAAAATACAGACCCTGTTTCCTTCCCTAGGAATTAGGAACTTCAACAGCTGCCAAAGGCAGCAAAACACTTTTGTGATTTGCAGAGTGTGGAAGGAAGTCTTTAGCAGTCATAGCACTGTGAAGTGCTCCCAGAAATACCCACTCTGCCCTACCACACCCAGTCACCTACCAAGGACAGATGATCAGAATCCAATCAGTCCATGACTCAAAAGTCACACAAGCTTTTGGAAGAGGGGCTCTGGGGTATTCCAGTATCTTATGCCCCTGAGACAACATGGTGGAAGTTGCTGAGACCTCACTCCCTTGTTCCACTGAGACCTTTTAAGGGAAGGATATAGATCAGTAAGGCCAAGCTCAGAGAAGAGATGGAAAAGCATCCAGAGAGTTGGCTTGGAAGGCCAGGACTTATCTCCATTTTATTGAGCCAAGAGCCAGGAGGATGCCTGAGAACAGCTCAGAAATACCTGAAGAGCCTCAGAGAACAGGCACTGACGGCAGAGAGATGCACTGTTCTGTGGCCTTTTATTTTTTTGTTACTGTTTGGGTTTTGCTGAACTAGCCTGGAAGAGCAGCTCTTTCTCAGGTGATTAATGTCTCCTCAGCAGAAACCTGCGGATGCAGATTCTGCTGTATCAGCCAGGGCTCACCTGCAGAGCGTGAATATCAGGTGCTTGGGCTGCCCCCAGGTTCACAAAGGATTCATGGGAAAGGGAGATCATCATCCTGATGACCTCGGTGTCCTCATACAGAGCTGGATGGGGGAGAAATGCAGCTCAGCATGTGGGAAAGGAGCTCTCAAGGGAACCAGCTCATGTTTTGGTCTGCTCTGGAAGTGCAGGACCTATCTGTAGGAGCGGATCTCTGGGTCAGCATGACTTCTCCGCAGTGCCAGCAAATGCCACGGAGGTGGGAGAGGTACAGCTATGGGAACTGGAAGCTTAAGGAAACTAGGGAAGGATGGAAACTATGTGCCAGACGGTACTTTCCTGAGCTGCCCTTCCTTGCCGCAGCCAGGAAATAAAACTCTCAGAACTCTGTAGAGCAAGGAGAAAAGCAGGTTTGGATAGGGGGAGCTTCACAATGGAAGCTACTTCCCTACACATTTCTAGTTGTTAGTTCAGCAGTCTCCAAGCATCCATGTTGTGCTGGAAGAGCCAAGATTGGGCACCAGCTGGTGGGCTAGACTGGTGCTGCCTTGAGATGTAAAAATAAAGACTGTGGCTGAACAGGAGGTGTTACCTTTGTCTCTTTCCAAGGACTTCCCAAATCAGTTTACTATTAGTTCTCTGTGCAGGTGTGGGGGTTTGCAATGCACACACAAGACACACCAAGACCAGGTGAGGGTCTGAGTCAACAGACAGCACAGCCAGAGACTCTGGGTTCTCATGACAATGATTTCTGTCCAAGAGAGAACCCAAAATGTCTAACCAATAAAAGAATTGGGGAACTTTCCACAGTTTCACCCCCCAGTAAGATGATAAGCAAACGTACATCCATTTCAATTAAATTATACTGATGTATAATTTAATGTTTTGCACCATCTTGCAAAACTGCAGGCACTCTGTTGCTAGATAGCTGCTTGTATCAGCCTGACATTTCCTGAATAAAGTTATCTTCCAGGGAACTGAACTGGCAAGTGGAGGGGAAGGAAGTATTGCAGGACCAGATTTATATCAAGAAGCTCCTGCTGCTGATGCACTGATGATAGGAAGATAAAACATATTTCCTTCACATCATCTGGAGTCTGCAGATGTTCCCCATTCCATATGCTGAAACTGCAGAAGAAGCTGAGAGCTGAATTATGGCCCACAGAAATCGAAATAAATCTTATTTCAATATCAGAGTGACCAAGACATATTCTTCCTTCCTGGAAAGGATGAAATAATTCAGCCTTTCTTAGTTTTGAATCTTTTCCAATAAATCCACCCTAGTGGCAGATTTCATTGGTTGCAATAAAGGAGGCAAAACCCATACCAAGCTGCCAAGAAACTAAGAGCAGAAAAGAGCAAAAAAAGGACAACTCAGAGAAGACTGCATGACAGTCTCTGCCTAACTGACAGTAAGGGTGAGGAAAAACTGGACTGCCTCCTGAAAGGCATCACTGAATTGACTAGCAGCAGTTTCTCCATAGGGCTTATTTGTAGCAGAAAGATGAGAACATACATGCTTCAAGGTTTTATGAATGAAAACAAAAGGTTGGCTGTTTTGATCATCTGGCCACCAGAGATGACTTGGAAAAAATCTTCCTGTGCCCACAGAAATGGAAGAGGTGCGACGGGTTGGAACCCATCAGCTGTCATTATTGCATGAAGAAGCAGGCAGGGGGACTTTTTTGGATGCAGGCAGCTCAACATCAGCAATGGAGGAAGCGTCACTAGCGAGAAGGTGTAAGTAATTTGCCCTCATGGACTATGTGGGGCTTGTCTTTAAAACTCAGGTGAAGAGTGGCGTCAATAGACATGAGACATCAAGAAACCTGGACTTAGAAGCAGGTGCTGCCAGGATGCTGATGCTATTTTGGTTTCTGAAACCCAAATATTACAAATCATAGTAGAGTCAGGTGCTAAGAAGGCCTTAGAAGCTGACCCCTAACCAAAAGAGTGCAGCTGGTGGCTATCAAGAGCTGGGATGTCGGTGTGGATATTGTAGCTTTTTACCTTAGGAACAGTATGAAATTAAGAGGAAAATCCTGTATTAAAGGAGAGAAAACAATGTCCCACCAAAAATGCAGTCACTACAGGTTATGCTAAGATCTCTGGCCTGCTCACGGATGAAGGTGGCTTTTTGCCTTTTGGACAGGGTCTTGAATCTGATTTTGTTCCATGTTGAGCAGAAGTTTTAACAACTGTCCTACTGGAACTGAATCTGGGAAACGTTGCTGCCACCAGAGGATGGTGGTCTCCATCCCAAGATCTGTTCAGTTATTGAGGGTCTCTGTTGGACTCAACAGCAGTCAGGAGCTGGAAGAGCCAAGAAAGCCAAACCCCTTGAGAAACCACAGAGAGGAGAAGGCACATGGAGTGTGGAGATGCACCTGTGTCAGGTGTTGGACAAGAACTGTTGCAACACCAAAGGTATTTCAGGTGTGCAGCTGTGACTGCAAACTCCAGCTGAGCCTGGATTAACATCTAAGCCTTCAGCCTCACTTTCAGAGTTTTGCCTTAAACCAGATGGAAAAGCTGTGTGAGATCATCCATTGCTCATCTCTGTGTCAGCACTAGATGACACATCATCACGTGTACCGTCCATCCTGACCTTTATCACCTCTGAGGGATGGAATTCCAACCTCTGCCCTCAGGACTCCTTTCTTAATGGCTCCTTCTCTCAGAAAGCCTTTGCCTGCAGTAGGCCTGGCTGTTATTTAATCTCTCAGTCCACCTAAGCTGGGCCACAGAAAAGTACCAGAAACTTGACATTCACACTCTGACAATATTGATAAGTAGATATTTGCCCAAGCTTGATCCTAATGGATGACTCCTGCCTCTCTTAGCCATTTCCCACCCTGTACCACTGCATACATTAGCAATTTCTTTTGATCCAATACGATGCAAAGATGCTTTTGAGTGTTAAAAAAATCCCATGGGTCTCTTGATGGAGAAAAGGGTATAGACCTCCATTTTGGGGTCTGAAATTCCATTAAAGACAACTGATCACCCCTTGCCACAGGTCTGGAGCCTTACTGGAATGATAAAATCCTTGTTGCACTTTGTTGTTTCTCCTGCAACTTCAGGCCATTGCTGCTTTTACAAAACCAAATAACTGGCCACTGAAATGGTTATGAAATGATGCAGTAAAATTTCACCCACCCCAAAGAAGGACGCACAAGCGAAAGCAATGACTGTATGTCACTTTGTATTTAGATAAAATATCTTAAGACCTATATGCAGCTGTGGCAGCAGCATAATTGACTGCTAGACAGGTGTAAGACATGCAATTCTTCCCTAGTAAAACTTTTCTTCTTTCCCAGCATCTCCTTTAAATTAGGAAGAGAAAGCCAGGTTCCATAGTTTTCACTGGCTTATTTAATTACAGATTTTCATCATTAGTCTAACACACAACATCTGATTTCTTAAGCATGAATAATAAATAGCTCTGTTGATTTAATTGTCTTCTGATGAACCCCATCTGTGTTTGGAAAAATAAAATATTCCTACTGTTTTTCTACAAAAAAAAAGAATTATGAATATTGGCCAACTTTGCCCCCAAAGTTACCTTTAAGAAACATTCCTTCTTCTGTTTAGCTAGGCAATCTTCTCCTCAAGTATCTGTTAGGATTACTTTCTTGCCCTTAAATAGCAACCAGACAAGTCATCTCTATCAACATACCAATTATCTCCATCAGCAAGCCAGCTGTGTCCATCCAACAAGCAAACAAACCAAACTGCAACAACAGCCCTCCAGGCTCAACTGGGAAGAGCTCTCCAACTCAACCAGAGCCAACAGCCTTCTCTTTGGCCCCACAGTCCTTCGAGGACTGAGGCAACTGCTTCCCACTGAGGGGAGAAGGGGAGAGGTGCCCAAAAGCCCTAGAGGAAAAGTGCTCAGCATCCTGCAGGATCAAGGCCTGCCAGGCTAATAGGGAACAATGTGCCACTTTGCTGTGGGAGATACTGACCCCCCATTCCCACATTCGGCATGGAAGAGACAGTACCACTGGCGTGGAGTTACAGTGAAAAGTGATGGGAATATCAGAGGGGTCTGGAGAGTAAGGGCAATAGTGAGAGCAAGGCCTTGTGCATGCACACACAAGAAATGCCCACTGACTTCACAGGCAGAAATTTAACATGCCTCCTCTAAGTTTAACCTGTTGACCAGAGTCTCTCTCTCACACTTGTCCTGGAAACATAATAAACAGACAGAAGACTTATCAAAGCATGCTGAGAAATTGATTCCTTGAGAGCAAATTTGCCCATGTCAAACCACCGAGAGTCCCAAATTTCTGCAAACACATTATGTTGGCTCCTGCTGGGATTAACTTCAAGCAGTGGATTGACATGAACACTAAGGGGTCCCCTCAGATCACAAGCATCAAAGAGCCACCTCAAAAACAACATCTTGCTGAGAGTTGCCTTGGCTACACAGCTGAAGGAACAGAGTGTCTTGTGGGAGTTGAGTGGTGAGGGGATGGGGGATGACACCAGATACAACGGGACCCTTCCAGGATGACCCGAGGCATGAATCATGAACCGTGCCCAGTGATCTCAAATGGGCAGCCCCAGGATCCAGGAGTGCTGGCACAACTGCTGCCCCACTCCATGTCCCTGCCCTATGTATCGCCCTGGGGAGATCCAGCGTGGAGGCTCATGCTCACTGGACCCAGCAGGCCAGGTCTTAGGGGTTTCCAGCGAACCTCCTCATACTTTTGGCTATTCCTGTCCGGATGATAAATAGATAATATCTACTTTTTACCCATAAAAAAACTCCTTATAAATGACTAGGTGGTTATCAGGCTGGCTGCCAGTGAGTTCACACAGGCCGAAGATCATCTTTGGATCATCTCTGACCTCTACATGCATCATGTCTTTGGGTCCTGTAGCTTCCTCTGCTCAGTGCTGGAGGCTGTTTCTCCTGCCCTCAGCTACTACATCTCAGCAGATGTCCCATTTTTTCCCAATTCAGTTCTTCCTTCACACTTTCCTGAAGGCCAGTGGTTGCTGCCTGAGCATAGAGAAGTTTGCAAGATTCCAGAGACTCCAGTGCCCCTGGCATCATCTCCTCCAACTATGACACCACTGCCCTGGGAGGTGGAGTGCCTGTCCTTTGCAAGTCACAACTTCACACCTTCACTATGGAGAATTTGCTTGTTTGGCATGGGAAAATTTGCCCTCAAGAAATCTCTCAGTGTATTATCTTCGTCTAGCCAGAGAACACAACCCACCTCCAAGCACAGGGGGTGAGTTTGGATCCACACAGCTGGCTGAGAGGAGGACAGATCTTGCATCTATCTCCTTCCTCACCTCCCATTGTTTGATATGCTCACCTGGTGCATCTCATTTCTGAGCCCTCAGTGGGAGGATAAGGTAGGTTGATCTCTATGCCAGTATCTGATCTTGATGGCAAAATACCGATGTGCCAGTCATAACCAGAACCCCTGCATCTAAGAGAGGTTTGTGTGTGCTGCCTGGAAACCATTCTGCCTCCAGAGACAAGAATGCTCCGTGTGTGTGCTTGCACACATTAAATGTTTATGCAGGCGTGCGTGGGTGTGTGAACACGGGTACGTGTGTGCATATGCTCACACGCATATCTTCCCTGTGCATATTAATCCTGCTGCTCTGCAGCCCACATCGAGGGGCAGGTGTGCTCCAGCCAAATTCTCCACTTCTGTTTGGCCTTGAATTTGCACGGCTAAGTGCTTGGGTTAAAAAAAAAATAAGAAAAGGGAAAAAAAAGAAGAATTTTCTGTGCCGTGGGCGCTTTTATCTGCCCTGTGAGTTAGCACAGGGAAACGAGCTACTACTGTTCTGAGCAGCTCACTCTGCTGAGAAAGGACGGCAAGCCCCGGAGGGGCTAAGGTTCCCGCCACCCTTCCCAGGCTGCTGCCAGGCTTTCCAGTTTGCATGAAGAGTTTTGGGAAACGCTGCTGCTGTCAGAGCTCCCGCAGCTGCTGCAGCTCGCTGTGCCCGGGGCGAGCAGAGCGTGCAGCGGTCGTTAGGAGGAGGCAGAGCACCGCGCTCCGCTCCGAGTGCGGCACCGCCGGGCGCCGCCTCTCCGCTCTGCCTCCCCTTCTGCCCCGACACGTGTGACAAACTAAGCGACAAACGGCGCTGGGGGATGTCTTGAAGCTGGCACAGAAGATACTCAGTCTTTCCAACGCCCTTCTGTCAAGGCTGAGGGGACACCCCGCAGTCAGGCAAACGCTCCCAGTCGCACATGACTGTGCTCATGTCACTGACGTGCCAAAGCCGCGACGATCATCTGGGCTCAGGATGCTGCTGCTGCTGCTCAAGTATCGACACAAGGAGGCACAATGGCCTCCTCCAGCATCTCTCAAGTTTGCAGAGGCTCCCGTTCGAGAGCAGCCCCTGCTCTCCGCTGTGGCGGTGCAAGCTCAGGAGGGGCTCCCTGCACTGACCTGGAGTGGCTCCAGGGCTGTGTGGAAGCTCGGGGCCAGCTCTATCACTCATGCACGCACGCACGCACGCACAGAGCCACGTCTTTTCTCCGGTGAACTCTGCTGGCACTCGGCAGGAATTTCATTTGGATCAACTACTTAATATTCTCTCTCCTTCCTTAGAAACCAGGCTGCCGAAAAATCCTTCCAGCCAAGGCCCCTCCTTTCCTGTTTGAACCACCCCATCCTTTCCTCCCCCGTACACACACACCGCAGAAACCCAGCTCTCTCGCTGGCACCTGATGGGATTTCACTCTCTCTCTCTCTCTCTTTTTTTTTTTTTTTTTAATATATTGCTATTGTTGTTGAAACTCCAGATCAAAAGAAAAATGGAGATTTTCCTGTTTTGAGTCTGAGGTTTTGCAGGCCTGTTGATACTAGCTTTCACCTTGACAGCTCGGAGCTGCTTCGCACAACGGACCCGCCGCTCGCAGCAGCCGGGTTCCTCCCAGAGCGACATGTGCACAAGGCAGCCCATCCCGAGCGCCCTGCTCCCATGACCCCTGCCCTAACCCTCACCCTGACCCCGGACCTCGGCATGGAGCTGCCCACCTGCCTCGGCACATCCCCTTTGCTCACCCCCGGAGCCCCGCATCCCCCAATGTAGAGCAGGCGAGTACACGAAGGGGGAATGGGGTAGGGAGAAATATGCTGGGGAGCAATAAAGGACAGCACCAAACACAAGCTGCAGGAAATTTGGGCTCGGCAGCACTCCTCCTCCTCCTCCTCCTCCTCCTCCTCCACCTTTCAGCTGACGCAGCAAAGATGATTTTCTTAGGGCTAGTTCTGCAACCCCCCCCTTTCCCCTCCTGGTTATCGTTGGCTCACGGTTTCATGAGGAAGCTTGCCAAGTCTTGCTCGCTTTCTAGAAAGAGAGCAGGAATGAGAGAGAAGGAAATATTTGACAACCTTTGTTTTTCCATGAGCCTTTTTAGGGCAGCAGGCTCCAATCTGTGCCCTCCGCTCCCTGGTGCTCCGCCTGACCTTGCTGTCTCAGCAGGAGGAAGTCTGGCAGGAGCACAGGGGAGAAAAATGGAAAGACGTGGTATATTTCAAAGGAAACCTAAACAAAACAGAGAAAACCCAGAATGCTGCAGCCTGTGCCATAAATGAAGCTCATTCATGTTTTTTTACCAGGAACACTCAATTGCAGACGTGATGTTTGGCTTTCAGTAAAGGACAGTGTCTGACTCTTGTGGCAGGAAGGACTACAGGGACCATCCTGTCAGTACCTACATATGCATCTACTTAAAACAAGCCCCACTAAGGCTCTTTAATCCCACGCTTGCTTTCATTTCAGACCTCTCAACAAACCAGGAGGACATTCTGCTCATTACCTCTAGCATTCCTCAGTACCACTGTGCCCAGCATGCATACGAGGAAACTGAGGCATGGTACCTGACAGCATCTTGTCCCCAGGCAAGACATCTGCTCTACAGGAGAGCTAAGCCTGGCCTCCCAGGCTCTGGCTCTTCCAGTGCTGCTCAATGCATTTCCACCTTGTCCATAAGGAGGAAAGCATCTGCGATTTTAAACTTGGCCAGCACAAGGGCAGAAATAGATAGAAATAGATGCAGTTTGATCTAGTCCTCACCACTGTCACATAGTTTATTTTGCAGAGTGCTGATTTTTTCTCAGTGGTTCGCAGCTCAGGGCCAATTTTGGTCATTGACAGATGGGAGGGCCAGGCCAGCTTCCCCAGCACACGGTCCCTGTGCTGCTGGCCAAACTGGCAGAGGCCAGAAAGTTCAAGTCAAACTTCATTTCTTTTCTTGCCCTGTTGCTTAGAAACATGCCTATGAAAATATACTTTGTTCTCACACGCTACCAGTCGAATGCCAAGTGACTTTTTTTCCCCTCTCCCATCCTCAGGAATTCCTGATTTATTTTTTATTTCTTTTTTGCAATTGCATAAATCTCAAGAGGAGCCTGCTGGTCTCCTGTGGCTTCTTGCAGCAGCCTTTCCAATCCCGGCTCATCTGCTGTCTGCAAACAAAACCCGTCGAAAACAGGCCCCTGCGGCACTTGGGGAGTCCAAACTGGA
The DNA here is from genome assembly GCA_034509425.1 of Eopsaltria australis. Lineage (NCBI taxonomy): Eukaryota > Metazoa > Chordata > Aves > Passeriformes > Petroicidae > Eopsaltria > Eopsaltria australis. The sequence goes on from JAVTVJ010000072.1 coordinate 5,911,464, forward strand.
AGTGCAGGTAGTGCCAGGGGGTTGGTTTGCACGACAAACCTGCCACCGCTTTCCTGTCCCTCCCGTGTTCATTCAACGGGTGTTCCCCCTCAAGAAAATCAAAAGCAACGGAATTACAAGGGACCTAGCTAAACTTGTCACACAAAGCACCTGCTAAAGGACCAATTTCTTTGGGAAGTGCGAGGCAGGTGAAACGGAAGGAGATGCATGCTGGCAGCCAAGCGCCAAAGCTTTTTCAGGTGTCTGCATGGGGCACCCTTGGCACAGGCGCAGGGATGGGCCCTGCTCTCCTGCTGGGTTTCAGCTGCATGGCTTTGCCTTCCCGAGCACACTGCCTGCCCCTGGCCTCGCACACACACGTGCAGAGTAAATAAACATCAGGATGACGCTCCAGGATACTGCGCCTGTCTCCGCTGACAGCGGTCACTGCCCAGCTTCCTGGGCTCCACGGTGGCTCCTGGCCTCACCCTCTGCTCCCTGTGCAGGTCAGCTCCCAACCCTCATCCCCTTCCAGCTGCCCTTCAAAAAAACCAAGCTCAGCTTTGCTGTTTCTGGCTGATTAAAGGGAGTTTGGACATCTGATGTCATTCGAGGGAGGGGGGAAGTTATTACACACAGAATTTGGTTTTGCTGTGAAGGATGGAGCGTAGCAACGCAACCACTGCCTGCAAGCAGCAAAGGGGAAAAATAATAAAAGCATCACGATTTATTAGGTGCTAGAAAGGAGAAACGGATTCCTGTTGCATGGGCATAAGCACATGCTTGCTAACAAGTAGAAATGACTTTTTCATGGACCAAAAAAAGTGAGGATTTCTGTTAGGTTTTTTTTTTTGCCAAGTGGTCCCCTGGACATACAGACACCCTCCCTACCTCCCCTTCACACTGTGGCAGAAATACAGATGTAATTGGAGGAATATAGGGAATCTGTCCTCACATGAGCTGCAGGATCCAGAAATGGGAGTGAAATGAGTGCCGAAATGAAGGAGCGCTTTCTTTCATGCTTTTGTCACGTGCAAGGTGCAAACATTTCAGAAGCTTGGCCTTGCACTGGTGCTGCTGTGCTTGCCTTCATGCTCACTTTTAACCTGTTCTTTCCTGTTATTAGCCACACCACCATTATTTTTTGCAAACATATATCCTGTCCCTAATGCACCTGCTCTCTTCACCTCCCTGAGCTAAAACCCATCGCCCAACAAAGATGTCCAGCAGCTGGCAGACAGAGAGGGCTGTAATGATTCTATGGAGGAAGTGAGAGGCAGAGCAACAGACCTGGGGGTGGCTGAGGGCTTTGGGAATGGGGCTGCTGGTTGTAAGGAGATGCCCTGCTCTCCTCTGTACTTCAGTTCACAGAGATCAGCTCAGGCCCCAGAGCAAGGTGGAGGATATGGTGATAGAAAGGTGTCAGGGAGAGGGTTGAAGACAGGGATGCAGGAAAGATGTAAAGGATGCAACTGGGGAAGGACTGGGATGCAGTTGTGACTAATAGGGTATCTGGGAAGTGGGGAAAGAAAACCCTTCCACTGGAGATGGGACGATGATGGAAGGCAGGGTGGGGGGGAGGCTGTGAGATGATGCAACAGGAGGTTTGACCAGAGCACAGATAGAAAGAAGGACAGGAAAAGTGGCAGGGGGCATGGAAGAACAGTTAGGGGGGATGGAAAAGTACCCACAAAGATGGAAAAGCAACTGTGGGTGTGGATGGAAGAACAGCTAGAAAGATGTGAAAGTAGCTGAAAAGCAATAGGGTGAAAGAGCAGCCAGGGGAAGTGGTAGTGGTGGAGAAGCAGACAGAAAAGATGGAAAAGCAACCGGGGACTTGGAAAAGTTGCTCATGGAGGGGGTGGGGAGGAGAAAGAATCGGGAAATAGCTAGAAAGAAGGAACAGCAGCCAGAGTGTGTAACTGTGCGAGAGAAAGAGAAAAGTCAGGCAGAAAAAAAGAAAAGTAGCCACAAAGATGGAAAAGCAGCTGGTGGTGGTGCAGGGGAATGGAGGAGCCGGGAAGGCAAAAAAGCACACGGCGGGGGAGGGGGCTGGAAGCGCAGGGGGGGAAGGGTGGGGATAGAATACCGGGCGGAAAGATGGAAAAGTAGCCGGGAAGGCGGCAAAGCAAAGTGGGGGCACGGAACAGCACCTGGGATGGTGGAAAAGCAGCCGGCGGGATGGGAAAGCAGCGGCGGGGGCAGGGAAGAGCAGCCAGTGGGAGGGAGCAGAAAAGCAAGCGGAAAGATGGAAAGAGAGCCGGAAAGACGGAAAAGCAAGCGGAGGGTCATGGAAGAGCACCCGGAACGAGGGAAAACGCAGCCGGGAGCTGGCGGTGGCGTGGAAAAAGCAGGCGGAAAGATGGAAAAGGAGGCGGCAAGGCGGATATGCATCCGGGAGAGCTGCGGATGGAGGATGGGGGTCACTCACCGGCCTTGGCTTGCTCGCGGTAGCTCTTCTCGCTGAGGCAGACGGCGGTGCCGTGGAGCAGGGCGTGCAGCGGCTTCTCCTCGCCCTGGCGCGGCAGGCAGCGCAGCCCGCGGGCGCAGCGCTCGGTGTAGACGCCGCAGGGCTGCCCGGCGGGCAGGGCGCAGGTGAGGCAGCAGCCGCAGCCCGGCTCCTTCACCAGCTCGCAGCCCAGCGGCGGCGGCGGGCAGAGCGACAGCGCCTTGGCATCGCAGGGCTCGCACTGCACGAAAGAGCCCAGGCACCGCGACAGCCCCGGGCAGGCGCCCAGCAGCACCAGGAGCCGCAGCAGCATCGCGCCGGGGATGCTGCGGGACGGGGCGCGGGGGGCTGCCGGGAGCGGGCGGCGCTGCCTTTCCGCTTGCCCTTTCGGGGGCCAAAAAAAAAAAAAAAGGGAAAAGAGAAAAAGAATCAAAAATCAAAAGAAAAATTGAAGAATTTTAAAAAATAAAATTCAAAAAGGAAAGCGCAGCCCCTGCTTGCAGGCACCCCACTCGGGTTTATTCTCGGGGTGCGAGACCCTCCTGCTTTTCTTTTGGCGTTGGGAGAGGAGGGACGTCTAGATTGCCTTTTTTTGTCTTTTTTTTTCTTTCTTTCCCCCTGTTTCTCCTCTCAGCTTTTTCTCGCCTCGAAAGGGGGAATTCGCACCGCGATCCGCGGGAGCGCAAAGAAGAGGGAGGGAAGGAGCGGGGAAAGGGAGCGAAGCCTGCAGGGGTTGCACAGCCTACAGGTTGCAGGGGGAGGCGTGGGGGAGCAGGGGGGTTTGGGGAGGTGGGACGGCGATTTCACACACTCACACACTCACGCACACACACTCTTCCCAAAGGGCTGGGAGGAGGCAGGTTGGGAAGGGAGCAAAGTTCCTTGAAAACCAGTGTCCTGCTAATAATGCATCAAAGCAGTCAAGAGGAGAAAAAAAAAACGCAGGAGAAGGAAGAGGGGATGCAAAGCTCCCCTCCCCTCCCTCTTCTTCTGCAGGAGAAAAAGTCTCTCCCGACGCAGCGAACTGCTGGGAAGCTTGGTATGAAGCAAAGTTGTGTTTCGATCGGCTCTGTTCAACTCTCCCGCTTTCCTCTTCCAAGATTTGCAAAGAAAAAAAAAAAAGCCAAAAGAGTAAAAAAAAAAAGTTTTCTGCAAAGTTGGAGTGTTTTGTTGCAAAGTCGGCAGAGGAGCGGTAAAAAAAATCAGGGGGAAGGGAAAAAAAAGAGGAAAAAAAAATCCACTTTGTAGATCTCCCAACACTTTTCCCCTGGAGAAGTTTCTAAAGAGACTGAATACTGCAGAACAGGCTGTCTTTTAAATAGACTGCCTCTGGCTGCCTGCCAGCCCCTCGCTGCAATTTGAGATCCCAATGACACCTCAGCTTGACTAGGTGCCAGCAGCGAGGGCCCTATCAGTGCGCGCTCGGGCCGTGGGGGTGGGGAGCGCAGCTCCTGACTTCTGGGCTTCAAACCTCGGGCAGTGATCAAGGATAATATTATGAGGAGAGACAAGGGGAGGAGGAGGAGGAGGGGGAAGGGGAAGCCGAGGATCGGAGAGCGGGGAGGGGGGGTGTGTGTGGGGGGAAAGTTCAGATCTTCACGGTTTAAGGGGAGAAAAAAAAAAAACCAAAGTGGTTGCCATTGGGTTGCAGGGCAGCCTGGGCTGCAGGGAGGCTGGATGAGAGAGGTCAGGGCTCTGAGTTTGGGGAGGAAGTGGGAGATTGAGTTAGCAGGGCCTGATTTTACGTGCTGTACCCTGTGCTGGTGGGGTGTGGAGCCCCATGCGGTGCGGGGACCCTCGCAGCCCCCGTGCGCTCCAAGGTGAGCGCAGGAGGAGATGGCTGGGTGCCTGCCAGGGAGCCACTGCCGCCCGCCCGGGCCCAGCAACGAGCCTTTGTGTGTGCAGGGTGCCCAGCCCTCCTCTCATGTCCCTCTGCCCCTGGGCTAGGTTTAAAACCGCGGTGAGGCTTTGCCCTGTGCCGGGGTGCGCCCCTGACACCCCTAAGCAGCAAGGGTTAACACGGCCGGACAGTGAGCAGAGGGAGGGCTGGGCTGCTTGTAAGGACTGTGTTAGATTCCTCTTTGGAAAAGTTCGCTGTTGCTTAGGGCATGCCAGAAAAGAAGGGGAATTTTGCCATGTGAAGTCCAATTTGCACGTTTTAGCTCATTCTTTTGCCTCTTGCCCCGCACAAAATGGGGAGGGAGACGAAAGGGGAAAAAAAGCTCTTTGCAGTGCTCATCCCCTGTCCTGGGCAGCTAGGGGTTTGTTGTCTTTTGTTCCACCGCTGCATTCCTCAGGGTTACAGTTCTCCCGGCCCTGGTCCTTCTCACTTGCGTCCCTTAGTTCTCATTCATCGCTAGGAGCAGGGAAGCTGGAAGCGTCGGGAAGGGAATCTCCAAAGCTGGGGTGTGCAGCCCCCGCAGCTGTGCTCAGGGATTACACCTGGAGCAGGGGGCTGAGCTGAACCAAGGGTGGGAATCTGCTCGGAAGCTCAAGCACGGGGGCACCTACCAGGGCAGTGGGAAATTCAAAGGGATCAGCTAATTCTGAGTGAGGTTTATGTGCGATTCAAGTCAACCCCCCTTCCACACAGGCACACACTCCTCCAAAGCTTCATATTCCCCAGGTTTCTTTTTAGATCAGTCATCTGTGCAGCTGCATTGCATGGATTTTGCCACTAGAATGCACCCTTATCTATGGTAAGAGGATGGATGGTTGCTTAAAAGCATTAACTCCTTCTTCTCCAAAATTTCCAGCTTAAGGCTTTCTTTGCACCTCTCAGGTGTTCCTTCTTTTACTGCCTTTCTACCCCATATGGACTTAGTAGTAAAGATCAAATTTCTTCTGTTCTTACCCCTTGCCCTTCAAAAAAGAAAGCAACATTTCTAAGCTTGGTTGGGTGTTTTTTTGCTTTTCTTTCTACAAGAGTTTTTCCAGAGATTTTATTTATTACTACCTGAATCTCTGCTGAGATCACAGTTAACTGCAAAAAAAAAAAAAAAAAAAAAAAAAAAAAAAAAAAGGCACCTTTAAGGTACGAAAAGCGCTCCCCAGGGGTTTTATCTTGAAGTGCTTTAAAATGGTTTCTCCAGTTGACACTTAGGGCTTTTACAGCATATTAATTGCATCCTGCCGCTGTTTTTTATGAGAATCTGCCACTGGTCTGAATGGGTGCTTTGCAGAAAATAGCACCAGGCAGAGAGTGAGCACTGTTCACCTGGAGATCTGGAAGCACTTTGTGAGAGGGCTTAGGGCAGGAGAAAAATGGCTTTCCTCATTCTCTCATCCACCCTGTAAGAAACAGAGTGCCCTGTATGAATATCTGGTACAGAGACAGCGAGAGTATCTGAGGGGTGGAGGAGAGGTTTCACTCCCACTCCTACCTGCGAGACACAGAATGGTGAGGCATGTAGAGAACTGCCTCCATCAAGCCCAGCTGCAAGCCCTGGCATGGGAGGCTTGGGCACGGCTGGATTGCCACGGGGCAGAGATCCTGCGAGGAATCCCAGGGGAAGCTGCTCTAACTTGGGGCTGTCCGGGAAATTTCTCTTGGGCCAAAACCCAGCTCGTGTGAAGCTGTCTTGCATTTCACTGTCATTTCACTCCTGTGCTGTGCTGAGAGGACACTCATCCACAAAAGCTTGCCTGGAAACTGAGTCATATCCTCAGCCAGAAGATGACAATATTTTAGCCATGAGAGGTGCCCTCTTGGCAGGTTTCCCCCCGTTTTATGAAAGTAGTCTCAGCCACTGGAATCTTAGGGCTACCACCTGTACTGAACCACTGAGCCCAGCAGCTGGGATGGAGTTGCAGATGACCCCCTGGTCTGGGCTCTCTCCATGCTCTTCACAAGTTCTGTCTTTATGGCATCTTGTGCTGACACCAAAAAACCCCCAGTAGCCTGGCAACGTAAGATAGCTACAGGACAGTGTGCAGCCTATGGCTGGCCGTGAGCTGTAGGAGAGCCTGCAGCTAACAAAGATCACATTTCTCCTGGCTTGTGCTCTTCCAAGGGAGATCACAATCATGTTTTATGTTTATAAGACATGCTCTCTTATTTCGAGGGAGTGAACAGCAAGCGTTCAGAGGAAACCAACATTTCTATTAGTGTCTTCTAGTGTATTTCATTGCTATAGGCTCTATGTGTTACATATAGCTCTGCTGCAAAAAGAGAAATAATTATTTGGAAAGCAGTTACTGTTCTTAACATATCAGGTATGTTAGACTTCATTATGATAGTCTCAGTAATATGCAAAAGCACTGACTTTCCTGGGTATGATAAAGAGAATGGAACACATACTTAAATCAGTTTGGGCTAATCTGTGTGTTTTGGAAGCACTTAGAACAAAAAAAATGTTCAGGCAATCTAGAAAGATTAAGAGCTGAATGACAGATACAAAAGTAAGAGACTTTTTTTCTTTTCCCTCCAAAACCACTGTCCGGTTTTTGTAGATCTGAAACTCATTAGCAAAATAATGCTTATACAGGGGAATGTATAATTTTTTTTCATTAGCAAGCATTGAAGAACACTGAATAGTTGTGAAATCAGGTGCCTGAAGCATCGTCCTGAAAAAAATTTAAAAAGCCAATACTTCTACAGTCCTTGGAGGGAAAAATGACAAGCAACAAAAGTGGAACTGATGGGACAAGTCTGAGAGAGAAGTGCAGAAAGGAGAGATGAGCACCAGCAGGAGGTGCAGATATCGACAGAGTATTCCACTGTGCGTTGGGTGTCAAAAGCAAAATGTGATTCATTCCTGAGATATTTGTTCTTCCCTTGGACAGTGCCTTCTTGCTTGCAATGATAACCCCAACAAGTGTTCACAGCTTCATGCTGGGAGCCCCTTTCCAGCGGGATCCTGCAGCCCATCCCGCAGCAGTGGATGGATGTAGTAGAGCTAGCGAGGGCTAGGTGGCATACTGGATACGTTAGAGTCACCTCCAAGGACTTCCTTCCACATCCAGCAAGGGTTAGGCTGAATGAAATTATCTCTTTGCAAGCAGCTTTCTGTGTCATTAAAAAAACAAAGCAGCCGATGCTTCCAGTGAAGACAGCATCAATGTTTTGCTTTCTAACATGCCTCATGGGGGTATCAATTTTAAACCGCATGTAGAAATGGAGTCTCCCCCCACCAGATCAGCGCCTGGGTGTTCTGCGGGGCTGTGCTGGCTCTGTTTCACATTATCAGGGCTCAGCTGCCAAGATTTCCAGTGGTGACGGGTGACTGGGGTGCCTCCACCTCCCAGTGGCCCACATGGGTCAGCTTGGGGTGCAAAGTGGGGGGATTCAGTAAGCAAGGGACATCAGATCCTGGGCATCAGGAGGCCCTTCCTCAGAGACTTTCACAAGGGCTGAAGCATAAAGGCTATACTGGATGTTTAAATGATAGAGGCAGAAATAGCTCAGGGGACAAATTCCTCTTGCCTGAGCACAGATGAAATTAATTTCTTCTGCTAATGGGGAAAAGACAGATGTTTCATCATGAGCAGACAACAGAGGTTCCCCTTTGCACCTTCCTGGCCGGAGCAGAGAGCAGAGGTCATTGTGTTGCTGGTGGCTCTCAAGGACCCAAGTGTGGGACGAGCAGTTCAGTGCCCCTCCCAGCATTGTGCCTGGCCCAGCAACAAGTGGGGCTGTGAACCTCCTGCCCCACTGGCCATGCATGTGTTCCTGCTGCCCTGGGGCATTGGGAAAGTGCAGTCTGGCTCTGGGGAGAGATGTTCCATAACTGGGGATGAGTTGCAAAAGAAGCTTCAATTTCCCTCATTTGTGCAACAGGACTGCTGAGGCTTTTGTCTCTTGGAGGGGACAGGGTGGACTCAAAGGGCTGTCTTTGTAAGTGGCTGGAGATCTTGTCGAGGTGCTCTGCAAGCTGGAAATATCCATGTGATTCACTCGCTTTCCACCTCCACCTTCCCCCGCTTCATGCTGCCCACATTGTTTTTTTGTTATTAATTGTTTTAGATTCAGACAATGCCTCTCCTTTGGCCTCAGGCAGACACACTGGCTGAATCACTAAAACACTTTAACACACATCTGCTGAGGCAGCAAAACTCAGTATCTCCTCTCTTTTTCTACCTCTCCAGTATCACAGTCAAAAGGTGACTGAGACACAAAGTAGATCTGAAATTGGCTGAAAAGGGAAAGTGCTCCCAGCTGAAGTGCAGAAAACACCTGCATCTAATAAAAACAAATGAGAAACATCATCAATAACCAGGAGAAAAAGTAGTGTAAATAAAGAAAGAGTATAAATTCAGATGGTCTCTGGGAAATTTGAACAGATGCCCTAGCCTGCTGTCTTTTGGAGGTATTGTCTAATTATTTACCTTGTAGTGCAATAAAATACAGGGGGTTGCCATGTCTCTCTAGCATAGACTGAGGTGCTCTACAAACCTTGCTGTGCACGTGGGTGCCCTGGTGATGGCTGACACAGAAATATGATGGATTGTTGCTGTGGCAGGAGAGGGGCATCTCCTAGAAGAAGAAGCTGTCCTAAGAAGGATACTCCTTTCTGCCTGTGTAAGGTTTTACATGTTCTGAGTACTTGAGTGATGACTCAAGGTAGAAAATATGCTTGGAGTTGACTGAGAATCTCCAAGTCCCTTACAGGGTGTGTTGGGTGGAGGGGGGATGTCCTTTGCCTCTATGGTCATGTACCTGCTGCTGGCCCTGTGAACAGCAGTGAGGAACACTTTACCTTGAGGAGATGACTCCTGACTGTGACCTCCCTCCTAGCCTGCTCTGTGCACGTTCATTCCTGAACCTTTGCATAGTGCCTGAGGAGCTGGCATGAAAATAACCTCTTGGAGCCCTGCTGATTTCATTTTTTCTTTTTTCATCTTTCAACCACTCTGGATTCCCTTCTGCTCTGTGCATGAGCCAACATGGATATAGGCTTTTCATCTCTCTTTGTGATGCCATGTGCCTGAAAATGTTCTTGTCTGCATCAGTGTTACCACCAGGAGCACACCAAACCCCTGTCCAAAGGGCAGGGAGGTGAAATTGTCATGGAGGGTCTCATGGGTGAGTGTCTGGCTGCACCATTTACAGGAGTGGGTATGGATGGTTTGGAGGCTTTCTAGGGATGAGGTAACATGATCCCTATAACCTGATTCTGAAGAGCTCTCTGAAGCCAGCCTGTCTCTTCTGCTGAGGTGTTGCAGAAGCTCCCAGGGACATCCAAACTACTCTGAGGTCTGTGGATAGCAAATGCTGGCTTTTACCATTTATAGTCCTTTTAAACAGGGAGAACTCTCCTGCCTGTGAGCATCACACCTTGATTTCTTGCAGAGTTTTCTGCTGGTGGGATGCCTGTGTGCAGCTGTCTTCATTAAATACCCATGGCAAGCAGTTGTATTGTTCAAAGGACAATTAAGGTTCTCACTGAATTAATCCAGGCTGCAGCTCAGAGCCTCAGCTTCCCTGATGTGAAAGGAAAATATCCTGTCTCTGTCCCATCCCGGACACATGCATGGAGCCTCATCCCTGAAGATCTGCAGAGTGCTGTAAGGTCAGAAATGCGTGTAGCATTTCAGGGCCCTGCTGAGACACCGGGGACAGCAGGTTGTGTGATGGGGGTGCTGGCTCATGCAAGACTGGATGGAGGTGGACCCAAACCAGAGGGGCCCTCAAACCCTGCTTGGATACATCCTCTTCTCAGCCACCAGTAACTGGCCTGGATGTGGGCTCATGATTATATCCCTGAAGTAATTCCCTGGACTTCTCTTTACCCCCACTCTGTAATTATTCATAGTTACTTTCTAATGGCTGTCCTACCACTTGTTTTCTTTCTGGCTTTCTTTTTCTTCTGAGTAATGAAAACACATCAATGGCCTTTCTCCAAGAACAGTTATTAAAGCCATCACCCCTGCCTATCCCCCCTCCCTTCATTTAAAGCCTATCAAGCTCCATTGGATTTGTGGCCAGAGCTTGCATCGAATTACTATTTTAGGGCTGCCAAAATAAGCACAACCAGAAAGTTTGGGGGGGGGGGAGGAAGAATAGGGAGAGAAAGTTATAATCTTCTCAGATCAGTATTAATTACATTTATAATAATTATACTTTTCCAGACGGTTACACTACTGACAAGTAGGAGGATCAGCTCTTGCAGGGCAACCTGTGTGTATTTTGGCCTTTGCTTTTCCCCTACAACAAATCCTTTGTAACTTGCAGCTGCCGCTGGGACACCTCTGTCCCCAATGTGATGGAGAGGATGATGTGCATGTGCAGGGAAGGTGGATGGCTTCACTCCCTCAATGACAGAGCTTGCTCCCGCAAACAGGTCCCAGCTTGGCTTGCCAGTTTGCCATCTCCTCTGAGGCTGAATTTCAGTGCCTTATTTTGTTAACCCAATCCCCTGATGGTCTGGAGCACAGCAGAGGTGGGGTGCAGGATGCAGGACTGGCAGTGATTGTCTAAAGCTGTTACTTAAGGCAAAGAAGTATTAAGGGGTGCTGTCTTGTGGCTCTGGACTGAGCTGTGCCTCCTTCTGGTCTCCTGGGAGCAATGCTCTTGCATGGCTGGATCCAGTGGATGAACACAGCGATTCCGAATAGCTCTCACAAGTCAGACTGTTCCTCATGTGTCAGAGGGTATTTATTTATTTAAAGGGGTGTAGCCATTAGGGAAGAGAACAGAGATGTCAAAAGGCACTTGGCTTTTGTCCAACCAGCTCCTTCTCCTGGTGTCTCTTTCTGAGGCCACCGTCCTCCCTGGTCTCCTGCAGCGCTGAAATCCCTGACAAGTGTCTCCCTTGCACTTCAGCCAAAGCTATTCTCTCCTCTTATTGCCTTTGCTTGACATTTCCTGCTTGACACCCCCTTGCCTATCCTAAGTCAGAGAGGTGAGGACCCAAATACTCATCAGAAGCAAAACCTCAAAGGCATTAAAATAACACATTTTGTCATTGACCCAGTTATCTCCATTTCCAGAGCTGTTTTACTTCAGACACATCAAAACTTTGGATCCCACATATTCTCACCTGTAACGTGATATATTTTGTGTCTTCTACCAAATGCCCTCCCTAAAACTGTGTATTACACAGGCCCCTCAGTGAAGAACAGAAACACCCTCTTACTAGTGGGGAAACATTTTTATACAACATCCACTTTGTCTCCAGCCTGTGAATCCTGATCCTCAAGGGTAAACTAAAATAATACTGACTCTTGAACTAAAATTCATAACTCTCCTGCCTGTGACAAATCACAGCCTCGACTAGAGATATTAATTTTATGGCATATTACAGCTTCCCCTGCAATTTACCTGTCCCCCAGGATTCTAAAGGCAATAATTATCTCTCCGTCTGTCCATCCAGGACCAACAGCTTTTTTACCTCCTCTTTTCCATCTTCCTCCTCTGCTTTCCAGTTGCTGGCTCCCTTAAGATAGACAGGCATAGCCATCACAGCACGGAGACACAGGTGGTGTTTGTGAGGCAGGGACAGATCTCCCTGGCACTCCTGACAGATGGCTTGCAGCGGTGGTCCCCTTGTTCTCTCACTTGGGCAGTAATTGCAAAAGTACACAGAGCAAGAGAAAGATCTCCCACTGCCAGTCTGCCACTCTGACTCCCTTACCTCTTTGGTGAGGAGAGGTATTTTCACCCTTTGAACAAGTCATCCTTTCCCCTTACCTTCCCTAGAAAGCATCCTGACTCCCTCTTGTGCCCTGCTTGCTGTCTGGCAGAGCAGAGCATTGCTCGTGGATGCCCCAGCAGAGTCCTTGCCGCCATCTGATGAACAGCCCTGGGACACACTGGCCCATAGGGTTGAGGCTGGCCCTAAGGATTGTTTCACTTAATGTTAAAGGAAATAATGAGTGGTATTAAACTAGATGCATAAAAAGTAATATTAAAGCACATTCCTAAAAAAGGCAGTTGAAATAAGAGCAGATGCAACAATCCAGGAAGGAGTTGAGGGAAAACAGAGTCTGTGCCCAGTACAGAAATAGCGAGGCCTTCAACGTACAAGTGTCTCTTGGGCTCCCAGCTCAGAGCACACATCAAAGGCTTGAACTTGGTCCAAACCATCATTTCTATTCTTTTCCGTCTGCCCTCCTCCCTTTTTCCTTTCTTGAAGAGGGAATCTCTACAGCCTCTTGTGAACCAAGTTTCACAACCTGGGGCATGTGGCTTTCTCTGCAGTCTTCCTATTTTCCTTTCACAGCCATGCTGTGGTAGGCTAAGAGAGAGGGAGAGGGAAAGTCAGAGCCAGTTATGCCTTACATTGGTCCCAACTCCCCAGCAGAGCCACTGGGAGGTTGAGTGAGGCACGTGGATCTCCCAGCAGGAGCCAGCACCCTCATGGATCTTTGCTGGGAAACAGCATACGAGCATATGACTCTTGCGCTTTTGCAGCCTGGGGAAATGTAGTGACTCAACACACTCTTGCCAGTGGGTGACATCTTTGTGTTGGGATGCATGTGTCAGCATCAGGAATTAATTCAGTGCTCCCCCTGCATGTCAGGCTGACAGGAACTCGCTCAGACCGAAGGCACGCTCTGCACTCGTGACGTTGTGTCTTTGAGGGCACCTCTTGCAATGGTCCCAGGAAAGTGCCAGCCAACTGTGTGCTGCTGGGCAAGAGGAGGGTCATGGCAACAGGGCAGGAAAGCACAGCCTTCCAGCAAAAGAACATTCCAGGAGAGCTGCTCCGTAGCTGCACATTCCACTGGGATCCATGGACCTTTGGTCACCACCCCTCTGTCTGAAACAAGTCTGGTATAAATGATGCCTTAAAATATTTGGCTTCCTCTAGGGCAGTTAATTTTCACATTTCAGATGGGAGCCTGAGATTGAACCAGTGAGTGCAAAATGGGCAACAGATGGTTGAGGGCTCAAGTGAAATGTAGACCAGCTTGACAGGGTAGACTCAGAGGACGGTGCCATGAAGAGCAGGCAATTTACAGTAGTTAGGAAGAGGAGCATGGATCTCCCTCTCCTGCAGCATAAGGAAGCTGGAGAACCCTTTTTTGGTCACAATTGGAAGGACCACAATTAACAAGCATTCTGGCAATGATGCCAGCTCTGCCAGCATTCATATACCAGAGTGATGGATTCTTCCTCAGGACCAGAACTTTATCTGTGAACAAAAATCTCTGCATAAGTTACAGCCAAAGGGAAAAAATCATTCCTCCCACGTGCCTTCATTTTTATGGCCCATTTGCACTCTTTTTCCGGAGTTTTCAGCAGCCTCTTCAATCTTCCTGCAGAAATCCCTGAGGACAGTCTGATCCAACATAAACTTTACTGTAGCAGCTTTCCCAGGTGACTGGCTCCTGTAGCTGTTCTCTGTGCTCTAGCTCTGCCTGAAGTCACTACTTGTTGCCAGATCCTTGATGCTTTTCTGAGGTCTCCAAGTCTGTGAATAGCACGTTGCCTGATTTCCCATCTCTTCCTTGATATCCTTCTTGTCTGCCTCTTAAAATCTCATCTTTCCAAAGTGTGGCCAGAGTTTTCAGATCTTGTATGTCACACTCTGCTGAAAACTTCCAAAATCTTAACATATTTCAAGTGTAATGGAGCAAGATTTTGGAGGAGATCACAGTTAGAGTCATGTAAGACCTTCATCTCATCCTCAGCTTTACTGACACTCAGAATCGTAGCACAGTAGAAGTGTTTGGGTTGAAAGAGACATTAAAAGGTTATCTCATTCCACCCCTTGCCATGGGCAGGGATACCTTCCACTAGACTAGGTTGCTTAAAGCCCTGTCCTGGGCTTGAACACTTCCAGGGATGAGGTATCCATCACTTCTCTGGGCAGCCTGTTCCAGTGCCTTACCACCCTTGCAGTGAAGAAATGAAAACAGCTTTTCCAAGTGAATGTAAGAGCCTATCCTTGCAGGCTCCATCCCATCTTAGATGAAGTTTGGACTTTGGAATTCTGTTCCTGGAGCTGTCTGACTGCAGTTTTAACCAAGCATGATGTGTGTTTGCTGAATTACAATCACTAGTCTTTTTCCTCTCTGCCATAACCAGTTTCCATAAGCACTGAAAGGCAAGATCTACAAAAAAGCTCAACAAAATAAACCACCCAAAGAAAGCAAACCAAAAAAACCTCTCTGTTGAGGGAAAAGATTAGTTAAGTGACTACATTTCCTGTACATCAAATGGCTGAGGATATACAGGTTTCCCAGTTTCCAGGGCACCATAAAATCAAACACAATAGGAAGGGGGAATGAGATTAATGGGAAAAGCGTCATGGTCTGCTCTCAGCCAGAGCAGTCTCACCAAAAGTGATGGGACTGTGCCAGTGAAGGCATGAGCAGGATTTGGCCTTGCATCTGTTAAGTGAGGACATTACCAGAGTACCAGATTACACAGCCTAGTTCTCTGAAACCAATTCTGCTAAAGTAGAAAGGATTTGTTAGAAGGCTGCAAGGTCAGGAAAGCAAGATTATTGGTTTAGCAGCCTTCTGCTGTGCTGGGGACCCCAGGCGATGGCGAGCACAGCGCTGCCCAGTGTTTCACATCTTTTGCTTTGTCATTTAAAGACTTGTGAAAAGGACAACGAGACATTCTCCTTTCTTTCTCTTCAATATTTGCACAGTTGGAGTAATTCTTACTCTGTGCTTTTTTTTTCTCTCTCCTCAGAAAACAAGTGCTTCAATGCCCTTATTTTCTAAATAAACCGAACATGCCCACACAAGTGCACCCACGAATATGAGCAGCCCAGAGCGCATGACCACAACAACGAACCATTTTGTAGCACAGGCTTCATGAATATCCTGTTCAGACCAGCCGAGCCCCCTGTTCATAAACAGCTCTATAGTTCCTATTAACCAGCAGCCCTCCAGTAATGATCCGTTCTGTTCAGCCCTGTACCCTTTGGTGACCTCCCAATAAAAGACCCTACTATTGCTGCGCAGCTTGGCCACAATTAATCAGCGTAGCTCTGGGCTTGCAAATTACTTTCACCCTTGCCAGCCATTACTTTCGAGTGACCCTACAATAACAAATCGAGATCCACTGCTGGCAAAATAGTCAAGGTTGGCTTTTTTTTTTGTTTTTTTCAAATACCTCAAAACAGCTCTCTAAATAGTTTTTTTTCCCTATCCATTTCAGAAATTAAAAGATTTAACCTGAGCACAAAGAAAGAGCAATTTGGAGGAAAAGGCAGAGATCACTTTTAATAGGTTAATTGTCCAGACAGGAAAAAGAAGGAGCACCTAATGTCAGTCTGGAGGACCCAAGTCACAGATCACATCTATGGAACTGCAGTGTGTGATTGTCCCCACCCCAGAAGAGGAGGATGTCACCCATCCTGTGTCTGGGCCTGTCTCTTGCCTGGGTGATCCCCATCTGGAGGCTTAGGAGATGCTGTGACAGCTGGGCTGAGGAGTGTGCTCGCACTTCCCTAGCACAGTCACACGCTGGTGCTTGAGCCCCAGCCCTCTTTAGCTTCCCTGTGCAAGTGCAGTAACAAACCTCTGGTTTGTGCCCCCCACCCCACCCTTCCTGCTCTTTCTGGGATGGTTTTGCTGGTGGCCAATGCTGTGAATGAGTCACTTTTTCCTATAGTGGGTAGTTAACTTCAAGCTCTCTACTTTAGTTAACTTCAAGCTCTCTTCTTTATCTGGTTGCCAGTTTTCGGGAAAACTGTAGAAATTCTTCATCTTGGAGCACCCTGTGGTGCTGTCAGATTGGGTTGAAATGGGCCAGTGGGTTGAAAAGCTACTGGAAAGTCATGGGGACATGGAAATGCCCATAGCCTTAAGCATAAACGTGGCTGAGCACCATTCAGTCTGTGGTGTCTGGTGTCACAGCACTGTGGTAGCATTTTCACTGTGTCCTTCATAAGCTTCTGCCAAAGTCAGTCTGGAATTTGTCCTGTTTCACCTTGTTTTAGCACCTGGGGTTGAAATGAATTTTAAAAGCAGGGGGAAGCACAAAGAGCTGGCACACAGTGGGGTCCTGGCTCTGATCTCTCCAGAGCCACTGACTCACTCTGTGATCTTCGGCAGAGCTGTTGACCTGCTCGTGCTTTGTGCTACACAGCTGGAAAATTGAGGGTTTTTTTTTTAAAAAGAAAAGCAAATGGGAACTTCACTCAAAAGAGCAGATGCACAGATTTTCTAGATAAACAAATCACCCAAGCCCTGCCACTCCAGTGTCCTCAATCCTCCTCTCTTCTTTGCACCTTGTAGTTAAAGCAACAAGCAGTTTAAAGTGGAAAATCTGGGGCTGTGTTTTCTTACACATTCTGGATCCTCCTTTAACTGTGAAAATGTTCAAAGTGAAAACTTGACCTGGCAACAGTTTCTGAATGACCTCGCTCTGGCTGTGAAATCCACTTCAGCTTTGCAGGAGCAAATTTTTACGGTCTTCTCTGGTGCAGGAACAAAAAGATTTTTATTATTATTATTATTTTTCTTCAAGAGGAAACTTTATACAGACTGTGTGTTATGCTTTCTCCCAGCACTCAAGGTCAAATCAGCAGTTCTGGTCTGATTGTTCCCCACTCACTTTATATCACCCAAGAAAATAAACCCCTTCCCTGTTCTCTCTGCAGATACCCACGGCAGCAGAGGGCAAGGACAGAAGCACAAGCAAACAACGTGACATTTCTGCCATGGCAGCCACACACAGTAAAGACACGTCTGGGCAATGTGATCGTGTAGCTGGAAGTTGCTAATTATAATTGCTACCTCCTAATTCAAAGGAGTAGTGACTCACAGGAGCCCTGAGCTATCAGGGCCTCCCTGATCCAAGTTCCTCAGACGACAAGCCATGGCACTGAAGATAAAGGCCTCCAGTGGATTAACTTCAATCCGTAACTCAAAAGTGGTCAAAGACACCACTGGTGAAGATTTGATACTAACTTCTCTCCAGCTTGGTAGTGAGTGCAGGATCAGAAGCTGTGGCTGAACATCTGGGGCTCAGCCGGAGCCAACTTGATCCTCCTCAAGCACCCAGTGCCAGAAGCCCTCTGCTGAACACTGCAGTGATTTCCTACTGGTGGTTTTTGCCAGGGCACTGTATGTAGCACTAGCCATGCCCTGGTGGAGAAGGAGCATTTGTGTTTGTTGGAAAGGCTTCCCTGTGCGTGACAGGGGCTGTTTGCATGTGCAGCCAGCACACCTCACACCTCGTCAGGACTCACAAGTGCACACAGCACAGGACGTTATGATGATTGTGCCTGCACACTCTCACAAAGCTGAGCCTTAGGTGACAACTGATTCTGAATGATGTGCTAAAAAATGCAACAGGTATGCAATAAGGACTAATCCTAACCTGAAAAAGTAGTTCTTTTTATCTCCTGGCATGGCCCCTGGACAGGAAAGCTTAGTCTCTGACACTGACTTTCCCCACAGCCATGGGCAAGTCTTAGCTTCAACTTCTTAGTCTTAGACACTGGGCATAATAAACATTTCCTTTTGGTTGGCCAGCTCATACCAGTGATTCTGAAGCTTGGCCTGGGGAATAGCATGTCTCAATCCCAGTAAGGACTGTGGAGGTGACTACTACAGGATGGAGGAGGGAAGGGAATTTCATTATAAGCCAAGCTGAACTGACTTGTGCCAGGCAGACTCCAGAGTATGGTCCTTGATCTTTTAGTTACAAGGATATATATGGCCTGCATTTCCAGAATTGTAAATGAGACATCACATCATCAGGGTTGAGAGAGTAACACACTGAGGAAAGGGAGTCAGGCCAAGGACATATTACACTATTATCTTATTATTCCTTCACACTCTCTTTCAATCAAACTGTGTTCCCTGTCCAGCGTTTTACACATGATTATGGGCTCTCTGGGAACAGAGGCCATCTCTGAGCTGCATTTGTGCAGCCGCTGAAACAATGAGGTCATGTCCTTGATGAGGAAGAATTTCTGCACACCAGGGATGCTGATGATACCAGGATGCTCACAGGAAGGGTGAAGGAACACTCCCCTGCTGAAATGCTGCTCCACAGCAGAGCTGAAGGTCTTTTTGCTTGTCTCAGTTATTCCAAGTCGGCAGAGCTTTGGTTGTGGCCATCTAAGGAATTGTGCATGAGATATTGCAACCAGACAGTTCATTCCTCTGCCCACAGAGGTGTCTCCACATTGGAAAATGCCTCACCTGCATAGGAATTGCCCCTGCTACCAGAAATAACTAAACATGTAGCAAAAACATGAGGGCTTAGGAATATTGTCAGAAGTCTCTTTAATGTAATTTTTATTAGGTGTTGGATGTCCTAGTTGAGGGTTATTTTCCCTCTAACGTAGGAAAGAATCACACCATCAGCTCAGCCCTCCCATGAACTGTGGGCAGACCGTGCTCCCAGGGGGAATGGAGGCAGTGTGATGAGCCACGCTGGATTATGGAGTGTTACCAGGTGTGCTGAGGAGTTTGTGAAGCCTGCTCTTTGCTACAGGGTTAATGTGCATGAGGAGACTGCTGTAGCTGATCCTCCTGTGGAGCTGGAGCTTGACCTTGCTTTGGAATCATCTCCTCCTCCCATCTCCATTCCTGTGGGAGGCACTGCTCTATCACTGTGACACTGATGGCTTTTGGGGCACTCTCTTTGCTCTCCCCATTCTTCCAAAAAGGCTTTTCTAGTGAAACATCTCCAGTGTCCACTCTTGTCTTTACATCTAGATGGTGTCTTATAGGTTTTCCTGCTGTCCTGTGTTTGCCCCATCTCTGTGGCCTAGCCTACCTCAGCCACAGGCTAAGTGGGGGAGGGAGGGAAGCAGAGCAGTGAGACAGAAGCTGTAGTGGCTTGGAAAGGCTGTTCAAAGGCATGCAGAAGGAATCTCATCTCTGTGTGCACCATTCCAGCCCATGCTCCACAGCCACAGGCAGGCAGTGATGGAGAAAGTGCCTGTATGGAGGCACGAGCTGCTCTGAGCTGAACTTTTCCTGTGCATCGTCCCCAGCAGAGCAGAGTGGTGCCTGGATGTTATGTACCTCTGAGAGGTGGGTGATAAAAATGGCTCATTATGCACTGGCGTGTGTCATGTGCTGAGCTTATTCACCCCCTGTGCTCAGGGACTTGATAGAGGCGGTGAGCTGGCAGGAGAAACATGGACATCCCTACTCTAAATCCCCTTTCATCGTTGTCCTGGGGATTGGAGACTTGGGTCACATTTCTGTACATTCTGCCTGGTGTCAACAGGACAAGATTCTTGAAGAGCAACAGGTGTGTTTGCACAGCTACAGATCACCCTGCAGGCCATGTAAATTGAGGCATTCATGAAAACCTTATGCACCTTCAGTTCTGCCTGGTAACTTC
This sequence comes from Eopsaltria australis, assembly GCA_034509425.1. Lineage (NCBI taxonomy): Eukaryota > Metazoa > Chordata > Aves > Passeriformes > Petroicidae > Eopsaltria > Eopsaltria australis. Next base: position 5,931,107 of record JAVTVJ010000072.1, read on the forward strand.
TTACAAAACCCTCTGAAATCAAAGAGGAAGGAGTCAGGCAGGCCCTGCCCAGGACAAGCCCCAGTGACCAGATGAAAAGGAACAATCCCTAATTAGCAGCCGGTGCAGAGCCATCTGTGCTTGTACATAATCCGTGAGATGTGGACCACGTGAGAAGAGGAGAGCCTGGTGTCAGCTTCTTGTGAGACCTACTGTGGTGGCAGGATAGCAGGATAAGCTTTTGGGATGCTTGTGGCAGGATGAGAGTGGACAGTGTCATGTGGGTGACAACATGTCCAGCAAAACAGCTGGGAAAGGACACAGCAGGGAGATTTAGAGGATGTGTTGGTGGAAATATGGTTGTCTCTGGAATATTTGCTCAGCTGAGTCCTGGAAAAGCTGTCACAGTTGTTACATCACAGGTGACAAGGATGGGAGAGAGGAGAATGGGAAGTCCATTGAAACTGTAGAAGACAGTAACTCACAGGGTTTTATCCAGGAGGGAGCAGGTGGAGGTAATCTCCACTGGGAACAGTCTCACTGTTCATTGCTTCTCTTTTCCTTCCCCTGGAGAAAGGAAACATGGTTGAAGGGGTCTTCTGTTTTGGAGAGAGTTGGGCATTTCACCTGCTTTATCTAAACCAGTCCACATTTTGCAGGATCTCATCCTGTAGCAACATTTCCACATCACTAATCACAATTTTGTTTTGGTTTTTGTTATTGTTGCACAGATCTGAACTTCCCAGAGGGAGCAATAAATGACAAAGAGGTGAGGTTTACACTGCATCCAGATGTGCCTGGTAGAGAGTTGTGCAGTGTGTTATGTTTCTGCCTTGCATTATCTCTCAGGTTTCGACCCCAGTGGAGCAGAGCTCCTCAGCACCACATTCAGATAGAGGGACAGAGAGAGCAGCAGCCTTGGAAAATGGCTTTGCCCACTGGGTGCTGGCTGATTGCATGAGACAACCCCAGATTTTGATACTTTTTGTTTCCAGTGTCTCTCTGGAGTTTTGGCCCACTGCAGCCATTTGCACTCACTGATTTTGGTGCTGGCTCCAGGTCTTCCTTCCAGCAGTCAGATTCCCTCATGCCTGAGGTCATGCTCAAGCCCGAGTGATAATACCACATTCACATGTTTTTCAAAGGCTGGATCAAACTATAGAGGTGACTGAACCTAGGAACAAATGTCCTGTTGTGCTCAGAAACAGTGTTGAGCTGATTTTTGATACACCCACTTAGTGCAGCCGGGGTGCTGGCAGGCTGTCTGTGTTTGGTTGGTGCTTTATGGGACTGCAGCAGGGAATGCAAAGCTGTGGGAGGTTGGGTTCTCTTGCTGAGAGCACTGTTTGCCATTAAAGCCTGTAAAGTGACCACAGGTTGTCACCTCTGTTTGGCATGAGATACTCAACTAGCCAGGGAAAGGTAGTAACTGCTGACTTTGCCATTTTGCTCGTCTGTTTGCAGTCTTCCAGCTGGCTGTGAGCTCTCACAGTCCTGTTGTTCTCCAAGCTGAGCTGTGTTAATTGTCTCAAGAGACCCAACATCAGCTGCTTTATTGTAGCCCAAACTTGTGACGAGTAATTCGTTTTCTCCTGCTGTAATTGCTGCTAGTAAAACATTATTTCCACTCATCAAAAGGTCACTGGGCAAGAGGCAGACACTCTTTGTAGCAGTTGTGGCAGCCCATCAGAGGAGAACGTAGTGTTTGAGATTCAAGTGCCCCTGGGTTTGTTGGTGCTAAAACTAGCACGTGATAACAAAGAAAGATGAGAGTTGACATCTCTCTAGCAAAGATTTGAAAGGAAATGGGCCATGGCTCCAACCCAAGGCAGTATTGAATAGATTTCTAGCTGTACAGGGGTCAGCTCCCCCCAGACTGTCAGTCATCTTTTCATCCTACCTGACATCCATTTTCTGTTGAGTTCCTGTGCTGTGCTTAGGTTTGGTGGGTTCCCTCACCCATGTGGAGTTGAGTGACTTAGCAGCATGTTCATGTGGTTTGTAGTTTTTAAGCTGCAAGATTTGTAAGCAATTATAAACAGAAAGGCCCAGCCAAATCTTGCAGCCTGACTGAGCTATCAGCATCTCTAGATGTGTAGGAGAGGCCATCCTTCCCTCATGTTTATTTGTAACACAAGGGAAAAGAGGGAAGCAGAGTAAAGCTTAGTACCACATAATTTACTGAAGAGTGACAACGAATTTGCATTTTAGCTAAGACATCCAGCAGCAAAATGCAATCACTTTCACACATACTCCAGGATTCCTACTACATGACCTTGGACACATGGATTTGATGGACAATGAGTTTTGCTGAAGCCCATTACAAATAAGGAAGAAATGTGACAAGGCTCCAAGGAAGTTTTGAGTGTTTGTGGGAGAAGGTTTGCATTACTCAAGACTCCTGTGAAAGGAATCCCCATGTGAGCTCAGTATTCCTCCACTGAAAGGTCTGTGCCTCTCCTGTGAGGTGGCCAGTTGATCAGTTCTGAACGTGGGTGCTGAGAGATGGACAGGAGGAAGCTTTCTGAGAAAAAGACTCCTGAAGGAAGGACTTGACTGTAGGATGAAGGATCAGGCAGTTGGAACTGTGCTCATTTTATTCACGTGTCCTCGCTTAAAAATTCTCCACTTGCTGGGCATTTTAAATCTTGCAAATAAAACGTGAAGGTTTTAAAATTTGTCTTTCCATCCTGTCTAGAGAAGCTGGTGTAGTACTGTCTGCTTTTTATGTTTCCTGAGGACCAAAAAAGTATCCTGACAGGGAGACCTATTTTTGGTGTGTTACCAGACAAATATGACAGTGGAAATCTCTATGTTGCATTATCTACTTTAGTCTCTGCTGCAAGGAGCAGCATCTGATCCGAACGTGCTCCTGCCAGACCAGGGGTCTCAGTGCCTCTGACTGTCGGTAGCCAGCGTGACACCCAACCATTACTCATGACAGATCCTTGGGCTGAGGTTCAGGCTCAAAATCCTTCTGCTGGAAAAGAGCCCTGCATCTCACTCCAAAGAGCAACACTTTATTTTCCTCACCATCAGCTAATTAAAAAAAAAAAAAAAATCCTCATATTGTATTCCTCTGGGCTCTTTTGAGTGCTGGGTGTGCAGCTCTGTGCCACCTCTCTGAAACTGCTCCAGCAGGGACACAGCCTGCCTTTCTTTCCCAAGTCCAAAAGCTGAGCCCTGCTCTTTCTCTTTCACTGGTTAATATGGGGCAAAGTCAGGACTGACACAGCTCATGCAGGGCCATAGTGTCTCCTGTCAGCTGCCCTTCCCAGGGGCTGTGTGTGCCCAGAGTGTCTGTCCTGGCTGGAGGTGGAGGCACACCCTGCTGAAGGCAGGACAGGACCAACCGGCTGCACCTGGGACCGTAACTCGTCACACTTGGATGGGTTTCTGCTTTCAGACCAGCCTGCTCCAGCCAGCTACACACATCCTCCAGGCAATTTTAATGTTCCTGGAAAGTCCTCCCAAAAACAATCACATCATCCAGATCAGCTGAACATGTGGCCCACTGAACAGCTGCCAAAATCAAATCCATGCGCCTTTGAGAGGTGCTAGGGGAATTGCAGAGACCAAAAGGCATCACGTTAAACTCAGAGAGCGAGACACACTGTCTTTGGACAAGCTTCTCGATGAGTCTGCCCTTGGCAGGAGCCACCAAGCCCGTTTGGAGAGGAGCTCTGCTCTGTGGTGCAGGCAAGTGCCTTGGGCAGCTCCTCTCCCTGCTGGTTTTTACTTCTGTCTTCACTTCTAGTACTGAGCCACTCAGAGAAATGTTGGCCACTCAAGTCCAGTCCCCCCAGAAGAGCACAAGCTCTGCTGAGACCACCCAGTGGAGGGGCTGGGTGTGAGGGAGCCCCTCTCCTGCTGGGTTTGGTTACCAGAGCCCATCTTGTCCTCGTTCTGTTAATGCAGTGCCGAGAACAATGGGACCTCAGTCCCTGCTTTGGGTCTTGAAGTAATGAATAACAGCATCTTCAGCTGAGGCAGTCAAGCCATATTTGGGGAGGATGCTCTCTTTTCTTCCAGGAAATGAGTCTGTGGAGCAGGTCAGCTGCTGTCAGCACTCTGGTTGTGAAACCTGTGTGACAGTAATTTGTTGAAGACCTTCATCCTCCCTCTGCCTTCCCTCTGCTCTACACCCCCTGCATTGCCCTTGACATTTGTGAGAGGTTTTTTAATAACCAAGAACATCAGTGACCCTCAAGGATATTTTGGAGGATGTGGCATTCCTACCTTCTTATGAACAAAAACCTAAACCCAGAGTTTTTCCTAGTTGCTTTTCCAATCAGGCTTTTCCTTGCTGATTCCTGGGAAATGTGCTTGTATATTGCCTCTGAAGTCTTAAAAGAAATGAAAAACTGTGTCCTTGCAAAGAACTTATCTGATAACAATCTTCTCCCATCACTGGTTTGTCAGACTTACAAGCCAAAGGAATGTTAGCAAAGGGGAGAAGGGACAAGATGTCAAATCTCCCCCTGCCAACCTTCCTTTCCACCTAACATCTGCCAACACAGGGCTGGATGCAGAAAAAATAAAGGCTACGCCTGCCAGATGGCTGATGGATAATGGTACCATTGTAAAAATTGGCCAGAGCAGCTCAGACAGCAGCCCTGCCACCCTTCACAGCATGGGCCAAGGGCTCAGATGGCTGCCATTCACCTCCAGCCATTAAGTGGGATCTCCCTTCCAAGACCCGAAAGACCTCATTCTGCCAGGTGCAAAGCTCTCTGCAGAATCCTGATTTAAGCAGGAGGGCTCCTTGGCACCACTCTGGAACAAGCATTAATCCTTTTGGATTTGGTGTTGTGGGGATTTCAAGAAAGGGATGGCTCTGATTCTGCTGAGGCAAGCTGTTATAGAGAGAAGGTGCTGAGATACCTTCTGTAGGACTTTCTCTGGGGCTGTCAGCCCTGATACTTTCCTAACTTTCTTATTTCTTTCCATCTCCTGCTCATTTGTGCTTTTTTGGATTGCTGTCACGGAGGAAGGATTTTATATTCATTGAATTTATACCTCAGTGACTCAGCACTGGGCTCAACCAGAAACTCAGTTGCCCTGAAGAGATATGGATGGAAGAAACGATTGTGTGTGTAAGTATTTGTTGGCAGGGGACAAGTTCTTCCCCAGCCTCAGCTATTCACACACTTTTGATTTAGGAAAGCCTGAAGAAAGTTTCTTACTTCCTCCTCGCTGGTGCCTAGCAGAAGCAGGACCAGACGTCATGCGCTGACACGCTGAGCTGTCTCCTTCCTTCATGCTCAGTGGCTTTGCTCCTGGTGCACTCCAGGAGAGCTCAGGGAACAGCACTCCCAGCCAGTTTGACTCTTCGAAATGCGTCAGCTGATTGCTATCTTGTCTCAAATACCTGTCTGGTACAGACCATGTGTGGAGTATTAACTCTGCAAAAGAGGGGCTGGAGCACTGGAGCAGGACGGACAAGGAGCTGAGCTTTAACTCTTCCACTGCACAGGTCCCTGCTCACTGGTCACAGCTACCAAATGTGAGCAGTCCTGGTGCCTGGGGATGCAGAGCCATCCATGAGGATGCAGGAGGACAGAGGAAGACAACTGTGAGGTGCACACCAAATAGAGCTGGGAGGGCCATGTCAGAATCAGACAAAGGAGGCAGTTCCTCCTGTGGCGTGTAGTTGATCTGTTGTATGCATGGCCAGAGGATGTAATGAATGGAAATGAGCTTCCAGGGAACTCTGGATGAGTTAATGAAGAAGACATTCCTTAGGGATTAATACATTTGCAGAGGGTAACTAGTTTAGATAACTTGGGGGAAACAGCATATTTACTTGTCCTGTTCTTTCTTTCCCCAGGTTGCAGGGCCTGATGTACATGTGGTCAGACCCAGCTCAGCTGCCAAATGTTCTCATACAATCTTCTAGCTCACTGGCAGCTGCCTTAGGCTGAACAATGCCTGGGATAGGCCACAGACCTTAAGTATGCCCTTCTTGGAACTGCCATGAGTATTCATGGAGAATACCAAATATTTCCCTCTTGATTGTCATTAACAGAATGAGGGGGAGGAATGCTGCTCGATGATAAGCCAAGATGTTGTCTGCAGAACATTGTTGCTTAAACACATTGGGGGAAGTTTCCCTGCTAATTATGAGAGCTAAATGCTCTCCCTTGGTTCCTCATGTGCAAAGTGTGTGCAGTAGAGGCTGGTTCCTGCCATAGGCTGCATGGCACTGGGTGGCTGTACAGCCTCAGTACCTTTTTGTTACTTTGCTCCCACCAGACTAGATGTGTCCGGTGTCCAATTCTGAGCCTTCTGCTTCACAGGAGGTGTAGAGCAAAACACAAATTAATAAGCTCACCCTGGCTCATTTATTTGACCTGGCACTGCCATGCAGAGGCACTGCTGTGATTGCCAAAGGTACAGGGAGAACAGTCAGGGGACACAGCAGGGATTTTAGGTGTTGGATGGTGGGAAACGTGACCTGCACCAAGCAAGGGTCAGGAGCCCTTCGTCCATGATGTTATTGGAGTGGCAGCTAGAAGAGACTGCTGGTAGTATCTCCATGCATACCCTGGCTCTTAGCTCAGAACTGAGTATTAAAATTATCTCCTTTTAGTTCTTTTGGGCATTTCTGAGCACCTTCCTCCTGTTCCAGAATCCTGCTCAAGCTTAGACTCTGTTTTCACTTGGAAATAAAGAGGCCAAAGCCCATGTCTAGTGCACCCTGAGAGAGAAAATTGTTGTTTCTGTTGCCACAGAAGATCTTTGTATTCTCCTTGTTCCGGAGGAAACCCACAAAGCTGAACCTTATGCAACACATTTGGCAAACAAGGCTGTGGCAGGGTTGTGGCTTTGTGACCAGATGAAGTGACACAGGACAGGAAAGTCCCCAGAACTCAACCAGAGTGCAGAAGGGACAGATGTAGAAAGGGGAGAAGACTGCTGCTGTGGTGACATGAAGCAACAAGATCTATCAACACAGTGATAGGCTGGCAAAATCCCTCTGCTGCCCCATAAGTGTCTGGCACAGCTTTACCAGAGAGAGAACGTCCCAGAAGGTTAAAGGAACAGGATAAAATGAAGGAGGTCATCCAGTGAGTTGTCTGGTTAATGTTCTATTGGAGGGCAGTCTCAAGATGTGGTTTATCTCCTCTAGATTTAAACTGTCCAGTGTTTGGGTATTTGTTATAGCATGCTGTACAGATCCCAGTTTAGGCAGTGGGCAAAGATGTGTATCTCTAAGAAATATTTATCCCAGCTTGTCCCAAAGATGGAGGTTATTCCATCTGCTTGAAAGTGCCTACCTTTCTTCATGAACAGAATAATCTAGACAGCTATTTAATTTAAGCATCTTGATTGCTAAAGTTGATGGGATGAGCATCATTGTAGATAAGAATGAGCCCTTCCAGCCTTCTGCATCTGATTCATTACATAAATATTCTCCTTTACTCCATTTAAGAAGATACAAAAGTTGTTTTCTACCATGTGAGTAACAGTAAGTACTTGACAAGGCTTCAGAGGACACCAAAGCCTTTGTGCTGTATTGTTGACAAAAGAATTACCAATGTGGACTTTTTCTTCTTTCATTTGCAGCTAACAGAAGACGAAACAGTTTTCCAAGAATTCTGGTTTTAATGTAAATGTGTCAGTATTTTTTTTTGGAGATGACAAAGCCTTTTATGAAACTAAGACTTTTAAAGGCAGCTCCAATATACAAATATCTCACCACAAATGGCTTTTGTATAAGTTATACAGCAAATATCAGCTTCTTCTGAATACAAACCCTCATTTTCTCTGGAAATGTTCATCATGTCAGTGATGTGGGGTCTGGAGCAACTGAGGGCTGTTACTTTGCTTAATGTAGCACAGCTAGAGAGAACTTTATTCTTTGTCTAAAACACTCTTGAGGGAAGGGCAGAGAGGCATCCCCAGCATACACAGGCTGGATCCAATGTCACAGAGATTGAATTCATCTGAAGGAATAACAGTCTCTGGTTTGAACTAACTATGGCTCTAAGAATGAAGGTAGGATGAGTGAGTTGATGAGATTGGATATCACAGCAGCTATTTTGCTCTCCACAGAGCCCCACTGCCATGAACGGGGCAGTCCTGTCCTCTTGCAGTCCTTCACACTGGGGAACTGACTCAGCAACATCCTGAGGCAGGCTGCCAAAATGTAAACCTTATGAGTAATCCAAGGTGCTCACATGAAGATGTCACAAGAGCAGCTTGCATATTTCAAGCCAGACATGTACTTCAGAAAGAGGTGAAAATCTCTCATTCTAGGAATGTGATGAGGGCATTAGGTACATTTCAGTCACAGTTTTATATTCCTTTATTGTATTTTATTTGTCAGCAATCTTAATCAGAGGGTTTCTGTGTAAATCTTTTCTATGAGGAAATCCTTCATATTTCTGCTCTAGATCTTTATTGTTTGTGTTATACATCTTTTGAGAGCTGGTGATTCAAGCTATGTTTGAGGTCAGGGAGAGAGGCTGTGTACACAATGGCATTTAGCACTTTCAGTCATGTTTTTTAGCCTCTTCCTAAGAGTGATGCAGTCTCTGTTGGACACCAAGGCCTTGAGGCTACAAAGGAATTTGGCACAAGACTCAGGGAACAACTCTCTGAATTTCCCTTTGGAGGTGTTCTTTTCTCAGCACACCTCATTTCTGTCTCACTGAGAAGCCAGTTTGCTTTCACCGAGGTCTGCTGAACTTTTTACAGTTTCCTTAGGGATTTACATATATAATATACAAAAAAATATGACTAGAGCTAGGACAGAAGGTGGTACAGACCAACAGTACCTAAGTATTTCTGGTGTGGGAAGAAGGATGCTTTGTCAATCTCAAACCACAAAAGGGGTTCAGGAAGAAGAATGCAATTTCTCTTCAGTAACTCAGCCAGACAACCAAGGCTAATGAGCTTTTTCCTACTTAATGCAGACTGGAATCATTCACTGTCACAGACTGATGTGGTCTTCACTTAATCCCTCAGTCCTTGGGGTGCCATCAGACAGAGGCAGGGTGTTCTCTCCTAACTCTTCATGAAAAAGTAGGGTAGATAAAGAAGTATTTTATCATGTTCACTGCTCTTCACAGCACCTGATCATTGTTTGACCATCTCCATTTCAGGTTAGCCAAAGGAACTCAAGAAGATTGATTCTTCCAGCAGGATACTCAATGCTTTTGGGCCTCACACATGGAACAATCTCTTCCAACAGATGTGGATATCTTAAGATCAAACTTGGAATCTCACAGGAAAAAAAGGAGGCTCCTAGTTATGTCCTACTCCAGGACATTCTGGTTTTAAAGAGGTCCATTGCTCTTTGCAGGATGGAGTAGCACTCTGAAGGTGTGCAACAGCCTCTCTTTCCCACTTGGTATTTGCAGGGATATATGCAGCTCTCTGTGTTCTGAATCAGGCAGATGAAATGGTGCTGTCTCTGGTGAGCTGTGGTGTGGTATCATCAGGGACAGAAAATCCTGATGAAGAATATTTTAAATGCAATCTATCTCTATGACTTAAGACAAAAAGCATCCTTCGTGCTTGCACACATCCAATTGACAGGGCCTGCCCATACCCACACAAGGGCCCATCCAGATGGATCCTTTTGCAACAACTGAAAACATACTAAGAAGAAAAGAATTTCAGTTCTTCTGTTAGCCTGAAAACACATGAGTTTTTAGAGGAACTATTACTATTCCGAACATATGGCAACTCCCTGCATTGCCTGGGGAAGCTCTTGGCTTTCCAGTAGAAAAGCTGTTAAACCAGTAATAGGGGACTGGGTGTATCAAGTGTTTATGAGTCTCCCATCTGTAGGCCAGACAGAAACATCTCATTCTGAGTCTTTTGCAGTATCATCAACCCATCTGCAGAACTGTCTGTTTGACCCCGGGTATGTGACGGACTTGGCAAGAAGCAAGAAAGAAACAGGGGTGGTGGGAGGAGAGTGAGAGGTGAAGAAAGGAAGATGGGTGCAAGAGGAAAAGATATAAGGTGAGGAATTATAAATAAGCCTGTTCAAATATCACAGAAGTGACATCATGACATTTCTTCACCCAAGTCCTTCACTCTCAAACTCATAAACTAATTAGAGAGGTGCATTTTACAATTCCCTCACCCTACTGCATTAAAATCCATTTTTTCAGCTGGTCTGGCCAAAGAGGAGGATTCCAATCCCATGTTTGCAGGGGGAAGTGTTAGTGCATGGGATGGTCAGCTGTGTATCTGGAGGGACCCAGTTTTCACTGGTGAAGGAAATAAACAGCAAAGTCATTTTTGTTTTTATTTTTAAAAAATTTCTTCTTTTTGGCTTGAGGCAATGTTGAACTTCCCACCCTCTGCAATGCTGTCAGCCCGAACCGTACGGACATCTGGCATGCAAACAAATTCCAGCCCAGGCAAATGCTGTCCTGTAGTTAAGTTTGTCAGTCTCTCCATCTTGCTTGTGCTTTCTTTCTTCCTTTCTTCCTTTCTTCCTTTCTTCCTTTCTTTCTTGCTTTCTTGCTTTCTTTTCTGTTGCTCCAGCACCTGTCTTTGTAATAAATTAGTGATGCAGCCGCTTTCGATTCATTCCAGAGGGAAAGACCTGGAAGGTTACAGTGTGATGACACCCCCAAGGCTAACAGCTAGGCTCATAAAACATGTTATCATTAAAGCATTTCTGTTTTTATGATGGAAACCAATCTATCACAGTCAGCCATGGAGTCTTAAATACTATTTCATTTCTACTAAAATGGCACTGACCATGACCATGATATATGGTCACTATATTCTCAACACACGTTATATATATATAAAATATATATATTATGTATATATTCTCAACACGCTTCTCAACATGCTTTAAGTGGCAGGGATGTTTACAACAGCTCGTGAAATTACTGACAGCTGTAAATACCACACAACCATCCTCACCCTTTTCTGATTACTGAAACAATGATTCTGGGAGGGAAAGAGAAGTAGATCCAATGGATTTTAGAGGTTGTACAGCAGGAGAAGGACAGGTCAGAGTCCTCCTTCAGATTTAATTTTCTTTTATGTGAGATACAATTCTAAAAAAAAAGAGGTGATGTGGGCAATCAAAGCCTTCCTTTTATCCAACTACAGTGTTAGTGCTAACACTAGTGCCTTTTAGAGGCCATTTCCAGGAAAGAGGGAATCACTTGTAGCTGTTTCCCAGCCTGATCTGCCCCATCTTATTCTTGAAAAGACATTTTCTCAGCCTTAGCTTTTCCACAGAATGGATCTTCTGTCTTTGAAAGTGAGACAGAGAATAAATGCATCAAGTTTAAAATGGATTGGTTTATTTATACTAACTGGTGTTCATGAAGTTCTTTCATAAGCCAACGTTAGATTATTCAGTGAGCTTCATAAGCATGAAGATAACCCTTGTAAAGAGAAGGGACAGAAAAAATGAATAGAGATAATGAACAGTAGGAACTACGAAATGTAACTATCAGGTGCCTCAGGATTTCAGAGATCTAACAAGTGCTGGGACTGCCTTCCATGTTATAAAGAAGGGACGCTTTAAAGATAGATTTCAAGGAGGATAACATCACAGATTTATATATTCATAGTGGACTCCTTCAGTGTGGGAGCAAAATATGAAAGGAGATGGCTGAAAATGTGAAAAAGCTTCATACAGCAGTTGATCCTCTTTCATAATTTTTTTAAAAAATTTTAATTATTTGAGGCCATGATTGCTTCCAGGCTCACTGCTGGCTCTCCCATGTGCCCAATGCATCCTGGCAGTCTTGGCTTGGCTGTGAATTCCAGCAGAGCTGGGGAATGGCAAGAACTGAGCAGTATGCACAAGGCAACTAGGAGAAATATGGATTCATACCAGCCTTCCAGATCTTCAAAGTACTGTATGCACTGAGGTCGATGCTGGTGATTAGTTTGGAAGCAAATCTGATTAATTGCTGGCAGGGTTTCTGTCTGAAACCAAGGAATGTTGGTGAAATGTGAGTTTTTGGAACTGATTGTTGATGGAAGAAGAAGAATACATTATATTAAGAGAGACTTCAGGATCTTGGGGTGATTGGTTAAGAGATCAGGAGTGTAACTAGTGTTCTTTATCCTTCCAGTTGAAGGGAATGATGAGGGAAGAAACTGGAAGAGCCAGCAGATCAATACCTGGCTCTGAGCCTGGTGCCACCAGCAGAATTTTGGGGTTTTTGATCATGGGTAGGTTTCCATGACATCAGGCCTGCTGGCAACACCCAAGGGACACCTCAGAGGGGTAGAAGGATCTTTTCACAGAAGTTAGCAAGGATCTACAAGTCTTTTCTAACTGAAATGATTCTCTGATTCTGTAATCCAATCCAAAGAGGGTAAACAAGATTTGCCCAGATCTGCCTTTTCTTCAAAACTGCCCCTTTTATGTATTGCAACAGCAGAAGAGCTAACTTTTGGTCATGGAGAGTGAACTTAATTTGCTTCTTTTTGCTGAGGTTCCAAGATGAACTCTCATTTCCAGTGGGTGGAGTGGTGATACATATATTGCATCTACTATGTCTAGGCAGAGAACCTCCATTTCCAGGGCTGTCAACTGGACCTTCTTCACACTATGGACAGCACTTAATAAATGCAAAAAAAAAAAAGTGAAATGTGATCTTGCTGGAATGGGGAGGCATCCAAAAGGACTGTGCTTTGGGTTGTACAGCCTTCACAAGGAGTCAGAACAAATATCCAGACTTCAATGCGAGACCAAACAGAGTTGTTCAGTCCCTATGGAGATGAGATGTAGAACTGGAGAATGTAAACAGATGTGGAGACATTTTGATGCATTTTTGAAAAGACAAATTACTTTCATGCTGCTATATTTTAGAGTTCACTCCATCTCCTTATCAAGAATATGATGCAAAAAGCAACAATCACTTCATTTCCATTTCTCAATCTGTCTGGAGAGCAAAAGGCACAGTCATTTTGTGGATGAGTTAACAATGGTGTCTAACAACTGTTGGGAAAGACTTGAAGAGATTAAGACACTGAAGAAAAAGAAAAGAACTATCAAGAAAGTAAGAGTCTGAAGGAAAGCACCATGATAGATTGAGATCTTGAAATAGCGTGTGTTTATGTATTATTGCAGGTGGGTTGATTAGCACATGAGAGATTCCAGCACAGCCTCATCCATCTGGAAAAGAGAATGCAAATGTTGAGTATCCAGCTAACCCCATATGGATATAAACATTCCATTGAAACAAGAAACTGTAGGATACAAAATAGGTGGAATTTCAGCTTCATAATCTCATCACTCTTTTTTTTTTTTTTTTTCCAGGGGATATTCACTCCATGGATAGGGCAAGGCTCACACACTGAAAGGCTGGAATATTCTCAGCATGCCTGGAGCTGACTTCTGTGGGTGAACAGAGGGTGCCAACAGCCAAGAGTGTCTCTGTAGCTGTGGGTACGATGGGAAGGCCCCTCGTTCAAGGATATCTCAAACAGTTTCAGCTAACCAGTGTGGTCTGTTCAGGTCAATATTTTGGACAGCAATAAACAAGAGGACGCTGTGTCTCATCACTCTCATGGATATAACTTTCTGCTTACAGCTGTATTTGGCAAAGGCCCGTAGGTGGTTATGGACTTTGAGTCAGTGGCTGGGCTTGGATGGGATCCCTCTGGCTTGCAGTCCTGCTCTCCAACCATCTAATCTCTCAGCCCAGAGGAAATTGCGGTGTCCCTTTGGGCCCTTGGTAAGACACCACAGCTTTGTTTGTTGAGTGCTTAGCTTTTGATGGGGATATTTGAAGGTTTCACAGATGGCAGCCAGTGACTCTCTGCCCTTTTTCTACCTGGAGGCTGCCAAAGGATGGCAGCAAAGAGGCAAGCGTTAGAGGGACTTCAGGATGTGAAAAGAGGGGGTATATGCAGTAGAGGAAGTGCTGGAATTGCTTTTTCTGTGAAAGAAAGGCACACTATCTTGGAAAACAAATTATCTGGAATACAATATTTTCTGCAGTTCAGTGCTGCTAAAAAGTGCTGCACTGGCATCTCTGCAACACAATACCCTAAAGCAAGAGTACGGTTTGTTATTACATGTGTGGCCAGGGGGACTTGGTGGTGGTAGAGGAGACGTCCTCAGCTATGGCTGAGTATTTAGTTTCCATGTCCCTTCTGTCCTAGGATAGCAGTCAGCAGTAATTACTTCAGTGGTTTCTACCCTGCAATTCACAACCTCTAGGGACTATACTCAGCTCCACAAATTTGTTCCATGCAGGCCCCTTGTAGCAGGATGATGATTTCTAGTCTCTGCTGAGCTTGGTGTAGATTCACGTGGGAAAGCTGGAGAAGAAATGCCAGTTCAGTGGAGTGGCCAGTGCCAGGCCAGCTTTCGGTAATGAGCCTCCAACATTTGGAAACAATCCTGAAGTGACAGAGTAACAAACATAATGATCAATCTGAGACGTATGATTTAAAGAACTACCAGCCACCAGATCTAGACAGGGGAGGAAAACTGATCACTGATAACAACTGTTATTGACAGGAGTGTTAAGAATATCCCCTGATGACACAAGAAGACAGCCTGTGTCCTTTAAATCTGTTGCAAATTCCTGTTATCTGTGATTTTCTTTAGAACAAGAGAAGAGGCACTTTCTTTTTGTTTTCTTGTTTAACAGAGCTCCTGTGCCTGACATAATCTTTACACTTGCCTCCCCAGTTAAGTATCTTTTTTCTTCTCCTTCCCTGGTGTTTGCATGAACTTGGTGAACCCTCATCACGTGTGGCAGTGTTTATATTTGCACAGGCTGTTCTGCGTGTCTCTGTTTGTGTTGCCACCACATCTATATGGCTTGGCAGCAGCCCCACGGCTGTGTTTCAGCTGCATATAAATCAGCTTCCCTCCATCCCCCGGTGTTTCCATCTGTCTGTCTTCCCTGATTGCTCTGAAATGTTACAGGGCATGGAGGTTAACCCGTGGCTGAACCCTTCAAATAGAGGTGGGACAAAATAAAACCTGAGCTTCTCCTCCACAAACACAACTCATCAAGTTATGAAGGTGTGGGTTGTTTGTGTTTTTGAAGGGAGAGGAAGCACCTTAAAATAGGGACTAACCCCTGCTAATACAGTGTAGTTTTAAAGGCTATTATTTTGGAGGAAAGTTGTTCCAGAAGCTCTGAGGTTACCTCTGGACTGTGCAGCTGATCATCCCTTAGACCTTCATTACATGAAGTTGCCCCTGCCTCACACAGGTTTAATTTCTACTCCTTCATTAATTATCACCTCTGGTTTCTTTAGTCACAATATCATTAGTTCACTTCTTTTGTTAGAGAAAGAGATATGAAAAGGGCCCAAACACTGGTGGCACAAGGAGCTGAAGGTACCAGGTCATCCAGGAAAAAGGGTGTCAGGCAGAAACTGCAGACATTGATACTCTCCATGTATAATGACATTTCTCCAGGGATCTCCTCCCAGAGTCCAGAGTGCAGCTGACTGAATTGCTGTGAGCCCTGGAAATAAAGCTCTACCCTGCTCCCAGTTTCCATGGTTTTCTCTTGGCCAGGTCTCTTTTCTCAGGGAATGGATACCCCAGGGGAACAGAAATGGAGCATATTACCCTTTGCCCATTGGCACTAAATGGCCAACCCAGCAGAGATGAAAAGAACTAAATGGGGAGTCTGTACTGCTCTCAAATATCGGAATTGCCCATTCCAAGAAACTGACAAACACTGATAGGACAAAACACCTGGTAAAGAAACAAAATCCCCCTGTTGTCTTGGTGTGCTTCAGTCAGGTGTCAGATCTAAAAAGCAGTATTTTCTCACCACCTTTGTATTTGTTTGGTACTCTGGCTTTCTTCTGAGCATAAAACTGGAATCAGGCTCTTTTCTTTTACATGTAAGTGCTAGGAGGTCTGTGCATGGATAGCTCTTGAAAGGAGAAAGTACCAACAACCTAACCTCAGAAACACTGTAGACTAAATAAGAAAAATAGTGGATAAACTTGAATTGGTCTCCCAAGTCACTCCGAGTCTACTTCACAAAGTAGACAATGTCCTTACCTAGGAAAAATTGATTAAAAATCCTTTGTGACTGTGGGTTCCTACCTCTTTCCAGCCTTCTCTCAACTGGGAGGTGTTCGGACTTTGTGCTCTAGTTTTTCTTAGCTCTCTGGCTCCAAACTTGTAATCTTCAAAAGTTTTGTCAAGTTGGATCTAATGCTTAATTTTAATAGATTCCAGAGGATGATGGGTAATGCCTGTTTTGGTGCACAGATAAATCCTTAATAATAGGATTTGTATTATTACTACATCCGTCTAACAGTGCTCTGTTACTAAATCTTTGTTGGAGAGTGGGGGTGGCTGTGATTTAATTTTCGATGGGAGTAACTGATTTAGAAATTCAGGAAAGGCAGATACCCCTGTGACATAAACATCCCCTCCCATTGCACTTCTAGCTGAAAGAGAGAATCCCAGATTGTTTTTTAATATTGCTGATGTCCCAGATGCATGTCTGAGTAGACGTCACTAAAAATCAGACTTGCAAGAAACCTTGGATAGTATCTATCCATAGAAATCTCATAAAACCAGTGAGGTGTTGATATTAACCAGAATATTACCATGCAAGTTCCTAGGAGGCCACAGAAAGCATAGGCTGACCACTGAAAACAGATATGAGACAAGTGCTTGACAACATTTATATTATTTTTTTAATAGAAAATGTATTAAGGAACCATCTGAGACCTATACTGACATACCTATATTTACTTCTTTTTTTTCAATTTTTTTTAAATGCTGGATTACAAATTTTAAGTCAGTGCTGTCCAGTCTGTAAAACAGTGCAAGAACAGGACATGACTGGCAGTACAAGGCTAGATCCATTGGGATTCAGCATTTAGAAAGTGGAAGAGAAGCAATCAGGTGTCAAAAGACAACAGTAGGTTAGATCACAATGAAGAGACATCCTTCCCACCCACTGGGGACTTTTCTGCTCCTCAGAATGAGATGCAGCTGTTCAGGCCTTAGGACAGAAAAAAAAAGTGCAAGAGAAGATTGATCTGGACACAAATCCCTGGCAGGGACTGGTGAGGATAGAAATCTGGAGAGTAAGAGTGCTGTGTTAGAGCCAAGTGGGGGGCTGGGAGAAACATTCCCTGCAGAAGGGATACAGAGATTGCTACTGAGATGCTGAGATTGAAGATTTTGCCAGGGGTGGAAATAAAAGTGGTTTGTGCCCCTCAGATTAACTCCAGGAGCTTCACTCATGCCTGAGAGTATTGGTCTGTGTGCTGAGTTTTTTTCAGATGGACATGCACTTACAGCTTTGACTTTTTCACGTTCATGCACTTTACAAAGCCATGATCATGTTTTATTGGGCTTTTGCAAAAAAGACTCTTAAATCTAAAAAATTCCAGCAGAACTGAAGAGGCTGAGATAGAGAGACATGCAATAAGGCAAAGACAAGAGGAGGAACTCGAGAGGAGGGTAAAGCGGAAATAAGCACCAATAGAGAACTTCTTGGGCAAAGCTGAAGACGAGGCAGAGAAAGTGTTGATTTATACACTTTAAATTAATCCACAAACTAAGGGCAAATGTACAGCTTGATTAACACGCTACACTCCCCTCCCCCAAATCATACTGAGCTAGCCCCTGGTTGAACCTGGAGCAGAATGTAATACCAGCCCACTATGCCAGGCATGCCACCAGAGGCATCCCGTTAGCATTGCTGGGGGTGAGAAATGGAGGGGAGGGAGGTGCAATGCAATTAAAGGTGACAGAGAAGGAAATACGTTTCCATTTCTGTCCAACCTAGGGAATTCAGTGCTGCAGATAATCACTGAAATACCTTCCAAAACAGGAGAGGCTGTAACAGGAGAGACCATTGCCCTGCATTCAGATATAACCCATGGTATAGGTGGTGTCCCTGGTGGGATATGCTGTCATAGGGGAGGGAGTACACATTAATATCCACTGTGCTTAGAAGGGAGTTTCCCTCTCCTGCAGAGTTTGGCAGCAGATATTAGATTCCTTCTCCCTCATTTTGAGGTCCTACAGTCCAAGTTTAGAGGAGCTGGGCAGTGCTCTAAAAGGCTCCTTCTAGTCTGCGGTGAGTTTGCAAGTGTCCTTCAGCTCACGCTGAGACTGCTGGTGGGGCATGGGTGCAGCCACAGCACCAGGAGGTGACCTCATTCCCAGGGAGAGGAGCAACAGAGCAGCTGGGTCACTGAAGCCAAATTCTGCAACCTAAATTTGCTCTCATAGTCCATATAGCAGCCATTCATTTGCATACACCCACCCTGAACCCCAGTCCCTGGAACTCTCTTGGAAAAGAACAAACAAACAAACAAACAAAAAGGCAAGCAAGCCTAAAAGCTACAGCTTGCAACGTGTCAAAAACCAGGAAATATCTGGCATGTAATGTTTGTCTCATGTCCTTCCTGTAGCAAGAAATGTTAGAAAAATGTTTTGGTCTTCCAAAGAAGTGGGCTGTGTGCTCTGTGCAGCATGGAAAGGCAGCCCCTCCAGCCCCCTCATGATCCCCAAGCCTTCAGTGCTGGGATCAGCACCAGGAAGGATGCCAGAGAAAAAGTATGAGATTACCTCTCAGCAAAGCCCTTTGGCCTGAATCACTGACATCTTTGATTTAAACAGTAATTTAAAACACGCATGATGAGAAGTCAGGGAAGGGATCCAGGAAGGCCTGGGGTCCAGCCAACCTGGCGTATCTGCCAATTTGCTATTCAGAAGGTAGGTTTGCTAGGAAGGGGCAGGATCATGGCTGAAACCTGTCATTGCCTCAGCTGAGCCACAAGACCCTTATTCAGAAATGGCCAGAGATTGCCTGGCTGAGCCAGCGATGCCTTGCTGGATGCTAGAGCTCTGCTCTGCTGCTCGGCTGCTCTAAAGCACTGCTTAAAAGGATGTGGGGAAAATCCTGCTATGCTCCCTCCAGCTGATCACAAAGCCCTGCTGATGTGTGCCCTGTGGATTCCTCTCTGGGCCACCAAGCCACTGGCTCAGTGATGAAGCTTGATAGTGAGGATGGCAGGCAGAGGCAGCAGGAAAACTGCTGAAGGAACAGAACAAATCTGGATTTAGGGAACAACAAAAGGAGCACACATACAAAGAACATGTATCCCAGGCAGCTTTTTTCTACTCTTCAGTCTCTCCCAGACCAGTGGCTTTCCTGAGTGATGCTGCTGGCACCTGCCTTTTGACATGCAGAGACAAAAGAAAGCAGAGTAAATCCATTCTGAACTGACACATCCTACTTGCTTGATCTCAAAGAAAGAATTGTATGGCTCTAGATAAAGGTTTTCCAGGTTGAACGCAAACTTGACACAGGCCCACTGCTAGTGGGGGCTCAGATATAGAATAATCAGTGGTTTCACTTTGGTGAAGGGAGAGGTGAGTTCTGATCCAGCTCTCAGTCCACTTTCTGACTCTGATGCACCATTAGTACCATCAGTGGGTAACTGCCTGTTGGGCTTAGAGGCCAATATGTTATTCTCACACAAATTATCTTCTTTCCTGCCAGGCAGTTTCAGATTCTGCCCTGATACTGATTGTGTCATTTTTCCTCTCCTGGGTCAGGTTCAGGTTGGAAACTTATTTCTTGAAGAGGGCAGACAGAAGAAGAGGTCTCTGACTTTGAATCAAATTCTGTATGATCATGACTCAATGATGATAAATCCTTCAGGGCCTGAAACCTAGTGAGGGAATAAAGGAAGAAGCTCTGTCTCTCTTGGATCAAAGGGAGGAAAAAAAGATGTGAAGGAGACAAAAGGTGCTGCAGGGTATGTGAAAATCAGAGCTCCCATACACCTTGCTGAAGGCTGCCAGAGCAGGGCTCTCCACAGCCATCCCATATCTACGCAATAGAGCCATGGGAGCGATTTGAGATAAGATCAGGCCTAGAGAGAGCATGCCCGGCTCTGTTCCTTCCAGCAGAGCAACATGGAAACCCAGTGCTGGGAAACCGTTTTTCTGTGCCAGTAAAGAGTCAGGGAGTTGTGTGCAACCATTCAGGAGCCTCCGCTCCCACGCATCCTCCTGCTCCCTGAAACCCTGCCAGGACGGCAAAGGAGAAATTGATTCACGTGCAGTAAGCCAAATAAATAGACAAATAAATAAATAGATAAAATAAATTACACCCTTCCCACCTTGCTCATCTAAAGAAAGAGAGAGGGAAGGGAATCAAATTCAGGAGGAAGTCATCTGCAGGTGTGCAAAGCCGGGCACTGGGTGCTGACAGCTCTGGTAAACATGATATTTATTCCCTAGGAGAGAATTTCAAACTGCTCTTTGTGAGACCTGTCACTCACTGTCTCCTGTTCTCAGTAGTGAAATCTCTCTCCTGCGAGCTCATCGGGGTCAGACAGCAGTGGAGGAGTCCAGCTTGAGTTTCCCCAGTGTTTTAGTTCTCATTTTGATGAATTTGTTTCTGAAACAACACTGCAGAAAAGTGTCCCCTTGGCTGAGTATAACCCACTGACAGTCATTTTGCTTCCCCTTTTGCCTGTGCTGGTGGCAAGCCAGTGAGTTCCCAAGAATTTTGTCAAATGTCCACCCAGCTGAACAGGCTCTTATTCCATGGTCAGTGGCAAATTGCCTGGGGAAAGAATATAAGAAAGTTACAGTGCTGACCATCCCATAGCTGGGACCTCCCAATTCCTATTAATGAGCTCCTTACAGCATTAGCTGCCCTACAGACCTTGGTATTTAATAGGCACCAGCCTCAGTGAATCATCCTCTTCCCTGCTTCTGGCATCCTCAGCATCCAGTGCCAAAAGAACTTCTTATGGGAAGTGTATATAATGTAAAAAATTTCAAGCAGCTCCTTTGAGCTTCCCCAGACTGACCCTCCTATTTGAGATCTGGTCTCCCTCAACCATGCACTTCCTCCTTTGTCCTGTCCTCAGCTGCCCACACACCTACAAAAAGGCCAAGAATAGGTCTGCAATCCATGGATTGTTCTCATGAATTCTCTCAATATAATAATCAGAGATCCAGCAACTACATTGGCCCATCTACTCCTTGGAATTCAGGAGGGGCCTCAGTGTCCAGAATTGCCTGGGGACCCAAACACATGGCAGCAAAGAGGGTCTTTCTTTTCCTGCTCTTGCCAGGTATTCAGCTCCCATTCTGTTCAAAAACAAATGCCCTTTTCCTCTGTGCACCATCAGCAGCAGAACTAAACCATCCAAGTGAACAGTTCTTTTTCACTTTATCACATAACTTGTTCAAATGATGTTACAACAGAGCTAATTTCATCTTTGCCCTGACACCAAATTGCCACAGAAGGTAATACAAGGGCTGGGAATGGAGAAGATTTAGGGTCAAGATATTTGTGGAATAAAATGGAGGGTAGTTCTAGATGCTTTAACATCTCTTGTGGGGTCCATACAGGCTTCTCTAGCCTTTAGAAAAAGAAGAAAAAATATTCTTGACTGTCTGTTCTTATGCCAGCATATTCCTGCCTTCTCCCAGAGCAGCAAACTTGTTGTTTTCCAATTCCAGTGTAGATTAGGAGCTACAGACCAGGATTTCCACACCCGGGAATGTTCTAGAATTGTAGCAGATCAAAAGAATAATTAAAAACATGAAAAAAAATGGATACTAAAATTGGAGATAAAAACTATGGGTTTGACAGAGACACACATCTTTATCTACCTGTACATCTCTTTGTCTCATTACCTTGGCCCCTCTCTCTTCGCTAATATTTCTTCCCCTTGTTCCCCAGAGGCTGATTGCTCTTTCCTCAAATTGCCAAAACAGCTGACACGGAGACAGTAAGTGAAGAACAAGTGTTTCCCACCTGTGTGCAGCTGAAAATGGTGCACTCTCATTTCAGACCCCGAGAAAGGCCACTGAACCCCAAAGTAGATTTGTTTTTCTTAGTCTCCTAGTCAGTCTAAGGAGAGATATTCCCTCTCTTTGAAAATCCCACTTCTAATAAAAATAATTCATTCCACTTCTGAGTGAAACCTCAAAATGTCCAAATTTGCTGCAAGTGGGTTTCTGACCTTTCGACGTGAAAGATGAGCTGGCACATTTCCCTGGGAAACCTTGCTTTCAGGCACACGGTTTGACAAAGTCAACCTGTTCCTGCAGAACCTCTCCAATCTGGCCAGGGGTGTTTCCAGCCAAATCCCCCCTCCTGCCCTACTCCAGCCCTCTCTGTTACAGCCCGAGAAGAAAGCATTAGTGAAACAGAAGGATCCCTTCTTGCTTTCAGAGTGGAAATGAAACCAACTTTAGCCTATTTACAGAGGATCTTCATGTGAAGGCACAGGCCAAGAGCAAATGCCAAAAAGGCCTGGGGTTAGCCTTTCCAAGCAGCAAAAAAAGCTATAAACGTGGCCCTAAAAGAAAAAAAAAAAAGAGAAAGAAAAAAAAAAAAAAGAAAAATTAGAGAGAGAGGGGTAGAAAGAAAAGGAGACAGATTTAAAAAAAAAAAAAGAAGAAAAAAAAGGCAGGTGCTATTTCAGCAGAGTTCCCTACTCAGCAGTTTTCTTTCAAAGCTTTCCAGTCCCACTGTTTGCTGAGTTGCTCGGGGCTCAGCTGCAAGGCAGGCCAGAAAGTACATGCACGGGCCATTATTGCTGGGCTGGCTCAGCCTTCCAACCATGTGCGGATGCTGCTGCATTGTCTGAGCCTCCTGGCAGGCTCCCAAGGGGGCTTCTTGTTTGCACTGCCACATCTGTTTGAAATTCTGGCACATCTCAGCCTGAGAAATATGGTTTGCGGTGTCATAGCAACCACTTTTTCTTGATCTGACAGGCAAGGCAAAGTTATGGAGGCCTGGAAGAGCTCCTTGCAGATCTGGTTGCAATGGAGAGAAAGCTCCTGAGGCTACTGATCACGTGTATAACCTGTGGTGGTTTTTTTTTTGCTTCCCTTGTTTGCTGTCTCCCACTGTGCCTTAAATCACTGTGCTTGTGGCAGTGGGTTAGTTCAGGAGTTTGAATGAGACCATCAAACCTATTCTTGAAATCTCAAAGATGTCCAGCCTGCTCCTCTGTTGCCCAGCTGCAAAAGGCAAAGACATCATAGATCCACACACCAAGACCATCTTGGTACTAGGGGATATGGGGCAGAAATTTGCCTTTCTGTTCCCATGGTAAGAACATTAAGCTGCCTAAGGGAGATTGCTGAGCACACCTGTCATTTTTCCTGAGGAGGGGTGTGAGGTGGGAGGTGTTGTGTGTGCTTCTGCAGCAACCCTGTCTTGGAGCAGCATGGACAGAGCCACTGAATACATCCTCCACCACTGGAGTCTGAGATGAAGGAAAGATTCCAGCCGGAAGAAGGGAAATTTAGTTAATCACTACCATTGTTAATGAGTCAAAGAATCCTCTACCTTTGGGCTGGGCAGTGCTGCTAATTAGCACACAGTCATCAGTATAAAACATGTTTGCTGGGTCTCCCAGTGAAAGCCATGTGAGTTTGTCCTTCCTTGGCTGCTCTGTGCCCAGTGCCATCCATGTCACCACAGCCAGGGAGCAGAGGCCGTGGCCTCCTGCCACTGCTCCCTCCTGCGACACCGCGGTGTCAGCAGCAATGTAAACGTTTGGCAAAGACAAAGGGAACAAAGCCACCTGAATCTTTTCCCCTGGAAAGGAGCCTGGCAGGAACCACAGGAATGTTCCTTGAAGCAAACGGTACTGGAGAAACTGAAAAGGATGAAATCCTTGACACCAGGGCCTGGCTCCGGGCTTGAGGCTGCAGAAAAGGCTTTGTATGGAGCCATGAAAGGAGAGCTGAGCCCCAGCGAGAGCCATCTCTGAATGCAGGCACTGTTGGGAGGATGATCTCCCTCCAGGGAAGCACCTTGCCTTCCTGGAGAGACCAGCTGCCAGGTGTGACTCTCCTCTGCTCTCCTGCAAGTATGCAAATGGTGGCTGAGTGGTATGGATTTGAACAGTAGTAGGCTGAGCTGAAAGCAGAACATTTGTTGTATAACTTAAAAGTAGGTCAGAGACAGGTTATCCCCAAGAAACGGACTTGGCTTGGCCAAGAGGAGTGAGTATTTGCAGGGCTGTTAAAAACTTGTGCTTCCCCAAAGAAAAGCATTAACAAGCAGGGGAGGAAGGGCAGTGGATCCAATTAAAAACACACAGCAAGGCAAAAAGGAGAGAAAAAAGAAAACATATTTTTTCAAAATGCCTTAAAAATATACAGTGGGATAATCCAGACTTGTTTGCCATAAACGAGGAGGCAATCACGGTTCAACACAGGTGTCCAGGCCCGGAGGGAAGGCAGGAGAGAGGGCAGCCAGGCAGCAAAGAGAATAATTACAGACTCCGTTGAGGGTATCGGCACTTATTTTGGGGTATGAGTCCAACTTTGCTGTGAGGATTCCATTTGGAGGCATGCCACGGAGGAAACTCTCAGGAAATATTGACTATTGCTGCCCACAAGGGTGGGAGGAGCTGGAGCCTTCCCAGCTCTGACACCAACCTGAGAAGCAGAGCATACCCTGCTAAGCCCATGCCTCAGTTTCCCCACCAAGATTCTTTCCTGACAATAAAATCCTGATAACTTTGTCACACATTCTGAGTGCTCTGTAGGGGAAACAAATGTAAAAAAAATAAAGATATCATTTTGAACATGCTAAAATAGCTAACTAGTGTTCTGATCTTCTTTATGAAATTCCTTGCCTGAAGGGCAGCACCCTCTGTTATGATCATCCCAAAGACTGCACCAAGCTCACAGTCAGTCATGGGTACAAGTGTACCCATTAAGGAGTGATGGCTGCATGTATTTGTGTAAAAAATGCAAAATCTCCCCAGTCAAGTCTAAGCCAAATCATTCTCCAATGACTTGACACAACAGAGACCCAGCAAATTATATGGAGTGAGTTACTTGCTTTCCCTCCTTTTTCCTCTGTTTTATGTAATGGTTTGCTACCAAAGTATTTCAAACTCAGTGATAACAGGGACTCCTGATGGTGTCTCTTACTGAAGCATCACCATAACATACCCCTTGAGCTTGGCTGGGGCTTCTTTAAGTTCTTCTTCCTCCTCCTGCCAAGGGTTTTAAAGAAACTGTGAGTGAACCCTGGGTTACTTAGGCAGGGTTTGTGTCTGGGAAAGTGCAGTCTCATGGGAAGTCTGCTGCTGAGAGGGATAGTTCCATCTTTGTGTTTGAGATGGCTTACACAGGTTCTGGAATTGTCTTCTGGGCAAAGAAAATTAAGATAACATGGTCATTGTTCTGTGAACAAACAGGGCACTAGCTGTGGGGTGAGAGTGAGAAATGGGTAAGTCTTGACTGAGGTCTCCCAGACAACATCAGATAGAGAAAATCTTACTCTTATGCATGAAGACATGAATGCAATGAAAGTGGAGGAAAGAGAGCATTTTGCATGGGAAAAAGAATTTCTCAATCCCTTCGTTTGCTGGATGCAATAAAGGACTTGCTTAACTTTATGCTGGCTGTTTGTGATGTGGAGAATGCATCTGAACTTGTATGTCCAGCCACATTTAGGGAGGGGAAATGCACACTTTCTGATACAATTCATCTGCATGAATGTAGTTAGTTTTGGCTATAGTGATTCATGCCCAGGTCTCTGCTGACTCCACTGATTACATCTGCAGTGTAATGTACAACCTCTACAATGGGCTGCAGAGAACACTTAACGTGATTAATTGCAATGGGGTTGTCAGTACCATGTCAGATGTGCTGCATCCAAATTCTGTCAGTCCTTGGGCTGTGAGCCAGTGCCATCCCACCACCAGCTGGGATGAACTTGGGCCAGAACTGTGATGGAGCTGCAGGATGCTCTGCACTGCGACCAGGGCAGAGCTGAAGCAAGGATGGAGGGAGAGGGGTGCCCAAAAAAGGAGGTAAATGTGACTCAGGCCTCTGCTTGCCAGGGCTGTTGTCACAGAAGAGTTGCAATTCTGAATCAGAAGGAATTTCTGGGGGTTGCATATAGCTCAGGGTAGGGCAGTGCTCTGGAGTGAGCTGTGAATGAAAGGGGAATCAAGCTGCTAGTGCCTTAGGGATTAGGTGCCTTGCAAATGAGCTGGTTAAGATAATTTTTTCTTCTGAATTTACCTGACATCAGCCACTCTCAAGATACTTGCAAGGTACTTGGCTAGAAAAAGTACAGGTGTGTTCCAGTGCAGCTGTGTCTATTCTGCGCAGTTAGGGACTTGGAAGAGTTATTGCCTCTTCCAAGAAGAAAGCAGGTTTTTTTCTGGGACAGGAGAGATTGAGGAGGGGTTTGACCTAGAGGGCTTGTATGGTCTAAATTGAGCTGGGAGCCAGCAGTATTGTGGGTTTTCCAAGATCCTGACTCAGCTTTTGACCTTTGGCAAATCATTGACCTGAGTTAGAGCAGCTGGAAAGTTGAATAAAACTTAGTCTGGAAGTAAAAGTAAAGATGCTGGATTGAGCTGAGCTGTCAGCCTTCTGTATTTGGGCAAATTTTTGTTCAAACATAGGAATAGCCTGAACTGCCATGCCTTCCTCAGGGATTTATATGACTTTGGATCATCCCCTCTGTTGCTGCTCTGGGGTAATGTAAGGAAGGAATGTGAGATGAAATGAACTGTGATTAGTTCTGTTATCAAGATATGTGCAATTCAATAAATCAGAAATCTTGATGGACTTGCTTTTTAGCTATCTAGTTAGGATTTCTCATGGAAAGGTGGAAGAAATTCCAAAGAGAAGTTGCAAAAAATAATTTTATCTTCTTTCTTTTAATTGAGTTTTAGAAAGAAGTGTTTTGTTGAGAAGGGATGGGTCTGCAGAAGCAGTAGTGGGAATAAATCAAGTGTAGGGATTCCATGCCTGGTGTTATTGCTGATTTCTTATACGGACTGGGGCAAGATGCCCAGTCTCTTCTCCCTCCCATGCTCCAGCTGTAAAATAAGGCAACCATATTTGCATGGAAAAGTTTTTGAGACTGTCCATTCACATATACATTGCACTATAATCCAACTAATCCATGAAGTCAAATCATATGGATGCTCTCAAGTTATTGCAAAGGGAATCAAAAGCTCTAGAGATCTCTGAATGAAGGATAAGAATTTCCTCTCTTCTAATTTTTCTTCTCTCAAGGACTGCACAAACAAAAATGAAAACCTGGCCTTCCGACAACTAAATTTCTCCCACTGTTTTCCAGCTTCAAGTGCAGGTTTACATCAGCTGTTTTTTAATTCACTCTCTTGCCTTGGATTAAACAGGAATGTCAAGAACAGAAAGACATCTGTGTACATCACTAAGCAATGTGGACTTGAACACTGCTGAGTTCTCCTTTCTGCTGTTCCTCACATCAAGTCCAGTGGTGTTAAATGCGAGAAGTTATGTCTGTCTGAAAGCCAAGATAACCCTCAATTTGTGTTGATCATCCACAAGGCTGGAGAATGAGATTCACAGTTATTCAATGGCATTGTACTGAACAGTAAGGCATAGTGTTTCCAATTAAGAGGTCTGATAGTAAAAGAAGATTTATGGAAAAGATGGTAGATTAACAGAAAAAATGCTGGCCCAAGAATTCTGAGGGCACTGACTCGGGGAGACAGATAACTGCAGGCTCCCTCAGGTTCACCAGGTGCCCTTATCACCTGGCATTCATTAGGAAGCCCCAAAAGCAAGGGTTTGGTCCATAAAAGTGTGACTACCTTCCCTTCTTCACTGAACCTTTAAACAGTTAACAGCACTCTATATCTTCCCTGCAGCAGAAGCAATTCCCAGACGTTGAAGCATTTCCATTGCAAAACACAGCTTGGGATTCTGGACTCGGTTATTTGTTTGGAAGATGTAGACAAAATGAAAGTGTAGCAAACTCATACCAGATTGGATCCACTTCAGAAGCTGCCAAACAGCTGCCAGTGCTGTCGGGTCAGAAGAGCTTGCCAGGCTGTTCCCTGGGGCAGGGGGTAGGTTTTAATGGGGGAACCTGGGATCTGGAGATGAACTATACAGCTATCCTGGAACAGAATATGCTGTCTACTGCATTTTCCCACCCGCAAGTATATAAACATGCCCCTTACCCCCCTTTCCAGGCTGAAATGCAGCTGATCTAGAGCATATCCACAAAAAAAAAAAAAATGCCACCGGGCAATTAGCAGTTGCTGCAGTGTCACTTCAGACAAAAGAATATACGCAAGTTGGGGACTTGGGAAAGAACAAGAGAAAATAGAACAGAAAGAAAAAAAATCTGTGGGATACCACGTAGCTCAGTGCCCTGCTAAAAGCCCTGTTTTTAACCTCTGGGTCACTCCTTTCAGCCCCACTTTGCTTAGAAACATTGGAGAGACAGTGGAAGCTGCTGCTTTGTAGTGTAGGAAGGAGGAACGTCTTATTAGCCTAGGTGAACAGATGAACTGCCTCACTGAGATAGTAAGGGAGATGTTAACTGCAAAAGTAAACTTTTTGAAAGCATGTGAGAAGTCCAGTCAACTGGGAGTCTTTAGCTACAGCATGGGACTTTTATTTTGCTTCTGTCTTAAAAAACACAAAAAAAAAAAAACCCAACACAAAACCCCCCAAAATATATCTAGGGAGATCTGTAGCTCAGACAATTTGGCACCTTTCATCAGCCTGAAATGAGTTAAAAAAAAAGAAAGAAACAAACAAGTTGAATGGGATACTGAGGTTCAAAACTCTTTGGAAAGAAAAATAAAAAAAAAGAGAAGTTCTTTTTTGCTGGGTTTAGATCTGAAAGGATTTTTGTTTCATTTTTAATACATAGAAAAGACAGGGAAATATCTTCCTCTCTTTAGAGACTTATGAGAGCTCACCTTGTAAATCTGTCCATTTGGAAAGGTACAAACTCTTCCATATGTCATTAGTAATGTATGGCTTCAGTTTCTCCTGATCTCCCACTTGTGTGAAAGGGAGCTCTCCCTCTGTTATCAGAGATTAGGCAGAGACAACAGAAAAGAAATCCAACAAAAGTGAGATTAAGTTGGTAAATTACAATGCAAAGGGTTTTGGAAAGAGCATCCTCTGGGGGCTGCTTGAAATTTTCCATCAGAATATTTTTCAGTGGAAAATCGCCTTTCAAAAAAAAAGCAAAATTGTTTTGTGCTAAGTTATGACCAATCTCTGAACAAGGCTTCAGAGTGTGGCAGCAGGCCTGGAGGTTCAGCTGGGAAATTTTTGGACAGTGTCTCCTGGAGGCTGTCACCGCCGAGCTCTGTGACCCCGCTCTGCTGCAGTGCTGGGCTTGCTGTGTGAAGTGCATTTCTCACAGAGCACCATGGTGACACGGCTTCCATGGTGCATGGCATTGTCTCAGCAAGAGAGGGGACCATGCCACACCATGAGAGATGGATGTGGGCCAGCCAGGAATGTCAGCTCACAGGGAACAACAGGGACACAAAGCATACCAGCTACAACTCCCACGGGGGAGCATTTCTGAACTGAAATGGAGGGCTCTTGGCCAAAGATTCTCATTGTTTGGTGAAATCTCAACATTTTCCATGGGAAAAGAAAACAAAAACACAATAATATTAATAATAAGAAGAAAAGAACAATTTTCAGCCCAGATTTATCCAGTCAGGGTTTGAGAAATCCCAAGGACGGAGTTTCTATTAAGAGAAATCTTTCAGGAACCCTAAAAAATTGAGAGTGGGAACCACACATTGTTTGGGACCAATCAGACCATTTGACTAGGACCACAGAAGAGGTCAGGAAAGCCCATCATATGTGGTTCAGGCTTGGACTGGATTAGCAATTGCCAAGCAATGTTAAATCACATAAGGCAGGAGCAGCCAAAAACTAGCAGTGGGCAAGTCGATAAATTTGTGTTTAAGGCTGAGTATATGATGGCTCCAGCAAAAGCCAGCATGAAGAATGAGATAGTGACTGTCTTGATATTAGAACAACTCATAATGATTTTGTTCCCCTTAGATCCTGTTGTCTCTTTCTCCCTTCTCTTGCCCCAGAAAGACCTTGTTAAATGATCTATTTCAAGAGCTAAGCAGGTCTTGAGTGTGAATAGTTAACATTGCAAGTCCACAACAAGACAAGAGTGACCAAGAGAGAAAGGAAGGGAGAGGGATTTGTGTCTGTAAATTGCAAAGAGATACAATACTCACCTTTCACTTATACTCAGTCTCAAGTTTCTCTTGAACAGCATCTGATACCTTCCATTTTCCATAGGTGAATTAGCCAAACAACAGGCAGACAATGGAGACAAATTGGCTAAGTCAGCAAACGTTAAATGAAAATGAGCTGGCTATGGGAAGGAGGGAGGGGAAATGTTGAGGAAGCCTTTTCTAGTAAGTAATCCTTCCTTGGATTTTTAAACTGGTTTCCAGTTAAGCTTGGGAACTGACAAAT
The DNA here is from genome assembly GCA_034509425.1 of Eopsaltria australis. Classification (NCBI taxonomy): domain Eukaryota; kingdom Metazoa; phylum Chordata; class Aves; order Passeriformes; family Petroicidae; genus Eopsaltria; species Eopsaltria australis. The sequence continues at coordinate 5,961,315 of JAVTVJ010000072.1, forward strand.
TAAGGCAGTGCCCTGGGAAATCTTCACTAGAGAGTATATATTCTGTAGCCCTTTACAATTACACCTGCACTATGTCATCAGTCTCCTTGGGCTGGGTCTGTGTTGGAGTGTATTTTCCATCAGCCCTGGTGAGTAGTGACCTTCCTTTGGGTCATTATTTGTGGTGCTGAAGGAAAATACTTCTCTCTCTCTCTTTCTGTGTTTCTATATTGAGAAAATAAATCAAAGTAGGTCAGATTGTGTTGGGTGTTAGAGTCAAGACAAAAGGATCCCTACAGTAACCTATCACCTGAAACAAAACTTTTCCAAAAACTGTGATGTGCTCAGGCCTGATTCTAAGACTTAGGAGTTATTCCAAGAGTGCTATAAGTGATAAAGTTTTCTTTAATTCTTCCCCCTAAAATAAGTGTTTTAAGTGTTTCCTGAAAGGTTATTCTCAAGGGATTTAGTCTCACGACTGACAAAAGAGAAGGTGGAAGGATAATGTTAGGCATTATAAAAGGCTTTCCATCCAGCATGTCAGAAGAAAGCACAGCATGACCTTGATAGTATAAATTAGGGAAAAGGGTGGGAATGCAGCCAAATCATAAGGAATCATAAATATACAATTATGCCTTTAGTATCCTCTGAGTTTTTGGTATTTTGTTGTTTCCTGACTGGGATGATGAAATTCATCAGTGATGGACATGCTAGATATAAGTGACAGGGAGGGATTTGTGTAGTCAATTTTTTTTCCTTGTGAGATACAACCAGAGGCCTTGAAATCTTGGTATTATTTAATATGAGGTAATATTCATAAGGCAGTTCATCACTGCAGGATTTTCAAACTGTGCTAAATCAGGAACTTAAAGGGACAGTCAAAAAAAAGTACTGATAACTATTTAAACAGAAAACTGTAATGTCCATCTCTGGAAGACCTGAAGATTCAGACTAATGGGAGAACAAAACACTCCCTATTTATGCCATTCATAATCTTTTCCCTTGACATCTGCTATTAGCCACTGTCAGCAGAGATGCTCTGGAATGGAAGGATCCAGTCTGACATGGGATGTCTGTTCATGTCTTCTTGTGATACAAAACCCCTGCTGTGCTGTTTGAAGCAAGCTGCCCTATGTGACAACCACAGTTGCTTTAGAAACATGCCAACCAGCCATGAGTGGAGAAAAAACATGAGATGGTCAAGACCAGTTAGACCAGTCTGTTCTTGGAGGAAAGCAAAAACCTGTGCCTTGTGGTCTCCACTCCAAATCTCATCTCCATTGTGGTATCAGGACTAAAAAAAAAACCAAACAAGTGTTACCCTGTGTTTTAGGGGCACTCAGTGGAGCCAATGTCACCACAAAGCACATTATCTTGGTCTTTGACTTCTCCCTCTACTACATCTATGTCTTTGCAACTGTTCAACATTTTTCTCTTCTTTGGTTCAGCCACTGAACTCAGAGGGGGCACCTTATCCAGCTCAGTTGTCACTGAAAGGCACCAAAATCCTCCATCCCTGAGGCTACAACTGCCTCGCAGCTACAGGCAGGACTGCAGCTCAAGCTGAACAGACTTGAAATGCAATCAAGCTCATCAGGATCCTGCAGTGCAGAATATCTGTCAAACTTTCTGGTCCACTCTTAGAGCCTGAGCTCCCAGCTGAAACTCCTTACATCCCACTGACATTTCCCTCAGGGATAAAGCTACTTGAGGTGTGATTTCCAAAGACACAGCCACCACCAGATTGCAGTGGGTATGTCCTCTCTAAAATGCAAACCAGCACGAGGAAGCTGAACTGGGGCATCCATCCAATGGAGCGAAATATCCTCCCTATTCCAGTTCAAGCCTGAACAAGCTGACCTAAACCCTTCTGACCCCAGCAGAGATGTAGGGTAGATGCCTTCCAAGCCTCAATAATTGGCAAGCAGTAGAACCGTAGGAGAAAAAGGAGTTCAAGTGCCTCTTGGCAATGGTTGAACTAAGCTCAGTATAGTCTGACTGTTCAGCTGAGCTTCCCTGCCTGCCCATCTGCATTGACTCAGGTCTCTTAGCTCAGACCACAAGAGCACCAAAATCTTGCAGCTTGTTTGGCTGTGAGGAAACAATTTCTTTGGGAGGACTCATTCTTCTTGGGAAGGACCTTCTTCCCCAATTTCCTGAAGGAAACTAGGCTTGAGCAATTGTATTGTCAGTATTTGTACGTGCCAATGTGTTCCCCTCCAAACAACTGTCAAATTTGTTGGCCAAGTGATAGAGTTCTAAGAGATTTTTCTGAGATATAAACAAAAATAAGCACCCAGAGAGAGATACAGAGAGATACGTGGTAGCACAAGTTCATGTGTTTAAATTAGAGTCCTGAGAACAGGAAAAGTTTCAAACGGAGGTCTTCATTAATCACCAGACACAAATCAGTGGGAATCCAGGCATCAGTAGTACTACATGAACAAATAGTTTGTTTGTCCAGTGTTTCTTCCTTTCTTTTTTCCTTTTTAGTTTGAATGTGTACAGCACCTAGCACGGTGGTGTACAGAAATACACTTGTAATAACACAGTGGGAGAGTTGGCACGCAGAAGGGATCATGAAGAGGGAAGAAACCATCTTAGCAGGCAGCTTCTTCATTTTACATCAGTTTTTAATGTCAGGCCAACTCAGGGTGCAGGGGTGAGGGAGCAGAAAGTGAAGAGAGAAAAAAAGAAACAAATGAAAATCCCACAACCCCAACAACAGAAACCGCAGACAAACCAAGGAAACAGCAGCATGTCCAGGGACTGCTTGCTCCTCAGCTGAAGGGCCTGGTTTCATACTCATCTCTGTCTTGTGTCCCAGACTCACGTTGCCTCTGAGGCTGAAATACTGGTTCGTTATTCTGAAAATTGAGTCTCCTGGGCTTTGGTAATATTTTCCAGCCTTTCTAAGGTGTCTGCTTTAATGAATAAGGAAATAAGAAGACAGACTGACTCCATGGGCACAGAGATTGGTTACCACTTACTTCATAGTGACTATCCAGACAGAATGGGAAGAAATGAAGCAGGGATTAATTGACCCAGATTGCCTTTGTGGAACAAGGTGGGAGGGATCAGGTAACAATTTCCCAGCATTTTGTCCAAGGAGGAGGCATAAGCAGGCAGGCAGTGTGAACAACTCACACTAGGGCTTGAAACCCTTCTTCAAAATCCCCTTGCCCTTCTGCTTTTCTCTGCTTTTCAGCAGCTCCATCCTTCCTGTTCCCACCTTGCCTGAGACCCTCCCTTGGTTTTAGTTTTTTGCACTGCTGAAGGGTGTCATATGTACTAGGAGACAAAACAGGCCCAAAGTCCTGACTTCCACAAACCTTGCCTTACACAGCTCAGTTACTTCTCACTTCTTTTATTTTCTTTTTAATCCTGTTTCTCCCTTCTATCCCCTAGGCCCCCCTCCCACTCCCTTTCACATTTATCCCTTAATCAAATCGCTATATGCTCTTCTCAGCAATTCTTCTCTAAATCCCTCAGGCGGGTTAGAAGCCCCCTGAGGAAAGATCTTTTTTTGGCAACTGAGTTGAGATAGGAAAGAGGTCCTTGACAGAAGCATATTCCATCCCAGAAAGTTTTTAATCCTTCCAGATGCTTTGTCACAAACTGTGCTTTTATGCTGGTGCACTTTTAAAGGCAGCCAGGATATGTGCAGAGGTCAGATCACAGAGCTGCTCTGGAAAACTCTAAATTGCTCTCGCCTTTGATTCTTGTGCTTTAAAACCACTCTGAAGTTTAAATAAATGGATTAGAAATGAGTTAAAGAGCAGGGTGCTTAATGCTTCTGCTTAAATCTATAGCCTCAAGCCACGGCACTTTGGGCGGCAAGATCCTGTTAAATCTCACCAGCTCAGCAGACTCTGAACAAGTCAAGGCTTGGATGCAGATGTCTGTGGAGAAACAAGGTGAAACAGATCAGAGAGGTGGCACTGGTCCTTCTACAACAGCACAGAAGCAAGCCCAAGGTGGTGAAATGGGCAGTGAGACACACGCTGGTGCACCTTTCAGAGAAGGCACCAGCACCACAGATATTTGCTATTAATGCTGAAGCTCTGACACCATAGATTTATTTTATTTTATTTTGTTTTAGGTCTCATGGTTTCCAGACTTGTTTCCAGCTGGGGAAAAGGAGGAGCAGTGATAATGTGGTGGGCTAGATCCTCTCAGGAGACTCAGCTGCCTTGAAAGCCCGTTCTGCTTCCCGTTGTTTATTATTGTTGGATGGCGAAAGGACAGCTGTTCTGTTACATCCTAGAGGTAGCTGCACTTCCAGGGCTGCATGAAACGACTGCTGTAAATGCCAGCTTGGCAGCTATTCTGGCCCTCCTTAGGGCAGGCCTTTACCCCCTGCTTCTGGTGTGGCTTTGTTCTGTGAGAGAAGAGCAAAACATTTTGTAGCTGCTATTGAAAAGAGTTTCTCGACCTTTTAGGATAATCCCTGTTTTAAAGAGGAGGAGTTGAGTCAATGGGAAAGTAAATCACTTGTAAAAATCACAGAGCATTATTGCTGAGTTTCTTGCTGTCTTTCAACATTACCCTACTTGAGTGCAGCATCCCTACTCACAACTCCATTTTTTTTTGCAGTATGAGACCAATGGTATTTATTTCTGGTTCACACTAAGTCACCAGGAGTTGAAAGAAAACCATCCACAGCGACGCAGGTAAGCCTTTGGAAGGAGGCACTGATGATTAAAATCCTGAATTTTGGATGTTCTCCATACACCTCACCACATGTATAAGAACAGTCCAACTATGGAGGGAACAAAGAATGGGTTAGCTTGGCTTTCAGAGCTCACACACTCTTCTCTTTGCAGCAGGCTATAAATTATGCAGCATTTAAAGATGACTTTCTAAACCCCTGGCTTTAAAGCTTATTTATAACTCCCACACTGATATTTTTCAGACTCGTGACAGCTCCCACCTTCACAAGCTGGGGACATGCCAAGCACCTGGCCTTTTCTATAATGGCCCATTCCCCCCAGCAAGCTCCCCCCACCTCTTTTTTAAGCAATGCTTTGGATATCTCAGAGAGATTTTATTTATAGCAGAGACATAAAAAGCTAGGGGAAGAGAGTGAGAATGGTCAAAGGGAAAAGTAGCAAGTGTCCTAAATGTCTGACAAACGTCATAGAACATGCTGGAAAAAAATAAGGCCCTGGGAGCAGCCAAGATCTCTTAGTGATAATTTATATAGGAATAGCATGATTTCATGTAAAGCAGGTTAGGCTCAGACCTAGCCAAGATGGAAACTTATGACTAAAGGGGATCATCTCAGGGAAATGATGAGGGAGGTGGTACTTGTCCTTCCCAGAAGGGGCTAAGCTCACCATTGCCAGAATCAGGGGTATGTGTGGGTGAGAAGGTGGCAGACACTGATCAGTGACAGGATCCTGATGGGGACTGTGCGAAGTCCAACTGGTTCTAGGACTTGGGTTTTTTGTTTTGCTTGTTTATTTATTTATTTAATTGATCTCCCAATGTTAGAGAGCTCACTCTTGAGGGAAGACACACACCTTGAACTGCAGCATGGACAGAGTCTCTAGTAGCCCTAATGCTGTGACCTGGAGTGAAATACCTCCACAACCTGAGCTTAGTCCTTGCTTTGGGATCTGGCTTACAGCTGGGCCTAGCTCTAGGATTCCCTGTAGGAACCAGGAGCTAAGATACTGAATCTTAAATGGAACAACAAAAGCCTAGCATACAGAAAGAAGCCTCATATCAGCCTCCTTTTTGGTAGGTGAGGCTGCTCCAGTGCCTTGCTGTTACTTCCAGCTCCAGAAGCACATTCAGGTGTCACAGTCAAGAGAAAGAGCTGCCCAGGCCATGCCACCAGCCTGCAGGAGGAAGGTGACTCCTGAAAACTGAATGTAGTAGGGACTGAGCAGCATCTTACAGCAGTCCAGCTCCTCAGGATTTGTTTGTAGAAGAGACTTGTTTCCTCCCTATTGATTGCCACGGCTTCAAAGCCTTGGAATGTCTCTGGCTCCATAGTAGTGTGCAGTAGTGTGAAGCAGAGCCCTGCAAGTCTCAGTGGGGTTTGCTCCTTCTCCCAGCCTAAGGAACATTTCTGCACCCCAGGGCAGGCGTTTGCATTGCCAGAGGAAGACAATTCAGCTTTGTGAAATCTTTGAAGGTTTTGAATTTTTTTTTTTTTTAAATAAAAATGCCTGGAGCAGGATAAGCATTAAACAACAAAACAAAACAAAAAACTCCAATATGCATGTGAGGCATACTTGTGTCAGAACATCTGTTTTCAGCTCTATGCTTTGATTCAGATGCCTCCTCCTCTCTTGTCTGAAGTGACCAGCAAGTCTCAGAGATCAGAAATCTGGCCAGAGAAAAATCTTACTTGAAATTGCTTTGTCTTCCCTTCAAAAATGTCCCAGGCTTTGAAGGAATGGCACTTTTTAGCAAAAGTAAATTTAGTCAAAATTCTTTGACCACCTTCAGTCTATTCTCAGTGGCACCAGGCAGGCAAAACAAAGACATCTTGGCAAAATTACACCATTGAAATTGCAGGCAGAAGAGCTCAATTTAACACCCACTAATTGTTGCACAATAGTTACAGGAATAATCGGAATTTGTTAATTAGATGCATGCCAATGAGTAATTCAAGACTGGTTTAAATAATTATTCCTATCTTCCCAATAGGCTGTGGTGGTGATTAGCTTGCTGGCTGTTTCTCTTGACTGTTCTGCTTTGAATAAAAAAGAGGTGAGAGACACCCATGCAGTGAGCCATGGCACTCCTTAATGAAATCCTGCTCCCGGGATGCTGAGATCTGCTGGCCTGGGAGGCTGTTGGTTGTTGCTTCTGACCACAGAAACATCAGAGACAGCGAGGTGGACTGCCAGAAAGCTCTTGGATCAGTGCTGTGCCAGTGAAATTAAATTAAGACTTTTTAGTGTGTTTAATTCCTGAAGGAAGATGTAAGGATGACAAGTGCCACAAACTCAAATCCTCCATTGTAACCACAAGGTTAAAAAAAACCCAAAAACCAGACCAGCGGCCAGAGAACAAAACTCTCCTTCCTGGGACATAGCTAAATTCCTTGTCCCCCAGCCTGGAGAAATGCCCTCTACCGGCTCAGAGAGACTTTTTTTTTTCTTCAGTTTTACCCTAAACTTGCTCTTTTGCCACCTTCATGTCTCCTAATAATTTCTCACCCTCCTTTGGTTAGCTCCTTCAGTGCTGCTCGGTTCGTGTCACACTTTTGTTTGGACCATGGGAGATACCTCAGGAAGGGATGGAAATTGAGAAGTGGAAAGGAAGTAGTGTAACTGACCTTCTGAAAGCTGAGTAATAAAAATTGCTCCCCAAACAAAAACATGGGGAAAACCCCCTAAAAACAAAGCCAACTTGCATTCCATTATATGATCTGCTTACCTACCCTTGTGAGGGAAGTAAGAGAAATGCCCAAATACTATAGGAAAAGATGGTTTGTGCTGAGAACATTATTCATTTTCAAGTTGTCAGCAGACACAAATGCTTAATATTTCTGTCAGACTCCTTGTGGACTCTAGGGAACTGTTGCTACTGAAATAGCCACCTGATGGAAAACAGCAATAGTACAAACTGGTTCTGGGTGGAAAATACTCCAATCTGTAGGATTTGCTGAGGGAGTTAAGGAAGGCAGCACACAAGCAGGAGCCAGGAAACACAAAGACTACTTTTTTGGACAAAAACATAGGTGAATGGCTGCAAGTTCCAAGACCATACTTTTGTATCTCCCCTCATAAAATAGCACCTCTGAGCACTCCAGAAGCCCATTATCTGCATTGCACTAAAGCACTTGTTCATTTGTTGGGATGTGGGAGCAGGGGCAGAGGTGCAAGAAGGTACATTGGTGGCAGAGGCAGCCTGTTTGCTCAATACATAACCCCTCTGTGAACGGGGCAATTCTGCTCCAGCAGACCCTAATAGTTTATAAAAAACATACAAACACCAGTTAATGCTTTCCCTTCATGTTCCTATTCCTGGGGTGAGCTAGAGCTCCACAAACCACTCTGAAGCTGAGTGCCATCCCCTGCTAGTTATCCCCGTTACCCCATGTTCCCTGGTGGCTGCTCTTCCTGCCCTCTATCTTGCAGCAGGGAACGAAGGAAACGTCTTCCCTCTCCTTGAACCCTGGCAGAGACATAACTGCTTTTCTAGTCCCTACTCAGCACACCTCGTTGCTGTGACAGAAGCACTTCCTCTCTCAGCTGCTCCCTGCTCATTCACACTCCTTTCACCATGATTTCCTTAAATTACTGCTCCTACCTGAGCTGCCTAGGTCAGGAGAACAGACGAGATGAGCTCCTCGTTCAGTCAATGGAGAGAGACCAGGACCCTGTGGCAATGCCTTGGTGACCTGGGTAGCCTCCACAGGTTTCTCTTTCTGTTGACTGCAGAGGGAGCTGAAAGCCAGCAGGATGCTAATTTGTCTGCCTGAGGTGAGACAGAGCTGCTCCATTGCATGGACAGGACAGGACACTTCAGGCCAAGCCATCCAACAGAGCAACAGTTGAACAGCTCACAAGAATTCAGCTGTTCCAAGAAAGCAGCAGAGGCGAGGACACATAAAACTGACTCAGAGCAGGGAAAAATGGCAAACAATTGCCCCTTGTTGAATTTTATGCTTCTCTTCTTACACTTACATAAAGAATCTGAAGACAGCCAAGAACATGGAAAGCAGAGGTTCCCCAGAGACAATCCCGATTCATGAAGCTTCAGTGGATTTTGTTAGCCCTGAACTTACTATCATTGGACTCAAACCTCTCTGTTGTGTTCATCTGTACTGCAAGAGTAGAAACACGACTTTCTAGTTGTCTTATGGCTCCTTGTACTGCCATCCATTGCTCCCTCACTATCATTGAGGAAGCACTTTAGCAGACCTTTTGTAGAACTACCAAACAGAGAAGACACTTAAGGGTTCCTACATGACACTGAAGGTTCAAAGGTTTTCTTCAGCCTGGGCTTGGTCCCAGTCAAATGGGAGGGGTTTTTTGGTTGATTTCTTTGGTGTTTTTTTTTTTTTCAGAGTCCAAAGACCATAATCAAATAAAAAGGCACAATAACACTCTGGCCTACCTCTTTTATGGAATCCTGGGGTAATTACCTACTCACTTCAGCTGCTCCAGCCCTGAACCTGGAGACCCCAAAATACACCAGTGGCCTCACTGCTGCTCAGCATTAACTCCTTGTCTCCCAATCCCCTTCTCTGCCAGCTGGTGTGTGAATATTGGGAGGAGAAACTCAAGGAGTTTCTAGTCCTACTCTAATTTGTCTCTGATCCTAGAAAACTGAACAAGTTGTCCCTTAGAACACAAAGAAGCTCTCCCCTAAGCACTCTATTTCCACCATCTTGATTCAAAGTTGAAATTAGATGGAGCAAAAATTAAAAGAAACCAAGAAGCAACTACTTACTGGACAGATAATGGACAAAGGACTCAGGCATCCTGAGAGGGGCACAAACAATACAGGTGGCAGAGAAGGCTGATTGACACAAAATGTCTGACACTGAATGATCTGGACAAATATTATAGATCAACAGGGAACAGGACATTTTTCTTCTATGAATCACCATGGAGACCTTTCTGTAGATGTCAACACAACATGTACTTTGTCTAAATACCCCACAGAATTCTTGAATTTCTAATTTCTGTGATCCAGAGGCATAAACTGGATTGTTCTTCTCTGATCTGAGATATCCAGCCCTTCCCTGCAATGTCTGATTGTCTTTGACTTTCTGTCTCTAGTTTAAGTGGCTACAATAATCCTGAGCAGAGCTCTCTACATTTCGGCAGACACAGGTCATGCAATAGTGACATTTTTGATAATGGTTCATAGTTTGTTATGCTGAGAATCAGGGAATGTCAAGGGATTTCCCACCTGAGATTTACCCACCTTCCCCAAAAATATTTTGGATGGAAAGGAGCAGCAAAGTCCAATATAATATAAAGCACATTTTTGGCTAACATCTGAAATGCCTTCAGATATCATCTAAAGTTACACACACACGTCCCCAGTGAAGCCTGAAACAAAGCTCTCAGAGAAGACAGGATTAATTCGAGGTCAGAAGGGCTTTGCTTTCTGTCATAACATTGCCATGATGTAGTACCAAACTCATTACTTACCATGACATGAAGCTAAGAGACTAAGGAATGGTTTAGAGTGTGTTAGCTTATACTCCCCTTCCACTGCAATAGCTTCTCTTGAGGATGGCAGCAAACAATCTAAACAAGGACTTGTGTGTATGGAACAACTTAGTCCCCATGCAAACAATATGGGGACATCAGGGATTTCTGTGAGATGTTGTGTTTTTGTTGTATCCAAATTGCCTACAGATTTTTCTATGTGTCAGTCTCAGCTTGGAGGGGGCTGTGTTCTGTAATTAAACCAAGTTGATTAGACAGTTGCAGAGAAGGGAAACTAGTTCACAATATGTCATCTGACCTTTTCTGTCTTTTTTCTCAGCTCTGATCAGCTGTGAAGCAATTCTGAACTTTTCAAAACAATTTGTTCTTCAATTTGGAGTAATGACAGTAAATAGTTCTTTAAATAGCCTCATTTGTCAGCTGTCCACTGGGATTAGTTAACATTAAAGAGTTGATCTCCTTTAACTGGATCCTTTAACTGTCTACTGCTGACCTTCCATATGATCCCAGGTAGGTGCTGTTCTCAGAGGGTCTTGGGTTCACCAGTTATAAAGTTGGAAGGGACAACTCTAATTGTTCAGTTCTGAAACACCAAGAGCTGAGGATTTCCATTAATTCGACCCTTTTTCAGTGTACCAACTGGGAAAAGACATCTCATACTCAGCAAAACACTCCCTGTGCTAGAGGTTGTACCATCAACTAAAATTTGGTTGCTTCAAGGATAAGTCATACTTTTGCCTGAACATTTGCCCCTTCTTTTTGGCCTGGCTCTGTGTTTCTTCAACCTCTGCAAATGAGTTGTTGTTATCTATGAGTTCTCTGGCTACTTTTTCCTGTCTATATAAATAAAAACTTAGAATCAAAGCTATGCTTGTGAGTTGTGTATGAATAAGGACACTCTGCTGACAGAAAAAAAAAAAGCTAGCAGGTTCCAATTACTTTGAATATAATGCTTGTGCATAAAATCTCCCCTGAAACTTCAGGACTTCTGTTATTGTCACCTTCACGAAGTTCACACTGAACGTCTCATACCCTGTCTGATTAATCTAAGCATACTGCAGATGCTTCTGACATTTATGGAGCTACATCAGCACATCTGGAGACCTCAAAATCCACCTATAGTGAAAGTCCAGATGAGAAAAGGGAGTGTATCCAGGTAAAAACCCTGTTATTTACAGATCTCTTTGTATAGCAACTATCTTGTATAGCAACTATCTCCTGCCGATGTCATGGCCCTCTGCAAAGCTGGATGTCTTGAACAATGCCTCAGTATATTGGATACAAGCTCTGCTCTCTCCCTGCTTCAGCTATCCTTGATTGCACACTTCCAGGTGCTGATTTCCAGATTAAGGGAGTCTTTATTTTAGACTTTTCACACGCTGTCAACGTGGTGTTTGATTACATCAATAGAGGCAAAATATCGGTGCTTAGTGGAAATAAAGAGATTTTTTTTAAGCGGGGAGATCTATTTTTGTCACTTCCTCCTGTGGGCCAGGTTATCAAGATGACCTGCAAACAGCATTGCAGCAAAGAACAGCTCACTGTTTCGGGAGGTGAGGGGAGACAGATGGTATTTATGGTGTGTCATAAACAGTGAAGGACTCTTTGGACAATATCCTAATAAATACTCTAAAAAGAAACTGCCAGACTCTCATAACTCAACATACAGACTTTCCCTCCTGCTTTGTGATCTAGTTAAGGTTTTCCTTTTAGTATTGCCACAATGAACTCAGCTATAAGGACAAACTTTGGAGTCACTGATAAGAGATTCTGAAGGACTGTTTATGGGCAGGACCCATGCAGAAATCAACAGAAGGAGTGTGCTTGTCTTCAGGCTAGGATGCCTTATGAGGCCTGCACCTGCCCCTCAGGGGTATTTTTCCAATTGTGGTATAGATCATGGACCCACTAGAGCCCTACTTTAGCCTGGTGCAGTGTCAAAAAGCAGAATATGACCGTAGTTCTAGGACTGATAACCTTCCACAGAGAGAGATGGGATCTAGTGGTGCAGTGCTCGGCTCCAGGCTCAGAGTTCTCTCAGGCTTTTACCTCTGTGTGATGGATACAGAAGTAAGACTATTTGGAGGACATTCCCCAGGAGGAAGCCCCCAGTAATGTCTCAGCAGACCTGTAAGGGAGGGAGGGAGATGCTGGAGAGGACACCAGGTAAAGGCAGTTAATGCTGACATCTCAAAGACAACTCATGTGTTGTCCTGAAAAAATAGTTCCCTTTCCCCACTACAGGGGGCTGCTGTAAATCCCCTCTTCATTTTTGGGTTGAAGCTTGCTGGTCCTGCCTCCAGACAGACAAAATCCACTCTTTGTTATCCCTTAAGTCTCTCAGAGGGAAAGAGCATCATAATTTTCTTGACACAGTGGTCGCCTTCCTCCCAGACCCAATTAGCTCCAGGAATGGAGCCTTGAGACTGCCTTCCTACTTGGACTTTCTCCAGGGAGACCACTAGGCCAGACAGCCACTGCTGCCATGAGCAGGGTGTTTCTACTGGGAGTGCTGACAGCCTGTTTTCATCAGCTCCGAATGGAAAAATTGTTTGGAAAAAGGCCTGAAATGTTTATCAAAGACCCATGGCATTTAGTGTAAATGATGAAATGACGGCAAATTAATCTAAACCCCACCATGGCTGCTATCAGGAACCCTGGGCTGGAATAGCTGTGATATGGTCAGTGGGAGTCTCACCCCCAGCCCTGTGTACAGTGGTTTCATAGGCAACTCTTGTCTTTCAGCTGAAATGCAGCTGCTCCTGGGGTGGATCACGGGCTCTGTGGGGCACCAGTGGAGTTCAGAGGTGACCATTGCATTGGTCATTGCATTGGCTACTTCGTGCTGCTGCATCTGCCCATGGCCTTTGGAAGCCTTTTGCTTTACACGGTTCAGTTTCCCATGACAGGGACCAGCCTGTTGTTTTATGCTGTGATGAGGATTAATAATACTCATCATGGTTGATGATGTGAACATGAGCCTGTCTGGCTTGTAAGGGATAAAGGCCACAAGGAGAAATGCTCTTTGAATGTCTTGTGGTAACCCCAGGGAAATCTTTCCTTTCCTCAGCAGTCAGGAGTTCAGGCTGTTACTCCAACAAATAATACCCCTCAGGCCTGTCTGACTCATTTGCAGAGCAATAATTAGGAAAGAAGAGTTTCTTCCACTCACTTGGCATCACCATTGCTTGTGAAGCCCTTCTCATAATGAGTGTAACTTCTGTGCACAGAAAAAAGGTTTTAATCTTGCATGGGCTGTAGCACTCACATGTAAAATATACAAAAATGTATTTTTTGAACTTATGCTTCTAGCTCTTATGGGCCAAGACCTATCTTCTAAACTGGGAACTGAGTGTAATGTTGTGGTGGGATATTTCAGTTTGCAGGCAGCCTGCAGCTGTCAGTCACAGGGCTGTACTTTGCACTCACCTTTGAATGCCAGTGTGGTGGCAGGTCTACACACCCTGGAGGCATCACTGACTATTTTCAAGGGCAGAGTCGATGGAAATGAAAAATCATGCAGCAGACAAAGGAAGAAGAAAGGAATATTCACCAAGCCTTTCTTGTATCTGTGATCAACAGATGCCTAAGAGAAATGAGACATCCAAATTCATGCACTGGGGCTGGAAATCTAGTCTTTTTTTCTGAATGGTTAAAGCAGAGAGAGCTCAGTATTTTGCTTGGAGATTTCCCCAATGCTGAGAGCTGACCAACACTGTCTCAGCATGCCAAGAGAGGAGCGATGTGCAAGTGGAGCACTGGTGGCACAGATGTATCTCTCGCCCCCTCTGCTCAGCCTGTTGCCCTTCACCCGTTGCTCCAGACTTACTAAGCACAGACTTCATTAGGATTCATTTCTGCTTTGCCCTTGCTGCTGAGCATTTGCCCAGAGCTGAAGATCCTGAGAGGTGCTGGGTATGAGATCGGAGCGAGGGCTGGAGGGAAAGCTATTGTTGCCCTTATCGCTCTGTGAGGTTTGTTGCATTCCAAGGAAATCATCTGGTACTTGGCTTTCCCCACTTCCCTGGCCACCGTGAGGTTTTAGGACAATCCCTAATCTGTTCCCTTGTGAACACTGAGGGCCTTTCTTGTGGGAAACAAGTTTGCAAGTTCAGTTGTTTCTATCAAAGATGAGAGAACATCCAAGCAGCGCCAGACAGTACAAGCTTCCCCCACAGGCACTCTGGCTCTGGCATCCCACACTGATCTATCACCACCCAGAGCCACAGCACAGGCCAGCACCTCTGTCCCGAGCAGCCACCTCCCCCGCCCCCGCCCCCGCTCATAGCCTGCGTTCCTGGCTGCCCACCTCGCCTCCTCTCCGGCAGAGCTGCCAGAGAAAGGAGACTCAGTGCAAAGCCTGGGAAAAGCTGACACTGGCTTTTCTCTCCCCTCGCAGCTGCCTGTGCACAAAAGAGCACCTGCAGGCACACAAACCCTTGGGCTTGAACGTGTAGCTGGGACCCATGTCCCACTCGATGGCATGGCTGCGATCTCTGAGCTCTGCGGGGCACTGGCTGGCAATGGGAGAGGAGCAGGGATGTGTCCTGGTGGGGTAGGGGAAGAAAGGTGGCACTTGGGGAGCACCACAATGACAATGTGGCAGTGAGGACTAGGGTCCCGATTCTCTTCCCCCTGTCCTCCCCCCTCTTCTCCTCCTGCCCCTCACCAAACCTGCCCTTCATCTCCTTATCACACAGTGCTTTTCACTCCCTCCTCACCACAGAGAAGCAGCCACCCAAGAAGCAAGGAAGAGTGTCTCACTCTTAGTGCTCTCAAAATCATTACTGTGTTGCTTCTGAAGCCTTGGCTTTGGGTATTGAAGGGCCCACTTCACCAGCCCTACCTCCCCACAGACCACCTCTACCACCACCCAAGCCCTCATCTCTCTTGCAAGAGGTGCTGGTGAAAAAATTCAAATCCAAAGATTTGGGACACTTCCCACGCATTGCCTATCTTTCCCTTCACAGCTTGGTCATGACTTTGCATCTCAGCTCCTTGTCAGAGGTCAAGGGGGAAATTTGCTTCCACCAGCTTTCAGGATAAGCCTTGCTCTTTCCTCCTCCCATTCCACTTGCTGAGCAAACCTAGCCCACTCACTCCACCTGTGTCAGAGATGAGCATCAAAGGATCCCCCCGAGTTCTGTCCTCAAAGTCCTGCTGCAACAACAGAAGTACATCTGGTTGTGGTTTTCCTTGGGAAGGCTCCAGATAGTGGCTGTGTTACCATCCCACCTCTGCCTGCTTCCTGCCTCCCTGCCCATCCCTGGCCACGGCATCACTGGTGCTCCTTTCCTCTGCCACCTTCACACACCACTGGCTCCTGGCCAGAGAGAGGCAGAGGAGGGATGAAATATTGTGGGGTCAGGAGGTAATGAGGAAAGCTTGATTCTCCCTCTTACCTCCCACCTGAGGCTCTCGTTGGAGGGGCTGAGGACATGGGACAGAGCTCCAAACTGAATCACTCCTTGAAGATGTCCACCATACCAAAGGATAGAAGGGTCTGGCTGGAAGGGGAAGCTCCTTTTGCATGCCCTGATTCTCCTCAGTCTGAATCTGAGCAGGCTTTGTGACAAAGACATCAACAAACCTTCATGAAGTTGCACAGGGGAGAGAAAATACATGTGGAGTCCCTAATGCAGTGGCAGTTGCCAGTGATGGAAATGGGAAGTAACCATCAGGAGTGCACAAGGCTTGGGAGAATGGGTTTCATGGAGAAGCACCTAGGGCAGCCTTGAAACCCACCCATTAGTTCAGTGGGATTTAATGTCTTCCAGTGAGTAAATACCATCTCATTTTGTTAGCACAAAGTGGTCCTCATCAAAGTATTGGCAAGATTACAACATTTTTTCATAAATCCAGCAAATTGCAGTCTGCCTACAGTCATCCAGTGGAGTCTTTCTTGTCTTACGCTAATTGAACTTTGTGTGGGGGAGGGAGAGGGGATTACATTTTTTATTGCTGGGTGTGTTTTATGGGAGATCTGTCAGCTGGAAGTGACAGTGCCAATTAGGGTTGCATGTTTTGGTGTGAGTTGCAGAGTCTTAGAAAGCAGAAGCAAAAAGGGGGTGCAGGCAAGCGAAGCTATTTACAGTGATAGGTCTGGGGAAGAGCAAGATAGGAGATACCTTGATTGCTCCCTGTGGCTCTGAGACTTGCCCTCAGTCCTTCTTCCCTCCTGCCAAAACACACGCATTCCCTGAGATGTGCCTAGGGAAGATTGGAGGTTTATTCACCACTGCCCTCATCACACCTTTCCCCAGCCACCCAAGTATGGCCTGTGACTGCACACAGGGTATTGTGTGGTCTTCTCCTACGTGTTTCCATAGGTGTGAAGCAAACGCCTTCTGAAGGGAGCTCCTTAGGTCTCCCTTGGGTCACTCTGTGATGCAGGCAATCTCAGAACAGTGTTTTGGGAAGGAAAGGCACAAAAATCTGAAACAATCCAGGCTCTCTGGTGTCTTACAATAAAGTGGTTCTAATCCACCCAGCAAATGACAATGAGCATGGTAAGTGCTTGATTTGCAAGTATCTCCTCACATTAGTGAAGGGACAAGGGAAAGACAAGGAAGGGAAGATTCTGTATTTTCAGGTAATCTTAACCCTTTGATTTACTCTCTTGAGCCAAGTATGTTACGGCAAATGCAGCAGCAACCTTTTAAAATCCAGAGCCAAAGCTTTATTTTCCAATCCCTGAGCATCCTGGGTTCTCACTGAGACTGCTGACAATCTCTCCCTTCTTTGCTGTGGCTCTACAGCCAGCAGCTCTGCTTCTGTCCAAAAAGACCCTCCAGACCCTTTGCATGAGGCCTAGCAGCCAGCTTCGTGGGCTAGATGGCAAATTCAGCAATCTGGGCAGAGGGGCAGGTGGTGTGGAGGGTCACAGCATGCTCTGAAAGCCAGGCTGCTCTCCTTAAGGGTAGGGATGGATGCTCAGGATTTATGCTGCTGTACGTGAAAAATAAACACTTGGTCTCCACATGCTTTGCTAGTCAGTGTGTGCTACCCAGCTGATTCAAACACCCATCCATCAACCCTCCCTTGACTCATCACCACAACACTGAAGCACACGGGGGAGTGAGCACTCCCACATGTGGATGAGAGAAGGCTGCGTTTGCCATGAGATGTTGAAATACCCCTCAGAGCCAGCTCCTAATAGAGGCAGTTGGATACAGCATTGCCTTGCTGCTGTAAACCATCACTTCCAGCTCTCACTAAATGTCCATTTTTTATCTTTCCCTGACACTGAGTATCTCCTCTGGTAGGCTCAGCCTGCTATGGGCCAGTGCAGAAGTTTGCTCTTATGGGGCAGATGGATGTTCTCTGTGGCTGGATTTCAGAGCTGCTGGCCATCATGGGTGGCAGAGGAGAAGTCCCTTTTGGCCAAGTGGGGGTGGTGCTGTCTCACCCATCACCCTTTGCTTGGCTGCTTCTCTGGGTTTCCACTGGAGCACTCTATTAATAGCCTTGTTCTCAAATAACACTGGCACTAATCATAATTTATTGGGACTTTAATGACACATTTGACAATGAACTGACTGCTGGTGTTTGAGCACCAAACAGGTATTATAATGAGAAAAGGAGTAAAATGAATAATGTGTTAAAAGGGAGAGGGGCTTTACCACGCTCGTGTTTAAACAAGATGATGAAGAGTGTGATGAAAGTTTATCTGCATGGTAAGATAGATGAATGAGTTGATTCTGTTGAAGGCCAGGTGGCCCAAAGTATTCATTCTTGTTTCCTGGGACTGGACAGCTCTGAACCTGTGCCTTTGGGAGAGGTATGAAATATGAAACATGGACTGTGGGGTTGAGCACAGTCTCAGCAGGTTTCCTGATGACACCAAGCTGTGTGGTGGGGTTGACACACTGGAGGAGGGGAATGCTATCCATAGGGACCCTGACAGGCTTGTGAACCTCATGGAGTTCAGCAAGGCCAAGTGCAAAGTCCTGCACTTGGCCTTGGGTCTGGGCAATTCTGAGTACAAACACAGTCTGAGTAGAGAATGGGTAGAGAGTCCTGAGGAGAAGGACTTGGGGGTGTTGGTTGACCAGAAGCACAACATGACCTGGCACTGTGCACTCACAGCCCAGAAAGCCAGCTGGGCTGTATCTTGGGCTGTAAAAAGGCAGTGTGACCAGCAGGTCAAGGGAAGGGGTTCTGCTCCTGTCCCCCACTCTAGTGAAACCCCACCTGGAGCCCACCACTCATACGGCTCTGGAACCCCAACATTAGAAGGTCATGGAACTGTTGGAGCAAGTCTCATATGAACACCGGCTGAGAGAACTGGGATTGCTCAGCCTGGAGAAGAGAAGGCTCTGTGGGGACCTTACAGCACCTTTCAGTATCTTGGGGAGGCTACAAGAGTGCTGGAGAGGGACGTTTTACAAGGGCGTGCAGTGATAGGACAAGGGTGGATGGCTTTGAACTGAAAGGGGATAGATCTAGATCGGATATTAAAAAGAAATTTTTTACTGTGAAGGTGGCAAGGCACTGAAACATTGCCCAGAGAAGCTGTAACTGCCCCATCCCTGAAAGTGCTCAAGGCCTGGCTGGATGGGGCTCTGAGCAACCTGGTCTAGTGAGAGATGTCCCTGCCCATGGCAGGGGGGTTGGAACGAGATGAGCTTTAAGTTCCGTTGCAAACCAACCTTTCTATGATTCTGTTCTATGAAATGGGAAGGTGGCCTCCAACAAACCCCACCATGTCTTTGGATGGGTGTTTTCCTCTGACGCAGTGGCAACATTTGTGCCTCGGTGCACAGCCCTGCCCTGGTCCTGTCTCCCCAAGGCTGCTGTGCATGAACAGTTTCATGGGACCCAACTTGACAAAGGACTTGGGCTGAAGTGGATTCACAGACATCTCCAGCTGCACTCCTTGAAGCTGCTGGGGAGGAGGGGCTCCCAGTATTTTCTAGGTGCTGGTGATGGTTGGCAAGTTCCATAACACTAGAAAGACCAGGGAATGACTAGAACATTGTGCTGGGAGCACCCTTATTTTCCATGAAGCTGTGTCTCTAGTGGTGACAACACAACATGCACATGTGTGGGACTAGGCTGCCTGAACAAAAGAAATAGTGTCACTTTAGGAGCAGTGGAATGTCAACCTTGCCTCTGTTGGATATGCAGAATGAGAAGAATAGGGCATTTATTCCTGCCCTGTATCTGGCAGACCCATGAGGATGCTGAGGACACCCTCAAGGGCCTAAAGTGGCTCAGGCAATTTGCTCCTGCCTAAGTTTCAGTGTCTCACTACTGACTATCTTGTTTCAGGTCCTGCTGGATAACAGAGAGAGGGCAAAAGCTAGAGAAGATATCTTTGTCCAGAAACTTAAAATACTCTTGTGACAGCAGTATTAGAGTTCAGACAAGAACTTGCCAAGTTTCATCTCTACCAGTATCTTGTCTCCAGTGATAATGGATGACTCAGGAAAGTGTGACCCTTCCTTTGCCCCTAATCTTCTGTTGGCACTATTTCCAAAACTTTTTTCATCCCACAAAGACTGTTCTGTATAAATACATTGAAGCAGATTCCCCAGAAACACAGCTTAGAATTTCTCTACCCTCTATAACTACTCCCATCCAAATAAACATACTCTAAAAACAAAAATTAAATGCTCACCCAGATTTTGCAAATAAATCAATCCAAAACACACGACTCCAGAGCTGATCTTACAGCAACTTCTTTGCTGTTTTGTGGTGCAGTTTCAGAAATGCATTTCTCCCCTCAGAATGACAACATGTAGATCCCCTAAGAAGCATGGAACATCACCTTCAAAACTGCCTGTGGTAAAATTTTTCTGGAAACATTCCAGGGGCGAAGTGCTTGCCATGTGTTTCATGTCCCATGCAGCATGCGAGATGGAGTTATTTGTTTGTTGCTGCTTTGTCTTTGTTTGTGCAAACTGACGCCGCAGGGACTTCTTTTGAGGGCATTTTTCAGCCAAGAAGATTATTCTATATAAATACAGTTAAATAAATAGATTTATCACTAGAATAGCTTCAGGCTGTTCCATCTATCCATCTATCCATCCATCTATCTATCTATCTATCTATCATCTATCTATCTATCTATCTATCTAATACTTGTCTGCCTTTGTAGATAAGTATTAAATTCCTATCACTGACTAAAACAAACACATTGGGTTTATCTTGTTTCGTGTCTACGCTGAAACTGTGAGCAAGAGCTAATTGAATCAGGCAGATTTATCTGCCTCAGGTACATCTTGGAGTTACTGCCCACAGTTGATAATTCTCAAAGAACATTGCTTTTTTAGCTCTGGGACAGAGGAATCTGGGACACATAAACCTTGTAATAATTAACCTTGATGTGAAGAGGAAAGTGATTGAGAGTCATGAGCTGCTACCCCAGAGGGGAAACTGCCATCAGCTCTGAGGCACTTTTGGCTATGGTCACCTTTCCCAAGGTTTTTGCATCAGTGAATTACTTTTATTTGTATATTTTCACCTGTTATCACAAATTATTTTGGAAGTGCAACATAGTTTTTGAGCTGCTGGGAAGCCAGCACAAAAATCATCAGAGAAATGAAAGATCTTTCAGTCCTGCTGTTGGTATAGCCTCTATCAGAACCTGATGTAGGTGAGGGTCCTGCTGGTATGTGACTCTGAATAAGTCACTTAGAAGAATGTTTGAAAACTGATCTGTTAAAAGACAGTCCCAAAAGGACTAAGAATTAAACTCCAAATAAATACCCTTCTCCCAAGCTTACATGTGCAGTTCCCTATGTGCAAGCCAACAATCAAAATAGGAGAAAAAAAAAGCTGAACATGAAATCTTGTCTGACTTCTAATGAGCTGTGATGAAAAACAAAATAGTAAAACTGCACAAGCAGACCTATAAATTAGTATTTTCTCCTGAATGATTACATGTCCCTCCCATTAAAATGTTTAAAACTTTAATTTGTCCTAAGGGAACGGAGTCATTGCCTGTTAGTTGGTGCACCCAAAAGTGTTTGACCTACTCTTCACCACGAGGTGAAAAGGGTTACCTTAAACCTCAGAGGAAGAGATAGAAACTTGCTAAGCTGCCATAATTATGTGCAGATATCTGTGGGCCCCCAGTGTGCTTAAGAGCTTCGCTTCCATGGAAATCAGTGGGATTTTTCCACTTGAGTAAATGTCAGGTACCTAATAAAGATCTGGACTTGGGGAGAGCCTTAATCTGTCTGATTCCTAGCAAACAAATGTTTTCCCAGCCATATTGGGAAAATAAATACAGGGAGAACTGTGAAACACTTAGAAAATTTGGCAGTAAGTCGTCTATATGAGTATATCAGATGAAAGACAGTCCTTATTTCTGTTTGGAAACAGGGACTATAGGAAGTTTCATGAGCATTTTGGGACCAATCAAGGTTGAGGCTGTCATCCCCTAGCTTGACAGCTAGGAAACACAGGACAACCCAGATCTCTGGCTCCAAAACAATGAAATCATTTTCATGCCCTTTTCTTTGCTGCAAGAACTGCAAGTGTAGAAAGAATTGGAAGAATGAGTGGCTAAATTCCAGCTCATGAGAGGTGAAAGGTGCAAAGGAGAGAAAGGAGAGTGGCTGGTACAGGTCTCCTGGCTTTCCCCACTACACCATGCATGCACACGGAGCTGGGTTTTAAGTCAGATGAATCACTGAAAATTGGAAAGTCTCAATTTTTGTTTGTACAAGTCCATGAATAAAATGAAAGATTAGGTTATTACAGACATCAGTCATGCTTTAAAAACTCACAAAATTGGCTGAAAATGAGACAGAGACAATATGAATAGATACAGTGTTACTATAGTCTATTTCCCATCACTGTTGTTGCACTTATCAGACAGAGTCAAAACTGTTCCATTGCCTTTGTTAGACAAATACATGACTGTGAAAAAGCTCTTTTCTTAAGGACCTTTTCTGAGAATTTTTTTGTTTTTCTTCTATTGAATTGTCAAAATTAATATGAAATGAATAATTCCTTTGGATGGAAAAAACGAAAAAAAAATTCCCCATCAATAAATTAGATTTTTGAAAATCTTTATTTACATTTCAACCTTTAAATGAAATTGATCTACAGTTTATAGTTCAATGTGGAAATGCATCTTAAATGAAAAGAAAAAAAACCTAGAGAATATGACTTTCAAAGCAAAATTTGATAGCATTGACTTTTTCTTTTCAACCGGCTAATTTGAGATGCATTTTTCTATTAAAAATGTGATGCAGCTCAATTTGCTATATTCTCATTGTACAAGATCTTCAGTGATCTGTACCCCAACCCCTTTGAAAATGCGAGGGGAAAGGAGACCCAGAAGATCCTTGTTTTCTTGAGCTGACTAGCAGGGGTATTGTCTAGGCCAACCCCTCAGAGGGTATCTTAATCCTGTTTTTCCAGGACTGGACTGTGTCCTGCCCCCAGCCCCTTCCATGAGTTTCAGGAGAAGGTATCTGGACACAAAGAGATGACAGCTCCTGTTGTAATATCCACCCCCATGGATCCCCTGCAGGTAGAGCTGGGTTGGTGATCCCAGAGGAGATTAGCTATTGCTGATGATGCTGAAGCACAGGAGATGCACATGGCTTATCTCAGTCATTCAGTTTGTGTCTGAGATGAGGCACTGGATAAGGATGCAGAATTTGTGCAGACAAAGCTGAGCAACCGAATCATTAATAACTGGAGAGGAGGAGCTGACATTTATTTGCTCAAATATCCATAAACAAAGACTTTCAGAAAATGGTTGTTTTCAAATGAGTCATTGAACGGGCATGGTGGTTGGGTCTGCAGCAAATCCTCTGTGAGACACCCGAGTTCTCAGTCAAGAACCTCTTTTTCTGGGGAGAAAAAGGAGCTCCAGATTCAACACAGTACTCCTCCATGCTGGCAGGGATTTCATTTCTCCCTGCTGTGGCCAGGGTGGGTCGGGGCTAGAACTGTCTCTCTGTTCCTAAGATTCACAGTCTCTGTAATCTTTTTCGAATTAAAAATGGAAATGTTTAAAAATTGAAATGTTGGGCAGTGCTATCTCCTGACACATTTCCTGTGGTGTTTACGTGGCTGCATCAGTGGACATTTGTCATTTAGACTATTCCAGGATTCCACGTAGACTTTGTCATCCCTCTTGCAAGATGGACACAATCTGGTCTCTAAACCAAATCCCCTGCATTTATTCTCGATACAATTTCTTTCCAGCTGAACAGCAGCCCCCAGGGAGAAACAGCAGGTAGCTCTGTTAGGAGGGACTCTCTCTTGCTCTCTGCATGACCCTTCCTCACGTTGCCATTGCATTTGTAGCTCAACCATCAAAACCAGTCAAACCATGAATAATGCACATGCAACCCTATGGCTTTTCATGGCTGTCCAGAGAGCACAGAAACAGATACTCAAGAGCCTGGGTCAGACCCAAGAGTTCTGGCCAAAAAAAAAAAAAAGAAAAAAAAAAAGGGCTTTGATTTACTCCTACTCTCTTTGTTCCAAGTTTCCCTCTGAAAACAAAGAGAGGTATATATGGTCTCTTGGCTTTGTGCAAAATATAAAAGCATTTTCATTTCTGCAAAGCCTCTGCTGTAGAACTAAAGAAAGGATGCTTTGTGAGCAATTGGTTGGTGCATGTTCTTAAAAAAAAACCTCAGCAAAAACCTGGCTTCTGTGAAATATAGGAGGACCAAGAGATCTGATCTGTTTAGCACAGGTGAGAGGGAGTGATCTAATCAGGAGGGCTTTTTTATTCATTTCGAGACATCAGTCTGACTCTTAAATGTCCTCTGGCTTGCAAGCTTCAGCAGGATATGAAGTGCCTGGGTTTTGAGAAGAAGGCCAGCTCAGGGGCCAGCTGTGATGCCTCAAGGGCTTGTGCTGGCAACTCTGGTGAAAATAATCTACCCTTTGTGGAACAGGGCCACCATCAAAATCTGTGGTTCTGCAGGGTCTGCTGGCTGGTAGAGCAAACACCTAGCCATGTTTGGTGCCTGGTGACTACAACATGCAGTGCTGGTCATCCTGCTGGTTTATCAGATTGATCCTTCTCCTTAAGGCCCTTTCTCTGCCGCAGCTCCTGCTGTCTTAGAAAGTTAGGCTCAATTCAGAAGTGAATCCCTTGGGAATTAAGTCTATGCTACAGTCAGAGGTGTGGCTCAGCTTGTGTAAATACACCTGCCTGGTGTTTGTACAACCTTGTTGAAGGCTTGTGGCACTATCTGGAGAAACTTCAACTCAGGAGTGGCTGTAGAGCTCAAAGGATTTAGGAGGAAACCTCAGGTAGTAAAATATATGGAATATCTTGCTTGCATGTTTATAATCTCCACAGTGCCCAGGTGAGCCACTGTGAGACTTGCTGGGTCTGCCCAAGGAATTCATTGCCTCTCATTTGCCTGCCATGTAACTCAGCAGAAGCTCGTGTTTATAAAATACAGAGGAACTGAGTAAATCAAATCACAGTTAGAGGGTGGGCTGCTTTGTAGACAAGAAATGCACAATAGTTTGTTGTTCTCCTTTTTTTAAGAACCTGTCTCTAGATTTTAGGAGACTGGTGCTCAGATGCTACCCAAACAGACAGCATCATGAATAAAAGTGTTTTGGAAATTTCCCAAGGAAATGTATTTTCTCTCATAAAATAGAAATGTATGGAAAGAGATAAACTCCAGACACACACAAGGATTTTGCTCAATATCTATTTCAAGATAACTTTTTGGTAAAGCTAACATTTTCTGGTTGGAAAATGAATTTTTAGTTATCCAATTTTTTTAAAATATCGCTTTTATTTTTATAATAAACATTATAAGATGAATATCAAAAGTACAGAAAATAAGATCCATTTTTCCCTAGAAATGGAATATTTTAACTGCCCTGAATGGATACATGAGACCCTTGCCTCAGAATTTGATTGATAGGAAATCATTTTTCTCTAATGCTGTCCTGATCCAAAACAAGGAAAAAAAATACAGGGTTATGAGAATTCTTCTACAGAAGAAACTTTCTGATGCCACTTCTTCCTTTAAAACACCAAAGATAAAAATGCCCTTTCTCAGTAGCCATGGAAACACCATTATTTAGTACTTAAATAAGAAGCACTGATTCCCCCCTTACAGAAGAAGGATGACATGTTCACTGGTCTGGGAGCTTATGGCTCTGTGGAACTCAAACTGGTTTGTGAAATATGTGACTCCCATCATTTAAGAAATGCCCCAAATGTAGGAAGAGGTGCTGGTGATGCCAACCAAGGCATCTCTGTACAGATCAGCTGTTCACAGAACATGCAGAGTTTCTTTAAGAAAATACAGAGTGTGAGGCAATGGATGCAAACTCTGCAAGAGAGGAAAGAGTTACTCGATGACACAGAATTGGACTGGGTCCAAGAGGATTATCAGCAAGAAAAAGGGGCTTTGGTTTAGTTCTGCTATCTTTGTTCCAACTTTTGCTCTGAAAAAAAAAAGGAAAATATACAGGCTCACGTCTATGTGCAACATATAAAAGCATTTTCACGTCTGCAAAGCCTTCACTGCAGAATTAAATAATGAAGGCTTTGAGAGCAATTGGTTGGTACTTGTTCTTAAAAATAGTTGCATCACAGACAAATCAGCTTTTGTTCAGAAACAGGGCAGGCCATGTGACCAATTCAGCCAGCAAGGTGATGACAAAGACTGTGGCTCATTATTGTGTTGTGAAACTTCATGTAATATAAAGGACCTCAGCAAGTTTCCAGCTAAGGAGAACCAGGTTTGGTCAGGTGCATGGGATACTTTTATTCCCAGGACAGGAAGAGAGAGGACCAAATCACTGCTGGATTTGGTACCCATCCTTCCACAAAAAGCAGATTCAAGGTGTAAAGAAGTCTTCACTCCTTATACATTAGCATTGCACCTTCCCTCTTGTTTATACCACAGTATATTTTAACAACCTCATTGTCTTGTTTATGAGACATAGCAAAATGTATCATATGCCCTGTTTTGCCCATGTAGTTAGTACATTAACAATCAAATTCTGCAGAACTACAATTTAGCTCAGAGAGGAGAGTGTTAACTTGTGCTCATAAGAAGCTGGATTTAGGAGGCTCCTCTTCCCATTTTAACACTACACAGGTGGGCTGAAGATTAATGAGCATCTGTCTTGTGACCACATGAATCTGTTCACTGTTTGATGGGTGAGGTGTGTTCTGGCATCTGTCCTCATAGTTACTGAGCAGAAAAGATGCTGCCTAGACAAATACCTGTTTTCCAGAAGTGTCCAGGAGTGGTTTAATAAGAATGAGAACAATCAGCAGGGTCTACATGGGGTGTCTCCATTTCACTTCCTTTACTGAGCTTATAGCTTCTGCTCTCACCTGGCTCTTGGTGTTTGGCAGCTGTGAAGTCTGTGGCCACTAACCAGCCTGCTGCACAAACCAGGATTTATGTTTCCCATTGATGTTTCTTCCTCCTTGGACAGATAATTTATTTCGAGGAACTAACTGGATCCTGACTGGGGATTGTGCAGTAGTCCAAGGCTCAGATTTTGATTCTTAGTCAGAGACTCGTTTATCCATGTTACACCTTTTTTCCAGGCTCTAACACTGGTCAGATTAGTAGCGCGGATGGATATAGGTGTATCCAAAAGTGTGCTTTAAGATCTGTGGTTGTGTAGACTATCAAGACCACAAGAAGAAATTTAAGAATGATTGACCAAACGCTTTCATTGGACTTTGCCTGTTTCTGGTATGTTAGCAATTTAAAAATTTAATTCAGTATAATTTAATTTATTAAAATTAGGAAATTCACCTTGTGCCTGGCAGTTACAATATTTCAGTGGAACGCGACCCGGAAGCCGTTCCTAGATGAAGCATGAAGATAGAGCACGTGAAATGTGCTTTCATTGCCTGCTAAGTGCTGGCTGAGCTTCTTCATTATTTTGTCTTGGGTGATGGGCTCTGAGAGAGGGCCAGGCAGTTTCATCAGTCCTGAAACCTGGCTCCTACTCTTGAGAGACTCCATAAGATGACACACCAGCCTTCACCTCCTCGGCGTGTCAGACTGTGCAGGGTGGCAGGTCAGCTTGCCTGCAGAGCTCCTCCCTGGCAGCTGGGCCTTTGCTCTGGGTGCCCACTCAGCTTGACAGGAAGATGAATGAGAACATTTGTGAATTTTTGTCTTGTACAATGTACAATCTCATACAATGCGGCTTCCTTCCAGCCCTGATTTTGAAACTGGCATGTGACTGGCTCAGTTGAGTCTTCCCATGTCTTTCTAACATTCCTTTTCAATTTGGGCATATTGTTCTGCTTGGTGATAGTGGCCCTGATAATTGCATGAGTCAGCCATTTTGCGCAGTTTGGCAATATACTGGTCTATTGTTTTTTCAGCTCTTTGGACAATGTTCCTGTTTCTGTGGGTTGAAAAGAACTTCTAGGATTTTACAGTGTCTTTCCTGCCCTGGTCTTGTCCCCACCAAACACTGCAGATGCATATGGTGGGCCTTATGTCAGAGAACTGAAAACACGCCTGCTCGCACTTAATTTTCTTTTGCTTTCACTATCAGCTATTTTAGCTCCATCTTGCAGCCAAAAGGGCACCCAGATACTGACCACAGACTTTCACATTTCTCTGTCAGATGTGAGACAGTGCTGAGCCCTTGACCTAGCCCTTTTTCCTTCTCTTTCTGTCTATGACACTGTTAGTTTCTTGTGCTTGACAGTCCTTTCTCCTCCCTCCACCACCCTCGATGATGCAGCAGAAAAGGCAGCTGCCCGCAGAGAGGTGAAAATGTTTCTCATGAGTGCTGGTATCCTTAATTATCACAGAAGTGCTCCCTTGAACTAAGTGCATTGTGGTTATTAATTCATGCTATTAAACTACCTTTGAAGAAAGGATGGCTCACTGTTATTTTGCATTTGTTTGATTGGCACCTTGTTTGAAAGTAGGTTTTATCAAGTTTTATCTTGAGCTGAGTGACACAGCTAATTATACTTGCTTTCACAAGCACCGAGCTCCAGTCTGAAGCAGAGTGAGCATATAAAGCACCAGTGTCATAATTCTTACAGATAATGTTTGGTTTTGCAAAATGTTTGGGCACATGGCTATGAAATGTGACTTCTGCTAGTAAAAATCACATCACAGGAAGACTCTGTGAGCAGTCAACAGTTCTTTGGTGCTTTTTACCCTTAATAATCCAGGGAAGAAGTGGAAGGGGCAGATCCACTGGGACACGTCCCAGCACAGAAGGAAAAGCTGGGCGATCGTGGGATACTTTGTAGGAGATGCCATGTTCTTTTTTGTACTCCATGGAGCCTGGAGGACCTGTGAGTCCAGGGCTATGGTGGCTGTTGGAAGTGAGATCTAAGGCATCCAGATCAAACATGTCCACAGAAACTAGAATAATAATATAGATGAGCCTGTGTAGGAATTTAAATTCTTCTTATACAGCCTGGTCAGGGGTCACCAAACAATCTGGGCTGGGAACTACTTCTCTAGAAGATGACCCAAGTAAATATACCTGCTCCATTAGACCACATCTGCCACTAAAAAAAAAATATGTAAATCTGCAAAAATAGCTTAACATCATAAAAGGCTACAATTTCTCTATGCCTGCATGCCAGGTCATCTGGTGGCAGGTGCTAACTGGTAAGAAAGATAATTTCCAGTCAATGCATGGATGACTCATCAGCACAGCAGGTCAGAGAGCTAAGGGCTGTAGATGAGCTTGAGGAGCTGAGATAATTTTATGACCTGTGAAAGCATTTGCCTGGCTGTTCCTGTATAATCAGTAAGAGAAGGGTAATCAAAGCTTGTTCCTTGGGGCACCAGATAATGATACTAATTAGCACATAGACAAGGCTTTGCTGAAAGCATTGCACCCAGGCATGTGATAATTAATTAGCTGATTGTTTGGGGAAAGGTGTGCCCCTTGCCTTTTCCTTCTCCTCCAAGATTGTGCAATGGGAAGAAAGGAGGATTTTATGCTTGCTCATAAAATAGATGCCACATCTAAAATAGATGTGGATTTAGTCCAGCATGGCAAATTTGGGCAGTCTCTCCAGGAATGTGAATTTGTGCTGAGGTTTAAAGAGATCATTTGAACTACTGCTCCAAGTTGGTTCTCACTGCACTGGGGGACAAAGGTAGGGCTATTAGATTTTTTTGATCTGTTTGTCCTCTTAAACAGGGCTGGTGCCAAAACCAGATATGTCCAGCCCCTGCATACTCACGCTATAGCCAGGGATCCTCAGCCACAGCTCTGAGTTTCTGGGGGCAGAGGTTTGCATGGGAAACAGTTACTGCTCGTTTGTGTGGCGCAAGAGCATTGCCATTCACAGCGAAACAGGCGGTGGTACAGGCTCTTGGCACCACCTCAGGAAACTTTGCAGATCAAAGATCACTGCCTGAGATGGGCTGTGGGGATTGCTGCCTTTCCCAAGCAGGGCTCCCTGCAAGGAACCCAGATTTGATGAAATCCAATGCCCTGACATTACAGTGACCGCTTTGGCTCCATGGGGCTCAGCTCAGACAGAGGTACTGGAGTCTGGCAGTGACCAAGTGTTTTGTTGGCTTTCTATTTCTAGGAGACTGTTGGATAGGATCCCAAGTGATATATCTGGCTTCTTGTCCAGGCTGGTTTGTGTGCGTGCGTGTGAATGTGACTAGGCAGAAAATATCCCTCCATTGTTATATGGGAGAGAAGCAAAGAAACACCAGTTTAAAAGAGCAATGTGAAGCAGAGTAAAATATTCTTTCAGCTCTGTACAAACCCCTGCCTGGCCAGACCTTCATAGTACTCAACGTTCTGCCCTACCAAGTCACAGCCAAGTTTTGCAGCTGCATTCAGGGTTTCCCACTCCATGCTCTCCCTTGTGCTAGCAGAGAATAGAGAACCTCTGCTGTGTCTGGAAGTGTGTGACATACAGGTTGGCTGGCTCTACAGGGAGCAGAAGAAAGAGAACAAGCTGTTCCTTGTCATTTCAGAGGTCCTGCATAAAAGCTACCATGTGGGAAGAGTTTTTGATTATCAGAATGACCTCTGGTCAGGTCTTGAGGAGCTGTTGGGTGGTCATCACTTCTGGAGAGGGTGGGTGGTGGGAAGGCCCCTTCTCTGCTCCTACAGAGGAATCATGGAAATTTTCACCTCTGGGCCAGGTCTTTTCAAATTAGACAAAGCCAGTGTTTCATGAGCAGAGTTGGAAACAAGAAGGAAATAGCCTTAAATGACCATCAGGTCATTTAAGAGGGTAATTTTTCTGTCTTATGAGATATAAACATGCCATGAGCAGGTCTTCCTTTGATATGCTTTAGGCTTCTGTCCAACCCCACTTCCAGTGTGGCTTGCCTGCTTTTGGGTTTGACTTTGTACCCAAACCTGCCATTTCTGCTCCTTGGAAGGAGAAGCAAGGCTTAGCCCATAGATCTCTGAGTAGAACTGTGGTGATCTGCTCCAATATTTTCCCAGCCGAGCTGTCGGATGCCCAGTGCTGGTTCCACAAATGGGAACTGCTCCTGCAGTCACCTGAGTCTGTATAACCATTCCCATCACAAGCTGTCATAAACAGTGTCCACAAGGATATGTGACTCAGTCAGGGCCGTAGGGCTGACTTTTACAGAGCTCAAGTTATCACATGAGAGGATAACTGTTCTCCTGAGTCATTTGCTTAATGGGCCCTATTTTTAAATGAAAGAGGCAGAAGTAGCAGTGTTACTGGGAAGGAAGGTAACTTCCACCTTTGCTGTGACACTGGGGGCATTAAGAAAAGTGTCTTCTTCCTAAGGTGATACTCCATTCTCAAGCAGAGCAGAGTCCACTTTGCTTCTGTCAGTGTAAGGACAGAGAAAAGCACATGCACAGTGGAAGACTAAACATAAAACAATGCATTTTTGATTTGCAGAACTTGTAAAAAAGCTGGTAATATGTCAAAAGCTGGAAGCCGAATTCTTCTCAGATGTCTTTCTGAACTGCTGACTAACATATTTTAGAGTTGAGCATTTGGGCATAGGTGAGTGATTGTGTGTGGCAGAAATCAACCACCTTACCTTCTCTTATTCATGTTGCATACAGACACAAATGTGTCATTCACATAAATCAGGCACAATTAGCCAGAGAGCTCAAATTTACAGTGTTTCTGATAAACCAGACACCTAAGAAATTCTGTGATGGGAAAAGGCTGCACTCTGCGAGAACACCAGGTAACAGTAGCCTTGTGAACGATAGCCCAAAGCCTCAGCTTTTGCCCCGGTACCTGAACATCTCACTGTCCTGAGGGAAACATCTGCGGAGCAATTATTATCTTGGAAAGAGCCATGGGAAAATAAAGCAGTCAGTAACACTTGAAAAGCGTCCCAGATTCCCACTGAAAGGCTTTGTCAGAGCTGTGAACCTTCACTTTATTTAGCTGTATGCTTTTTTTCTTTCTTTTTTTTTTTTTTTTTTTTTTTTTTTTTTTTTTTTTTTTTTTTTTTTTCTGGAATGGGTAGTAAACCAAAAAAGTATCCTGTATGTTGCTGCAGTGGGAAATCTCAGCCACGATAACATTCAACTCAAGGTTGTTATCTGGTGAATTGTAACCTGTGGAATATGGGAATATTTCTCAAAGGAAAAGCAGGGCTTGTCACTTGGTGCTCTTTAGGAGCTTAACTGTTTGTGTCACAGCCAGGCCCCAGCTGAATGAGCCATGGAGGAACAAGGACTGTGTCATACTGACCTGCAGAGGGGCTGGGTGTGTTCATCCCTTCTCTGCAGGACACAGTCTTCTTGTCACAGACACTCTTCTTTTTACCCCAAGTTTTTGCGCAAGAGAAAAGAGAATTTGGGACTTTCAGCCTGCACAATCCTCTCTGCTTCTGTCTCTGCTGACATATGTAAATTACCATGGTGGGTCATTAAAAACGTGTGCCCGTCACAGCAGGAGAAATGACAGAGCTGCCACTGAACATGGTGTTTCCTAGCAGGACAAGGCAAATGGCACAGTCCCAAGTGCTGCTCCATGCTCTGGCAAGTGTCCTGCTCACAGGTCTCGTGCAGCAGGAACAGGAGCAGGTCTCTGACTGCAGTGGTGACATGGAGATGCCTGGTGGGGTCTGCAGAGCTGCACTGGTCTGTGGAGGAAAGGTGTGGGGCACACCTCATCAAATCCCACACGGAAATGTCATGTAAGGCTGGGCAATAGTGCTTGGCCCATGCCTTCGGAGGCTACCAAAGGGCTTTGGGCAGGAGATAGCATCACCCCACCCATTTTCACAGATGGCAAAATTGAAAAACAGGGCAGTGAAATAACTCAGCTAAGGTCACCCAAGGAGGCAGTGGAGGAGCTGGGAATAAAACGCAGGTTTCATGAATCACCAAACCACACGGCTTCCCCTTAGGGCTATGGATGTATTATAATAGAGCAAGATCCAGATGTGGTTTTTAACTGTCGTTCAGTACTCTGTGTGATATTACTCTGCCTAAGAAAATATACAAATTTGGACTCCCTGGAGATCTGACTAGTTTGGGGAGCTTGATTAAGCCTGTTTGGCATGACATTTTTAGGCAGAACAGCACACAAAGGGGTGAGGGGCAATTCTCAAACACATTGGCAGGGCCTGCAGATTGCTGAGTCCTTTCTGTAACCCAGAGGATGCATAAGAATTTGAGAAACACAGTCTCAGAAAATGAAGGAGGGAGCAAAGTCAAAGCAAAGAAGCTGGACCACATCAGGAGGTAGGAAGAAAACAGATGCTTGGCAACAAATCTGTGATCAAACACGCTGTTCAAGTGGCAGCCAATCCCCTTAGAAAGTTACTGTTCTCCAGCTGTTCATCCTTGTTCCCTTCATTCCCTTCCCAACCCACCAACTCAACTGCTTGTAAACTGCTCTAGAAATCAACCTGGGCTGTTCTGAGGGAGCCCTGCTTGAAGGCAACTGGAAAGCTGCCTACACTGGCTTTTTGGCAGAGATATTCTGCAGTGGTGGTGAGGAGGAGACAAGGCAAGGGTCCAGGGATGGCCAGCTCTCCACCCAGCTCTGTCACATCTCAGCAGCTCTTCTAGCTGCAGTCAGAGGAAAAGGGCGTTAGCTGGGTAAAAGAATATTGCTCTACATGTAAAACTCTTAATGCTTTGATATTAACAGTAGGAAGTGAGTGGGCCAAAATCCCAGTGCCTGAAGCCATGATTTAAATTGATCTCTGTTCACATTTCTACCTCCAGGTTTGGTCTGGGGGGTGGGGAGAATTGAAAAATTGCATCCTTGCATCAAATTTCTACATTAAAATTGCCGCTCACCATACCCTGACAAACTGTGGCTGTTTTTCTCCAGAAAGGCCTGCTCTTGGGGTCAGATGATTGCATGTCATCTCTGGCTTAGCTAAATAATGAGCTCCTTAACTTTCAAAATTTGCCTCTACGGTTTGAAAGTTATATTCATTATACTAAAAACACTTGCAGTCAAACACTATTCCTTTCATACTTCTTCACATTAAATAATGGTTTGTGATTTAAATTTTAATTACTGATTTCTGCAGCAGAACTCACGCATTTGAACGTTTGATCTTAGAAATGCAGATTCCATACCGGCTTAAACTGGAAGCAGCACTCTTGCTTTCCTTCCTGATAGGATTATGTGATACTCCTGAGTGATGTTAAAAAAAACATTATCCACTCTATAATGGAGACACCTTTGGGCCCAGATGAACAGAACCATCCTCCTCCAATCCAGAGAAGATGCAGAAAGTCTGTGTCAGAAGGAAGAGTCTCATCCCACTGTGACGTGTTTTTATTGAAGTCCCAGAAGAAGGGATTGCTGTGAACACTGCATTTTAAAAACCTTCAAGGGCCTTGGACAATGAGGTGTGCAAGTCTCACTTTCTGATGAGACCTTGTGCAAGGCTCCTGGCTGCGTTGAGGGTCCAAAGCAGTGGAGAGAAGCTGATTTTTGGGGGAAGCAGTGCAAATTCATAGCTTTTAGTCTGCAAGACTCTGGTCCAGCCCCTGTAAACAAAGCAAGACAGCAGATGTGTACTGATGGCAGTTCATACTCATTAGGTATAGGTGAACTGAACAATAGTTTGATGGGAATCACAGGTAGGAAGCACTACTTTTATATTGGCATTAACCCTTCCTAACCCAGTTGTATCAGCCTCTTGTTTTCAAAAATGAAAACCCCCAAAGCTTCCTGAGTGTTTATGCTTATTTAAAAAGGTCACCAGGAAGCTCAGGAGAAAATTCACCTTTAGCTTCTCTGAAGACAAGAGCAGGAGTGATCTGACCATTCTCTGATTACCTAAAAAGTGGGTGATTTACATAAATTAAACTGGCTCTATAGCTGCTGGGGAGATACTGACAACTCCAGGAGAGGATTTCTGCCAGTCTAACAAAGAAATAAAAATGACAGGGGAAGACATGCTTTCAGAGGATCTCTTTTTCTGTTAGCCATAGGAGTTTAGATCACCAATTTAGTACACATGCTTACAGCTTAGCTTCAGTGAGCTGAAGCCACAGCCTGATAGTCATGTCACAGAGAAGGAATCTGCCTGGCCAGGAGAAGAAAAACAGGGGATAAAACAGGGAAGCAGAGAGCGGCCCCAGAGAAGGTAAAAAGAGACGGAAAGTTGCAGAGTTACAGACAAAAGACAGAACCTTTAAAACAAAGCCAGTTCAGAGGCTGTAACGCAGTGTGTCCTTCAATATCAGGTTAGCTGTTCAGTGGCTGGCACTTTGCACCGTGTGAAAAGATCTCAGCTGAAGATGTTTGATAATCTGGCCAGCCTCGGTGTACTCAGGGGCACTATTCCCATGTGTCCAGCAGGCAGCAGCGGGGAGAGGGAGGCAGAGCTTTCCCACCACTGACAGACACCCTTGCTGTCTCCTGCTCCCACCCGCAGTGAGTCACGGCTCCAGAGACACTGCCCTGGGCCCTGCAGAAATCCACAAACCACTACAACGTGGTATTATGGACAGAATGGAAGTGATGCCCTTCTTCTTGAGCCTCACGGAGAGAAACCTTGCCAGGGTTATGGGATTGGGAGGTACTGTGAGTGTGAGGTCAGGAAAACACCCTGAGGATGGGATACAGAAAGCTACACCGGATCTGGGTGACAGAGATGGCATGCTGCAGGAGGCAGGTCTTGGTGGAGGGACCAAACTTGACATCTTGCTGCATCTACCTGCAATAGCCAGCATTTGGCTGCACATCCCTTTACAATCAAAGTAAGCTGTTCCATTGCAATAAATGCAACCCAGCCAGCCAGGTGTTTGCTTGCTCCTTAGCCACTGATAACTGGGGCACTTAGTACAGTAATGCCTTCTGCTCACAGCCACACTTGTCTGCAGTGCCCTGTAAAATCAGTCTGGGCTCAGCTTCTCAGCCTGTACCAATCTGCCTGATTCCCCAGGAGACAGGTGGGGGATGCCACATGAGTGTATTTACAGAGGGACGATACATTAAACCTTCACCCTGCTTGTAAATTAAATGCATGCTTACAGCTCTGGTCAGATGCTCACCCGACCACCCTGCCATCTCCTCTGATTTATCTCTGCAGCAGATGCAGGCCCACACTTCAGTGGTGAGCCCTGCCAGTAGCAAATCTATTATTCACACTCCTCTTTGCCCAGGAAAATATAAAATTCGAGTATGTGGACTGCTTTGGAAGGGAAGAGGGAGTGGCATGGTTTCATGGGGTGGTGGAAAGGCTTATCTTTGCTGAGCTCACACCTGATCTGCCAACACGAGGCTGAACAGGTGGTGAGGGAAGGCGGGCAGCCAGTGAGCAGCAAAGCCTCAAAAAACCCACAACCTGCTGAACAGGGAACCCTGTGTGGCTTCAGCTCTCTGGTTCCCCTGGTGTTGCAGGGTGTAGGGTGTCATGTGGCAAGAAATCTGCTCCTCCAACCACCCTCCCTCCTCCCTCTATGTGAATATCCGCATGCCCCCCTTGCCCGTGGGACTTGTCCACACTGTGCTAGTGATGATGGTTTAGACAGAGCCTGCAGGAAAGCCCTTGTCCTTTTTAAAAACTGGAAATGGGGCTTCTAGCTTTGTAAATGGGCTTCAGCCTTGTCTGTTGCTCCTGGGCATGCTGCAAGATGGCATTATATTGCCAAAGACCTCGCTGTGATCTTCAACATCCTCACAAGGGGAAGTGGAGGGGCAGGTACTGATCTCCTCACTCTCATGACCAGTAACAGGACCTGAAGAAACGGCATGAAGATGAGCTGAAGGGAGCTTTAGGCTGGATATCATGAGAAAAAATTTGCCCAGAGGGTGGCTGGGCACTGGAACAGGCTCCCCAGGGAAGAGGTCACAGCACCAGCCTGACAGAGTTCAAGAAGCTTTAGGACAATGCTCTTGGGCACATGGTGTGACTCTTGGAGTGTCCTGTGCAGGGCAGGGAGTTGGACTCAATGATCCTGAGCCTTCCAACCCAGCATATTCTATGATTCTAAGTCACTTGCTTTACTCTGTTTTTTCTCTTCTGTCTTCCTTTCTTTTCTTTGGATTCCCTCTTCTTTCTGCTATTGCTTTTTATGATGCAGAAATGAGTAAGGAAGCAGATTTGCATGGTGTGAGACATTAAGAGGAACTAGCATGGCTACTGTGACAGGGAGAAATGTGTATTGTCTGCGTGTTTGAGACCACTTGCATAGGACAGCAACCACAGGATCGTGGGGATAGAAAAGCCTGATGTCTTGAATACTGTAGGAATATTTAAATACAGCCAGCCTTGATCCTCATTCTGGGAAACAACAGCTGCTGCCAGGATAATTTTATCCTCTTGCTTACACAAGAGAGAAGATCTATTTTACAAACATCCCGTGATCTCCTGGACTCATAGATGCGGTTATTCCAGGTCAGAGTTGCATCACTGGACTGGCAGATCCATATTCTGACCTGTTTTTTTTCTCATCCAGCAGACTCTTCCTGCCTTGAATGCTCTGAGCCTGGGGACCATATTCTTTCCTCTCCTGTTGAATTGGTTACCACTGCATCCTCTTCCCTGATTGTCTCCATGACTTAGGAGGACACTGGGAAAGTTTTGCTCCATCATATTCACTGTAGTGACTCACTTAACATCAAATAATAATCATGGAAGAGAAGAGCTGGTTTCCCTCTTTTCAGGATGCAAGGCCCTAAAGATAAAAAGGTACACTCATGCCCTTATCAGTTCTCATGCTGCAGTATTTGGCTTTTCCTGGCATTACACTTCCACTGTCTGCCTGACTGCAAAGGAAAAGACACTAATTAATTAAGGAAAGAAATTTCCCGGCTCACTGTCTTTCAATTGCTACTAGCTGCCCTGCTGCACCTGTAATCTGCACAAGATCTCTGATTACCTCCCAGAAACACTTCCCACATGAAAGTTTCTCTAAAGAAAAAACATGGAGAGAGAGAAATCTCAAATGTTGTTAAAAATTTTTAGGGGGGTTGCAGGAGAAGAAAACCTGAAATGTTTCATTTTATAATCAGGCACTTTGATATTTTCTTATTTCTTTGTTTTGAAATAACTTTCTGGCTCCATATTTCCTTTTGTAAACATTCAGAAGATAAAAAAATGCCCAAGCCTCTCATAGGAACCAAAAATGAAAACTGCTGGCTTTTCTGGAGAATCAAATTCCTTTCAGAAGGGACACAGAAAATGGCATAAATGTGAACAAAACTTCGTATTTCAAGAGACTAGATTTCCTTGGAAATTACATTTCCTTCAGATTTGTCCAGCACTGAAGTTTCTCCTTTTTTTATTTTTATCTCTTTTAAAATTTTAACTCTTTCCTTGAAATTGCTGATGAGTTAAATCACAC
This sequence comes from Eopsaltria australis, assembly GCA_034509425.1. Taxonomy (NCBI): domain Eukaryota; kingdom Metazoa; phylum Chordata; class Aves; order Passeriformes; family Petroicidae; genus Eopsaltria; species Eopsaltria australis. The sequence continues at coordinate 5,999,156 of JAVTVJ010000072.1, forward strand.
ATTTTTTTCTCTGAACTGTAATTACCACATTGGAAGGGTTCTGTAGCACAGCCAAAAGCAAGAGCCCTCCTGCTCATCCTCTGAGGCTGCCCAGGAGCATGAAGGGTGCAAGGGTGCCCTGGAGGGTGGCTCTCCAGACACATTTTTATTTGTTTAGCAATGGTCACTTGGCATCTGTGCAATCAAAGTATTCCCATGTTTAACACCGATATGCTAATGCTGACAGTCAGTGGGTTAATCATTATGGAAATACTGACCAGTTCTTGAGTCAAATATCAGGTGGTGCCAAAAAGCAGAGCCCTGGGCCAAAGGACAGAGAAGTTCATCTCTGACTAATACTGCAGATAAAACGGCTGTTATGCAAAAACGTGTCTTCCAACACAACACTTGGGTCACAGCAACATCTGAACCACAAAAATTCATTCTTCTTTCCCATGAAAAGCAGAAAATGCCATGCGTTGCTGAAGTTTGGGATTCTGAAAGCCTTTAGTGGGGGACAACTTACAGCCCTGATAACAAACTGTCCAGGCTGCTGGAGGTTATTTATATAGAGCTGAGAAAAAAAAAAAAAAAAGGAAAAAAGAAAAAATAAAGTCTTCAGATATAGCCATGAATTAACTTAGAAACTAGAAATTAGAAAAGGGTTTTCTAAGCAGCAGAGGAGAGGAGGTCTGGAGAGTGTCAACCATGGGTTGACACTTGTCAAACCAAATAGCACTTGTCAAAACTGGTATCAGGTTTTGGGATGATCTACATCAGTCAATGAATGACACAAATGGCTGTAAAGGCAGGCCATGCCTCTTGATTTAGCTCTGCCTTTCTATAGCTCTGTTTATTGAGGGCTGAAGAACCAAAAATAGAGGCAATAGTCAAAGCAGTCAATGCTTGCAGTCCCTCCCCAAAGTATTTAAAATAACAACTTCCATCTTCAACAATCACTCAGGATTTGGAAGGTTTCCAGTTTTGACAGCCCAGTGTAACAGAGAATAAAAAGTGTGTGATTTCACATAAGATGGCCCTCTCTCAGCATCATTGAGCTGGATACATCAGCAGACCCTTTAGAAAGTCTTGGTTCACCCATCAACTTATGCCCACAGATGTTTGCCCTCAATCAGCCCTTTCTGGCTCACAGCAGCAGCAGAGGATGGAACATACTTAGTAGCACTTCTTGGAGGATGGCAATTTACTGGGCAAAAAAGTTCCAAATCTTTCCCTAAGCTTAATGCTGGTTGCAAATACATGAATGTTACAGGGCAGGGAGAACCATCTGTGACATCTATTGTGGGCTGTGCTGCTGATCCTGTGAGCCCGTGTGCATCTATTGTTCAGCAGCATTAACAATGGGGTTCATGTCATCTCATTTGGACTTTGCTTCTGGAGCAACCCAAGTTACTTTTTCAAATCCCTGGCCATGGCAGGGGATGGTGGCTGTTGCTTAAGGGACAATTGTGAGGCACAGCTGGGATGGAGCATGGATGTGCTGCTACAGCATATAGAAAGAAGCTGGGAGCTCTGGATGGCAGTTCATCCTCTCTGTCACAGAGAGTGTTCTTGGAGAGAGATGGATCCTCTGCCCTTCAGCAGAGGGGGATCCTAAATAGCCAGCTAGGAGTAGATGCTGAATTTTTAAGCAGAGAAAGGACAGTGTGATGAATCCCATCTGAATAGAATATGGTCATTAACACATCATTAAAAATGCCTTGTGTCTTACAAATGCAAACAATAAAATCCTTCTGGGAGTGTCAGACTCCCCTTTCTCTTTAAAAGCAGCTGGACGTTTTTAGTACACGGTGACCTTTCAAGACCTGCTACTCTAATTCTCCTTATTCTCTGCTGTTCCCCAGATGGGTAGGAGCAAGGTGTCAGCTCTCTGTGTCCTACAAGCAGTGGTGCATCCTTACCTCATCTTCTGTAAGGCTTTACTATTCTGGACCCAGTGAAAAGCAAATTCTTCTTCATATTCTGACTCTTCCTTGGCATCTCAGAGAGGATTACAGCTTTTCGCCTCAGAAGGGATAATGTCATCTGAAAGAAAGATGGGTGCCTCACCAGATAGTGCCATGAGCCAGGAGACACCTAAAGAGGAAGATGGAAACTGTGATTTGGCCTCAGAATAGATCTCTGGAGAACATGTGAAGCCCAAGGGTAGCAGGTTCATACTGCCTGCAGTGTTTGGAGGACAGCTTTGTAGAGCAGGATGCTGTCATCCACTTTGAAGTCACAAGTTTGGGCAAGCTATGGTGAGAAGTACCAGCCCAAGAATAAAGAAATTAATTGATTTTTAACCTTAATTATCTATCCCAAACTATTGAATCACAATGCCAAATAAAGAATGGCATCAATAATACCCCATTTTTATATGTCCAGTTTTTCTACTAGAAAATGCTGCTACAGTGATGTTCCACTTCCCACCAACTCTCACATCCCCTTGCATCCAACTTCAACTGGGTAACATTCCCTCCGACAGAATTTTCTGAACATCTAATTGTGGCATAATCTGTCCAGTGTTAAAGACAGATCAGGTCCAGGGCAAAGGTCCTGCAACAGCCTGGAGAAGAGCACATTCATATTGCAGACAACAAGAGGACCCAGCTTGAGCTTGTTGAGTTTAATGAAATAAAAGCTGAAAAGGGTAGGACTGGCTGCCACAGATACATCAGGGGCCTAAATATTGGGGAGGAAATAGAGTTATTTAACTCAAGTACAATGTTGGCACAGGAACAGCTGGGTACAGGCTGCCCATGAATGCGTTTAGACAATGGGAATGGACAGAAAAGAGCAATACAAAAGTGAAAAACAAAGAAAAAGAAAAACCAAGTAATTTTCAGATTATAGAGTAATAGAAATGGAGCTGAGGAAGGCCTCTGGAGAGCTGCACATTTTGGGTTTTTTAACCTTTGGTAATATGACAATCACTCCTAAAAGAGAAAAGCCAGAGTTTATTTTATCAGTGTGGCCACAACACTTTTAATTCACAGCTTTCTAAAGCAAAGACTGTTTCAGGCATGTTCCTCTTAATATTTTCCCCATTTTGGCTGTATGTTTCCACACGAGAACATGAAATATTACAATTCATATTTTGCAATCATTTCACAGCCCTTCAATCTTACAGTGCTTAATTGGGTGGGAAATATTGCTCTACTGCAAACCTCTGCCCCAAAGCCCTATCACAAGCAGCTAAAGCATCCCTCACTCTTGATACACTCATGAGAGGTTGTGGAGATGTGGTTGCTGCTGAGTAGGACTCAGACTTTGTGATTTCTTCTAGCACCAGGCAAGGAGGGAGGCTTGAAGAAATGTGAGGGAAATGCAGCCTTCACCTCCTCTCAACCCCAGGCAACAGAA